>CM041292.1:84769168-85969168 GCA_023052935.1 Piezodorus guildinii | reverse complement strand
ATAAGTGAATTACCTTAACAGCTATATCAATTGTCAGAAAATGTCAGTTCCGATCGAACGTTACATGTATATTGATATCTAATGAAAATTTCAGTTCTAGTTTTTTCTTACTATTATTGTTACTTTAGTTTAATCAAATGCAATCATTTTACATCATTATAATGATTACAGTCATTGTCGTATCTGAACATCAATCTTCTTTCATTTATTAAAATGTTTCAAGATTAGATAACAATAAATCCTCATTTTAAGGATTAAATTCACTTATATTTTGCTTTCTGTTTACAGTTTCTAGGTCATCAATTAATATTTTCTAAACGGCTTTTTGGTATATATTTTTTTTATTTATAGTTTATTAATGATGAACCATTGTAAAAGACCCTTAAAAAAAAACAAAAAAAAACCTTAAAATTTGAGTTCTTACTTTCTGAATTTGTAAAGTTTTGATCGGCCATTTTCCTTGGATATAAATTGATAGTGTTGGTCCTATGATTAATTTATTGCCATACATTACCTCAACAACTATTTCAACTGTTATACCCTTATGTAATTCTGAGGAAGTTATGAACGATTTTGTTATGAGTTGTGCTATTTTTTATTTATTTTGTTTACACCATTTCGTCAATATTATACCAACTCAGTTTTCTCCTTCTTTTCCATAGTGAATAATGTTACTATTATACTACTGGTTAAAGTATTTATACTGTCCTTAGTACTCATTATTGTGACATTATGTAATTAATATTATTACCACTATCCCCATTAAATTTACTGAATAGCTATCTGTTGAATAATGAATAAGATATACCTCTCTTTCTCTGGAATACTTTGTATATTTATTCATAATAAGATATTTAAATTTTCTATTAGAACTAAGGTTAGCTTAGAATGTAAATTGACCTAATTTAACTCCTTATACCCATTTAGTCGAATGTACCTTCGTGTAACGAACTAAGAGCTTTAGTATGGTTAAATAATTCAATTAAAATTATAACTCTCCTGAGCCCACACTCAATAAGAACTGATTGAGAAAAAAAAATACAGCCTCCATTTGCATATTAACTGTTTATATATCTGGAAGGATTGCTTATAGCTTATAGGCGGATCGGTCCCTATATTTATAGGCTACCTCTTTCAACAGCCTATACGTCTTTATTAAGGATGGAATGTTTTGAAATGGGGTTGTCGCTGTATTTTATAATTATTGAAATATTGTTTTTATTTAATGGTCTAACATTTCGTGTCCTTGCGCTTTCCAGAGATCCTTTTATTGCGATCATTAATCGCATCTATAATCCATTTATTCATACAGCTGTTCGTATCCTTGTTGAATTTATCGTTACAAAACGATTGGCTATATTTTTACTTTTGCTATGGATATGAATTGCGACAAATAATGAGAGATAACAGTAGGAAATACTTTCTTATTCCAATTAATCCATTAATATTTGAATAACCAATTCACTTCTCTTCTTTAATATATATATATATATATATATATATATATATATATACGTTCATCAACTAATACAGAACGTTATACTAGAACGTGGGACTTGGCCAGAAAAAGAACAGAGACTGATGACAAATTTTTTTTTTTTTTTTATTTATTTATTTATTTTTATTTTTTTATTCGTATGTATTACAGTTGGTGACAATGGACAATAATAATATTGCTAAAGGATCCCATTCATACAATATTTACAATATAAACAAAGGAAATGTCAAATTACATAAAATGAAACCAAACTAAATAAACGTATACAATAACGAAATTTGTAGATAAAATAAATACAAATAAATGAAGTCAACAAATAAATAAACGAAAAACAAACATGACAAAATAAAAAATTTTTTTTTTATAAATTTCATAAAATCAATAGACTTCAATCAATTTAACATATATTGTAGGAAGGCAGTTGAGGTTTGTTAATCTTGTTTTGCTTAATTTTATTTAATTTGTATTTATTATTTTATTTTATTTATTTAAATCTTGATTTATAGAAGCAACATATTTCAGGTATTTCATTTAGTTATGATATTTTCAATGTGTTATTTCTATTCTCTTTTTGTTATATTTATTGTTTGAAACATTGTAAAATGCTGCAAACTTAATAATATTTATAAATATAACATAGTATTACGTGTATTGTGCCTACGTAATAGGCATGGAACATGTAACTATTATTAATAAACTCTCCTTCTTTGGGGTTACTATAGGAGGAAAAGAAGAAAAAAAAAAAAAAAAATTCGCTCATTAAAAAAAGTGCACATACAACATGCTGTTTATTTACAGAGCTATATATTTTCTACTTGTAAAAATTTCTTAATGTAAAACATATGAATACTAAAATAAAAAAAAAAAAATAGATTTATTTATTTTTATTTCATCTTTAGTACGTGTAAAACACGGCAGAGGGTCATTTGATAACGATATGTCAATAATGTTTCCATAAACCTTCAATATTAATCCTATTTGTTGTACTATGACCGTCTTTCCAGTGTTATCTGATGAATAAAGCGTATCTCTATACTTAACCCTTAGTTTAGTGTTAGCTTTACTTGAGCTTGGGAAACTGATTTATTTTCAATAGGCGCGTTTCTTGTGATTTGAGAGAGCTTGTAGTTCGTTACCAAATGCAAGACTAATCTATAGATAAGTCACATGCTACTGTACAGTTCTGGATGATAGACTACGTGCTGGAAGACCTGGAAACTGACGAATCACCACAGGCGAGCAATCTTTTCTGAAGTCTAGGCAAATCCTCACACTACCAAGACCTCAATCCCCATCAGAATAAATAGAGATTATGAGATTCAAGTCCATCCAGAAACAGTCAGAAAAATTCTAATAAGGGAAGGTATAGTGTTCGAGTCGAAAGAAGTAAGATGAACCGGAAGAAGCGGCTGTGATCTGGTAGGGAGTTTGTAAATAAACCCAACAATTTCTGGGAAAGGATCATATTCTCTGACGAATCCAAATATTTTTGGGCTAGATGAAAGGTCAAAATCGTGGAGGAAATCATCCTAAGCTTTAAAAACTAAGAATTTGAGCCTAATATTTAAACTAGTAGGAAGTGGGGGTGTTTAGAGCTTTTGGTGTTGGTAATTTAGTGTTCATTGATTTTATTATGGATCTATATGTTTACCTGGACATTTTATGGAAGAATTAAAGAAATTATGCTGACAAATTTAGACTTGGAGAAGTTACTTTTCCAACAAGTTAATTATTCCAAACATACTGCTATAGAAGTAAAATAATGGATGATCCATAATGTTATCACTTATGAGAATGAAAAACCATAAGATCCAAGTGTATAAAAGTTTTTGTAACTAATAATAAATTTAATGTTTTTTTTTTCTACTATCTATTAATTCATGCTATTTTACAATTTTATTTCTGTGTAAATAATAGTATTTCACCACTATTAATAATGTCAAAATCAGGACAGATTGTAATATTACTCAATAAAAATTGTAGTTATTGAAAAAGATAAAAAAAAAATACAAAAATACAATTAAAAATTTTTTAGAATTCCTTTATTTGCATTGAGTGAGTCTATGTATTTTTGACTTTATTTTATATGAAAATGATATTTTGACATTTTTGTATTATACTAATTTAGTTATATCAAAATTAGGCATGCGATTTTATCTGAAGAACACTCAAATATTTTAGGAACGCGATTCAAAAATGGAATGAGTTTCAAAAAACTATTTACATATTAAAACCCTTCTGTAACGTAAAAAAAAAACTGCTGTGTACGGCATTAACGACATACCTGTGCTGTTAAAAACAATTTTGAGAACTTAATAAAGCTATGAACAAAGAAGGTTAAAGCATTAAACCGAGTTTCAACAGAAACATAAGTTTCATTAAATAATCAATAATATTATCCGTATATTATATAATATTAATATAGTTTTGTAGGGTTTTTATCACTTTCCATTACAACTTGATGTATAAGAAGAAAAACTTTTTTTTTTTTTTTGACTTAAACAATTCTTTATTGAGCAATATTACAATCTGTCCAATTAGAAAAACTATATACAAAAAAAATTTTTCTCCTTTAGTTGGGTATAAATTTCCTCCAATTTATATTTTTACCTGTTATTTATTAATACTAACAAGATAATGTGTGTAATTTTTTCCAATATACAAAATTAAATGTACTTCAAAAGAAAAACATTAAAAATATTGGCATTTAAGCCCTGACAGACTATTTTAATCAGAATGAGACCTACATTAATGTTTTTTTTATTGATATAGCGATTTTAATAACAAACTTTTAAAAAGAACAAGGAGCAAAATGCATGGTATAAAGTGGCTCTTTTGAACATAACAGTAGTGTTTGCCAATTTTCCTTGAATATAAATTGACATTATAGCTAGTTCGTGTTTCTTAAGCTATTCCATCATTTGAAAACTCTTTATATAAGTTAATTACCTAAGCAGTATTATAATATGATAAAATATAATATCGTACTGTAATTATCTGGAAATAATAAACTATTGTCTGATAATATGCAACTTTTTCCATGTTTAAGTATTTATACAGTCTCTAATACTGTAATTCCAAAACCTTTTTTTTTTTTTTCAACATTGGGACGTTCTAAAATTAATATTATTCAAGAATTTATGAAATGAAAGAAAGAGAAATGTACTGATATTATTCTACTGTGATAGATTTTTATTTTGATTGTGTGGATGTAAACCGGAGTTTTTAATAACCTTATTCTCTTTTATGTAATTTAAACAAAACAACAAGAATCTAAATATAGTAATAATAATAGGTTTGCTCGTATCAATTTATTGACAAAAACCTCTATCATAAAAAGGAAGGAATTATACGTTGAAAAAAAAAAAAAAAAAAAAAAAAAAAAAAAAAAAAAAAAAAAAAAAAAAAAAAAAAAAAAAAAAAAAAAAAAAAAACGCTGCAAATTATTACACAAAGGTTTATTATTTCCAAATAAATATATTAAAGTATAACTGTTTATAGGTAATTGACTAATATGAAAATAATTGAAAAGAAAATGGAATATCACCGCTGCTTATTTCAAAACTAGGCATATTTATGGGTAAATTGTTTTTTTTCTTTTTCTAATTACTCGCGATTTTTTGCTGAAAACACTAATAAATTGTTTCTATATCTTCGCAAATAACTTAGTCATGGGCGTGTTTATATATAAAATTTCAATTTGTTTTCTTTTTTATAATTATTCAAGGTTTTTTTGGTTAAAAACACTAATTTGTTTTTTCTCTATCGTTAAATTATATCTATTAAGAAGTTACTAAATATTAAAATTTATACAAGTTTGCAAAATGTAAATAATTGTTGATAGTTTTGGTGAATCTCCTATGAACCTACTACGTTTTAATATAATCCCAGAATTTAAGAGGAGTGCTAAATGTACTGAAATATAGTTATCATTGAAGATATCGGATATTTAGTAAGTTTTCCCAATTTGTAAAATAGTAAATTTATTTTATTGTTATCTTGTTTAGATGTGATTAAACCAGTACAGAGAGACATCGGGGGCTATACTACAGGCAAGTTGACTTTATAAATTTCTAAATCTGAGTTATAGAAGACAATTAATGGAAATTTGTAACTTCCACGCGTATTCCTTGAGGGAACATAAGCTTCGTGCCTGCAAATGCAATGAACATTCGTCTAGCAAGTCATGGTCGCCAGCCGTAGATTAAAATAAGTGAGGGTCAAGAGTCAGGTATTCTGTTTAAGAATCGTGTAAACGATGGGCCGATAACGCTTACAACTCCTTGTGAATAAATATTCAATGTAACGGTTTGAGTTTAATCGTTATACCAGACATTCACTGTTCCTTTCTAGGTTATTTTCCATTTTGGAAAATTCATTTTGTATAATATTAGGTAAAACACAAAACATATTCAGTTCAACATCTCTTCAATGACATTTCATAAGAAATTATATATTATTAAAGAAGATAGAAAATTTATCATCTACAGATCTCATTTTTTTAGTTTATTCCCCAAAACATTTATCCAAATTAAGCTAACATACTATTAAAGAACTAAATATATTTATTTACGAATCTTCATTATTAGGTGAGTATGAATTTTAATCAAAATACAGACATTTTACAATGCAAGTAAAAGTCTGCTATCCCACTAAGGAAAGGCCGTGTGTGGGAAAGGAGTTCACCTGCGGCAATTCATTAATAGTACAATAATAAACATTAACACAATACATAATACGAAATAATTCAATAATTAAATAATATTACAAATATAACACAATTTTTTATAAAGAAACAGTAAAACACAACAAGAAGCAGTAATTGACTAACCCAAAAAGTTATAAGGAATACATATACACATATACAAGATATAAAATTAAGGCATGTAAATACTAAATTGAGTAATATAATACCCAAATAAAAAAAAAAAAAAAAAAAAAAAAAAAAAAAAAAAAATTTATATATATATATATATATATATATATATATATATATATATATATATATATAAGAAACAGTAAAACAGTACAGAGTAATAAATGGTTGACTAAACCAAAAGGCAATAAGAATACAAATTCATATATAAAGATATAAAATTAAGAAATGTAAATACAAAATTGAATTACATAAAAAAGAAAAAATAACACAGTACACAGTAATGAAACAGTAATTGACAAAATCAAAAAGCAATAAAGAATACATATACTTATACACAGGATGAATATCAGAATGAGTGACGCAGGCTGGCTGGCATTGAGGACATGTCTATATCGATGAGTAATTTGAATTCAATAATTCAACAAATTTTTCTTTACTAGGTATTTCACTAATATTTTACATTGTAGTAATAATTTGAATACTTTCGAGGGTTTGTGTGAGAATATTGAAAATTTGGAGGAACATTATAGTAAACAGTAGCAAGTCTAGTGTATCGTCCAGTTATGTTTTGGTCATGGCACAACTAAGCTATAGTTATTTTTCACTCTTGTAGAAAAACGGTGGTCTTTCTTCCCGACTAGCTCATCCCATCTAAAATACAGCTTAAGACACTAATTTACAAGGTATTTTTTGCGAAATATGCATTTTGACATATTTGTAATCTGCTTCCTCTTTACCGCATAGCAGTGTGAGCGGGTCGCATGTAGCCCTGATACAAGCATTCTATTTGTTATGTACAACTTACAACCTACAGTTGACCAATACATGCGAACTCTTTTTCTCGTTTTCAAAGCAAACTTGAAGGACACAATATTATGCTTATAAACTAGATGCCAATAGCTTAAATGTATATTAGAAGAAGGCTGAAAAGAAGCTGGATGAGAGACCTCCTCTGCTTAATTACCTAGGAAATGGAGCTGATGGGCATTTTCCTTCCACAGTGCCTATCGTGTCTGCTAATAAAGTTTTCTCCAGTCGGATGTGGTTGTCTGATAACTTCTGACAAGTGCGAATAAAACAATATGAAGATAAAGAATTATTAAAATAAAAACAATTCTAGATGTTACTAAGAAATTTCCTTTCATAACACAAAGGTAAAATTATTAATATAATAAAAATAAATTATACATATTAATGCAAACATATTCAAATCAATTGAATAACTAAATAACTAATGAGTCAGCGATTCCTTTAAAATTTCTACAAATGAATATAGTATTTATTGGAAATTATCGTCTCAGTTATAGATGTATTATAATCTTATTTGAATTCAATTTTCGAATTCCTCTCGAATTTGATTTGTCAAGATACACAGAATCCAAACATGCAAAAAAAACAATTCCCGTCATTGTTCCAGTTTTTTTCCAACTTCACATATCACTCAACAATTAAACTCTTTACGTGAAATTCCAAAAGCCATATTTTCTTTTTTTTAAAAAATGACATTCTTTACACCTATAACTCAGCCATTTATTTAAATTTAATAAAATTACATATAATTGTTAATACACCGATAAATTTAACAAAAATAACGTTTTGTATAATTAATAACCCTTCAAAACAAAAAAGAACTATAGAAATCGGAACATTTTTAGCAGAAATAAGGAATTACGACTTTAATTTTATTTATTATCCATCTTCCCACAACGCTATGTATATTAATTGGTTCAACCTTGCTTAGTTTTTTTTTTTTCATAAAAGAAAACTGTACATTTCTTCTTGAGCATTATCATTAAAACATATGTTTCCAACGAAACTAAATATCAGTCTTTAAACTTTTTTGAACTGTATTTATTAGTTGTTAGATTGTTTGTTTGTTTATTCATTTAACGTCACTTTATGCTACTATGGCTAATCGGACGATGCTACAGTGGGAGTCCTAAATTTTGCCTATCCAGGTTTTATTAGGATAGGGATCTTTAACGAGTACCTGACCGCACAGGCTCGGGACCACCTTTTAACGTCCCCTCCGAAGGACGGCGTAACTAAGGATTTTTTACTCCCATTAAAAAATCCTAGGACCACCTGCGGGTTTGACCCCGTGACCTTTAGCATGGGAGGCTGTTACGCTAGCCACCCAGCTACAAGTGATCCCGTCCAGATTTTTTTTTATAAATTTTGGTGGCTGAGCATATCCTAAAACAAGTCGATCAGGATACTCTATTTCTATAAACTATTCTGTGGTATAAGTAAAGAACTTGTATAGAAGATGAACATATGTTTCCACGGCTGAAGTATGTTTCAGAAATACAAGCTCTCTCAACTCCACCTTTACCAAGCGGCAAACCACACCATTCCCCATTAAAACTGCTCTTACCGAAATTACCATCAGTGAAAAAGAGTGCCCATGGGAAATATGTTCGCACCTCGAAATGAAATGCTTCCGTACTTCTGTGGCCCAGCAGTTTCAGCCGCAGACATTATTAAGTCATCCGATGGAGAGAGCAGTTAACTTTTAAGAAGTAATTTATTGAACCCTACAGTTGAAAATATAGGATTAATTATTAGTTAAAACTTTATAGTTAAACAGAATAGAAAACATAAAGAACATTGGCAGTTCTAATGCAGCATATAATTACCACTTGTTCACAATTGAAGTATAGAATGGCAGAATCCCACTGGTAGGACAAGAGATTAACTTGTAAAGATGAATTTGAACTTTTGTATGATATCACATGCCTTGAAATTGTGATTTGATAAAATATTATAACATCAATCATACCTGACAGCTAATCACATCTTTATTCAGATTGAAACAAAATATTGGTGTCATATATGTTCTACTAGAGAGCAGAGAAATGGAGTCCATCCAGACCATCACTGGGGTCTATATAGATAACTTAATGAAATGATATTGTGCAGAGAAAGATTATTAAGGTTATTTTATGTATGAATCAAAGATCCCCATCAATTAATATATTTACGGATCTGTGTGTGTAATGTCTGCAAAAAAAATTATACATAATCTCAAATATGAAGAAGGTGTATTTTAGACGGGATGAGCTAGTCGGGAAGATTGACCACCGTTTTGCTACAAGAGTGAAAACTTACTATAGCTTACTGGTGCCAAGACCAAAACATAGCTGGACGGCACACCAGACTAGTTATTCCATTGCCACTGTTTACAATAATATTCCTCCAAATTTTCAATATACTCCCACAAATCCTCGAAAGTATTCAAGTTATTACTACAATTTTAAAATATGGGCGAAATCACCCAGTAATGTAAAAAAATGCTGAATTATTGAATTCAAATTACTTATCGCTATAGACATGTCGTCAATGCCAGCCTGCGTCACTCATTCTGATATTTATCCTGTATACATGTATATCTATTCCTTATTGCTTTTTGGTTTTATCAATTACTGTTTCTTACTATGTACTGTGATATGTTTTTCTATATTTGTTTATTATATAATTCAATTTTGTATTTACGTGCCTTAATTTTATATCTTATATATGTGTATATGTATTCCTTTTAGCTTTTTGGCTTAGTCAATTGAGACGTTGATTCCCAAAAAGTACTATTTCCATTCTGAGGAGCTTTACAGGGAGCGCGAAAATCTCTCATTACTATATTATTAAACCAGCTAATTTGATTCTTTTCGCATTAAAATCTAGAATAATTTCTTTACTATATTAATGAAGCCATATTAAAGTTATGAAATGAAGTGTTCTGGTATGAATTTGGAATGAAAATAAATGTATAATTAGTATCTTAAGAAATTAATAGCATATCTAAATCTCGTTAGTACAGGACATGAGTGTTCATTAGATACAATCAGATTTAAGATTTAGATAAAACTAAATAAGGAGAATATAAATATGTAAAAATATCAATTTCGTAAAAAATGTCCTTTAGTATCTTTTGGAAATCAACGTCTCAATTACTGCTTCTTAATGTGTAATGTTTTACTGTTTGTTATTGTAATTTTATTGAATTGCCGCAGGTGAACTCTTTTCCCACACCTGGGCTTGCATTAATGCAATAGTGACTTATACTTACACTGTAATGTCTATATTTTGATTTAAATATGTGGACTGTGATCACCTATAGCGTAGTTGCCAGCATGACTGCTTTCTATGCCAAAGGTCGCGGGTTCAAACCTGCGGGTGGCCCTAGGATTTTTTAATGGGAGTAAAAACCCCTTAGTTATGCCGTCCTTCGGAGGGGACGTTAAAAGGTGGTCCCGAGCCTGTGCGGTGTCAGGTACTCGTTAAAGATCCCTATCCTATTAAAATCTGGATAGGCAAAATTTAGGACTCCCACTGTAGCATCGTCCGATTAGCCTTAGTAGCATAAAGTGACGTTAAACGAATAAACAAATAAATATGTGGACATATGATATATGGACTAATTAACTGGTTTTTAAACAATCCGAGAGAGACATACAATAAAACCATTAAATATTCCGGCGATTAATGAAATCACACGAAGAAAATACGATTGAAAAGGAATGACACGTATTACAAGGAGCATTGATCAAAAATGTAGAAGCCACATCAATTAGATGATGGATTCAGAACTAAACCTCGGTCTAGCTGTGGGAACATGTATTCGTTTTGGCTCAATAAATAGAAAGACAGTGAAGAAGACGAATCTAGAGAAAGGCTGTGGCAGAGGAGGATACTGGATTGTAATAATTCTATGTCGAAAGCAATGAAGAGGAAGTAAAAAAAAAAAAAAAAAAAAAAAAAAAAAAAAAAAAAAAAAAAAAAAAAAAAAAAAAAAAAAAAAAAAAAAAAAATACCTTTTGGATATACCAAAACATCTAGGAAATGCTTGTACGTTTTTAATTCAGTAATATCTATTGGAAAGACGTGAATGTAATATAATATACTTCGGATTCCAGATCTGGACCTAAAACCTCCATTGACTAATAAATATAATTGACTTTATTGACCCTGAATCATCCTGGATTAAAAGAAAATATAGAGAAATAAGTCCCGACTTGGAGAGGCTGCTCAGCTTCGTCCAGTTGCTACGAACACACATCATAGGTCCCTCTATAAGACAATCTTAAGACAAAAAATAAGAGAGAGATAATACTACAAAAGCCACATCACAAAAATCGAAATCGTTTTGGAGTTGAAAATCCAAGCTAGGGTTAGTTTAGATGATAATGCAATGTTCCTGGTGAGTCCAGAATTATGGTCTCCGCCATGCTCTGGAACAATGACATTGTATTGAACAATTTTATAAGGAGACTAGAATGTTGTACAGACTTGTAAAAAAGGATTGTTGCTTGGGCGATTAAAAAACCTGAGATTAAGACTTTTAAATAATAAATTTCTATACTCTCATTTGCTTACTTTATTTTGTAGTACATGATTATTAAATTATAATTTCATATTTGTTCATGATAATTATTATTATTTTATTTTAAATATTCTTACTTATGTATTGAAAATCTTTAAATCCAAAAATAATTTCTAAAAATTACATTTCTTAAAGTTGAATCTTATTTTGAAGCAGCGTGATTGTAAAACAGTTAAAAAGTATTTTATTTTTTTCAAAAGAGTATTTTTTTGCTTGAGTACTTTTTTATTGTTTTCATATCCCCAATTAATAACATGTAATTTGTAAGTCTAATTTATTTAATTAAACATCTTGTACTGTAACTGTTACATTTTAAGATTGAGTAATGATATATCAGTGTGTTGTTTACAAAATAGTACCTCATTCACTGTGTTTAACAATAGAGCTGCTGGGAATAACCCATTTTTACTTTCACTTACTATATATATAGTAAGGGGAAGTATTGCGATCGTGAAAATTTTCGAATTCCAGTTTGCAACGGAAATACAATTTTTAGAGTCCCCTGAGTCCAAATAACCAAGTCCCGCAAAAAGGTCTGTGTGTGTGTGTGTGTGTGTGTGGTAACTCCCGGGCGGAAACGGTAAGTCCTATAAAACTGAAATTTCATATTTAAGACAACTATAAGCCCGAGACGTGACAACACTTTTTTAACAAAATGAGCATACCAGAAGAGGCACTTTATACCATGCATTTTGCACCTTTTTTCGATTTTCTCGAAAACGGTTCCGACGATTTTGATTAAACTCGTTATATCGATGTGAAATTTAATGGGCTTTAATATCATGTAGGTTTTATTCTGATTAAAATGGTCTGACAGGGCTTAAATAAAATAACTATATTATCTTGTTAACGCTGATGAAAAACAGGTAAATATATAAATTGAATAAATTCGATATCCAACTAAAGAAGAAAACAGAAAAAATATTTTTTTAATGCAATTTTTCGTTTTTGAACATAAGAGCAGTAATATACATATATGATATACCGTTGGAAAGCTGAAGATTTTAGAAAAAATATTATCTCATACACAAGCTTTTAAAAGGTTATAGAGAGTGATGAAATGAACATAAAACTAACTGATTATTTTAGATAATAATATAATAGTTTTTTTAATAAAACAAATGTTTCTATATAAATTCAATTTAATTAGTTCCTAAATAGTTTCATGTATTTTTATATCTAACTGTTTTTGAAAATTCTTTCATTGACTTTAATAATGGAGGTAAGTGAAAGTCGTGTGTTGCCCGCACCAGATTTTTTTATTAATGAAGACTACCTTTTAAAACAACAATCGTATAAGTATATATTAGTGGCGAAAACGAGATGAGGCTAAAAAGATCAATAAATAGGTTTATAAGATTTATGTACGGCCTCTCCAGACATACTGGCATCTTCTTATTCCAAGCCTTGCAAACCAAAAAACCATCCTATGTCTTTGACCTCCTTACTCCGCACACCCTAAATACATGATCTCAACCTACCGATCTTTAACTACCCTCTAACAGAACAGCATCCTTTGAAAAGTCCTTTATGATCCGTGCTCCCATACTTTGGAATTCTTTGTCCATCTCCCCATAATGTCATCCCTAACTATCTTCAAACACCAATTATTGATCCACCTTCTCAAAATTCAATCTTCCGCACATATGTGATGAATATTGAATTTGATTATACATAAATAAACTCATTCAATGTAGTTTACTGCTTTTATTTTGTATCTCTTATTTATATTAACTTTAAAAATTTTGTATTTGAATAAATAATTATGTATCAAATGAAACCAGACAAATTAGACTTCATCTGTTTAATGTATATTATTCTTAGGGGAAGAAATATCCCAATATAAAAAATATTTTCCATTTATTCATAGATACTAGCCTGTTTTTTTTTTTTTTTTGTTTTTTTTGGGGAAGGTGTCTTAAACTAATTAATTAATTATTCAATAAATACACAACTATATTATAGAGATGTTTCAATATTGAACAGTTATCTTTTTCATACCCTAATAGTCAATGCAAAGAGACTTTTAGAAAAAACAGTAAAAAGTTTAATTTAAATTACCAAACAAATATGCAAAATATACTACTATATGAAATTTTGTGTATTTACCATAATTGATATTATTATTCTTAATCTATATTTGATAGCATTTTATAATATTATACAAGAAGAGAGGAATTTTATCACTCACTAACATGTAGCGACATCAGAAGCCGTTAGAATAATAGAGCTAGTTGAGTTACGATCTCTTTGGTCTAAGAAATGCTTAGTACGAGAAGCAGTGCGGCCATAATAGGAGAAACTAGAGCCAATATTGTAGTTAACAAACAATTATAGAAGCAATAATAAGAAATGGTGTCGGCTATGGCTTAGATTAATAGCTCAGTATGTGTCCAAAAGAAAATGATTACTCTTTCACCCGAAAAATAAATAGTTCTTTAACAAACTTTAATGTAGCTAATCTTTAGAAGTTAAAGAAGAAACTCCTTATTATATACCTAGAATTGTTATATGTGTAGAAGTCCCGAAAAAAACTTAAGAATTTATTTGAAGAAAGAAATTAAGTAAATTTTGTGCGATGGTTTCACAAAACTTGTTTTACACATTGCAGTATTGAAGATGTGCTTTATTGTTATCAAACTAATCCACAACATAGATTAAAATTCTATTAACTATAAAATTTGAAATAGTTATGTTAAAAAGTTCACCTTTTCCATTTCGCTCTTAAACTAACAGATTTTGATTATGCACAATCGACTAAAAACGTTGAATATATATATGTATAGCTACAAAATATATGAAATGAAGATTAAGATAAAGTATTGTGATTCTGAAAAATCTAAATGTATTAACTCTCCATGAGCTTAAATAAATGTCCTCCATTACTTATTATAGGTTTTTTTATTTAAAAAAGATGTATAAGGGTGCCTCTGGCTTCTTGCTCAAAGGAGAGAAATTGTACGAAAAAAACTTAATTACATGTTTAATGTGTTACAAAAAATGTTACCTAATTACATCTTTAAGAATATTATAATACATAATAATCACATAATAACATTATAATACACCAAGAAAATTAAATAAATGTAAGCTTGACAATATATCCTGGATTTCGCACATTTTCTCTAGAACGCTAAGTTTTTTAACTTAAATATATGTGTAATTAAATTAAGTTTAATAAAATAAAGGTCTTGACTTCATTAAAATATTCCGAAACGGTTTGGATAGAAAATTTCCTGAATTTCTTCTTCTAAAGTAACTTATTTTGTTTAACTAAACATTATTTAAACTAAATAATTGATAAATCTCATTTTTAGCATTTAATCATAAAATTGAGTAATATTATCGCAAATGAGCATTTTTTCGGAAATAGCAGTTATAAATAGATGTAATATATACTGCTAAAATGCTGAAAACTTAAAGAGCTGAAAACATGCTCAATTTTTTTCGGCAATGCTGCCCAAATACATCGGGTTGTCAAAAATATCACAGCATACTTATCAGACGCATATTGCATATACATTTTCAATATTTTTTTAATTTTTATTTCCTAGTCTATTCTAATACTAGATATATAAATTTGTATTCGTATATATTACCATTTATCTTAATAGAAACTAATAATATTGCTACAGGATCACAGTCATATAATATTTACAATGTTCTAATACTAAATTTCTAATATTTACAACTTTTTTTCCCTCTTTAGTTATTTTTTATTTATTTCGAGAGCGGCGTGGTCTAGAGGATAGAGCGCTAGTCTACTGTGCTTCGGGTCCTGGGTTCGAATCCCGGTTGTGACGGATTATTATTTATTCTGTTATTTAAACCTAGGGGCGATCCTGGGGTATAGAGACCCTCCTGGGGCAGACCCAGCCTCTGTAAAGTGGGTACCCAAAAAGGGGGGGAAAACCTGGCGGCTGAGTGTGATCTCGGCCGAACCACCTCATTGCACGGCCGTTGGCCTAGAAACAGTACGAATCTCTATATGTACTGAGCCCAAGACTCTGCATGGGTTGTAGTGGCACAGTTTTTCTTTTTCTTATTTATTTATTTCTCTCTATAACACATTTAAAATTTAAACTTTAAACCTTATTTGCGCTCATTATATAATCAAAATAGGGAGTCTAAAATTTATGTTTTCCGCCAACACCGTTACAATTTCAATTCAGGTCTTCCAAAAATCTTCTTGTGCTTCCAGAGATCGCTCCGCGAGACCTAAACCATAGACCTCTAATGGAGAACTGTCTCACGCCAAAGGTTTTGCGGAACTTTTCTTTTAGGAAAGAGATACATTTCAATCAAATAAAAAATTGATCAACCACACTCCTCGAAGGTATTGGTTGGTAGAGGCCAAAGCAAAACTTCCCATCTAATTTACGAAGCATTATAGTGTTTATTTTTTATAAAAAGTAATAGACTTATCGTGATCTTTTCCTGCACTCTTCCAATAGGTAAGTAACAGTATGAATTACGAACATTTTACGGCTGTAAAATTTATAACTACCTAAGTCAAAGCGTTATTATTTTTTTTTTCTGTTGCCTGAAATATTTCTAGAGTTTGATTATGAATGATTAATTAGGAACTCCGACCGTTTGTATCTGGAAATTAGGAAATTTATTTTATTTCTTTCAAATCCTTTAATCTTAACATGTTATATTAATGAGGCGTTCTACTATATCCAGAAACTACGCTGCTAGTTAGAGGTGCTCTAAAGGGGAGAGGCAGCGGTTGCTGGAAATAAAACTAACCGTAGCCGGCGAGCACACCCACGCACAGCCCGATAACCATCTCTTCGTCCCAGGGCAATCTTCCTCCGGGTCGCGGCTTCTTGCAGGATCTTCCTCCGTCTCTGGGGGAATTTAAATTGTATTATTTATCAAATTAGATTTAATAAAACAAAGCGCGATGAACAAGGATCGCAGAAGGTAGATTCACAAAACAGAGAAATGAATAACGGATTTTAAATAGAATAAGCAACGGGGTGCAAAACAACGTAGGAATACCTGAAAATACTAATTAACTTAATGAATTTAGATTCCTGTATGAATCACTGTGATTGTGGTTGGGAAGAAAGGTGTAGTTGTTCCTCATACCATCCATAAATACGTTTAGAAAAAATAAATGTATTTGGGTGATTGACGGAATGAAGCTCTCCCTATAAATCCGAAGGGAAAAAAAAATCTGGTGCTCGCAACACACGACTCTCTCTTACGTCCTGTTTTAATCAATTTAAGAATTTTTAAATACATTTAGAGATAAAAAAAATTTGGTGCTGGCAACACAGAACTTTCACTTACCTCCGTTTTTAAAATCGATTAAAGAATATTCAAGTACGAGAGGTAGTATAGGCTTATAGCCAATAGGTAATGTAGGCTTATAGCCTATATCTACTTTAGGTTCATCAAAGAATGACATCTGCTCCGGGAGCTATGAGGAAAAAAAATTTAAATAAATTAATTATTAAAGAATAGATAAATATAAATTTGAGTGAGTTATTTTATTTAAAAAAAAAAAGTAATGTTATTATAAATATATTTGGTGATAATAACCAAGAGATTGGCACCCTAACCCGTAATAGCATTGTCCGATAAAACAGTGACGTTAAATTAATAAATAAACAACATTAATTATAGGTAAATTATACTACAAAAACCTGTAAACCTAATTAAACGTTGACATAACTGAGGAGATTATATACAATAGGTATTGTATCCACTATATCACATTTTACTGGAAACATAAAAATCTCAAATTAATTTATAAACTTATTTATAATAAACCAATTTACTTACATCGGTTATTATGAAATAAAAAAACAAACAAAAATTGCTACTATATAAACAGGTTTTATGTTATTTTTATAAAACATTTAAATATGCGTTTTAATAAAACCAAAAAAGCATTGCCATTTTTTATAATCTGTATATATGGATATATTTTAAGTGAAAAATATCTAATTTCGAAACAAAATGCTAAATTAATAAAACCAAAAAAGTATTGCCATTTTTTATAATCTGTATATATGGATATATTTTAAGTGAAAAATATCTAATTTCGAAACAAAATGCTAAATTAATAAGTCAAGTAACAGGGAATATGGGATTGTAAGTATTTTGGCAAGGTATATCATCTCAAATTCGCGTGGAATTAGAAAGTAGAAACTATTTTTTTTTTTTTTTTTTTTTTTGTTTTGAATACCTGATTTATTCAAATCAAATTACATACATTTTTACAGTGCAGGCAGAAATCACTATCCCTTAAGTCAAGCCCGTGTGTGAGAAGTTCACCTGCGGCAATTCAGTATAAGAACAGAGTAAGAAACAGTAAATAACTAACTAATCAGCTAAAAAGAAATAAGAAATAAACATACATATACAGATGATATAAAATAATACTTAAATAAAATAAAAACACAATTATATACATACATTTTTCGAAATAAGAAAGACAATTATAATTAAAGACATACGTTGGCATATCTATAAGTAATTTGAGTTTAATAATTAAGCATTTTTTCCTCACAGAGATTTCGTCCATTCTTTAACATTGTAGTAATGCTTTTGAGGATTCGTCTGAGAATATCGAAAATTTGAAGGAATATTGTTGGAAACAGTAACTATTGAACAAGTATGGTGTGTCTTTCAGGTATTTTTTTGGTCTTGGCACTTCTAAGCTATAGTAAGTTTCTAGTATTGTGGAAAAACGAATATAGTTATTAACTGAATAACAATTTTAACACGGATTTCCAATAAGCGCTATATTGATTTTTGGATTTTTTTCGACTTGGGAAAATCTCAAATTAATTTTGTGTTAATCTATTCATTTGTTTACGTTTGAATTAAATTTTAAAACTGTTTTTAGTATTTTTATTATATTTTTTTTTTGTTAAATAATATAATTAAATTATAATAGTTGTTATATTTATATGTTTAAAAATTGTAATTAAAAAAAAAGAAAAAAAAAGTATAAATAGAAAAATCCCTGGGTAAAAATAAGGATATATATGAGGACAGAGGGAGCGGAGACCTGAAGGCACACAGGTAGCTCGGGATGATCTCTCTACGTGCGAATACGTAGCTTTTTTAATTGTCCACCCTAATAGTCCCCGGTGCGTCCGCAAGGTACCGCCACCGGCTACCTTTTTTCCCGCCGGCGCCACCTGGCTCCCGCCAACATATGTTTCGGATATGTTTGGTACCTAGCAGTAAATTATGTAAACATTAGATCCTATCTGGAGGAATTTACAGGAGTGTTTGGCCCCAGCTGGGCACACTGTCCTATATGGTAATAAGCAGTCCCTCTTCCTTCCACCGATAAATAATACCTTCCTATAAATAACCGCGTCTTTTTGTTTTCCTTTCCCGTATAAATATAAATATTCCTCATTTTTTCTTCCTTCCTCGATATTTCTTAACGAATTGTCCGTTTTCTAGTTGTAAAATAATATTGATAACATAGGTAAATGAATGATCAAATTGTTCTGAAGTTCATTTAAAATACAGGTATATTTATGATCTTTTCTTTTTCAGAAAAATTGACCTATCATAATCGATAAACTCTGAATTTACTTAAAAGCTGTAAAATAATTTTAACAACGGAGATAAGTGAATGTCCATTGTTGCACGCAGTTTTTTACTTTCACTTACCTATATATGAAATATGTAGTTGGAAAGTATTACGACCGCTAAGATAGGCTTAAGAGGTAATTTTAAGGACACCTAACAGCCAGAAGCGAGCCCCGTCGCAGAAATAATTCATTTTGAAAATTATTTCAAAACTATTAACGCCTCCGCAATTCCTTAAAATGTATGCAAGTTACAGAAAAAGGAATAATCCAGTAAAGAAAAAGAGAAATTAAGAATTTTAAATTAAGGGGACATAAAAAAAAAAAAAAAAATTACGACCGATCGCGATTTTATAACTCAAATCTTCACCAGAATTACAAGTTTTAGGGTTCCCCGAGTCGAATTGACCTAGTATAGCTCCATAACGATAATATCTATTAAATTTAAATTTCGTATTTTAGAATAGGTAGCCACAAAAAAACTTGTTTTACCAAAATTAAATTAAAGTTTTCAACGAAAATACGCGTTTTAGGGTCCCCTGAGTCCAAATGGCCAAGTCCCGCAAAAAGGTCTGTGTAACTTTAACGCGTAAACGAAAAGTCCTATGAAACTGAAATTTCATATTTAAGACAACTATACTACAGAAACTTTTTCATCAAAAACAGTTAACCAGAAGAGCCACTTAATACCATTAATTTTGTACCTTTTTAAGATTTTCGCAAAAACGGCTCTAACGATTTGGAATAAACTCGCTAAATTGTAAAAGTTAATGGACTTTAATATCATGTAGGTTCCATACTGATTGTAACAGCCTGATAGGCCTTTAATGCCGATATTTTAATTTTTTTTTTTTTCTAAAGTACTTTTAATTTTATAGATTCGAAAATAAAAACATATATTATTAGCTTCGATAAAAAACAAATAAATATAAAAGTTAAACGAATTTAATAACCGAATAAAGCAGAAAAGAGCAAACATATTTTTTTATTTTTTTCTGTAATTTTTATTTTTCAAACACAAGAATATACATATAAATAAATAGTTCGTCGTTGGAAAGCTGAAGAATTAAATTAGTTTAACGATTTCTAAAATAAAATTGAGAGAATACATACATTGCTCTAAAAAAAATAATCACCAAAGCTTGACTCCCTCACAAACGTTTCATTTCCATTAAAATACTGAACTAAAAAAAATCAAAATGTTGAAGCAAAGAGTAAACAATTTAATAACCCTGCAAAGCAAATGAGTTGGGCAAAAAAAAAAAAAAAAAAAGTACATAAGAATTTCATATTATAAAATTAAATTTAGAACCTTTATGATCACGAAAATCTCCGATCTTGGTACGGATAAAAGTTGAAATCCCTTCCGACACCAACTGAATACATTTGCAAACCTTTTAATTCCTTAATCTAATTAGAAAGGACTATATAAATTCGCAAATTCTTAAAAACCAACAACTACAACAATAAACAGCAACTAAAATATCCTTGAATTAAACAGAAGTTTGCCCTCTTCCAAATAATTTTTTTTCAAATCACAAAGTCATTAAAATATTATAATTTATATTATATTTATTTTTCCAATTCCTTATCGACATTATTAATTATCTACATTTATCTATCTATCTATATACATCTTTATTTTATAATTCTTAACTGTTCATTTTTGTTGAATTATTCCCTTTCTGGCTATTATTTAAATATTTTCAAAACCTGATACTTATATTTTTTATGATGATGGAAGAATATTTGCCTGTAAATAGTATATAAGAATTAGTTGGTTGGGGGTGTAGTCATGGAAACATTTCAATCAAGTCAAGTTAATTTATTTTGACCACGTTTCGGCCTACATTAATAATGACCTTCTCTGGGGCTAAAAAAACAAAAATCAAAAGTAAAAGAATAAAATCATTTAACATTAAAAAATAAAGTATGGAAGCAGACATTAATATAAAATGACAATTTTGATATGAAAATTTTTGAAGATTAAAGTAAGAAACCAAGATTTAAAATATAAATATTTTCACATTTCTTTATAGGAAGATAATTTAAATACAAACAGGGAAAAAGAAGTGGTGCATTATATTAAATTAATCATTTAATCATAATTTCTATTTATAAATATATTTATTTATGATGCATCTACTCTTGTGTTTTTTTTAGCGTATAGACAAATGTGTTATATTATGTTATAGTATAGGCTTATTTTTAAATATTTGAAGAGAAAAATGACTCTCTTTTCATCGTCTTTAAGAATATCTTTCTGTGCGGTATCCATTTTTAGCTCTTTTCGCAATTTAGTGAAAATGTGTAGTCTAATAATACATAACGGTTATTAGGGGGTCTCCACTGTGTTACATTAGGGTTTCGTATAATCTATCTAAGCTTAAGAAGAACAATTTAGAAACGAAAGCCATTAACCATAACTTATAATTAGTTCAGTTTATCACAAAGTATGATTTAATTTTGATTTTCAGATTTTAAAAGGGATGTCGGATGAAGATATCCAACCCCTCTGTTTGATGAGTTTCATGTCAAGAGGTTTCAGATACTGATGAAGGGGTGCTTTTGAAAGTGCTTTTAGTGAACAAGGTAAACTCAAGGAGTGGAGTTTGGAAAAGTTATTGATGGAAATTGAAAATTCTTGTTATTTAACTTACAGACATCTTTCACTACTCTTCCAAGTTGGATCTCGAAGGTGAGACCATTTTGTTAGATTGGGTGATATTTGTATTTTACACAGTGGTAATATAAGCAACAATCTTGTTGTGTAGGTACTACGTTGTAGTGTCAACATAATAAGTAGGTTCCGACGAGGTCTTATTATTATTTACTAACCTCTTGTTTTATTACGACCAATAATGTAGTATGAATGGATATTTTGATCATTATTGTTAGTCCATAATATTCGTTTTTGTTTTTAATTAATAAATATTTAATTAATGACATTCCCTTCACATCTCCAATATCTTTGCTAAAGGAGTTTTAAATCTTGTTCTTATGATTGGTTAAAATAATTGATTATTGTTAATTTTAAATTAAAAATAAATAATAATTATTGCTTTTTTTAGTGTTAAATAACATTTAATCGAAATTAACAGAGGGTTAAAGTAACGTATTTATTTGTGATTCATAAAATAAGGATTCCTTCAGAATCTTAAATGAAACCATGCCAATTTTATATAAAAAACAAAACAACCTGTACCACTACAACCTATGAAGGGTTTGGGCTTAGTATATATAAAGATTCGTACTGTTTCTAGGCCAACTGTCGTACAATGAGGAGATCACGCCCAGCCACCACGTTTTTTCAACACATTTTTTGTGTACCCACTTTATAGAGGCTGAAACTGCCCCCAGGAGGGTCTCCATACCCTAATAGTCACACCCCGACTGAATTAACAGAATAGATAATATTCGGCCACAGCCGGGATTCGAACCCAGGACCCGGGGAGCAGTAGATTAGTGCTCTATCCACTGGACCACGTCGCTCCCCCAATTTAATCTAAAACTATACATAAATTGTTTTGTCTGTATTACTTTTATAAAAAATTATTATTGATATTATTTTACCAAATCTTTTTTCAACAAAATTAAGTCTTGTATCATGTGTTATTCTGTATTTACAATATTTACATTTTAATTATTTCTATTTACTGCATGTTAGACAAGTTCAAACTCACGTCAGAGAACGAGTGGCTAATATAATTTATTTTTGTATTTATATACTTATCTCAGAAACATATAGTGATATGTATTTATAATTTTTTTTCTTCTTTCTTTAGACTCTACGCCAGAAGGTCATTGGCATGATATAAAAATTACACTCTATTATAATAGTTTGTTTCTTTGAGGTAATGGAATAATTTTACTGTAATATGTTTTTCAATAGTTAGAGCCTCCAGACCTCTGAGGAAATAGTCATGGGTGAATTGGCTTTGTCCTATTCGAAGTCGGCATAAGATATTCTTCTATCCTAGATTTGTAGTTGTGGTCCACTTTTTGCAATCTTGTTTGATATCAGTCAACTTGGATCGGCTTACACACCAATCCCTGTCCCAGTTCTAAAAGATAATTGACTTCAGTTGGTTTATCGATCCAGTCTTCTATATTGACTTATACTAGCACCGCTTATTTATTAATATTTTAATTCTAATTAATTTCAGGCTATTACCTATATGTGAAATGTAATTAAATGAAATTAATTATATTATATATTATTAGTAAAATTAACTACCATTAGGTCTAAGATGTTCATTTATTTTTTAACATTGTATTTATGTATTTATTTAAGTTTTTTTGTTATTATATACAATTTCCTTTTCTTTTTTTATTCATTTCGACTTCATAAAAAAAAAAAGATAAATATTGAATGAATGTGGTCTCTTAGCATTATTAATATTGTTCACATCGAAACAAAATGTAATATATCAATACATAAAAAGTATAAACAAATAAAATCTATGTATTAAACTATGTAATCTGAGCTGTTTTGTATTCTTTGTATTAAGTTTAAATTTATTAGTAATATGTAAGATATTCTGTATGAAATTGAACTATAAGTTTTCGCTATTAATGATTAAGGCTGTAGCTATTTGACATTCTACTCTTGCCTAATAGCGCTCCAAAAGATCGTGTTAAGGGGATTATTTCACAATGAGGAACGATAGGAATCTGACAAGGCCGGGTTCTATTTCAAAACATTGCTAAGAAATAAATTAAACCTGGTCACTCCCGACATAATCGAATTCGGCACAAATAATATTCTCCTGTTTTGCTCAGGTTGTATTACAGCTCTTACATAATCTTCTCTAAATTGGACTGAAATTTTATAATGTTAGTTGTTTGAGAAATCTGTTATGTTTAATTCAACTTCAAAGCAATGTTTTAAAAAGGTTTGGAGTCTTTTGAATAAAGGTGAACTCTCAAGGAAAGTCAAAATAGTTAAGGGGTAGGTTAAAAAAAAAAAATAAATAAATAAAGTAAAATAAATAAATAATATAGTGTGTACTTACATGTGTACATACCAAATTGTCAGTCAAGCTCGAAAACGATAATTTGTACAAAACTGAAATTTCATATTTTTTGCTGTTCTATGAAATACATGGATAACAGCAAGAATCTCCAAATTTGATTTACCTCTGTATTTTAGGAGAGTATATGTTATAGCCACTTTCAAACAAAATCAGAAGAGCAACTCCATTACATGCACACAAAAAAAAAAAAAAAAAAAAAAAAAACAAAAAAAAAAAAAACAAAACACTTATAAAACACGTATCTCTACAACTCATGGGTCTCGTGTTGAGTTTTTGTAGATATTTGTACTGTTTTACGACAAAGACCGGGGCTTTTAAAGAGGACTTTAAAGAGGCTGGGTGTGCCCCATCCTGGGCATATCTTTCCATATCTTAGGGTCGCTTTACAGCTGAAATAACATTATAAATAACTTCATAACTTCAGCCAGTATTCGAACCTGGGATCTGAAAAACAGTATCTTAATTCCTATCCATTAGGCCACGTCGCTGTTTTTAAAGTATGCACTAAGCTATCACCAAGCTTGATACTATTTTAAACATGCTTAAATATGTAAATGTAAACTTAGTCTCAGCCTTCAGCATCTAGTCGAGTCCCAATGAATTCTTTACTGCTACTAGTTTGTAGGTAATTAACTTACAGTCACAAAAATAGATTTTTTTGTGGGTAAAAACTTTTTTTCTGTGGGTTTGGTGTTATCGAGAGACCACTTTTTGGAAGATCAATGAGTCCCTCTAAAAAAATGAAATAGATTCATCACACCATCGCCACAAGAATCTACGCTGACGTAAGATGATACAGAGGATGCTGAAGATAAGGGAGAAGAGTGGAAGAGGCTGACTGTAGACTATTAGTATCCGCTATGACGTCCCGTAGAGATAGGATCTGGAAGGAGGCGATGTTCCCATGGCAATTAGCACAGCATCTTCTGCTACCGGGGTACTCTGTACTTCAGGCCATCACCCTCAGTATATTTAGAGGATGATTAAGTACAATTAAAATTGAGACACAAGCAAAGATGGATAATATTTAATTTAAACTCGATACTAATAAATATTAATGTTCATTTTGTCATAAATGTAACAAAACGTTTCAAATTATTACACAATTGTTTATTATTTCCAAATATCTATATTAGGTAATAACTGTTTATAGAAAATTAAATAATATGAAGGGAAATAATAATTCAAAAGAAAATAGCAAATTACCACCTCTAATTTCAAAGACCCATTACCTCTGCTAGTTCTGAACCAGTTTTAAACTTATTTTTTTCAACTTGTAGGAAATTTAATTCTCTATGAAATAGCTCTAAGAGCAAAACATTTCAGTTTTTATTTATTTGCCAATTAAAAGAAAATACTTTTTTTTTATTCGTTATTCGGGTTCTAAGTATCTTAAAACGTAAGCCCTCAAATATTTAGGGGGTAATTTTGTATTCCTATTTATCGCTTTGGGAGCGGCGGGGTCTAGTGGATAGAGCGCTAGTCTGCTGTGCTCCGGGTCCTGGGTTCGAATCCCGGCTGTGGCAGAATATTATTTATTCTGTTAATTCAGTCGGGGGGTGACCATAGGTTATGGAGACCCTCCTGGGGGTAGATTCAGCCTCTATAAAGTGGGTACACAAAAAATGTGTTGAAAAAAACCTGTGGCTGGGTGTGACGAAGGCTTAATCTCCTCATTGTACGACAGTTGGCCTAGAAACAATACGAATCTTTATATATACTAAGCCCAAACCCTTCATGGGTTGTAGTAGTACAGGTTGTTTTGTTTTTTAGATAAAATTGGCAAAAAACCTGACGGCTGAGCGCGATTAACGCCTAATGACCTCATTGCACAGCCGTTGGCCTAGAAACAGTACGAATTTTTTTTTTATATCAAATTTTCTCTTTTTCAATTTTTTTGTATTCATTATTCGGGCCCTACGTATCTTGAAACGTAAGCCATCAAATTTTGAGGGGAGGAAGTGTAATTTTTTTTTTTTGTCGATTACAAAGATTTATTATTGAAGATAATGAAAACAATCCATATGACTATAATCGCATCTAAATGCTTCTAGTCTACTAATGCAAAACTTGTAGAGTGCTTTTTGTAAAGTAAATCTCAAATCTTACATCTCTTATGGGGTTTTGACCTACTATATTACACATTTCGAACGCCAAATTCGCTCCTCCAGTCCAGTTTTCAGTCTATCTTTCACCACTCAAATTCTATCATGATTAAAATCTTTCATTGTACCTTCATATTTATTGACCAGCATAAACTCACGTTGTCGCCAGACTTCAAATCTTCTCGCTGTCTTTAACGAATTCAATACTTGCTCACCTGTCATTCTCAAAAAAAAAAAAATAAAATAATAAATAAAAAAAAATGACCGTATAAACCCTCTTCTGGAGGAGGACAGTCCGTTTTGCGGTCAAAGAGAGAAAAACAATGAAATATTCTAAACTATTTATTAATGTGTAAATGGTTGACTGCTTGTAGATATTGAGGAGAAGATAATTCGGTGCAGTCATCAAAACACTTATTAAGGAGAAAATGTATTTATTGTGTCGACGTTTCGGCCTAAATTTTAGGCCCTTATCAGGGGGTCCTTCTGATTGAAGGAGAGAGATAACAACTTGTGATTATGAACTATCTATTGTTTTGGAAACCCAAATATGGATCATCATCATTGCTCCTTAAGGAATGTCACTTCGGAAGAGATTGTCACTATTCTTCTCTTAATTCTCCCAACTGTAAAAAAATTGATATTCATTAAAAAACAGCCAATCTCAAGGTTCCTCATTACTTACTCCTCATTCTCAATATTCATCAACGACAAACAAAATTTATTTTAAATATCATTTGTATCATAAAAAATCCAAATTTCTCTCTCTTTCTACATAAATTAGGAAGATGAACGATATGCTTATGCTAATTATACTACTTTTTTCAAAAATCCATTTCAGGATCTCTGAGACTTATTTTATTTTGCACGTTCATTTTATTGTAAGACTTATTTCATTCTAGACACCATTTGTAAACTAAGGTGCCTCTTTCTATTAAATGCTATTTGATGGAAACTACATTCTAAAAAAAATTGCCGTTGAATCATGTCTATCCCCAAGCAATTTAATTTTCTCTTTCCACTCTAGGCCTTTTAATCCTAATTTTCTATTACACTATGGGACTTTATTCCTACTATCATTCCTCATTCACCTATTTTTCTTTGTTTAATTATTTTATCATTCGTCAAATAATTATAGTACATTTGGTATATATTTTATTGCTTTCACTATTCTTATTGGGGTCTTTTTAAAATTTAACTGACTGTTGTAGAGGCACACAAATTCTGAATAATTTTTTTAAAAATTATAACCTAAAAAATTTAAATATAAAAATTTATTTAGTATTTTTCTGTTCCTTGTTCTTTCTTAGACCCTTGGATTTACTTTAGTTTATTGATATTGCATTGCAAAATTTATTAAATATCTAAATCACACAAAAGCCCAATTATTGAACCAGAGGCCGAGTATTTATGACTTTAAAGATGTGACTCTGAGGTTAATACTATAAAATATGAAATTTCCTCCTCTCTCTATGGGAGAACCCTGACCCGTTCATGAAATAAGACAAATCATGATTATTCAGAATGTAATAATCATTTTGTGTTATCGATATCGCTCACTGAACTAATGCCAACAAATAAGAATTTTAAAAATTTCCTCCAAGACCCAATTCCAATTCAAAAGCTTAATAAATAGTAAGAACTGTAAAGTAAATGCTTCCACTATAGCCTATATTGTGGGAGCTTGGTAGGATAAAGTCTTAATTGAGTCTAATAGTTAAACCTTTGGCAAGAATACTTCCGGTTCGTGACAGACACTGTGCAAAGACCTCTTTCGAGCTTCAGGCGACTACATTCTTGCTTAATAAGTTGTATTGGTCATGAATTTTCTTCATAAATAACGAGTTCGTACT
Organism: Piezodorus guildinii; assembly: GCA_023052935.1. NCBI lineage: Eukaryota > Metazoa > Arthropoda > Insecta > Hemiptera > Pentatomidae > Piezodorus > Piezodorus guildinii. Next base: position 85,940,849 of record CM041292.1, on the reverse strand, counting down.
TGATAATGCATACACACAATCGTGTATCTCCAAGCTTTAGAAATCGAGGATTAAAGGGGATAGGATTGTAGATATTTAAGGCTAACCCATTTGAAGGCGGAAAACATCACATAAGCGTTATAAAAATTTTAGTAATAGAATATTTATATATTTTTCTTATTTTAGGTATTCAATTTGTTCATTAATGTACCTCCTCAACCACTCTGGTTCGCAGAAACAAGATCTTGGATTTAGTACATAATTGAGTTCAGTTTCGAAGTTCGTCGTAAACCTATGACATCCTGCCCTACAGTGTCCTACTGATATTCCGCTTGTTCCGGTAAAACATATCCGCTATTTAGATCTCCTGCTTGACTAACGTCTAACATGGAATCCGCATAGAAGACTGAAAAGACGAGGAACTGCTCGCCGATTTCGGCTACTTCAACATTTACTGAAAAGACGCTCTAACCTTTTCTCAACTACAAAACACTCATTTACATGACAATCATAAGGCCATTAGTCTGGACCTAAGGAATTTAGCTTTGGGGTTCTACTAAAACATCAATCCTTACAATCCAAAATTCTTTGCAAAATCGTTAACGCTCCTTTTTTTGTCACGAATAAAATCATCCACAAAGATATTAATGTTCCATATCACTCCTTCTATGAAAAACTCCACTCCTACTCCAATCCACTAGTTTCAATCTTTGCTTTCTCTTCAATTCCTGACAATCCGCCGAGCCGTCTGAAAAGAAGATAGCCTCGAGACCTTCTTATTTAAATTCACTACTAGAGTGCTGCCAATGGGCAGTTTCTCTTCAAGTGTTTTCATGTATTTTATCCTTAAGCAATATATTTACTTGTATTATAATATACAGTTGTTAATTTCAATAAAATAAAAAATGTTTCGAAGTATACTAGTGCTATACCCACAAGGCTACGTCGCTCAAATTAATTTTTATAATATATTTTTGTTGTGTTTTTGTTTTCTCTATATACTTAAAATGATAACGGGATTTTGGTTTCCGCTAATTCCTACTAAACCACTGGACGGATTTTAACATGATTTTCACTGTCATTTAGGACATTATTTCCTTTAGGTTTAAAAGTAAAATACATTGCAATTTAGCTTTTCTTTAAATGGGGAAAAATATGTTTTCTGTAGCCAAGTCATCAAAAAGTTCAATCCTGAAATATAAGTAGTAATAAAGAGGTATAATATACCGTTGGAAAGCTCAAGAATTTAGAAAAATAATATGTATTAAACAATTCTTACAATATAATATAAAGTTGTGTTAAGCTCATAAACTTTGTATAAATAAATATAAAATAGTTATAAACCTAATAGGATAGGAACGTTTGTTATTTCTGTAGTTTTTGAATATACGTACATACCAATCAAGTTTATTTATATGGAAAAATTGAATTTTCTGTTATCTCTGTTCACTCTTGGATAAAATACAGATAAACTTAGCCAATCTCACTTCGTCAACTAACTCTCCTTAAGCGACAAACTCTAAATCGGTCAGAAAGACCATTTTTTAAAAACATAAATGACACCTCATTCAAATTGCACCCGTTCCAAGCAAGGGCTGGCCCACTAGTTTTTATAATGAAATGATTTAAATTGAGAGAAAACCAACACTTACCTACTGAAGCCCATTTGGACTTACGCCTCACAGATATACAGGACTGTCAAAAAGACAAACAAAGGTAAAATTCAAATTTTTCAATCCAAAACTTTAGGAAGTATTAGATGGTACGTTAGCAACACTACTTTACATACAGACCTTAATATGCCAACCGCCAACGAACTGATTCGGACCCTATACAGACGTTTTCACAACAACTTACACTGACATATTAACAAACTAATACGAAGCATGGTCACTAGTAACATGCCGGACGATACTCGCAGAAGACTTGGATGAGGGACTTTCTAAGCTAAATCCGTAACAGGAAGTAAGCCAAGAAGAGGTGCCCTGGGCATCTTTCTCCATCAACATTCATTGACAGGTGTGAATAAAAAATTGAGAAAACCAGAAAGGTATGATGTTAGCCTTTTTTTTTTTCTTTTTTTTTTACTTTAGTGTAGTACTTTAATTTTCTTTGATTTCTAAAAAATATGATAAGCCAAATGCTTGCAAGCTTGTGTTACTACTATTAAACATTCGCAAGGTGATAAACTCGTCCGTATGAGTAAGATTGTCTCAATTAGGACGGGCCACATTAATCATGATAAAACGGCTATTGGAAATTTATGACAACGGTCGTCATTAATATCAAATGAATAAAGACTTTGAAATTCAGACATTTTTAAATGGTCGTTCTTAAGTGGCCTTAAAGGATTCGTATGCGTGTGGGTTCAACTCCCCTAGCCTTTCTGATTTCAAATGATTATAAAAATGTCTGCCATGAGAGGTATAATTACGGGTCTTAAACACTGAAATTCACTGAGCTTAGACCCGTAAAACTGCCTAAACAGGTTGTAAATAATTATCATTTATGTTAATGGCAGCGGGAGATGGAGAGGGGGAGGCTATCGTTACTGCTGATTCGCGACGGATCCAACTCCACGGCGCCACTTGTCACTGACTTTCTCCGGATTCCTCTTGGATTGTAAAAAAAATAAAATAATAAAAATAAAAATATTAAATACTGAACAAACAATAGTTATAAATATTTATGCGAGGAAAGCCATAAATCGGAGAGTAAAGAATTAAAATGTTAAAATGGAGCGTAGGGATGGTGAGTAGACCTGTTGCCAGATATTTATAGTGTAGTATCCCGCCTCATTTCCATAGCTAGCGACTTCTACTGTCAGGCTGAATATTAATATATAGGGAACTGGAAAAAAAACTTTACATAAATATTAATAAAGCAATGGTGTCACGCCAATTTATTAAGAAGGGAGGGAGGAATTAATTCATAAACGTTATCTATCCCATTATTAATATCTTAATTTAATGAAAAGCTAATGAGGAAGTGAGAATTTCAACATGACTACCTCTCATCAGCTGTCTCTATTTCCAAGGTGACGCCGGGTCTAAGTCAGTGTGGTCCACAAGTTATCAAGTTTCACAATTAATAATAATAATTTATTTATTTGTCATTTGGCAGTCCCTGTACAAATTGAGTTGGCTGGCACAGCGAAAATAGAAATTCTGTCTCCAGTATACATTAATAACTACTACGTAAATAAATCAACACTAAGTATAAGACATGTTACTTATATGTTCACAGTTATCCAGAATATAATAATAATATTTTTTTTATTTATTCTGAGACAAGTCCCTTCAAAATAATATTACAGACAAATTAAATTGGAACTTCAGTATCGTAGAGTAAAAACACAAACGAATAACAAAAGAAATAACACAGAAAATGAATAATAGTAATAAATTAACAGATAGCTTCTTATAATAATAATATAAAATACAAATAAAACAAACTGGACAAAAAATAAAATAAACTAAAACTTTTATATATTCATATATACAGGGCAATTGTGAAATAAATTTACAATGCTTATGAAAAGTGTAAAATAAAATACACAAATGTTTAAATACGATGCAAAATAAAATATGCTTAATAAAGATAGATATAATATAATAAATAATTCTCTCTGATCTATTTACTGATTTTTATTGAAATTTTCTAATTATTTGGGGTTGTTTGAGAATCGGATAGACAGGAAGTGTTTGAACAAACGGGATTTGAAGGTCGGAAGAGTATTGGAGTGACGGATATAAGAAGGAATAGAATTTCATACGGGCTAGGATCGGATATGGAAAGATCTGTTGAAAGATGCGGATTGATGAGGCGTTATATACAGGTCCAAAGGTCGCCAACGATTGTTGCGGGTGTAGACTGAGGTTTTAAATGAAAATATATCCGAGATGTAGGATGGACGTTGTAATTGGAGAACTTAGGAGAGAAAGGGTGTTAGGAAGTATTAAGAACGGTAGGAAGGGTAAGCCACTTTAACTCACCGTAGAATCGGGTTACAGAGGTGTTCCTGGATATCCCAAAGATGAAACTTACCAGGTAGTTAAATAATCTACATACATAGTCATCAATGATACGATTTTAAATACCTGATTCATACTAAATACCGATTAGTCCCAAACACTGTGAGAACGATGAACATTCGGAGTCGTTGGACAGAATTCCAATTAATCAATTGTTTTCAATAGAAAAATTCCAATTTCCCAATTTTTTTTCCAATGGGTTTTTACCCCATGCTCTATAGTTTCCGTGTGGGGTTTTCCCACGGCTACCTACTCGGAGGACTGGAAGCCCCAACATGTCAAATGACTGCTAAACACGTTCATTTGTAATGCGAAACTTTTTCTGGTCTGAGGCAATAACTAAAGATAGATAAATCACCATAACACATTATATAGGATGAGGAATAATGGCTAGAGCAGTAACGATTAGTGGAAGATGCAAATGACCCTTAGAATTAAAGGTGGAATAAATATAATATAATAATTTATATTATTATTTTGAATCAATACGTACTAAATACATAAGGAAATACTAATGGGAACAAAAAAGGTTTAGAGAAGGATATAGTTTATCCCGACATAATTATTAAAAAAAAAAAAAAAAAAAAAAAAAAAAAAAAGATATAGAGAGATTTTATTTTTGAAAGTCGTATATTATGATAGGTCTAATTAATTAGAATAGCAGTTTTGCCAAAATAATTGAGATCATCAGATAAAATTATTATTATTATTTAATGAATGATGGTCAATAAAAAATGTATTATAAAAATGCATGTTCATAGAAATGAACGACGAATAATATGATACTGCACTACTACATATACTACTCACATATGTTTGTATTTCTTATATGCAATTATTACTCAACAGATAAGTTTAAAAAAATAATCTAATTATTATATTCTTTACTAAATTATCCAAATACTGGAAACAGTAAATTAAAATATAATCTGAAAAAAAAATCTATATATACTTTAGAGTATAAAAAAATAATTTTAGTCCACAATTCTTTTTATCAAATTAGAATTAAACTTTAATTGTTTTTATATGCTTTGCGGACTATTGTCCTTTATATTAAGCATTATGACTATTGCCCTTGTCAAGAGAAATTGTGAGATACAACTTAATCAAAAGTGTTTGAAATTAAAAAAAAAATCATAAGCAAGTAGTTGGTGTATATCACAATTTACCATTTAATACTTCTAAAACTAAAATATCTTGATAAAACTTCTCTAATGAAAAGCCAAAGCTTTTGATTTTGACTCCTATTTCGGTAATATTAATTTTTTTTTTAAATAAATTAGTAAGCAATGAAAATATATGTTTAGTATAGTTAATATATAATGTATTATATATATATATATATATATATATATATATATATATACACATATATATATATATATTATATATATATATATATATATATATATATATATATATATATATATATATATATAACTAATATTTGGTATAGTAAACATATACCTCATTTATAGAAATTTATTTTTTAGTAGTTTGTAACGCCACCGTACTTAAGGAAATACTAGATGATAAAGGTATGGAAAACAGAATAACGCCTTCAATGAACAGAGTCGAGTCCGCATAACACATGACGAGAACAGAACCGAAATACTACAATACTAGTGGACATATAAGGAAAATATAATGACAAAATAAAAAACCTGGTGCGGGCAACACACGACTTTCACTTACCTCAATTTTTAAAATCAATGAAAGGATTTTCAAATACAGTTAGAGATAAAAATACGTGAAATTATTAAGGAATTAATCAAATTAAATTTCTATAGAAACATGTGTTTTATTAAAAAATCTATTATATTATTATCTAAAATAATCAGTTAGTTTTATCTTCTTTTCATCACTCTCTATTAACTTTTAAAAGCTTGTGTATCAGATGATATTTTTTCTAAAATCTTTAGCTTACCAACGGTATATCATACATAGTTATATTACTGCTCTTATGTTCAAAAACAAAAAATTGCATTAAAAAAATATTTTTTCTGTTTTCTCCTTTAGTTGGGTATCGAATTTATTCAATTTATATATTTACCAGTTTTTCATCAGCGTTAACAAGATAATCTAGTTATTATTATTGAATCTACAAAATTAAAGGTACTTTAGGGGACGACAATTTAAAATATCGGCATTTAAGCCCTGTCAGACCATTTTTATCTAAATAAAACCTACATGATATTAAAGCCCATTAATTTTACATCGATATAGCGAGTTTAATCTAAATCGTCGGAACCGTTTTTGAGAAAATCGAAAAAAGGTGCAAAATGCATGGTATATAGTGCCTCTTCTGGTAGGCTCATTTTGATGAAAAAAGTTTTGTCACGTCTCGGGCGTATAGTTGTCTTAAATATGAAATTTCAGTTTCATAGGACTTACCGTTTCCGCCCGGGAGTTACCACACACACAATCACACACAGACACACACACACACACACACAGACCTTTTTGCGGGACTTGGTTATTTGGACTCAGAGGACCCTAAAACGTGTATTTCCGTTGAAAACTGGAATTCGTAAATTTTCACGATCGCAATACTTCCCCTTACTATTTATAGTAAGTGAAAGTAAAAACGAACGATCACAAAAAATAGTGAAGTGAGAATGGTTGACTGTGTGTATATATAGGGAAGAAGTTGATTCCGTGTGCAGTCAATAAAACACTTAATTAAGTAGAAAACGTAATTTATTTGTGCCTAAGGCCCACGATAGGTTGTAGAGATAAAGGTGTTTTATTCTATTTTATTTTATTTTTATCTGCTAATTCAGAAATAAGAGTCAATGTGATGGCGATACATCTTATTTTTCGTAGATTGGTCAACCCTAAGTATCGTTTTTCCACATTGAACGTCTTTCTCTTATTTAGAATGATGGAGTTATTGTTGACCGTTGAGAAATTAGATGAGGAAAATGGTTGGGGGTGCGGTCATAAATTAGAAACACACATTTAAAACAAGTGCTATTTTAATTATGTCCCGACGTTTCGGCCTACAATGTGGGCCTTCATAAGGGCTAAAAGAAACAAGATAACAACCAATGTAATATATAGACTTAATAATGCGTTAGGTATATAATAATAATATGACAGTAATATAATATGGGAACATAAATAAAATTAAATGTAATATGATAATATAATGACAGTTATAAAGTATGGAAATAAACAAAATTAAGATGATAGTTATAACGTATGGAAGTAAACAGAATTGAGATGATAATATTGTAATAGGAAATATATAAAGAGAGACTAAGCAAATGAAACAAATGACAAAGGAAAAATATGTGAACAATTAAAATTTAAAATATGAACAATTTTGAAATGATATATGACGGTAATATATTAAAAACATAGTTAAGAATATAGGTAATATATAAAAAGAACATAGTCATTAAAAAAGAGAAACAGTATGAATAAAAAATAATTTTAAATTTTAAAACAATGTAATAGTAAACTAACAATTATATGTCAGGATATGCAACGGAGAGAGGGTATGAGGATCGAAAGAGGGAGAAATAAATAGGCGATGAAAAAAAGATCCTAATCAATAAGAAAAACGTTTCAGTTACGAATATTTTAATAACCGTAATTTGGATTATTAAGAATATTTGAGGAACAGCATATATCGATATGCTATAAAAATATACCATGATATACTTAACACATCTTTCTGTTATGCAAGAATCCAGTGCGAAATAATCGCATATCGGTAATGTATATGTGAGTCTTTTCTATTTAAAGCATTTATAATATTATTAGAACTATGACATTTGATTCTTGATGATTGGATATTAGTGGATGAAATGGTACATAATGGTTCCATTGTTTCTGTTAAACATAAAAGTCTTGAAATACTTTAATGGCGATCCGATGGAAAGCATGATTTTTTTTTTTTCACCTGTCCGTGAAGTCATTTCTTAATGTATTTAGTGTGATAATAATTATGCCAACATGCATTCATCGTGCATTTTTTCCGCTATTGGACCCATTTCCAGGCCGGAATTTGGCATTATCGATCAAAAAAGTAGCACATAATGGAAAGAAAACAAGAGGCGGTCATCGCTCTGTCCCTTCCTTCCATTTATCACGTCGGTGCATGCGAAATGAAACACGGCTAAGCGAATAGGACGGCAGGCAATGGGAGAGTGCCCACGCAATTAGAGGGAAGACAAATGAAGATAATTTTTCTCTAGAGAGAGATGGAGAGGAAGAGAGAGAGAGGGGTTGGGAGAGCGTCAGTCGTTATTCTTATGCAAATAGGACAGGGCGAAGGAACAGGGAGCAGGGATCTGTTGGAAGACGATATGATCGAGTTCGCGTGCCCGGGACCACATCAATAGCCGAGGACAATGTCTACTGGCTATCTGCTGAGGCCAGTGCTCGGTCGATAGTCTCTCTGCTCTATCTCTCTAGTCCACCGCCGTCTTATTAGTACAGCTCGGATAGGACATCCTTCGAACATTGTCTGTGTCAGGGTTGGATGGGTATCAGAGTATGGGATAATGCAGGGTGCTGTATTGATATCGGAATCGCCATCATCAATACCAATAAGAAACTTTGAATCTAAGTATCATAACTCATGAATACTAGATTCGCTTGATAACTACCTCTAAATATTTCGAGACCTAGGGCGTTCCAGGGTGCTCTTAATATTAATTATTTTTTATGAGGGATTGTAAAATGGTACAATGTATAAGGTGTTACACGGAAATATGATAACTGCTAGATGATTACAATTTTGATTTAGGTTAGATTTAGTCTATCCTTAAACATATCTGCCTGATGCGGGGGTGGAGCGGTCTCTTCTCTTGTCTCATTCCTCCGTTCCTGGGCCGGCCGGCGCCTACTCTTCTACTCCGCACGATGAGGGTGATAATTATGAGGAAATATGGAGAAGTTTGCTGCGATAGATGCATGTGCTTTTGAAATCTCACTTTCTTCCTGCTTGTTTCCCGGAGGATTCTGGTCTTATAATCGGGTGCCACCAGATGGTCCGATGAGCACTTGAGTGTATTTCTACACACTATATGTCAGCATTTAAAATCGTTTAAGGGCAGTGTTCCCTTAACACTACCGAAGGTAGGAAAGTCACAAGACATGGTTTAAAAACCATGACGGAGATTGAAAAAATAATGTCCTCAGCATCGAAATTTTCCATTCGCGTATCTCGTTTTAGACATCAGAGAACAAAGCCGGTCTCGTGTCTGTAATCAAATAAACTTGACGAGCATAACGTCAACACCTACCTGGATGATTAGGCCACACTAACATGACCCATCTCCATTTCGTTGCTCAACAACCACCCCGAAGTGCCAACACTGTAACAATATCCTCACTATCAGCCACATTTTACAAGAATGCCCTTTTTATAGGTCAAGTTTAAGCAAATTAGGACTCAGACCTAATATATCCTCCATACTCTCCGATAATGAATACAATATTTCGTCGCTGTTAAGCTTTGTAAAGAGTCCCATATTATTTTTAATAATAATAATAATAATAATAGAAATAGGTTTACCAAACCCGAAGGTTCGATGCCGATACCACCAAATTCTGTCTACACAGACTCGTCCAATGTTCGCCGTTCAAGCCCAAGCCCCCAAGATCAGCCTTAACGCAATCCTCCCATCGACGCTTCGGGCTACCTTTCGGACGTCTACCAGTCGGATCAGCAAATACCAACTTTCTCGGAATCCGCTCCTCATCAAGCCCAACAATTTTACTCGCCCATTTGAGTCTCCGCGATGCTATCAACTGAATTATATTCACAAGATACAAGTTCCGCAATTCCGCGTTGTGCAACCTTCTAAATTCCCCAGTGGCCTCATCTCTCTTCGGACTTTTACGCAGTACCTTATTTTCGAAAACCTTAAGCCTTTGTTCATCCTTTAAAGTAAGCGGCCACGTTTCACATCCGTAAAGAACCGTCGGAGAGTAATAGTTTTATCAATTCTAACCTTTAAGTTTTTTGATAGAAGCCGCGAACTAAGTGACTTGGTAACTGAATAATACCCCGCATTTCCCACCTTTAACCGGGGCTTTATTTCTTCCTGGATTTCATTTTTTCATGTTATCATTGAACCTAAATACTTGAATTTCACTACGTGTTCAAAAGTATGCCCTGATATATCAATATCACCAAGATCGCCACCGTTTCTGCTATTAATCATGTATCCCTATTTAATAAAATATAATATTTTAATTCCATTTCATTTTTTATTTGATCTTATTATTATTATTATTATTATTTTAAGATTAGTTTATTAATTTTAATTTATTCATTTTAATTATACTTTCCTTTTTATCAGAGAGAAATATAGGCGTTTATGACCCCTGGGTTTTACGTCTCAAAACCCCAAACAACAACTTACTTGGATGCTCACATATATGTAAGTAGATAGAAAAGTTGTTTTATTTTTTAAAATCACAGAAAATCATCATCTGTACAAAAAATGATATCGTGACTCTTGGTTTCGCCTCGACTTCTTTTTCTCGACTCAACCACTGAACAGATTTTGATACGTTTTTTACTATAATTTAGGACATTCTTTCCTGAAGGTTTATAAGTAAAATATATTGCAATTTATTTATTTTTTTTAATGGGAAAATAAATTTTCTGTAACCAAGTTATCAAAAAATTATTCTTGAAATATGAGTAGTGTTATAGATGTATAATATACCGTTGGAAAGCACAAGATTTTAGTAAAGTTAGTATACAATAAAAGAGATCGTACAACTTAATATAAAGTTTTTTTATCCCATTAACTTCTGAATATGTGAACATATTAGAAAAGAATAGAATAAAAAAAAATTTATTCCGGGACTTAGTCCCTTAAGAATAACATAAATGTTACAAATAAAGATAGCCCATCTGGCCAGAAAACATTATATAGATTACATTATTTACACAAGAAAAAGAGGTAGAGAAAGAAATTTATATATATTTATGTACATACAAAAATCTATGGTTTGCTATTGGTATAAATTGTGGGTGTATGAAAATGGTTGTCCTGCTTAAGAATTCTGATTTCGTTGCGGATCCACAACAGTGAATAAAATAAAAGTAATGTCACTTTAATTAGCTTTTGCTTTCCTGCATTATGGATTCCGATATGGATTAAGTTTTGATCTAGAGCTAATATATTAAAGGATATATCCTTTATGGAGTTTGGTGGTCTTCTAATCCGGAGTACTTGCATGTACTGCAATAATCTGATTTCAAAATTACCAGAAATCCATGGATATCCATTTAAAGTAAACTTCAAAGAGCAGTTTGACTAAATAAAATACAGTCGATGCGAATATTAATTGCTACTTTGGATAATCGTTCGATGCCACAGAGGGAGTAATAAGGTTTAATTAGGAATTTTACGTCCCCTCCGAAGGACGGCAAAACCAAGGATTTTTGGCCTATTTAAAAAAGTCTAGAGTCATCTGCCGGTTTTAATCCATTACCTTCGCCATAAAAGGCTGTTAAACCAGCCAATACACCAGAGGTATAGCCATATCTCCTCCCTCACTGTCATCAGCTAGATTATATCCTATCTCCATCGAACCATATATTTTTTATTCTATATTGAACATCAAATAGGTAACCATTCTTATTTTCGAAGAAGCTATTATATAAGAGAGATAAATTCCCGATTGGTTCGGCTACCTCAACTTGGCTACTAATCAATCATAGAGACAGATTTTATCAACCAAAAAGAAGGGAGGTATATATCTTCAAATAAGCCTATTTAGCCATATTACTTATGTTAAAATCTATCTAGGAAAAATTACGAATTCAGGCCAGCCTAAATATATATGGTGGTGCAAGATTCCCAGTATTATAGTCTCTGCCATTTTCTGGGTATTCTTTTCCAGTCCATATTTTTCCAAAAATACTCTCGTTGCTAAAGGGATGATCAGGTGTTATAAAAACTTGATAATATCATTAGCTTTTAGTATAAATAAGTAATTTAGTATGTGAAAAGGAGTTTACACTGTTTCTTGACATCCATTTATACCCAGACAGTTGGAATGATATTGTTTTAAATAATGAAATATTCAAGAGTTAAAGAGGGCTTAAAGAGATGTGAGGACGTGATTGTTGACAGAAGGGCTGGGATATCATTGCTTCCTAGAGCCTCCCCTTGGGTTAGGCAAATACTGCCCTGCCACGTGGCGCTCCCATCATGTTTGCCCAACAGATATCATCTCCCGGCTACTCCAGTCACAAACGATTCAATTTCATTACCATCCAGCTCTTTTATCTCCTGTCAAAACATGGCACCACTTTAAAATCGTTTCGAGGAACAGGCTGCAAGTTATTTTAAATTTATTTGTTTAAGCTATATAATAATTTGTTTTGTTTTATTTTATTTTGTTAAACTAAGTAGATACACATACTCAAACCTATACACAAGGAAACACATTTCCATCAATACTCAATGTAAGTCCTCATTGGTCTCATTATAGTCATGAAGATGAGCCTTATAAAGAAGTTAAGAGGAAGGTTTGGGCGCTTTTTCAGTAAGAGATAAATTAGCCGAAAACGGCGAGTAAAACTAATTCTGAACTAGATCGTCAAGAATTTAAAAGCTTGGGAATCAAGACTTGAGAGGTTCACACATTCAATTGTTCACTCGTTTACAAACAAAAATAATTCGGAGTTTGAAAAAAATCTTATTGATTAACAAAAAGAATATTATTTGCACAAGAAGTGTAGTAGGGGCAGTGTTACATTAATACAATTTGGAAAGATCGCAGTCGAAATGCCGTTGGTTTACACATAGCAAAAACCATAAAATATAAGAATAATAACTGTAATAACACAAACTGATATGTTCCAATAATAATGAAATACCACTTAGAAACATAGTTACTTGATGGGAATGGAAGAGATTGACAGATCGGACAGATAGACAAACTGCCCAAGACGGACGCCAGAGCCTAGACTGCCCCCTTGTCAGGGCTGAGTTATGGTTTCCTGGCAGGGCCGCCCCACAATGGGCACAGCATCGGATTCGGGTGTATCCGATCCGGATGTTACACAATACCGCAAGTTAATTGTTCTATCCGATTTCACGTCTGACTTTTATTTCAGTTTTTCGTTCCCTTGATTTTTATCTACGGCGAACTGTTCGCAGAGGTAGAAGAATAAACGGGAAAAATAAGAACCTGATTTGCACTTGCGAAATGTTCCTCAATTATAAAAATACACACTTTTCTACTTATGTTTTCCCCGACAGACAGATCCCAGTAGATAAAGAATTCTATTCCCAGCTACCGATACAAATGCCATCGTATATTATAGCATAACAGTTCCCTTTAACGGACCATTTATTGATTCATAATCAGATGTGAAAGATCTTTGACAGCTCACAAGGTACAATTAATAAAATAAAAGAAACATTTTAGTTAATGATTTTTTATAATAAACCGACGTTATTGTGATCGACTGATATTGTCAAAAACACGTTTTTGTGATTATTAAAATCATTGATAACTTATTGCTTATTCACCAAAAGAGAGTCCAGAAAGTAGTGATGACATATGGTACCTAAACAATTGCTATTGCTACCTTACTGTAGACATATTAGGATATACGAATGGTTTTAGAGTTTATAGATAACCATCGAGACCATATTTCATGATTAATAAAAAACCTAAATCACTTATATGTCATTTCAAAATGTACTACAAGCAAATCTGACTAAATCAATAACATCGACTACAGAAATTGCAATGGAGGTGAGATGTATGTTCTAAAGACGGGCCTAAGCAAAATAATTCTTATTCCAAGTCATTCGTTTGATAGACTCACGTGCTCGTAGGCAGGGAGAGACTGAGGGTCGCGGCACTGAAAGTTGGAGGGGAAAATAAAAAATATAAAAATCAAAGTCGAAAAACTAAAATGAGACTTTAAGTTAAAAGGTGTAGTAAGTTAGAGACTGTTCTTACTTCCAAATACGTAATGATTTCTCACATCAATATGCATATAAATAGTGATTGAAAAATATAGTTTATATTTTCGACTCTCTAAAGATTTTCGACTCTCTTGCCCCTTAACGAAAATTCTGCGAACGCCATTGCAGTCTTCTATAACACTTCCTGAAACTAACAACATGTTTCCGATCATCTGTATACTTTTTAAAATACTGAATTCATAGGAAGTCAAAGCTTCTGAGAGAGTCTCTTTGGCCAAGCTTGTGTGTGAAGAATTATTTCATGCGTTTGTTAATTAAATTCGATAATAGTTCAAATAGCTTGTTAAATTATGTTGTTTTAAGACTCATATGAATCCTCTATATGTCGCTATCTTGCCTCAGTAAAGTCTGAAATATCGTACCTCCAGTAATAAATATTGGTTCCTCATTAAAGTACACCTAATAGCTCAGTAAAAATAGGTTTTAACCAGAACATTAAAACAAAATAAATGTTGTAAGAAATTGTTATGTACCCTACCCTTATTAACTGATAAAAAGTCTCAGAGTTTTTTGCGTCGGGTTCAAAAGACGGGGGAGGAGGGAGGCAAAGAAGAGGGAGAATCGGAAAACAAATATACCTTTATTTTTTTTTTAATATCTCAAAAAGTATTATCTTTATCGAAAACATTATTCTATACAAAATTAAAGTACTTCAAAGCTGATTATTTAAATGTTTTTATTAAAATGAATGGTTAGGAATATATTGCAGGGAAAATCTATGGTATATATTTGACAAAATGGAGAAAAAAAGTTAATTTTTGATCTCAACTACTATTTTTTTAAACAATTCTTTATTGAACAATATTACAATCTGTCCAATTTAGGACATTTTTAATAGGGATAAAGTACAACATTCATACTGCATTCACACGATATATACAAAACAATAAATTTATATAATAATAATACAATATAAATAAATACAAAAAAAATCAATAAAAATATACACAAAAGTCACTCATACCTATATACAATTCACAAGCATACAGCACGTGAGTGGAGAATCTAGCCAATGTTAGAACTCCAATATACATTTTACAAGAGGTCTCGAGGCCACTGCCGTTTCAACCTTCTAGGAGGATGGTAAGGATGTGTGGAGCTGGATAAGGATTGAGCTAGGGGATTAGGGTGATGGATAAGGTTCTGATGGAATTTAGAGAATTTTAATGGTATAAGGTCTAAAATAAATGGAATATTTAGGTCGCGGTGTAAGGTATGGTTGGATACATAATAAGGAGCATTAACTATTGTTCGGAGGACTTTTGATTGGAAGGATTGAATGCGTTTGATGTTAGAAAATTTAGCTGTCCCCCACAGTTCAAGTCCGTAGGTCCAGATAGGTTTCAGTACTGTCTTGTATATTAGCAGTTTGTTCTCGATAGATAATTTAGAATTTCTGTTCAGTAGTCTGTATAATTGTCCAAATCGTCGATTAAGTTCTTGTCGTTTAAGTCTAGTATGCGGGTTCTAAGTTAGTCTTTTGTCCAGAAGGAAGCCAAGATACCGGACTGTGTCGGAGAAAGGAAGCGGAACGGAGTTAAAGAGAACTGGAGGGCAGGATTGTCTTCGAAGGGTAAAGGTGACATGTCTGCATTTGGGTTGATTTACTTTGATTCTCCAGTTGTTACACCAGTCTTCAATTTGAGAAAGGTGTGTTTGGAGGCCTGTAGATGAAATTTCGGGATCTAAGTGAGAGGATAGGATAGCTGTGTCATCAGCGTACGTTGCTAGGAAGGTATTAGGGCAAAGAGGAATATCAGCCGTGTATATATTGTAGAGGATAGGACCAAGGACACTACCCTGAGGAACACCGGATTCGACTGGATAATAATTGGAATATTC
Source organism: Piezodorus guildinii (assembly GCA_023052935.1). Taxonomy (NCBI): domain Eukaryota; kingdom Metazoa; phylum Arthropoda; class Insecta; order Hemiptera; family Pentatomidae; genus Piezodorus; species Piezodorus guildinii. The sequence continues at coordinate 85,925,011 of CM041292.1, read as the reverse complement.
TGCACCACAACGAACTCGGAAGGAGCGGTTTGATAGATAGGATCGGAGGACTAGGTATAAGGATAGGGGTAAATGGTTTTTGAGCTTAAAGAGCAATCCCGGGTGCCACACCCGGTCAAATGCTTGCGTTATGTCCAGAAATGCACCCGAGCAGTACTCCTTGTTCTCAAGGGCAGAGGAAATATGGTCAACGACTCGGAGCCCTTGCTAAACGGTTGAATGTTGGGAACGGAATCAAAACTGATGGGAAGGAATAGTGTGGGATTCTAATAACGGTAATATTCGTTTGAGGAGGATTTTTTCAAAGATTTTTGAAAGGATTGGGAGTAGGCTGATTGGTCTATATGATGTCGTAGTGTTAGGAGGTTTACCTGGTTTTAGGAAGAGAATTATTGTGGAATGTTTCCATAAGAGAGGAAAATGAGTAGTGCGTAGAATGGAGTTGTAAATATATGTAAGAAATATAACGGCTTTAGATGGAAGCTGTCTGAGAATCTGAGGAGTGAGGAGATCGTATCCAGGAGATTTACGGAGTGCAAGTTTTCGGAGAAGATATTTGACCTCAGAGGGATTAACTGCTTTAGGAGGTAATGAAAGCGGGATTGGAGACTGAAGGAACTGTTCCACTACTGAAGTGTGGTTTGGATTGGATTCTGGATGAGGTGTGAAGACTTGGGAAACGTATTTGGCAAGTTCCTCGGCTTTGTCTTCATCAGACGCAGCCCAGGAACCATTACTACGACGGAGGGGATGGGAAATATGGTGGGATTTTAGAATTTTCTTGGTGACATTCCACAGGGAATTGTCACAAGCCGAAAGAGAAGAAAGGAAGCAACTAAAGGATTGGGAACGGAAGGTCGCCAACTCCCTCTTTAATTGTCTACAATAAAAGTTATAGGAGCGGCGATCTGTGGGGTGACGGGTGCGTTGCCATAAGGATCTGGATCGGCGTTTGGTGCGGATGAGGTCTATGAGGTGTTGTGGTAAATGATTTTGGTTATGACTTATCTGGGAGTGCTTTGGAGAGGAAGCAGTCCAAACAGCTTGTTGAATAGCGATGGTGAAGGAGTTTACGGCATCGTCAAGGTCATCTGGAGTTTTGAGTTTCACTCTGAGGTCAATATCACTGGTCAGGATTTGGCGAAAAAGGTCCCAGTTTACTGGTCCTCTGATAAATGACGGTGGGGTGGGTTTAGGAATAGGAATTAGGGATACTTTAAGGAGCAATGGACTATGGTCAGAGGACAGTTCATCAAGGCGAGTCACCGACATGTTTAGGGAGCCTAATCCGCTGTGAATGAAGAAGTCAAGGATGTCAGGATTACGGTTTGGATCAGTTGGCCAGTAGGTAGGGGAGTCAGGAGGCAGGAGGTTGAAACGTCTAGAGCTGAGTGCAGACTGTAAATTCCGCCCACGACAATTCGTGGATCTGCAACCCCATTGTTGGTTCTTAGCATTCATGTCTGCACCCAGAATGAAGTGGTTTCCTAAGGCATTGAGGAAGGATTCGAATAGAATGTTGGAGATGGAATGTTTAGGAGGGCAGTACGCTGATGCGAGGGTGATCGGAAAAGAAAAAGTCTTGATTACTATGGCAGTGCATTGTAGGAAATCATAGGAGGGAACTGGGAGTATATGGTGGGAGAGGGACTTGTGCACAATGACAGCAGTACCGGCATGGGCTTTTCCGTCTGGGTGGTCCGTACGGTATGTTACATATTGCGGTATTTTAAAGAACTGTTTAGTGGTTAGTCTAGTTTCAGTAATAAGTGCTACATCAACGTTTTTGTCTTGCAATAAAGCTGTAAGTTCGTCAGTGTGATTTCTAACACCATTCGCATTCCAAAGGAGAATGGACAAGGAGTTAGGTGTAGTCATTTAAGGATTTTTTAAGGAAGGGATTAAATTTGATACGAGATTAGTAAGTAGTGATATAAGCGGCATAACAAGAGATTTGATTTCAGTTATGAAGGATGTCATCAAACTTGTAAGGTCTGTGACATTTGATGGAGGAGGAATATGAGAAATTTGATGCGGATGAGGTTTTTGAGGGTTGGGTAAATTTTGAGGAATAGGTGGTTGTGGAAGGGGTTCAGGATTTTGAGGTATGCGTTGTTCCGGCAGGGCCTCTTTGTTCTGGTTCCCACCTCCAAGTAGATGGGCAAATGTTACATTGGAATCAATTGTTTTTGAAGGTTGTCTTCTGCTTCTGATCGGTTCAGCTGTTTCATCCAGATTCTGAGGTTTTTGGTATCTGCTTTTGAGGTTCTTGTAGATTTGACATCCCTTGTAGTTAGCCGGGTGGTCCTCTAGGCACAGAGCACATACAGCGGGTGTTGATCTTAATCGTGTACATTCTTCTGATTTATGTTGCTTACCGCATTTCACACAGCGTGGTGTATGGTGGCAGTAAGTTCTCGTATGACCATATGCCTGACAATTATGGCACTGAACTATTTCTTTCTTAGTGTAAGGTTTCTCAACTCTTACACTAGTATAGTACAACCTATTGAGGTCGTAAATTTTTTCAACTCCTGCTGATGGTTCCAAGTCCACGAAGAATAGAGGCAGTGGAATTTTATCTTTTAGGACATTGGTCACTTGCCGCACTTTATAGCCTATCTCCGTCAGTTCTTCTTTGATAGCTGTAACTGGTGTCGAAGGGTGTAGGTTTCTAATTACAACCCTTAAAGCTCTCTCCTGGCGCAACTGATAGGTATGAAAATCAGCTTTGGTCTCAGTCAGATATTTCACTATTTTTCTGTAGCTTTCGGCGGTAGTCGGGGATATTTTAGTATCACTGGTTCTACTTATACAAGAATAACTATTAGGATCAGTTACTTTGTTTAAATGCGCACACATCAGTTGAAAATTTTTAATATTTTTAACAAATATTGGTGGAGGTAGTGGTTCCCTGGGTATAGGAGAAGATTCCATGGTTTCTTTTTCATTTTGGAGGATCTGAAATGGATTCGGTGTAAAAAACGGCGATTCATCAGTTAATCCTTGTGATGATGTGCTAGGCTGTGGTTCAGATCCTAAAGAGGTAGCTGAAGCGGTCGCTGGTGGAATCATTTTTTTATTATTTTCACGGCGAGGTCTCTGTTTTATAGGAGACGAGTTTGAACCTGCAGATATAGATCTTTTACTTGTAGCTTTTGAGGACATAACTTGATGGAAATATCTCATTGATTAAAAAAAAAAAAAAAAATAAAATAAAATAAAAAATAAATAATGAGATGAGAATGAGAAGGAAAGATAATAAAAGAAAGATAAGCTAAAGAAAAGCAAGCCCGAGCTTGCCGAGCTAGCGGCAATCAGCTGATCAGTGACCCTCCTTTCACTTTTCGCGATTCTACAAAGTAAATTATAACTTTGCTTACCGATATTTCTCCAATATTCACTGCTGTGGTTTTTTTGAAGTCTAGTGATGTTTTCCAGACTGAACTCAAGCGAATTCCTACTGAAAAGAGCAAAAATCTGAGAGACGAAGTAACGTATGACTGTTATCATCGAGCGCATCAGCTGTTCTCTCTGAGTGCTACTCTAAAAATGTTTCAACTACTATTAAACATAAAAATATATATTACAACTAATTAAACGGGACATGATTTACTTAATTTAATAATTTTCTTGGGAACCTCAGTTTTTATGATTTTTACACAAGGAAATAACAAAATGTCGTTTGCCATTTTTTTCGAGAAAAAAAAAGTTCTGTCTTATAAAACTTTATCTCGGAAAATTTTAAACACAAAACTATATATTACCAATTACATTGAATTTCATTCGGACTTTTCCTGTTTATATTTCCACTTACCTCTTTTCTAATATATAGTAGCTGAAAGTATTGCATACACGTTTTTGGATCTTTTGAATCCAGGATACAGACAGCCAAGTCCTGCAAAAAGGTGTGTGAACGTGTTTGTCAAGTCCAGCGCAAACGAAAAGTCGTAAGAAACTGAAATATCATCTTAACGACAACTCTACGCCCGAAATATTACAATAAAGCTTTCATGAAAATCAGCTAGCCAGAAGGGTGAATTTATACCATGTATTCTACATATTTTAATAGGATGTAGGTTCCATTCTGATTGAAATAGTCTGACATGGTGTGAACGCCGACATTTTAATTTTTTTATCTCTAAAGTGCCTTTAATTTTGTAGATTATATAAAAATAACCATATCATCTTTGGATATATATATATATATATATATTTTTTTTTTTTTTTAATGTATTGAGGATACTGAGGGGAGTTCACTATTAAATAATTTTAATATTAAACAATTAATGATAACGAACATTTGTCGGCAAAACATCAAAAGGCGTTTACCTCCATGATCCTCCCCCCCCCTCCCCAGCAATATGTACCTCAGGAAACTTCCTAGACACCAGGACAAAGGACCCCCGGCTTGGCGAACTTCATAGATCAGCCCTGCCCGAGGTGACGACAATGAGGAGAAGATTGGAAAGAGGCAGTCAAGTTCTATCTTCAAGAGGAGGTCAGTCTTATTCCAGCCACGAGGAGTCAAGTTCTATGGTAAGTATGGTAAGCTGAACAAATCCGATACCAAACTAAAAGGAGAAAAGTAAAAAAAATATTCAAAATAAAAACAATAATATAGATGTATATACCGTTAGAAAGCTAAATATTTAAAAAAAATATTGTCTTATAATTATATTATATAATATATTATATATAATATTATATTATATTATAATTATATTATATAATATATATTATACAATCTTGTATAAAGTAATGACAGTGGTGAATAGGGCATAAACTTGGGTGATTTTCGTATATAAAAATTGTATACTTTTGCATTATTTAATCTAAAAATATGTTTCAATCGAAACTGAATATAATTCCTAAAAATGTCTTTAAAAGTTCTTAAGTGAGAGAAGTTACATCAGGGTGCAGTCAAAAGAACACACAATTAAGATATAAACTGGTGCCGACGTTTCGGCATAAATTATAGGCCTTCTTCAGGGCGTTTGGAGGTGAGTGTCAGAAAACTGAAGCAATAATGACACACTTTAGCAATTTTTATTTGGTCTTTATTGCTTCATTGTTCTGACACTCTCCTTCAAACGAACCGAAGAAGGCCTATAATTTAGGCTGAAACGTCGGCACCAGTTTATTAAGTTTTTATATTAATTGTGTGTTCTTTTGACTGCACCCTGAACTAACTTTACTAAAAGTTCTTAAATTGATTATAGCAACTGAGGTAAGTAAAAGTCTTGGGTTGCGAGTACCAAATTATTATTCTAATTTTAATGTACTATAAAGACGTCTTTCCGTGTTCGATTTAAAGTTTAGAAAGTGCTTATATAAATAAATATGGAAGGGGAGAGAAGCACCGAGGCACGGTTGCACAGAAGTTACTGCGGCGTCCCATCGGAAGACCCCGGTGAGCTATGAGGCTCAGTAGGTGGGAACAGATATTGTCCCCGAGATGGTGGCGGATAAGGTGGCAGATAAACGGAGATTGTGCACAATGCTCCTCCTTCGTGGGGTTTTATTGCAATCTTCGTCACGAAGCCACTCCGCTCCTTTATTATCCCCATGACGGGAATTAGGGTCGTGGGTGCGCTACATCTTGTCCGCCGGGGAGGATCTGCTAGCTAGTGGCTAAGCGACGTCTGCAAGATGGGCAAAAGAAATTGATCACGTTACTCCGGATCATTGTATGACAACCGAAAGGTATACTGACCGAAAAAAGCTCAAACGAAAAGATTTACCTGAAAAACTTTCATATTATGCAACGCAATCCCAATTAGAGGAACATATTCGTTTGTACTTGAACAAATTATGTAACCAGATTCTAATCCAAATTAAAATATGCAAAGGCTGGTGTACCACAAGGATATGTCCTAGGACCAATTCTTTTTAATCTTTAATGAATTAATTAATTAAAAGATTAAAAAGAATTGAATCTTTAATTAATGAATTATCAAAAATTAAAAGTAAAACAAATATTGCTATTTTTGCAATACTTTTGTCTTCTTATACGTAATCGACACCATAGAAAACCATCTTTCCATAACTTTTTCTAAATATTTCAAGTATTTTCATAAATTTGTAATTCATTTGCAAATAGTAGGCATGACTATATAAGGGAAATAGTTAATAACATAAAGTCGATTTTAACTTAAAAAAGATACAAACAAAAAATGCTAAAACATATTTTATTTAAATTAACGATGTTTGCATTCCTTATTATTTCTCATTATTTAATTATTTGTCTTTTTATTTATTATTTTTTTTTAGGGTTTTTCATTGTTTTCCCTCCTGTACTGTACTTAAGCAGACTAATTTAAATGATGATTATTTGTACCCCTATGTAAAGTTTAAAAATGCCCAAGCAGGCCTGAAACCTTACTAGTATGTATTGTAAAATACTCTGTTTTTATTTGTTAATAGACATTTTATTCATTATTCATCATGTAAACAGATTAATTCCTAGGATATTTATTACTTTCATATGTTTGAAATATATAGTGAAGGAAAGTATTGCGATCGTGAAAATTTTATAATTCCAGTCTTCAACTGAAAAACACGTTTTAGTACATGTTTTCATTCTTATAGAAATAGTCTGACAGGGCACAAATGCTGCAATTTTTAATTTGATCCCTCTAAAAGATCTTAAAGTTTGAAGATTTAAAAAAAGTAACCACTGCATCATATTAGTATTCATAATAAATGGCTAAATATACAAGCTGAACGAAGTTGATGACCAACTAAAGTAAAAAAAGGGCAAACATATTTTATTAACGAACTATTCTTATTACTATATATGTGTAATATACCGTAGGAGAATTAAATATTTGATAAAAAATGTCATCTTATACCCAACATCGTAAAAGGTAATAGGGATTGATGAAAAACTGATTATAAAATTAACTGATTATTGCAGATAATAATATGATAGAATATTTAATAAAAGCCGTGTTTCTATCGAAACTCAATATAACTCTTTAAATATTATGATCATATCAATTGGAAACGATCTCTTCCTTATTTTGTTCATATGTATCCATTTATTCACACATGTCAAACTTTACAACGTTTCGAGGCTTCACTTGCCTCATCTTCAGATATTATATCTATATTCCATATTTTTATACAATATAGGTCATTAAAAAATAAATTTAAATCACAACATCAAATCTTGATATTTCATTATCACATATATCAATATGTTCTGTGTATTTGAATGTGTTCTCAACTCTACATATGATACATATGAACAAAATAAGGAAGAGATCGTTTCCAATTGATATGATTGGCCCGCTTGAGAATAGGGCACACAAGGTTAACACATGGGCATTTAATATGTAAAGAGTTGCCCCCAAGATGTCAGCATTGTAGGGAAATCCTAACAATTACCCATGTGTTCGAGGAATGTCCCTTCTACACTAGACAACTGGACCAAAAGGGAATACCTCACAATGTCGCGGTTGCATTAGGAAACGATGGGAATAGAATTGAACAATTAATGTGCCTCCTTTCTGAAATGGACTTTTATAAGAGGATTTGAGGACTTACTTTATGTTTATTTATCTTTATTATTATTTTTTTTTTTTCCTTGAATATTGTCTACTGATATAACTTGATATATGTTTATTTTTTACTAACGCTGTCGTATTTATTTTTATTATAGATTATTCTTATTCTTATTATCTGTTTTAATCAATATTATTATTTAATACAGGGGAAAAAAAAAAAAAAAAAAAAAAAAAAAAAAAAAAAAAAAAAAAAAAAAAAAAGTTTGTCTTAATTAATTTTCTAAAATGAGCGTATCCGGCACTATTTATGAGTGTATTATTTGTAAATTATATATTATCTGTATGTATGTATTCATGTATTACGGATGTATTACTTATTATGTATATGATTATTGTCTATTATGTATTATTATTTGTTCATAATGTATTCGTTCATTTTGTATTATTATTATTTGTTTTAGTGTATTATTATTTAGTGTATTATTATCATTTGTTATATTGGTTCATTATTTATTTTAATTAATATTATTATTTAATATTTCAAGTAAACCATAATTGTCTGTTTTTAAAAAAACGTGTATCTTATATTGAGTTAGGTATTATATATCTAAGTGTATCTTATACTGAGTGTATCTGGCACTGATGACCAAGATGTTTTGTGCCAATAAATAAAACAAAAACCAAAACCAAACCAATTGATATGATCATAGTATAATATACTCTTCTATAATAGTGAATGATATAAAATCTTTAAATATTTTTCAACTCTATTTGTTGTGTTTTTTGAAAAGATTATTTTCTCTCATACGTATGCGGGCCATTCTATTTTAATCGCCCAACTTTAATTAATTGTTTAGCTTAAGATTTTTTTAATATTTCTACCAGTGGAACGTTATAGACGATAACGAGTTGATTTACCAGTTTGTGTTACTTATTTATTTATTGGAAATAATTTATTATGAGTTTAGCACTAGGATATGTATTTGTGTGTTTATCTTTCATTATTTTAACTTTTTCCACAAGCAATATAAAATTGCTAATTTTGCCACCAAATCTGTCAGTTTCCCAGACTCTGACGAAGCTCGAAGGGTAATGAAGCTCGAACGAAAGGGAAGTGATGTTTGAAAACTGATATCTTAAAAGCATTGAAATAAAATAAAGGTATAAAATATATAACAAAAATTAATAACAAAATATTATTATTTTACCTCTATCATATAAATTTTTCATCGATGTTTTGTTCTTGTGCTTATCTTATTTTCAGAATTAACGAGATGTTATTTGTTAATTAATTTAACGTCACTTTATGATGCTATGGCTAAGCGGACGATGCTTCAGTGGTGTCCTAAACTTAGCTTATCCTGCTTTAATCAGGATAGGGATCTTTAACCTACGTTACATCGTATGATGACGGGATCACCATCCGAAGGGGTATAAACCAAGGATTTTTCACTCCCTTTAAAAAATCCTTGAGTCATAACGGGAGGTCATTTATTTTGAGATGAGTAAAAAAAAAAAATGATTAGTATGATGGTTCGGGGTGTCCAATATCAGTTTTTAAAGACAATTTTTTTTCTTATAAGTTGTCAAAATATCCGCTAATGGCATAAGCATTTTAAAAATCTTACTATTGTAAAAAAAAAAAATAAAAATTCTTTAAGTTCTTATAAATAAAATGTTTATATGGTAATATATTGCAAGCAAGGGTTTAGGCAGAATTTTCGTTAGTGGATGAATCAGATTTATCAGAAATTTAAGGTACTTTTCCAAATATTGTCTTCAGGCATATTTTTTTATTTTATTATTTATTGAAATTTACAACTGTATTAGTTAATACATCAAGTAAATTAGCTGTAAGATAAAATACATGAAGAGAATATGCCCATTGGCAGCACTCCACAAAGTAATCTTAGCTAGAAGGTCTTGAGACCATATTTTCAGATGCTTCGGAGCTTTGTTAGAAATGGCTGTGGAAGCAAGGATTGAAACTAGTGGGTTAAAGTTGGATTGGAGTTTGTCATATAAGAATTGATACCTTGTTCGGGCCAAATTAGCAACATATGGTACATTAAGGTGTTTATGGATGAGATTATTGGTGACCAAGTTCAATTAAGGAGCTTAAAAATTAAGGATTTTGGATTGTCAGCATTAAATAGGGGAAGAATTTCATAGTTTAGTAGAGCCCCAAAGCTAAACTCCATACGTCAACATAGGCCTGATGATGGTGATATAGATGAGCCTTTTGTAGTTAAGTGGAAGGTTAAAGCGTCTGTCCAGTAAATGTTGAAGTAAGTGAAAGCGGCTGACAGCTTCTAGTCGTTTCAGTCTTGTGTGCGGATTCCAAGCTATACGTTTGTTAAGTAGGAGTCTTAGATAGGGAATCTGTTCAACCGGGACAAGCTAAATATTATTAAAGGAGACTGTAGGGCAGAAGGTCATAGGTTTTCGACGAAGGGTAAAGGTAATTTGGTTGGATTTGTTAGAATTGATTTTGAATCTCCAATTCTGCCAACTCCCATTCCCTAAAATAGCACCAGAAGAATCCTTTACCCCAAGACCTCCTAGATCTAATCCATACCAAACGACGCTCTAGACCCTCTTGCAAAGAACCAGGCACCCAGACGATCGTAAATTCTACAATTATTATACCAAATTAGCTAAAAGAAATTAAATTCCTTTCGATCCCAATCCTACAATTCCTACCTTTCTTCTTGATCTGCTTACGACAATTCCCTCTGGAAAGTAACCCAAAAAGTTCTTAAATACCAAGTCATCTCCCATCCCATCCGACGTTAAGATGAGGCTAGAGCGGAAGAATTTGCCAAATACCTATCTAAAGTTTTTATCCCACACCCCGAGCTCAATCCTGCCCATACAACTAACGTAAAGGAATTCCTCTCTCCACCCCCTAAAGCTATTAACCCCTCTGAGGTCAAATTATTTATAAATAAACTGACACCTCGAAATTCTCCTGGCTACGACCTCCTCAGTTCTAAAATCCTACGTCAACTACCCCAAAAAGCAATTATATTCCTAACCTACCTCTATAATAGTCTTCTCCGTACAACCCACTTTCCTTTGGTGTGGAAACACTCCATCATTATCCTTTTCCCCAAACCTGGTAAACCTCCCAACATCACCTCATCCTATAGGCTTATTAGCCTCCTTTCGATCCTCTCAAAAATCTTTGAAAAAATCCATTTTAATCATACAATTAATTGAAATTCCTTTCTACCAGTTCGGATTCCGCACACAGCAATTCACTGCAAAACAAGGCCTACGTGTGGTTGGCCATATATCCTTTGCAATTGAAAACATGCAATATTGCACTGGTGCCCTTCTGAATGTTGCTCAAGCATTCGACCGGGTCTGGCATGATGGTTTCAATGGGTTTTCAAACTAAAAACCCATTTATCCCAATCTTATATCTAATCCTACCTTTCAAACCGTTCCTTCAGAGTCAGCTCTGGTTCAGAATTTTAGTTACCTGATTGAGACCGGTCTACCTCAAGGCAGTGTCCTTGGTCCTGTCCTCTATCTCTTATTTACAGCTGATATACCCACGGATCCTGATACCTTCATAGCAACTTTTGCCGACGATACTGCCATTTTATCAACCCATTCAGATCCCGAAATGGCATCTTCCTATCTAAAAGACACCTGTCCTCCATTGAATTGTGGTGCGCTAATTGGCGTGTCAAAATTAATGTATCAAAGTGCAAGCACATCACCTTTACCCTTCGCTGCAGATTCTATCCACAAGCCAATTTTGGAGACCCCAGTGCCCTGGTGTTAGTCTGAGTGGTGTGCCGGTGCTCAATGAAATTCTTTGGAAAGATGTTTTTATAATTATTGTACCTGGCTGTAGATAGATGGTTTATGGAAAATGTAACCAACATACTACAAAATGTAACCAATTATGTTTAATTGCAGTGTTGAAAAGGATCCTATGTATAAACATAAACGGAGGATCGAAACGTCCAAATAAAGAAAATTAAGAGGGAGTGATAATTTAATGACCTAAATAGAAATAGAAATAATAGGCTTAGCGAACCCGAAGGTTCGATGCCGATACCACCAAATTCTGCCTACACAGACTCGTCCAATGTTCACAAATCAAGCCCAAGCTCCCGAGATCAGCCTTAACGCATTCCTCCCATCTACGCTTCGGCCTACCTTTCGGACGCCTACCAGTCGGATCAGCAAATACCAACTTTCTCGGAATCCGCTCGTCATCGAGCCCAACAACTTTACTCGCCCATTCGAGTCTCCGCGATGCAATCAGCTCAATTATATTCACAATATACAAGTTCCGCTATTCCGCGTTGTGCAACCTTCTAAACTCCCCAGTGGCCTCATCTCTCTTCGGATCAAATATTTTACGCAATACCTTATTTTCGAAGACCTTAAGCCGTTGTTCATCCTTCAAAGTAAGCGGCCACGTTTCACATCCGTAAAGAATCGTTGGAAGAATAATAGTTTTATAAATTCTAACCTTTAAGTTTTTAGATAGAAGCCGCGAACTAAGTAACTTAGCAACTGAATAATAACACGCATTTCCCACCTTTAACCGGGACTTTATTTCTTCCTGAATTTCATTTTTTCTAGTTTTAATTGAACCTAAATACTTGAATTTCTCTACGTGTTCAAAAGTATGCCCTGATACATCAATATCACCAAAATCGGCACCGTTTCTGCTACTAATCATATATTCCTATATTATTTAATAAAATATAATATTTTAATTCCATTTCATTTTTTATCTTCTATTTGATCTTATTATTATTATTATTATTTTAAGATTAGTTTATTAATTTTAATTTACTTATTTTAATTATGCTTTCCTTTTCATCAGACAGAAATATAGGCGTTTATGACCCCTGGGTTTTACGTCTCAAAACCCCAAACAACAACTTACTTGGATGCTCACATATATGTAAGTAGATAGAAAAGTTGTTTTATTTTTTAAAATCACATTTCCCACCTTTAACCGGGACTTTATTTCTTCCTGAATTTCATTTTTTCTAGTTTTAATTGAACCTAAATACTTGAATTTCTCTACCTGTTCAAAAGTATGCCCTGATACATCAATATCACCAAAATCGGCACCGTTTCTGCTACTAATCATATATTTCGTCTTATCGGTATAATGACCTAAAACCCGAATAATTTCAAATAAAATTATATATCTATGAATGTGACCAAGATTATTATTATTTATTTGTTTTATTTTGTTTTTATCATTATTTTTTTTTCTTTGTAATTTTTATGTAATTTTTTTATTTACTGTACATAAGCAATGAATGACTTCTTATAGCGTTGCCTCTCATTGCCCAAGATTGTGGCAGATTGTATTATTTCTAAATAAAATAATTTAAAAAAAAAAAAAAAAATTCTGACACCATACCTCAAGGTCTCTGATGTAGGATTAAAGAGTTTAAGAGGCAATAGTAGGATCATTATTGAATGATAACACACAAGTGTCATCAGAATAGGTAGGAAGGAACGTAGAATGGGTTGGGATATCAGCTCTGTAGACTGTAAAGAATGGGTCCTAGGATACTGGCTTGAGGAACACCAGTAGACTGAGCAAAAAGGGATGAATAAGAACTATTTTAGTTTATTTTGAAGGATTTTTCAGAGAGGTAGGACTGAATAATAGTATGTAGGAATTAGAAACTTACGGAGTTTTTGAAACAGTCCTTTGTGTCATCAGGCATATTAAGTTGAAAATTTAGTTCTTGGACAGTGCTTGTTAGTGTTAAAACATTCTTTAATTGTGTTCCCGGTTGTTCCCTACGTGAAGAGATTACATTATATTATTATTTTATTTTTTTAAGTATTATCAGAAAAGAATATTCTAGTGTAGTTTTCTGTTAAAATAGCGCCAAAATAGATCAAATTATGAGAAAAATATCAAGATGCAAGGTAATAAATGCGAAGTGCACCTCCTCTAGTCATTTGATCAATGTGTAGAATTAGTGGAGCATTTAGGTTCCATTTAATATTAAATGGTTATTCATATTAGGAATCGCTTCAGGATTTACCATATTGTTGGAAATTATAAAAAATAAACTTTTATTTTTTGTGTTTCTTCAATGACCACTAATATATATAAACCAAATTTCAGTACAATATATTAATTTTCCCTAAAGTTTTACACACATTTTCACGATTCCAGGGTGTACGTTTTCGCGAAAAAGAAGCGTCGAGTTACTGGTAGGTAACGTGTGAAACGGTTCCGAGTGCGAAGGGTTAAGTTTTTTTTTTCAGATGTTTATTTTTGTATTCTTCTAATTCCCTTCTCATAGATAAATTATATTTTATTATATATTTTACAAGAAAAAAAAATTAAAGCATTTTTTAGTAATTTTTAAAAGTATAAATTACTTTATCGGACAACATTGTGAGATTTGATGCAACCAGTGACCGGATCCAACAAGACTAGTAGAAAGAAGTTTTATGTATTTCCGTTTTCTTCGGAGGTAGATCCGAAACGTGTTTAGTTATTCATGTGAATCTGTGGGCGCAGATTTCTCTCTTTGAGGCAGAGTACAGCTAGATATAAGGAGCAACTAGGGGCGTTAATATTCGGAAAGGCGCTAATAAATAGAATTGTTCCTGAGGAGAATGGAACATAGATAGGAGAGGGAGGAGCGATAAGTCACCGCGGTGCTGTCCGCTCGTGGATGGAGACATTATACCATTCCCAAAGTAGCGATAAATTGAAGGGGTAATGCCGGGGAGATAGGAGCGCCCACCGGCTCCTTCATTCTTCATTCTTCGGCTCCTTCTTCGTTTGTTAGCCCTGATTTGTGGCCACTGTCTCAGCCAAAGTAGTACAAAATCTATACCGTGCCCGACCCGTCCGCGCGATTGATTCTGGCAAAACGACGAGGGCTGATTTAATGTCTTCACTATTTGACAGTCGGGAATTATATAGGCTGTGTGAAAAGAATGGCAGTTCTTTCTCTTGCTCACGGTCTGAAGTAGTGTACAGGCTTCTCCTATCTGAAAGGGAAATGGAGGAACAATACTAACAAATAAAATTTAACCTACAAGCAAGATATATATTTTTTTTCCATTTCCTTCTTACCCCTCTCCCCCCCAAAAAAATATATATTTAACAATTTAAAAACGTTTCGGCCTCTAGAACCATTTTAAAGTGTTTGCAAAAAAATATTTTTATGATATTAATAACCAGTTCCTCCACAATCCATTAAGGGCCTTGGGTTCAGTAGTTATACATTCACTGTTTCAGGGCCAACGCCGTACACCAGGTTTTTTTCCAAAATTACGTACCGTCTTTATACGGGCTGGGTATGCTCCAGGAGGGTCTCCACACCCCAGAGTCGCTCCACGGCTGAAATAGCAGGATAAATACTTATGCCTCAGACGGGATTAGAACCTGGAACCAGGAGAAAAGTAGCATAATGATCTATTCACTAGGCAACGCCGCTCCCCATGATATCAATATACATTTTATATTTTTTTTTTTCAATTCTCACGTAGCATGACATAAAAATGTTGAGTATAAAATTAAATTTAAAATTGTAATGGGAAGGCATACTAAGGACAAACGTCACAGTGGTTGGAATGGAGATGACAACATAGGCAACACTATAGTTCAAAATGAACAAAATCAAAATTAGATGTCGGGTTATCACAACACACATATAAAAAAATGTACATTATTTGTAAAAATTGCGCAGTAAAATTTTGTTAACACATCAAATGAAACTGGTGAAAAATCACGTAAATAAAATTTGGCTTGAGTATTTCTCCCTCACATTTCTTCCGTCCTTGAGTGCAAGGAGTATTGTTTCTGGGCATGGCCCAAGCTTTCGACCGGACGTGGCACCCGGGATTGCCCTTTAAGCTCAAAACCCATTTATCCTAATCCTTATACCTAGTCCTCCGATCCTATCAAACCGCTCCCTCTGGGTTCGCTATGGTATAGAATATTCAAAACATTATATTGTTTTCCCCAATACAGCCACTTGGGTCTAGTCCACTACATCCTCTACACTGCCGATATCCGATCCGATACCTTTCTGGCAACATTTGCTGATGACACCGCCATCACCTTTCCCCTGTTTTAAGCTGGTGTGGCGTATTAAGGTGAACGAAAGCAAATGCACAAACGTCACCTTCACTCTTCGACGCTAATCCTGTCCAACGGTTAATTTCAATTCCATACCGCTTTCTTACTCAGACACAGTCCGGTATCTTGGCTTTTTACTTGACAAAAGACTGACGTTAAACCCACATACAAGACTTGAAATAATTCAACCACAGATTCGGCCAGTTATACAGACTACTAAACAGAAAATCTCATCTCACAGTTGACAACAAATTACTGATATACAAGACAGATACAAGGACCTACGGACTGTGCGAGATAGCTAAATATTCCATCAAACGCAACAAATCCTTCCAATCTAAAGTCTTTCGAATAATAGTATTTTTCTTTTGTAGCACTTCATTGTAAATTTAATTAAAGTAGGTCTCGAGGCCATCGTCTTGAATAATAGTTAATCCTCCTTATTACGCTATCAAATGTATACTACACAACGACCTTAATATTCCATTTATTTTAGACCTGGTACCATCCAAATTTTCCGAATTTCATTAGAATCTTACTTATCATCCTAACCCTATACAATCTCTATCCAGCTAAGCCGATCCCTATAATCCTCCTCGGAGATTGAAACGTCAGTGGCCGGGAGAACTTTTGTGAACATTTGTTTTGGAGTTCTGACATTGGTCTGTTTCTCCACTCATGTAATGTAAGTTTGTGGCTATTGCGCCCTAGCTAAGCCTTCACTGGCTCACACCAGTGACGCGGCTGAGAGTGAGGAACACAGTTATCTTATAAAAAGTACTGTTTTTAATGGCTTATTTTTAAAATTATTTCCCTTTAAAATAGGAAAATGTTGACAAAATAACTTATTTTTCTATCACCACTAGAACCACAGAGGTTAAATGAAATGTCTTTTTCGCCATCAAAGTTTCCGATTTCTTTAAGCGACTACTATTTAGCGTTGTCCTCTAATTTTTTGCAAAGTCTAATGGTTTAATGTCTATTGTCATTTAAAAAAAATTAATCAAAATCGGCGAAACACATTTGGAATACTATCCTTATTAGGATTAGTAAGATTACTATAGAGTAGTGGTTACCAACAAAATTTTTTCGCGAACTCCTTCATACAATTATTTTAATGACGAGGACTCCCTAAATCCTAGATGTAAGATATATATTTAGATTTGTTGTAGGTTACCCCGTATTTTGTACATTTCGTGCGAAATACCTCTACAAAAACACTATATTCTAGAAATGGAAATGTTAGGAAAATTAACGAGGCTCTAAGAGTTTACTTCAATCTGCAAAACAATGAATAATTAAATTTAATGTTGAGCCTGGCAGATGGTTCTAGAACTTTCTAAATAGGATAAAAAAAAAAAAATCCTTCGTTGTGCTGCCCTTCGGAGGGAACGTAAAATGGTGGTCCAGAGCCTGTGCTAAGTCAGGTAATCGTTAAAGCTACCCATTCTAATTAAAACTGGTACAGTGCAGTTGGGTGGCCAAGTAGAAACTTTTTTATTAAGAGATGAAATAGAAGATAATGTGATTGCCTTTTCCAAATAAATTATATTTAAAAATTTTGAAAAATTGAAGGAAATCCAATTTGTTGGATATGGAACAAGAAAAACTATTAAATTATTATAAAAAACTAGAATAACTTTAATTAGGCTCTTGCAATTAATGACATCACGTAAGAATGTCTCTATGACGGTAGTTTCCAAGAATTTTTTTTCGCGGACACCTTCACACAGTCATTTCAATGATAATCCTACCTATTAAATCCTAAATACTAGATATATATTTAGATTTTTAGTAGGTTACTCTGTATCTTGTAGATTGCGTGCAAAATACCTCGACCAAAACCCTATATTCCTGAAATGGAAAAGATAGGGAAATGAAAATGAAGAAAAATGAACCAGGATCTAGGAGTTTACTTGAATTTGCAAAACAATGAAGAATTAAAATTTAATGTTGAACCTGGCAGATGGTCCTAATAATTTTTAAAGAGAGTAAAAATCCTCGGTTGTGCGGCCCTTTAGAGGGAATGTAAAATGGTGGTCCAGAGAATTTGCTGAGTCAGATCTCGTCAAAGATACCCATCCTAAATAAACCTGGATAGGCAAAGTTTCAATGTCCGGAAGTAACAGTAGCATAAAGTTATGTGAAATGAATAAAGTTGGTTATCTTTTGCTATAAAACATACATCTTCTGTTCTTTAAGCTCAATATTTTTGAAATGTTAGAAAATGACCAAGGTTATGATTGTAAGCAGTATCATTTAACACAAATAATTATATTACTTGTCCGCGTAGAGGGTGAAATTTTTTATTGCTTGCCAAGGCTTTACAAATATTTTACGTTAAGGTAATTTTAAATTATTTCCTAATGACATCTCGCGGACTCCCTGGTCAGCGTCTGCGGGCCATAAGTTAGTAACTACTGCTATAGACAATCCTTGTCCGTTATCGGACACCTTACAATCCCTTCATTTCCAGAAGAGTAGGAAGAGTATTGGAAGGTATGAGGATACGGGGAGAGGTGAAGGAGGCTGAGGGAGGCTGAGGGAATGGAGATGGCCGTGTGATAGCCGCTATCTCCATCTCCTCCCTCCCAGCTCCTCCCACGCCTCCTGTACATTTAATTGGGATATTATATATTCCGAGAGCAACGTATCGATTACCCCACTAATGCAAAGCTGACAATTCTCGGTAATTCTTGTCCAGATAAGGTGGCCATGGGATGAGGAGTCTTGTTATTCGGACCAGGGTTGTGAGTAAATCGGCATGAGGAAGAAGGATTGGTGGGCATGGGGAGGAAAGGAAAGCAAGGTAAAAGAAAATATTGAACGAGGTTATCAAATCTTCAAATCAAAAGAAATATTTCTATAGTTCAATATACAAATAGTTAAAGTATATTAAAGGAATAAGGTTAATAATATTGCTTTCCTTATAATAATAATATCCCTTCCTACGCACACCTAAAACACCTACTGAAGGTTGCAAGAGGTTGTTACTGATGGAATCATTTATTGAAAATCGGGCTTCAAATAAAAAGAAATATGTCAATGAGTGATAAAAATACCACATATGGTATTATACCTACCGCACAGTTGCTTAACCCAATTATTAGAGTTTTATTAAAGACAAAAATAGAGATTTTCTAAAAAATGGATGACAGTGAGTTTTAAAAAGATCACTCAAAATTTAATACCAAAATATAAAATGTAATACTTGTTGAGAAATTTATCATAGAAATGGATTCTCTGCGCCCTTTATGGTTCGCTAGCCTCTACTAATGACCATGTCCTCAAAGTATTACATACAGATAGAGGTCAGCAAATACGGTATTAGTCCTGGTAACTATATGAAAGACTTGCATCCTTATGCAAGAAACAGTTGCAAAACAGTTCCTGAAATTATTTTGTCTCTTTGTCTCAAATTTTTTGAGAAAACCAAGTTGGCCGAGAGTGATCTTGCCCTAATCACTTTATTGCATGGCCGTTGGCCCAAAAGCAGTTCAAATCTCTATATATACATGAGTTATATGTTTTTTATTTTACAGTTTATTTCTGACCCATCCGTCAGCCATTATTCCCTCGAGGGGGACAACTCGAACAACTCTAACATAACCCTACGCGCCAGTCATTTATTCCATAATCATCGCTAAGATAAGATAAGTAGATGAATATTATTGTACACCTCATTCTGTCTCTGAGGTCGGATACTTCAATAAATAACAAGTGAGGATCATTTGAAATCTGTATGGATGCAAGAGGAACTACATAAAACATAGTTAAATCAATAACGAAGCGAGTATAGTAAAATCATTAACGAACCACTGTATTTACTTTCTTAATAACCATATCAAGCACTAAGTTGAACAGCAGGGTGGGAGGTGGCAGAGCATCTCATTGACTCAATCCATTCTTTATTTCCAAGCTTTCAGAATTCTCCGTTCACTCTTACTTCACATTTGGTGTGCCTCTTCGCCATTTTCGTTGAAACTATTAGTTTAGGAGGGATCTTTGCTTCTTTCATAGCCTTAAAACAATAAACATATAGGTCGTGTCATACAAAATATACAAAACCCTATTTAGACCAGTTGTTAGTTTTGGGGATGAATGCTGGACATTGAATAAGGTGACTTGTGACAGGCTCGACATGTTTGAGAGGAGAGTGTAGGAAGGAATGTTTGGTGGCGTGCTTGAGAACGGAGTGTAGTGAAATAGGAAGAATAAGGAGGTGTATGATATATTGTCTAATTTTGTTTCTCTGTCAAATTTCATCAGAATTGGTAGTTTGAAATGGTTTAGCCATGTCAACCGAACGAATGAAGACTTAGCTTAGCTTTACAAGAACAAGTCATGATAACAAGAATTTATAAGTGGAATGTTGTGAAGGGAAACCTCACCTGGGAAAAAGTAATAATAATTTATTATTTATATAATCTTAAATGACCTTTAGGATTTGAAACCAAATCAAATTTGGTATAATTAAAAAAAAAAAAATGTAAACTTTGCTCTTTCAAGAGCAGAGAGACGACACATAAGAAAAAATAAATAAATTAGTAAAATAATATAAATTCCGTTAATTGTTTAAGATTTTGCTCTGAGTATTAATAAAGAATTGTTCAATCGTCTCAAGCTTCCTTTTATATAACGTTTGTAAAAAGATATTTCTTTTAATGGAATTACATCTTCTCTTTCCTCCCAGTATTTTCTACATCTGAATTGGGGTTTCAGGGACTTTGCATGTTAATCAATTGCCATAATTTTCTATTTTCATTAGGTTCAGAAAGTTTTTTTGAGCAACCGTAGTTAATGTGCAATTTCTTTGCGATCATGTTGCTGATTGTTGGAGAACCATTACATCGGATGGCTGGGCTTGGCAATAATACCTCCTTATGGTACGTATTAATTGCTCCTAAAAACAGTTTTTTAAATAGTTTCTTAATGTTCAGAAAGGACAAAAGTCTTGACCTCCAGAGCCTTAAAATATCAGTTTAATCAGTGCTTCATCGTACTTGCCAGAATTCATTTAATTTAAATATGTATTATGTAAATTATATATTCTCTTAAAGAATGTTGATGAAAGTATGTATTTATTTCCGAATTCTGAGAAGAATGGATTAAAATTGTGAGTAATAATGTGTAATGGCTTTCACGAATAAAGTGTTAAATGTTTTTTCAAATACGCTTTTAAACTTCAATATAAATAAATAAAATATGACACAGACATATACATTCTACAGAGAAATAGGATGTTGATGGAATGGCAATTTTTCTAGGTGAGAGATTTACAACGAAAGAGCTCCATGTTTTGAGAGATGTGTCCAAACATGGGTTTCCATTTTACACTTTTATCAGCAATATCCCTCTTCCGGGCTACCGTTGTCCGAACATCGTCCCTTAGTCCGCTGTGTACTCCAGCTTTCGGGTTGCATCTGATATTTTTATACAAATAAGAATGTATTTACTGTTTCTTTTAATTGTTCATGCCCTGAAAGTTTTATAAAATATATTTTATTAATATTATATTTACAACTGTAAAAAAATCTGGTGCGGGCAACACACAACTTTCACTTACCTCCATTTTAAAAATCAATGAAAGAATTTTCAAATACAGTTAGAGATAAAAATACGTGAAACTATTAAAGAATTAATTAAATTGAATTTATATAGAAACATGTGTTTTATTATAAAATCTATTATATTATTATCTAAAATAATTAGTTAGTTTTATCTTATTTTCATCACCCTCTATTAACTTTTAAAGCTTGAGTATGAGATCACATTATTTCTAAAACCTCAAGATTTCCAACGGTATATCATACATGTATATTACTGCTCTTATATTCAAAAACAAAAAAACTGAATTAAATTTTTTTTTTTCGGTTTTCTCCTTTAGTTGTTTTTTAAATTCGCACAACTTACATATTTACCTGTTTTTCATCAGCGGTAACAAGATAATATAGTTATTTTTATAGAATCAATAAAATTAAAGATACTTTAGAATAAGATCGGCATTTGAGCCCTGTCAGACTATTTTTATCAGAATGAAACCTGCATGATATTAAAGCCCATTAAATTTTACATCGATATAGCGAGTTTAATCAAAATCGTCTGAACCGTTTTAGAGAATATCGAAAAAAGATGCAAAATGCATGGTATAAAGTGGCTCTTCTGGTAAGCTCATTTTGATGAAAAAAGTTTTGTAACGTCTCGGGTGTATATTTGTCTTTAATATGAAATTTCATTTTCTTAGGACTTATCGTTTCCACCCGGGAGTTACTGCACACACACACAGACAAATTTTCACGATCGCAATACTTTCTCTTACTATATATAGTAAGTGAAAGTAATAATACGACAAGTAAATGAGTAATACTAGAATTATTGGAATAAAAATGTCTCGGGAAAATACCACTCAGTTGTAGCACTTCAATGTTTATTTAATTTACGAGATCCAGAGGCCACCGTCTTTTCAGGCCAAGGCGCCTTGAAGAATAATCGGAAAGAGCTGGAGATGAGAAAGTACGAACTAGTGGGTTCGAGTGGGCTGGTTGTTTGGAAATAAAGGAGGTATATGTATCAGATGTCTGCATGTCTGCTAATAACGGGATATTTAGGTCTTTATAGATGGTTTTATTGATGACAAAGAGGAGCATTTTGAATTGCAAGGATTGGATGCCGGAGGAATAGATGGTTTAATGAAACCTCTATCCCATAAGTCCCGATAGGCCTGTTTATGGTGATATACATTTTTTTTTATAGAATGTTGGAAGTTTTGTACATATTTTAAGTAAATGCTGTAGTAATTAGTACCTGCTAACAGTTTCATATCGTTTCAGGGGAGTGTGAGGATTCCAAGTAAGAATTTTTCAAGATAGAGTCCTAGGTACCTGCTCTTTTCAATTGGAATAAGTGGAATATAGATAAAGGGTACATTTGAACTGTCACAGGTTTGTGATGAAGGGTAGAGGTAATTTGCTGGATCTGATAGTTCCAAACATAACATCACCAAAGTAAAATGATTTAAGCTACGATTTAAAAAAACTAAAACAATTAAAAGATTTACACATTACTATATAACTGTAGCGGAGGTAATCGATGTTAATAACAGTGTCGATAACGTTTTGGAATAGTTTGTGGCTAGAACGGGAAGTAGAGAGAAGGTAACAGTGTGTTGTGCGGATGCTTGCAACAAGAGAGTTTAGCAGTTATATTTCTTCTCATCTTTTAACATAAGCATGCCTGGCCAGGTTAGGAAGTTAATTTTATTTGGTTAACCACAATTCTTTTTTTTTGTATAATATATTTAGTATATTAAGTGACGTTTCCATAACTCTAAGTAGTTAGTGTATAATGTTTATATGTATTAGGTTAATGTTTCAAATGTTTGTATTAATAAGGAATTGTTAATAAATAGCTGTTTTAAATATTGAGTGATTGGTGTATTTTATTTTTTCTAGAGTAAAAATATAATTCAATACTATTTTACATGTTAACACGCAGGAGGTTACATAACTAATACCTTATACTACCTAATGTTTGATCTTAATCGAAATGCACTACTCATACCGTCTGAAAATGATTACAGTGCTTTTCGATAAAGGCTCAAGAATAACTGACATCATATTAGAATTTGTTTGCAATATTATTTTTTTATATACTGAGACAAATTGGGAGTCACCTATGGTATAGTGTCCAGATGCCCTCAGGATTTTTGTGAGGTGTTAAAATCCTTGGAAATGCCTAACTTCGGTTGGAACGTGGAATGGTTGTTCCTCTGATGAATGACTTATGAAGAGGTGTTCTAATTCCCACCGTTATTCGCTCACTTATATATGAGGTCATTTCATTATTACCGTTTATAACGAGTTTACTGAGATAGATCAATTCCTCGAACTTATTAAAGTGGTATATATCAATGACAATACCATGTTTTCAGTCTTTTTATCATTTATTTCTATGCCCAGTATACTTTCTGAAGTCTCTGGTGTCTTGGTCTGAATGCGTCCTGGGTCACCTGAAAATATCAGCCATAGATGCCAATGTCTGATGGGAATAGGCCAGGATCTGGAAACAACTACAGATAAATTCCTTTACTATTTTTCTCAACTCAATATATAAGAGGATTCACACCAAGAAATCACCTTGTCTCAGCACTTTCCTGGGAACAAACGCCTCTGTGAGTCGTCCTGGAACTCCAACCAACCATTCTTCAGTCGCCATCACCATATTCATTGAAATATATATGTATTTATACGGATATATTACAATTCGTCCCAATGTGCAATAGTAATATTGCTAATGGATTACATTCCTACAATATAAACAAAAGAAAAGTCAAATTACATACAAATAAATAAAGGTATATAATAACAAAATTTATAAATTAAATAAATACTAGGTTAACAAATAAATAAATAAAACTTGAACACACTCATACTTATATACAATATTTACAATTTCCTGGTGAACTCCGCCGCCTCTCCTCCCCTCCCCGCCTCTCCCTTCCACTTGTGGAGGACAAGCATAATCCGAGGGATCCCAGCGCCTCCCTCTCAGCCGCGTTACTGGTCAGAGCCAGCGGAAGCTGAGGTGAAGGCGATATACCCACAAACACACCAGTGTCAGAACTCCAAAATAGATATTTACAAATCGTATCGGGGCCACTGCCCTTTCAACCTCTAGGAGGATTGTATGGATGAGTGAAGCTATCCAGCTATACCTATCCAGGTATTGTGCTATAGGATAAGGATGATGAATGAGGTTCTCATGGAATTTGGAAAATTTGGAAGAAATTAGATCTAAAATAAATGGAATATTAAGGTCGTGGTGCAAATTATAGTTGGTGACATGATAAGGATCATTTACTATTATTCGGAGGACTTCAGACTGAAAGGATTGAATGCGTTTGATGTTAGAACGTTTAAGCTGTCCCGCACGGTTTAAGTCAGTAGGTCCAGATAGGCTTCAGTATTGTCTTGTAGATTAATAATTTTTTTGTCAACTGTAAGCTTAGATTTTCTGTTTAGTCGTATGTATAACTGGTCGAATCTGCGGTTGAATTCTTGTCTTTTAAGTCTTGTATGTGGGTTCCATGTCAATCTTTTGTCTAGTGAAAAGCCAAGATACCGGAATGTGTCTGATGAAGGAAGCGGTATGGAATTAAAATGAACCGTTGGACAGGATTTGCGTCGAAGGGTGAAGGCAACGTGTGTGCACTTACTCTCATTCGCCTTAATACGAAAAGCATTACACCAGTCTTCGATAAGAGAAAGGTGCATCACCATATTAGTCCTTCTATTATTGATTTGTTGAGAATGTCGTATGTTTCTTTAAAATCTACAGACGATATAATATATATATATATAAATGAATATTTAGAGAATAATATTTAAATGCAGATCCAAAGCATGATATTTGTTAGTTGTTGTAAATTGTAATTTATGATAGTTATTCTGATTCTGTGTTTATAAATTTTAAGGAGGAGGTAGTTTTAATGAAGACATTTGATTTGGAGGCTGCTTGTATGTCACAATTTTATCTGCAATAAATCAGAAAAAATATCTTGTATCTACGTTATTGCTGAGAAAGGATGGAGTCAAGAATAAGAAGGTATTCTATATACAGTTGTGAGAAATAAAACAGAAAAAAAAAAAAAATATATGAGATATTCGCTTTTGATTGATTTGGGACACCGTTAATATTTTATTTTATTTTCAATGATTTATTTTAGTATCAATTTAGAGCGTCGTGGACCAAAGAGAACACACTTAGAAACCCTCTGTGGATTGTAAAGTTGCTGATTAAAAAATATGAATTTTTTGTTTGTATTGCCATACTTGCCACAGAACCCTGTATATAAGAAATATTTTAAAAAAGAGGAAAAAAGAATGAGTTACTAGGAGATTGATTGAGCAGAAATAATACAGTTTACACATGTTTTATGATGAGGAGTACAAGTGACATAAATTTGATCTCTGGACAACTGGTTTCCAAGGACAAATATCTTTTATAGACCTTTTTTCTAATCCATTTTATTATATTTTAATATCATTATTATATGTTATAATACTCTTTATTATGGGAGTGTGTGGCTAGTCTACTAAGCCAAGGTTGTGAGTTCCCATGTGTCACTCCAGTCCAAGTAATGACTTTTCAAGCAAATAATTAGATGGGGATTCCTGTCAGCCGACTCGTAATAACCCACAGAAATAGGGAAATATAAAAAGTGATGACCCTACCTTATAACTCATCAATATTCCGACTCACTATTGAAGAAAAATATGTTATAATATTCTTTATTATTCATATGATCGGCTCTCTTCAATCTTCCTTTTTGATTAAGTATCATATATCAGTTAAATATGTAATTTTTTTTTTTTAAATGTATAAGTAAATATTCATTTTACACTGAATATCGAACGGGGGCTGTTCCATGACATTATTTAGGATAGGACCAACATTAAAAATTAAAATTCGGCCATTATTACATTTTATCATTTAATGTTTTAGTTGGTTTTCCACTTACAATGAGCGCTCAATTTATCGTTAAATCCTTATTTAGAGTATACTTGAGCATGTTTTTTTGTTATTAGTTCCACAGTTTATCTCACATTTAAAAAAACGAATATTTATACATTAAATGTAAATTAGAAAAAAAAAAAAATACGGGCATGTGATAAACGAGATGGGATGAAATTTCGTTACATTTTTTCCCGGGAACATCCATTACCGAATCGTGTAACAGAGAAAAATTGGACATTTTTGCGATTCCATCATTACTGATCACTTGTTAAAGTATTATGTCAATGGAAGGTTTGGGTTTAACGATCGCCGCCCGGCCCCTCCGGCGCGGATCATTTAAAAAGCTCTCATTGTCGACCCTTGTCGGCACTTGTTTTAAAAAACAAAAGTATCCTCATCAATACAGCATGGAACAGTGTCATCAATTATACAACGGCACAAATGGAGTCTTCGCTAAAAATGCTTTTAAACCCACCCTCGTTTGGGACATGGCAATACTGAAAAATCCCAACGGCGGCCCCTTGTCCCCCAGAACCTGCATTTTTATCGCTTGCATAATGCATCCCTTGCAGTAGGAGCCCGGTTGATGAGTTTTCACTTTTATCCCCGACCCGCCTCCATCAAATGATCTCCGGATTGAATTAAAAAAGTCAACAAGTGCCAGGAGGCTCTCCCTTCCACCCTTAGTAATTTTTATTGTTTTTCGATGTAGTGCCTAGCTGAAGGCCGTGTTAGGGGAGAGCATTTTTTCAGACAATTAAGACGAGCAGTATTCACAGTGTAGTCCCGAATAATTCAGCGCTCAAAAATACGGAATGTATAAATATTGAAGCGATAAAGCCTGTCCTACCCCACTCTTCGCAGACGGTATTTTGTAATAATCGATTTTACTATACTAAAGCTCAAATTAGAGAAGGCCTTGATCCGGATATACACGGGTCCGAATAATGAATTCAATAATTTAATTGAGATACGAAGAAAGGACTACATACAATGAAACAAATACGATTAAAAGAAAAAGAAAATCAATCAAATAAAAAAGAAGTACCTTAATGTTTTTTTCTGCTATTGGGGAGCTTGCCATAGTTCCAGCTCCTCCTTAAGCACTACTATCTGCTGTTACTAGATGCTAGATAGATAGTTATTTTTTGAACCAGAGAATAAACTAATCTGCCAGAAGTATTTCAAAATGGCTACACATCATATTGACTAATTCGGTTCTTACGTTTGCAGGTTGCATTTGCATTCTTGCATTTGCAGGTTGCAGCTTTTTAGCACCAGTATTTTGACGAATCAAGATAATCTAGCAATTTTAGGGCCCAAATTAAAACCTTTCTTCGTCACTGCACACAAGGGCATAAGAAATGCTTAGCGTAAGACATTTTTTTTTTTCTTCCTTTTTTACCTCTAAAAAAAATAATAATAATGATAAAATAAAATAAAAAAAAACAGTACCTCTACAACCCATGAAGGGTGTTGGGTTCAGGACATATAGAGATTCGTACTGTTTCTAGACCAACGGACATGGAATGAGGTGATTAGGCCGAGATCACGTTCAGCCGCCAAGTTTTTTTCTCTGCTATTTTCTGCCAAAGCCTGGATTCGAACCCAGGGCACGGAGAACAGTAGACTAGTGCTCTATCCACCTATTACTATTACCTCAAGGAGTAAGAAATACTGATACAGGTATAATTATCTCTCCAAGTATGCGAATCCATATAATAACATAGTTTATTCCTTATTCATCCATATATTATTTTACACGATTTATTAGAGCGGAGAAGGGTGGAAATTATATTCGGCGGGAACCATAAAATTCATTAGTGACGTAGATTATTCTCCTTATCATCGAATAAAAGTGAAACAGTGCATCTAATGTTGTTTTGATGTGATATTTGCGGGAGGAGGAAATGGCCGAGTTCACCTCCTGGCTCGAGAAACTCTCGTATAAGAGAGATAAGATGAGAAAAAAGAAGTGATATTTGCTAATGGACTTGTGATAGAGTATTAGGACTTGTAATGTCATATTTAAGGAATTAAAACAAAATTGGTCTGATTTCACCAAAGCCTACATGAAGGGTCACCTTCGGTGTGCAGTATTTATTTAAAGAAAAGCGTTTATGCTTTTCGTTTTGATTACTGCCCTTCAAAATGGCGCACATTGAAAAAGCCAAGTTGGGTGGACAAGTTGAAACATTTTTATTAAGAGATGTAATATAAGATGATATGATTGCCCCTTCCAAATAAGTTATATTTTAAAAAAATTTGGGGAACGGAAGGGAATATAATTTGTTGGAATAGAACACGATTTGGAGAAATTCACCAGGAGCAGAATAACTTTAATAAGGCTCTAACAATTAAAGACATCACGCCATGCCTCTAAAGAATCAATTGCTAAAAGTTGGAGAGTAATTATGCAACAGAAAGTTGTGAATGTCAAGTTTCTGATAAATTTAATAAAACTAAAACAAATAAAAAACATTCAATAGTTGGGGTCATCTGTCGTGTAATGCCTAGCATAACAGCCTTCTACGCCCAAGATCCTCGTTTCAAACCTTCATATGGCTCCTAGGATATTTTTATATAAGTAATAATTCCTTAGCGTGGCTAAGTGGCTAGCGCACTAGTTTCTCACCCCAAAGATTTAAATGAAAATCCTTAGTTATACCGTTCTTCGGAGGGGATGTAAACGGGTGGTCCCGAGCCTGTGTGATGTCAGGTACTCGTTAAAGATCCTTATCCTAATTAAACCTGAATAGGCAAAATTCAGGACAACTGCTGTAGAATCGTCCGATTAGCCACAATAGCTTAAAGTGGCGTTAAATAAAAAAACAAACATTCAATAGTTTATAATGACGTCAATGATTCCCTGGGGTAAAGAAAAAAATTAATTAATTTAATTTGTTGTGCACATTTATGGTTTTAAGCTATGGAATGAAGATATACCCCATGCATTATTCACGGGAGGCCTATTTTTATTATTCAAATATTCGAGTATCGTTTTATATAAGAAAAAAGATAACATAAAAATACAAGGTAGAAACTGTTTGTAATTTTCAAAGATATAACAATAAAACGAACCATCAACTAAGAACGATACTTTTTCCGTGGAAAGGATGAAAGAATAGAAGAATAAATGGAAGACGTAAAAGCTGATGCGAACGTGTGTAACGGAGGCCCAAGTGCTGCTCAGCCGATATCCTTTATGATATCCACGCCCCGCTTTTTATTAAGTCATATATAGGCGAGCGAGGATGAAGCGTGGTATAAAAGAGTGTAAAAGTAAATATTGAGTATATGGGGATAAGATAGAGGAGTTAAAGAGTACAAGTGTAAAGGAGAGAATTATCTATAGAGAGAGGGGGGAGGGGGCCGGGTATTCATTAGGCCCTCAATGGACGGCAAGGCGAGGACACGGTTCTCCCATTAGGCCCCGCTCCTATCTCCGTGATAAATGTTCAATATCCAACATCTTCTAATTAATACCACTTCGTCAGTGGGTTTTTATTATTCTTGGGTCCCTCGTAAAGAGGCAAACCCTTATCGTCATCAGGAGTACCTCTCTTGGTCCCGGAGGTACGCCCTATCTCCCGGCTACCGCGGTCGACGCTGCGCTATCTCTTCTTCTTGTGTATTCTCACCTTATGGCACGGTTGTAAAATGACACGCCGAGAAGGACGGAGTTTCGTTCTGGGTGGCTTTTCCCTATGAATGGAGGCGAGGTCCATTCTTTCGCAGGTGGAAGGTTTAGTACATTTCGAATTATGAACCCAGCTGAATGCTATCAATTTCATAGTTCATCTAATCGAAAGAGGTATTTTTTATATATATTTTTTATTGTTTATTTATTGATAACTACAACTATAGTAGTTATATCTAGTAAATTAGGAGCTAGATAAAACACATGAAAAGAAACTGCCCATCGGCAGCTCTCCAGTAAGTAATCTAAACTAGAAAGTCTCGAGGTCATCTTCTTTTCAAACACCTCGGAGTATTGGCAGGAATGAAAGAAGAAGCAAGGATTGAAACTAGTTCGATAGATTGGGATGTAGTTTGTCATGGAAGGAATGATACCTAGTTCGGGCCAAATCAGCAACATATGTAACATTAAGGTCTTTTTGGATAAGCTTATTCGGGACAAAGTAAGGAACGTTAAGAATTTTGGATATTAAGGATTGGATACTGGAAGAATTTGATTGTTTAGTAGAGCCCCAAAGCTCAACACAGTAAGTCCAGATAGGCCTTATGACGATCATGTAGATGAGCATTTTGTAGTTAGTAGAAGGTTAGAGCGGTTATCCAGTAAGTGTGGAAGTATTGGGTTGATGCAAAATTAATGCAGGTTTTTAGTAGGTATTGTAAATACGCCATATCTTTACTTTAACCATATATATTTAATCAAAATAATTTCCATCTGAATCAATGCACTTTTGCCAACGTTCAACAAGCTTTCTTATTCCACCAGAAAAAAAATCCGAATCCCTGGACTCAATGAAATCACGAAAAGAATTTTCAATGTCGTCCTGGTTTTGAAAATTTTTCTCCCTCAAAAAGTTGTCCAGATGCCTGAAAAAGTGGAAGTCTGTAGGAGAGAGGTCAGGTGAATAAGGCGGATGTTGGAAAACTTCGTAGCCCAACTCGTGCAGTCGTCGAAGCGTTGGTTGTGCAACGTGTGGTCTGGCGTTATCGTGGAGCAGGATCGGCCCCTTCCGATTCATCAATGCTGGGCAAAGACATGCAATTTTTGAGATCCGAGTTCCGCCGCCATTTCTCGTGTGGTTTTGGTTGGGTCTTCTTTCACTTTTGACCTCAGCTGGTCGTTGTCCAGAGCAAGATGACGGCCCCGACCTTCCTTGTCTTCGAGGTCGAAATCTCCTCTGCGAAACTTCTGGAACCAACGCTGCACCGTGCACTCATTAATAGCCCCCTGACCTCACACTTCATTAATATTACGAGCCGTTTGCGCAGCGCTGCGCCCTAATTTAAATTCGTAAAAATAAATTTGACGAAAATCGCACTTTGACATTTTCGATTCAAGACCTTTGAACACACTGAACAAAACGATTTTACTAAACAAATTCATGGTGAAAGAGAGGGTATTAGATAAGGTTTGTTTTGGTATAATAATGATCAATGTTAGGATTAGCTTTGTTTACACAATTGGAATTAAGATATTGCAATAGAGGAAACCTGCATTAATTTTGCATCAACCCAATAACTGGATCCAGAGCGCAGTTTCTTGTTGTTTTAGTATAGTGTGCGGATTTCATGTTAGACGTTTATGAAGTAGGAGTCCTAGGTGGTGGTTCTGTTCAACTAAAACAAGCGGAATATTATTAAAGGATACTGTAGGGCAGGATGTTATAGGTTTCATACGACGCATAAAGGTTGTTTGGTGAGATTTGTTGGAATTTATTTTAATTCACCAATTCTGACACCATACCTTAAGATCTCTGATGTGGGATTGGAGAGTTTGAAAGGCAATACATGGATCGGTATTGACTAATAACACGCAAGTGTCATCATCATATGTAGAAAGGTAGGTGTTAGGATGGGTTGGGATATCAGCTGTGCAAACTGTGTAAAGAATTGGTACTAGGGTACTGCCTTGAGGAACACCAGTAGGAACAACAGTTAAAATGAATGAATAGGAACTATTGTTTTTTATTTTGAAGGATCTGTCAGAGAGATAAGACTGGATAATGAGGAAGTAAGTATTGTAGAAGGCAGGAATTTGCGGAGTTTGTACAGCAGTTCTGGGTGCCACACTCGATCAATGGCTTGTATTTTAACTTCAGTAATTTTTAGTAAAACTTTTAAAATTTGTTATAAGTAGCGATAGTTTAAAAGAGTTTATTAGCCCACAATTAAAAATCTGGTGCAGCCTTTCACTTACTTCCGTTGTTAATATCAATTTAAAAACAAGTCAAAGTTCGTTTTTCTGAAGAAGCGTAAATAATGTAGCTATAGAGATTATTATCTACAATAATAATAGAAACATTTGTTTTATACCATTTTATGGCGTTCTGCATTACACTTTACAGCTTTGCATATAACATAACATTATTTCTAAAATCATTAGCTTTCCAGCAATTTTTTTATTTATCTATATCACTATTCTTATGTATAAAAAAAGTATATTCATTCTTATTTTCTCAAGTTGGACATCCATTATTTCAAAGCACACATAGAGCTTTTTGTGGGATTTGGTTATTTGGATTACCGAGACTCTCATATGTGTATTCGGTTCAAACTTGATAAAAAGAAAATTATTACGATTAACTTTTTCGTCCTATCTACTTTACATATATATTAGTAAGTGAAAGTGAAAATATATAAATAAATTAATCAAATAATATAAAAATAAACAAATTAAAAATAAGAAGAAAAAAACTTTATTCTGGGACTAAACCCCCTAAGATTAAGTGTCATTAAACATATTTAAACAGAATTATTACAATTTGTCTCATTGGACAATAATAAAAGATCACATTCATACAATACGTACAGTATAAGCGATAGAAAAGTCAAATCACATTTAAAAAAAATAAATAAAGGTATACAATAGCAAACTTTATAGATAATATAAATAAGTTCGCAAATAAATGAACACACTCATACCTACTTCCCCCTCTCCCTAAGATTGACATAACATTTGACCTAATGAAATATCTACATCTGGTCAAGATACAAAATTAATCAGGGAACAAATAATAGATTTAACATAATCAAAAAGAAAAAAAAATGAGATAACTTCTATAAATACATGTTAAAAAACTAAAAAAAAATTAATACCTTCTAATGGTACAATTTTTATTACCAGATAGCGCCATTATGAAAAGTGAGGAGATAGAGAAACAGAAGACATTTGCACGAGGTGAGAGAGGTTGCTCTACGGATGTTTGAAGTGAGAGAATTCCTAAAAATCGTTTTTAGAAAAATTAGTCATACGTTACATCGTCTCTCAGATTTTTGCTTTTTTCAGTAGGAATTCGCTTGAATTCAGTCTGGAGAACATCACTAGACCTCAGGAATACTACGGCAGTGAATATTGGAGAAATTTCGGTAAGCAAAGTCATAATTTACTTTGTACAATCGCGAAAAAGTGAAAGGAGGGTAACTGATCAGCTGATTGCCGCTAGCTCGGCAAGCTCGGGCTTGCTTTTCGTTAACTTATCTTTCTTTTATCTTTAATTCTTATCTCATTATTTATTTATTATTATTATTTTCTTAATCCATGAGATATTTTCATCAAGTCATGTCCTCAAAGTCTGCAAGTAAAAGATCTAGATCTGCAGGTTCTAACTCGTCTCCTACAAAACAGAGACCCCGCCGTGAACAAAATAAAAAAATAATTCCACCAGCGACCGCGTCAGCTACTTCATTAGGATCTGAACCACAGCCCAGCACATCATCACAAGGAATAACTGATGAATCCCCGTTTTTTACACCGAATCCATTTGAGATCCTCCAAAATGAAAAAGAAACCATGGAATCTTCTCCTATACCCAGGGAACCACTACCTCCACCAATATTTGTTAAAAATATTAAAAATTTTAAACTGATGTGTGCGCATTTAAACAAAGTAACTGATCCTAATAGTTATTATTGTATAAGTAGAACCAATGATACTAAAATATCTCCGACTACTGCTGAAACCTACAGAAAGATTGTAAAATATCTGACTGAGACCAAAGCTGACTTTCATACTTATCAGCTGCGCCAGGAGAGAGCATTAAGGGTCGTAATCAGAAACCTACATTCCTCAACACCCGTTGAAGCTATCAAAGAAGAACTGACAGAATTAGGATTCCAAGTGAGGCAAGTCACCAACGTTCTAAAAGATAAAAGTCCACTGCCTCTATTCTTCGTGGACTTGGAACCATCAGCAGGAGTCGAAAAAATCTATGACCTCAGTAGACTGTACTATACCCGTGTAAAAGTTGAAAAACCTTACACAAAGAGGGAAATAGTTCAGTGTCATAACTGTCAGGCATATGGTCATACCAAAAGTTATTGCCATCACATACCACGCTGTGTGAAATGCGGTGAACAGCATAAAACAGAAGAATGTACAAGATCAAGATCTACACCCGCTGTATGTGCTCTGTGCCTCAAGGACCACCCGGCTAACTACAAGGGATGTGAAATCTACAAGAAACTCAGAACCAGATACCAAAAACCTCAGGATCCGAATGAAACAGCTGTACCAACCAGAAGCAGAAGAGAACCATCTAAACTTGTAAATTCTAACGTATCATTTGCCCACTTGGTTGGAGGTGGAAACCAGAATCATGAAGTCGAGGCACTGCCGGAACAACTTTTTCCTCAACTTTCTCAATCTATTGTACAACAATCTATCCCTCAAAGTTTACCTAATCTTCAAAAAACTCCTCAACATCAAATTCCTCATATCCCTCCACCATCAAACGTCACAGATCTTACCAGTCTAATGACATCGTTCATCTCCGAAATCAAATCTCTTGTTATGCCGCTTATATCACTCCTTACAAATCTAGTATCAAATCTAATCCCTGCCTTGAAAAATCCTTAAATGAATTCACCTAACTCCTTATCCATTCTCCTTTGGAATGCGAATGGTGTTA
The DNA here is from genome assembly GCA_023052935.1 of Piezodorus guildinii. NCBI lineage: Eukaryota > Metazoa > Arthropoda > Insecta > Hemiptera > Pentatomidae > Piezodorus > Piezodorus guildinii. The sequence goes on along the minus strand of CM041292.1, from coordinate 85,890,275 downwards.
GAAATCATACTGACGAACTGACAGCGTTGTTGCAAGACAAAACAATCGATGTTGCACTTATAACTGAAACAAGACTAACGACTAAACAGTACTTCAAAATACCGCAATACATCACATACCGTACTGACCACCCAGACGGCAAAGCCCATGCCGGTTCTGCTATCATTGTCCACCAATCCCTCTCTCATCATTTACTCCCACTTCCCACCTATGATTTCCTACAAGCCACAGCCATAGTAATCAAGACTTTTTCCTTTCCGGTAACCCTCACATCTGCATACTGCCCTCCTAAACATTCCATTTCCAATTCCGAATTGGTATCCTTCCTGGATTCCTTAGGAAATCGTTTCATTCTGGGTGCAGACTTAAACGCCAAGCATCAGCAGTGGGGTTCCAGAACCACGAATTCTCGGGGACGAAATTTGCTGTCTGCACTCAACTCCCGAAATTTTAATATCCTGCCTCCTGACTCCCCTACCTACTGGCCAACCGATTCTAACCGCAATCCTGACATCCTCGACTTCTTTATCCACAGCGGATTAGGCTCCCTCAACTTTTCTGTAACTCGCCTTGATGAACTATCCTCAGACCATAGTCCACTGATCCTAAGAGTATCTCTCACTCCAATTCCAAAACCCATTCCACCATCATTCATCCGAGGCCCTGTCAACTGGAACCTTTTCCGCCAAATCCTGACCGATAATATTGACCTCAGAGTAACCCTCAAAACCCCAGATGACCTAGATAATTCCGTCTATTCCTTTACCACCTCCATCCAACAAGCTGTCTGGACTGCCTCCTCTCCTAAACATTCCAATATAAATCCTCACCAAAATCATTTTCCACAACATATTATAGACCTCATCCATACCAAACGCCGAGCAAGATCATTATGGCAGCGCACCCGACACCCAACAGATCGCCGCTCCTATAACTTCTATTATAGACAATTGAAGAGGGAGTTGGCGACCTTCCGTTCCCAGTCCTTTAATTCCTACCTCTCCTCTCTATCAGCTCGTGATAATTCCCTGTGGAATGTCACGAAAAAGATCCTAAAATACCTTCAAGTTTCCCATCCTCTCCGACGTGGTGATGACTCCTGGGCTGCGTCTGATGAAGATAAAGCCGAGGAATTCGCCACACACCTCTCCAAAGTTTTCACTCCTCACCCGGAATCCCACGCCAATCACACCGCAACAGTGCAAGACTTTCTTATGTCACCAATTCCACTTTCCCTACCTCCTAAAGCTATTAACCCCTCTGAGGTCAAATATCTTCTCCAAAATCTTACCCTCCGTAAATCTCCTGGACACGATCTCCTTACTCCCCAGATCCTCCGACAACTTCCGCAGAAAGCTATTATATTCCTTACATATATTTACAACTGCATCCTACGCACCACCTATTTTCCTCTGTTATGGAAACATTCCACTATCATTCTTTTTCTAAAACCAGGCAAACCTTCCAACAACACTTCATCCTACAGGCCTATTAGTCTACTCCCCATCCTCTCAAAAATCTTTGAAAGGCTTCTTCTTAAACGTATCCTTCCCATATTAGAATCTCAAAATCTTCCTTTCCATCAGTTTGGATTCCGTCCTCAGCATTCCACAGTTCAACAGGGGCTCCGAGTTGTAGACCATATTTCCTCAGCTCTTGAATGCAAAGAGTATTGTTCTGGTGCGTTTCTGGACATTGCGCAAGCTTTTGACCGGGTATGGCACACTGGATTACTCTTCAAGCTGAAAACACATTTACCCCAGTCTCTATACCTCATTCTCCGATCCTATCTCTCAAACCGTTCCTTCCGCGTTCGCTGTGGTGTAGAATTTTCTAACTTTTATCCCGTTGAGGCCGGTGTTCCTCAAGGCAGCGTCTTGGGACCCGTCCTCTACATCCTTTACACTGCTGATATTCCTACACATCCTGATACCTTTCTGGCAACTTTTGCAGACGACACCGCCATCCTATCATCCAGTTCCAATCCTGAAACAGCATCCTTAAACCTGCAAAGACACCTTTCTCTTATCGAAGACTGGTGTAATGCTTGGCGCATTAAGGTGAACGAAGCCAAATGCAAACACGTAACCTTCACTCTTCGACGAAACTCCTGTCCGCCAGTTTACTTCAATTCCATTCCAATTCCTCCTTCAGATACAGTCCGGTATCTTGGCGTACTATTAGACAAAAGATTGACGTGGAACCCACATACAAGACTTAAAAGACAAGAACTCAACCGACGATTCGGACAGTTATACCGACTACTCAACAGAAAATCTGAACTTACAGTTGACAACAAATTATTAATCTACAGGACAATACTGAAGCCCATCAGGACCTACGGACTTGAACTGTGGGGGACAGCTAAACGTACTAACATCAAACGCATCCAATCCTTTCAATCCAAAGTCCTCCGTACAATAAACGTAAACAAGGTTAAACCTGTTCCTTTATTTCAGACCTGATTCCATCCAAATTTTCCAAATTCCACCAGAATCTCATTCATCATCCTAATCCTCTAGCTCAATCCCTATCCAACCCCACCCACCCATACAACCCACCTAGAAGGTTGAAACGGCAGTGGCCTCGTGACCTCTTATAACATGTATATTGGAGTTCTAGCATTGGCTAGATTCTCCACTCACGTGCTGTATGCTTGTGAATTGTATATAGGTATGAGTGACTATTGTATATATTTTTATTGATTTTATTTTGTATATATGTATATTTTATTATTATTATTATATAAATTTATAGTTTTGTATATATCGTGTGAATGTAGTATGAATCTTGTACGTTATCACTATTAAAAATGTCCTGAATTGGACAGATTGTAATATTGCTCAATGAAATAAAAAAAAAAAAAAAAAAAAAAAAAATTGGTAAAGATGTCGAAACCCTCGTATACAGTTGCACTTTCAGTAAGATTTTGGAGAAAAAGTTAATGTGATATATTTGGCACCTATTTATCTTAAATGCGATTTCCGTTTTGTTTATGGGCTCGAGCGCATACAAAACAATACGGAAACTGGTTATTTGGACTCTTGCCTTTGGGTTATAAAAAATGTTTTCATGAATAGGAAAAATATAAATATGGAAAAAAAGCGTATACAACTATAAATAAATATACAATGCCAAGGGATACCTCAAACTAACTTATGAATGCAAAAAGCGGGAAATAGGGCACCATGATTCCAACGTTTTTTTCTCCATTGCTCAATTTCCATAACTTGCTCCTCTGAGAAGTTAGTACAAGCAAGTAAGGATTCTAAATTTAGATTTAAATAGCGAAATGCACACACCAATAGATGATTTTCTTTTTTTAAGATTTAGGAATAACAGGAACGATTGGGACAGCTAACTCGTTACATGCAGTTAAATTAGTAGGACGGTGGGTGAGGTTCTGTTCTTGTAAATATTTATTTCACATTGTACTTTTTCTTATAATCTTATTATTAATTTTTTGTCCAGTCATCTTAGTATCTCTTGCATGAGTCTCCCCTTCTAATCCATTATTTTCCCTAACGGTGTTTGTTGTGATAAAAGCTTTTTTATAATTTTTACTGTGAAGCAATTTTATAAATTTTACAAAGAACTTTAATTTTGTTTAATTTATAATTTACAAAAAATAAATAAGTAATGTCAGAGATTTCATAAACGCAGATTTACAAAATTTTAAGGATTACAAAAACATAAAATTAAATGTTTCTCATCTTCGTTTTAAACCAGATACTCTGTTCAAAAAGGAGGACTCAAAATCTATAAGTTCCTGAAACTCCTCTCAACTCAAGTTTTAATAAACATAAAATTATTGGAAGATAAAAAAATAAACCTCTCTTTTTATGTTTGTATCATTTTCATAATATTATCAAATAAAAAAAGTGACATTCTTTTAGAAATTACTCTCCCAAACCCTCCATGTTTAGCAGCTGGGCCAAACAGAAAAAGGTCTCTGGTTATAAAAGGGACAAGCATTGCGTTGTCAGGGTTATTAAGGGACAATAGAACAGTTAAAGGCAGAGTTTTGAAACAAACTTTCTTTGGACACTAGTTTTGACAAAAGATTTTAAGGTTCATCAGTTCAATAATAAAGTTCTGTATTTTGGGTTTTAAACAATCGTCCATTTTGGGGCAAATGCGCAGACGCTACTAGTTATGATTGAGCATTAGCGTTGAAAATAGTTATAAAGATTATTTTAATCATAATTGAAGTGGTAAATATTTAACAAAATGTTTCCTGATACATAATGGTATTACAAGGTATATTAACAATCTTTCAATTTTTTTTTGTAAATATATGTTCTCAGGCGTGCTCACGCATACTTAGGCCACAAACTTAATAACAATAAGTGATTTAAGTATACAATACTCGATACTTTATTCCCACATAATTAATTACTTTTTTATTCCTTTGGATATATGAAAAAATAAAAACAATAAAATTAATTAATATTATGGATACTAATAACTCCAAAAAATTCGAACTCTACTGAAGATTGTTGGGACTAATAAAATGAATTTAAAGCAACCTGGTGAACACAACTCACGAATTTCCCTTACCTCGGGTGCTAAAATCTATTGAAAACGTTTAAATAAAGTTATAGTTCAAAAAAGTTTAAATAATCATGTTCAGTTTCGTTGGAAACATATGCTTTAGATTAAATGATACAACAGTATAAAAGTGATAAGTACAACGTTCACTAAGTTTGTAACTTATCGTCACCTTGCATTACCTTCCAAAGTAATGTATAAAAGATAAAAATTTTCTGAATTCCAATACTATCCGTCTATATTAATGTTCGGAAAAAAAATTAAAGAAATGTTTACTCCCTTCTCCTTTAGTTGGTTATCAAATAATTTCAATATGTATATTTTTTCTATCGGTCCTAATAACATGAAATGGTCAATGTTTTTCGAATCTAAAAAATTAAAGGTACTTCGGAGAGAGAAAATTCTACAAGATATTAAAGAAAATAAGCATGGCTAGTTGGATCAAAATCGTTAGAACCGTATTGGAGAAAATCGTTAAAAAAAAAGGCATGATGCAAAGTAAGAGGCTCTTTTGGTCCGTCGATTTTGGTGTAAAAGTTGCTGTAACATTGCAGGCATATGCGTCTCTAAAACATGAAATTTCACCTCCATACTACTTATCGTATTCGAAATAGACGTGTGTTTCCGACGAAAACTCAAATTAGAAAATTTTCATATATAGGTAAGTAAAAGTATAAAAACCTTTATTAAATAATTACATAACATAGTTCCATAAAACAATTTGGTAAACAATTAAAATCATTATAAATTTATTAATGAACAATTGAAATGAAAAAAAAAAGCTTTTGCCCAAAACAGACTGTTAATCCAATATAATGTAAGATAATTGTCTATTTTTTAATATCATACATATTTTCTGTATAATGAAGAAGCCAAATTCTGATCAATTGAATTTTGTTATTGTTAAATATACACAAATGATTCCAGTTTAATTTTGATCGTAGATACTGAAGAAAAACATGGTAACAGATAAATGTTGCCTTTGCTTCATTACCCAATGACCCATCAAGCCTATTCAACATGTGACGAATGGTTGTGCGACTTTGGCTCCGTTAGAATATTTGATGATACATAATAATGTTGCCAAAATATACCACCAACGTTTTTGCAGAGCTCTGGAATTATTGGGTGATGATGAAATACCCTATTATCAGTATACCGCTGAGAAACTTAGGAAAATATAGGAGTAAAAGATTACTGGGATGAACAAATAATCGCAGATCACAGAATGCTGAATAATCGTCCGGGTACTTACCTTTTAAATAAATCCGACGAAATGGTTAGAACCATTGATGTAGCAATCCCAAGTGACTCCAGCCTGTTCTGCACTAGAGCAGAAGACATAAGGAAATACCAAGAACTTTCTCTAGAGCCAAAATCACCTTACTATCTAGAAAAATAATTACTCCAAAGTTCTCACTTCGTATAATAGGAGGACATAAAGGAGGGCACGGAAGAGCTTGGCCTAAGCCAAAGAAATTTTAAATTAGCGCAAAAACAGTTCTTGGTACCTGCAGCATTTTTGGGAAATATTTTAATAAGTAGAAGTATGTTTTCCTGGATGTAGATGTAATTCTAGTTATCTGAGTGGAAGAGGATCTATAAATAACTAATGACACTAAATTCTTTATTTATTTAGTGACAGCAGGTTTTGAAAAAAAAAAAAAAAAATTATGTTTTTGTTCTGCTTGCCCCCTTCCCTAACAAAAATCCTGACTAAGCCGAAGTCAGATCATGGATCGGGAGTGATAAAATGTCTTTATTGGCTGGTAAACACTCCCTATCGGAGAACAACAGAAAGAATGTTCCTTTCTCTATCTGTAGGAATGTCCACTCCGCTATCAGTACCAACCACAGGGCCATTCAGTGGCACTTAGGGCCATAGATCGGTTGCCCAAGAAATAAACACATCCCAGCTACCTGGAGGCTAGGCCACACATCAGTTTTCCGCACCCTTGTTGTGGGTCTCCCCTAAATTAGCTAGTACTCCTGCTGCGTGATTTGTCGCCTGACCGCCCTGACCGTCCTAGGAAAGCGGCGGGGTGCCACACGTGGACCTATAGAATTCTCCTGGACCAACATGTGTTCGGACCGCAGGAGCCCTTACAGACAGCTCTCTAGGCTATTTAGTACAGCGGGAGACAGATAGTGAACACTTAAACAGTTCACAGGTGAAAGGCACTCCTTATTGTCCTCGAATGAAGATCTCGGGAGTTGAAATATATACAAGCTGTGTCAACCTTTACCTAAAAACTTACATAATATAAATAATCTGAACATGTCTATGATTTTTATGTCCATTAAAAAATAACATCCGATTTCTTATTTAAAAAAATATTTTTTTTTTTTTATTATTCCAATCCTCTGAATCACAATTATCATATAATATTTTTTTTTGATATTCGAACTTGTGGAGCTAATGATAAATGAATATGAAATATATAACCATACCTCTCCATCTTTTGATACTTCTTCCAATTGTGCAAGGTAATTTAAAATAAAGGAGTTAAAATAGTTATAAATCTCAATATATATTCTTTAAAAAACCAAAACACATGCCTAAAAAGTATAAAAATCTTGTTCATTTTTTAACTTTTATTATTCTGCTATTTTTTGATGCGTCATCGAACTTAGGCAGAGTTGAAATAAATGCATTGTACGTAAATACTATACTTACATTTTTTCTACAACAATTCTCAACCCAAAAGTTTTTATATTTTTATAGTAAGTATAAAAATTCCCGTGGATCGGGGAATATCAGGCGGGATTCAGACAAAATAAATCATGCCAGGAACAGATCCTTAGCCTTAAGCTCCTGATTAGATATAACAGAACCCAGAGCAGAAAAAACCTGTTCATCTCGTTCGTCGACTTCAAGAAGGCGTACGACTCGGTAGACAGGGAGACCCTGCTTGAAGTACTTAAGGAATATGGGGTCGACCAGAAAACCAGGACGCTGATAGGACTGACCATGTCAGAGACCAAGTCAAAAGTCAAGTACCAAGGACACGTCAGCAAACCGTTCCAGATCAAAACGGGACTCAGACAGGGAGATGGGCTATCCCCAGTACTATTCAATGTAGTACTGAATAAGATAATGAGAGAACTGTGGAAAGAAAACGAATCCGGAGCGGTCCTAGGTACGAAGAAGAACCATGTAAAAGTAAAGTGTCTTGCCTATGCAGGCGACCTCGCCCTCTCAAGGATAGCCATGAAAACGGACTTACAAATCTCCTCTAAAAAGACAGTACTAATGACCACTGATTCAAAATACAAGAGAAAGGCGGTCGACACAGTATGTGAAAAGATAAAGGTGACCCCGAAATTCAGATACTCGGGAGAAGTCATCTGCAATAACGGATCGAACCGAGAAAGCTTTAAGGGAAAAGTCGCGAAATTGGAGAGCTTGTATTTCGACCTCAAGAACTTCTACAACAAAAAGAACCTATCTAACAAATCCAAAGTCCGACATTATAACACCGTAATCAAACTCGTGATACTCTATGGGACAGAGACCTCCTGCCTACCTAGCTTAGAAAAACTTCTGAAGGTAGAAAGAAAAATACTTAGGAAGATCTAAGAGCCCAACAAGACACCCGAAGGATACAGGCTAAAGTCGAAATATACGCTGACAACAAAAGCCTGGAGATCGACACCAGGGTAAGAAGGCTTAAATTCTATGGGCACATAATGAGGATGATCTCTGAAAGGTTAAACCGGAAAATCTTCCGACAATTCCATCAGCTCAAGAACACGACTGGTTTTTTCAAGCAGATCAGGATCGACATGGATTCAGTAGGACTGAAGGATTCAGACTGTGTGGATAGAGAGACCTACAGAAGGTCACTGAACAATATAAAGGTCTTCGTGGTCAAAGAACACCAAAAAAGGGATTATCCGTGGTCGGAGGAAAGGAAGCGCAAACATGCGGAGCTCATGAGGGAAGTATGGAAAAGAAGAAAGTTGAGGAAGCAAACCTGAGCATGATATTCGACTGGTCTTTAAGGCCTTTTCGCGCTCAAAAAAAAAAAAAGTATAAAAATCGTGCTAATATTTTTAGGATGTCATGAATTATGTACTTGCACAATTCCTTGAAATGATATTTGGAATACTTTTTGATATGTTTCAATAAATTGTCGCATTATTCAATTTTCATTAGAAAAGGTTTAACAAAAAAAAAGAAGGAAAATGTTTATGCAACATATCGAATAGGAATTGACAAATACTTTGTGTAACGAGCAAGCCAATGTATTTTATTTAGCCAGGATTGCCAAGAAATGAAGCATTTCTCTCTTCTTATAAGATAGAAGCACGATCAGTTATTTGGAAAACTATGTAATGTAAGGCAAACCCTTGCCTGTATTACTGAGACTTTTGATACAGCTGTGCCACTTATAGAGCATTTTAATTTAAAGTATAGCATTATGACATTTTAATTTAAAGAAAGAAGAGATTATGAGAGGTAGAAATAATCAGGACTCAGTATGGTAACCAATTATTTAACTTTGTCGACGTTTCAGCTCATACATGAGAGCCATCATCAGTGCTACAATGGGCCATGCAAAACCACAGCATAATTGAGTTCGACATGGCTCATTGCTGCCCTGATACTGGTTAACATGTTTGACCCGAAATGTCGCCAAAATTAAAATATTATTTACCAGACTCCTGATTATTTCTCCTATTATAATTTCAACAGTCGACCGTACGACCTCAATTACAAGAAATTAAGTTGTTTTTTTAAATAATAATAAAAGTTAAAATAATTCTATTTAAATTTAAATCTATGTAATTCTTTTTATATACACTTGCACCAACTATTCATGAACGTCAAAATTTTAACGTCACATTCATTCACCTTAACGCATCATCAACGTTCATATCATCATATAAACAATACCGCAACGAACTCAACGAGCAACCAAACGGTCGACTAAGTATTGATACACTAGTACTATAATTTTTTTTTTTAACATTTTTTCTAATAATCACAACTGTATTAAAAAAAATACATCAAGTAAATGTGGTAGTATAATACAATGACAGGAAATACACGTAGAGAAGCTTCCCATCGGAAGCACTCTAAAAATATTCTTAACTAAAAGGTCCCGGGGCCATCTCCTTTTCAGGCGGCTCGGAAGATTATCAGGAATTGATGAGGAAGAAAGGATTTAAACTAGTGGGTTAGAGATAGAATCGATTTTGTCATGAAAGGATTGATACCGGGTCCGGACCAAATCAGTAACATAGGGAACATTAAGAACTTTATCAAGGTAAGGAGCGTTGAGGATTTTACGAAGGATGTTGGATTGTAAGGATTGGATACGTTAAGAATTTGATAGTTTAGTAGAGCTCTACTCCGAAAGTCCAGAATGGTCTTATGTTAGTCATGTAGATGAGCCATTCGTAGTTAAGAGGAAGGTTTGACCGTTTAGTAAGTGTTGAAGTAGCCTAAAACAGTTTTTTGTCGTTTAAGTCGTGTGTCTGATGAAGAAGGAATCCTAGGTTTCTGATCTGTTGAACAGGAACTAGTTGAGTGTTATTAAAGGATATCTAGGGTAGAAAGTCAAAGGTTTAGGACGAAGAGTAAAAGTTATTTGATGGGTTGTGTTGGAATTTATTTTTATTCTCTAGTTCTGAAACTATAAATTTAAATTTATCCTGTAAGTAGTGGTTTTAAATTATCCGTGGATGTTTCATAACTCGCTCCAATTGTAAATATGTTTATATTTATCTTTTTCATTAAGAAAAAATCCACTAACCCAATTAAAAATAACATATCAGCTGGCCGATTATTAGAATTGATGCCTTAAGTTTGAAGTTGCTTTAGACTTGTTCTTCTATTTAAAACAGCAAATATAAAAGACCTTTATAACCAAACGATTTAAATTTATTACCAAATAAAAGTTGGAAGAGAAAGGCTGCAGAGATCCCATGAATCCTCATTACCCTGAGAGAACAACTATTACACCTCGAGGCAGGTACCCGACCTTGGGAATAGGAAGAGTTGAGTGCCTGAGCAATGCCCAAATGGAGTCAGATGGCCCTGTTTTAATTACCTCTCGGGGAAATAAAAGAAATAAACGGGCCTATAAAGGTTAAAGCGAGAGCTAAACAATTCAGCTGCCCTTGATAAGGTTTTATGACCAGCAATGAAACGACTGGTTTACAATGTTGTTAGTCTTATATTGTACAAGGTGTAATAAGCTACGGCCGGAGGTTTTTACAGCTAGTGGCGCCGGTCCTCCATTTCTTCGCTGTGGTTGCTACCTCTTCCCAGTCCGACAGTTTTCCGAATTCAGTGGTCCAGGACGAAGATTTGTTATACATCAAGGCTCCAATGATACGATACTTCTCTTTGGTTGAGATTTCATCAATATCCAGAAAGAGTTTTGGATTTCAAGTGAAACATTAAAAAACATTCTCTTCATTTGTATTCACTTTTTACGCAATGATGAGTCCAATTCAACGTAAATTTAAGCTTTGGTGATTCTTGGGAGCGGGAAAAGATAGCTATTTTCATAATTCCCTATTTTATTTTTATTTTTTTTATACCCCCAATTCATAACATGTAATTTGTACGTATAATTTATTTGATTAAATATCTTCTACTATAATCTTTATTATAAATTATATCAGTGTGTCGTTTACAAATTAGTAATTCATTAAGCTCATTAACAATAGAGCTAATGGGGTTTACCCATTGTCTGTGTTAACGAAAGGCTTATGTTCAGTGTTGCTGCTTCGATGAGCATAATTAGTGAAAAAAGGAACGCAGAAATTCACGTCATTCCTTGAGATTTGAGAAGACAGTTTGTGGAAAACTTCAACTTTGTATATTTTTCCAATCTGCCTCCTGAGATTTATTTTTTTTTTATTTTTTTTTTTTTTTTACTTGGACTACTGTTGACTAGTGTGGATCACCGGGCGGTGATCAGATGTAAGGAAATCAAGAGCGGAACAGCCAGTAATGCGATGGGGTTGGTGAGAAGGAGATAAATTCTTGAGGTATAGCCATTTCCTGTTTTACGTAATTAAAATTGATACGTGTGAGTGATTAATTTAATTTTTTGTTTGGTTTGCGTGTATTTATTAATAATAATCAAACAAACTTCTGGGGGTTTCGGTTCTAAAAGTAATTAATGATTTGTCATTTTTTCATAGATTCTTCCAGCGATAAATCAAATGAGCTGACATTTGATGTATTTTAAGGCAGAAATATAAATAAAACAATGTACCACCACAACTCCTGAAGGGTCTTGGGCTGAGTACATGTATAGATTCGTACTGCTTCTAAGCAAACGGCCAGGGAATAATGTGATTAGGCCTATACCACACTCAGCCGAAAATTGTTTTCATTATTTTTGGAGACCCACTATATAAAGGCTGGGTGTTCCCCAGGAAGGTACCCATACCCCAGATCGCCCAATCACTAAAATAACAGAATACATAATATTATCCTCCAGTCAGGATTCGAGCCTGAGACCTGAAGAACATTGGACTAGTGCTTAAAAAATAAATGGTATAAGTATTAAATTTATCTCACTTTTAATTTAATTCTTTTACAAAAAAAAATTAAAGATTCTTTTGTAACTCTACAACTCCTTCGAATTCAGTTAGAGGGTTAAAAATTCCATTTGAATTGACTTATTAAATGGTGATAAACAAGTGCATGGTATGGATGACTATTTTTTTTGCTGTCAACTGTCTGACCTTTTGTATTTAATTTAAATATCATTCATCGATTATTAAAGATCTTTCTGTCATTTCTTTAAGTTTAGCATTCTTAAAAACGTACTTACGTACTACGGAAAATATGAAATAATACATGAATTTAGGTATGGATAACTAATTTGTTAACAAAATAGTTGATTTAGCTTTTAATCGAGTAATTCGGAGGTAAAATATAATTAAATTTGTTATTTGGGATTTTACTGGATGTATTCAATATAAATAAAGCTTTTTAATTATACAAAAATAAAAAATAAAACAACACACGACTTTCACTTATAAAAATCGATCATAGAATTTTCTAATACAGTTAGAGAAAAAAATGAGTAAAACCATTAAAGAATTAATTAAATTGAATTTCTATAGAAACATGTGTTTTATTAAAAAAATTATTATATTATTAACTAAAATAATCTGTTAGTTTTATCGGTTTGTCATCACTTTAAACCAAATTTTACAAGCTTTTTTATAAGATAATACTTTTTCTAAAATCTTCAGCTTTTCAACGGTATATTATACATGTATATTACTGTTCCTATGTTCAAAAACAAAAAATGGTTTTTCATCAATGGTAATATTGTATTCTGGTTATTTTTATAAAATCTACAAAATTAAAGGTACTTTAAAATAGCGGCATTTAAGCTCTGTCATACTATTTCAATCAGAATGAGACCTACGTGATGTTAGAGCCGATTAAATTTTACATAGATATTGCGAGTTTAATAAAAATCGTTTGAGCCGTTTTTGAGAAAATCGTAAAAAGGTGCAAAATTCATGATATAAAGTAGCTCTTCTAGTTAGGCGATTTTTATGAAAAAATGTTTGTAACATCTCTAGCTAATTGTTGTGTTAAATATAAAATATCAGTTTCATAGGATTTTTCGTTTACGCGCTCGAGTTACTACACATGGACACACACACACACAACCGTTTTGAGGGTCATTTGGACTCGGGAGATCCTAAAATGTGTATTTCCGTTAAAAACACGAAAAATTCGGAAAAATTTACGATCGCAATACATTCCCTTACAAAATTTTTTTTATATAAAATAAACTTTATTCACATATTTACATTTTTACAAAATGTTAACAATGATTTTGGATGAGTCATCCTTAAAATCAGAAAATATTTTGTTTTTTTGTGATTATAGTACGTTAGCCTAAATGGCAAACATATGGTGAAATAAAATTGAGGTTATATTGCGATTGTAGGAAAAATTATACAAAAAACCTACGCATATAAAAAAAAACCTACTCATACTATATTTTTCATACTTAGGTAAGTGAAAGTAAAAAATAAAGTAACATAATTTTATTTGATATTTTGTGGCACTATCAGCTCTTGTCTATTTATAGTTATAAATTTCAGTAATCATTAAAACGTGTTTTTATGATTATACAATTTGTTTCTAGCAATTAATGTTTGAATATTTTTATTGTATTTATAGCAGTATAGTAATTGTAATTTAATGAATAAAGAAGCATAGGCATTAGATGTATATTTATATTTATTTGGGTATAGAAAGTGGACAGACAGGGCAGCCGCAATAGGGTCCATTTAGGGTCCAGCCACAACCCCAACAATAAAGCACAAGCTTTTTGTGGTCCTCTAGCCTCTCCACAATTACCATTCCCGCAAAATTCATCTCTTCCTCGGCATCAACAAGTGTTTTCGCTCCGGAAAATGGCTCTATTGTTGCTGCCTTAGCAATAAGGGGATGAACCACGCTTTTATGGGGCACTTATAGATTTAATATTTGTTTATTTTAGAGACTAAAAGTAAATAGATAAAATTGAAATGTTAATTATCTGTCACGAAATAATTTGTGATCATTTTATCAGCTTTGAAATTACAAATTAAAATTCTAAAAAATAATTTATTCCCGACTATAATGACTATAGCCTAGTACAATTAACTAAAAAAGAGGGCTTGCTTGAAAAGGTTGGGAAGTTTTGATTTTTAAGTGCAATTGTATGTATTGATCATCTCTTAAAAAACCCAAGTTTTCATTCTTGCAGACCGAATGCGTTTTCAGCCATCTTAAAAAATAAAAAGCACTTTTTTTCTCAAGAACTCACTTCCTGAGTATTTTATGTAAAACATTGTCGTTATCATTTCCAAAGAGCATTATGTTTACTGCAAGTACCATAATTAACATATTGAATTACAACTTCTGAGATACGGGCAGCCAACATATGACCAAAATGTCAAAAACCGTAAAAAGTCAGTTTTGCCAGCATTTTAGTCCTAATAACTTTAAATTAGTGCAGTTCACAGCGAAATGGATAATAACGTTATATATAATAATAACGCACTTTATTCGATTTATTGAGTAGAAACTGGAAAAAAGGGATTTTTTTTTTAAGATGGCGTAAAACGCACAAGGTCTTTTTTCTTAAATACTTTCCTATAGATTTTCATCTTTTCCTTTAGTTTATTAATTTTTAATTGATAAATGTTTATAAATTAAAACATGTTTATGGCGATAAGAAATAAGGTAATTCTAGTTCTAAGCACTGAGTCTCCAGATATCTGGTTCAACTCGAGGTGGCTAAATATGATCTTGACGAAATTACCTCCTCTCTCTCACAACCGCTAGTCTACAAACAGTAGGGTCTTTCCTTTGAAGCATCTCTTAATTACCATGTTATTTAAAACATGCTAAATGCAAATAGTCCAGGAGCCAGATGCCATGGTTGACTACCTCATCGAACACCAGTGGCTTAGTTAGAGCTTCAAAACCGCAAAAAATGCATTTTTATAATAAGTATAACAGAAAGAAATGTTTAAAAATATTTCTAGATGTGTAATTTAAAAAAAAAATCTTTAGAAAGCTAAAAGGTTTTAGAAAGTTAGATTAAACATAATAGTCCTGGAACCATGCATGGTTGACCACCTCAACAAACATACATCTAGAATTATTTTTAAAATTTTCTTTCTACCATACTTATTATAAAAATTGTTTGCGGTCTTAAAACTCTTACTAAGCAGATAATTAATTTAATGAAGTGATCAATTATGTCACGATTACTAGCCCATCGAACATCCGATTAGTCTTTGTTTTATAACTCGTGTGTTATGTCTCAAAAGAGACAAAAATACATTTCAAAAAGTAATACTGAAACAACAGTAAAATTTTGACAGAATAGGAGTCCTCAATAAGCCTTAATATACTGTTTTGATAACAAAATTTGTTTATTTTGAAAAATTAATCTTTTATTATTGCCTTTAATATTTTCATTTTGAAATTTTATATATTCCTTTACTCATAGCAGAAAAAATAGCAAAATCCTAGATATTGTACTTTAAATTAAAATTAAAATCTGGTATAAATTAACAAAATCGTATATTCACACAATTACATCGTATAATATAATCATTATTAACTCAATCTCGTCTTATTTTAATTCAATTTGCTCTTTATTAGTCACACAACGGGGTACTTTAACGTATGGGCCTCTAGCCTCCACGTGGTTTCGCTGGAAGTTTGCTCTTCTGGCGGTTATTAGTAAGAGTTTCTAAACTGCAAGAAATGTATTATCGCCTTTTTCGAGAAGTAACAGACTATTTAAAACAAAAACTAACAGTATGTTCGATGGGCTAGAAGTCGTGACGTAATTGATCACTTCATCAAAGTAATTAGCTGGTTAGTAAGAGTCTTAGGACCGCAAGAAATGCATTTTTGTAATAAGTATGGTAGAAAGAAATTTAAACTCCTTACCCATTATGTTTAATCTAGCTTTCTAACACCTTTTCAATATGATATGTGATATTTTTGTTGATAAATTTACATTGATAGCGTTCCCATTGGGCGATCAAGGCGCTACTCTACATTTGTCGCAGGAATACATGGATAATAAAACCGATCGGAGGAGAGAGTGGGCTTATTAAAAATGGTCCACTCTTGCTGTCTTTATGATTTAGTGGAGAGATGATTGTGATAAGTGGGCAGCGCACGGGCGATAGCATCTCCTTAGTCCGCGGGGGGTTACCGCTGTGCTCTCTTCCGTATTTCTTAGCCATTAATTTATCTTTTATGGATAAATTATTTTGTAAAAAAAAAAAAAAAATATATAAAAACGTAATGCGACAATATTTACTGATCTTGTTTCAACTACATGACAATCGGAGGTAAATTATCATTCCATTATAAAAAAAAAGTTGCTAAACGCCCAAAAAAGTTGGATTTCTAATATAAAAATCTGGTGTGGGCAACACATGACTTTCACTTACATTTAGGAGACCCTAAACCATTTATTTTTGTGGAAAACTCCCATTTGAAAATGCCCATGTCTCAAATGAATTGCCATAATATATATTTCATATATAAATTTGTTGCTGTTTATTTATTTATTTAACGTCAATTTATGCTACTATAGCTAATCGGACGATGCTACAGTAGGAGTCCTAAATTTTGCCTATCGAGGTTTTATTAGGATAGGGATCTTTAACGAGTACCTGACATCGCACAGGCTCGGGACCACCTTTTAACGTCCCCTCCGAAAGACGGCGTAACTAAGGATTTTTTACTCCCATTAAAAAATCCTAGGACCACCTGCGGGTTTGAACCCGTGACCTTTAGCATGAGAGGCTGTTACGCTAGCCACCCAGCTACAAGTGATCCCCGGGGTAAATTTGTTTGTTTATTCATTCCATGTCACTATTGACTATTGTGGCTTATCAAACGATGTTACAGTGCAAGTCATTACTTTTGCCTACCATAGGGATCTTTTATGAGTATCTGAAAACGCATTGGTTGCTTTACGTTCCTTCCGAAGGACAGTATAATCAAAGATTTTTTACCTAATTTAACCGTGTGGTGAAATTTATGGTCAAAATTGGTGAGATGGGGTCTATATATGAAACAACTAGAATTTTTTATTCCTGTAAAATACGTTAATTAGGTACCATACGAAAGGATGCTTATAAAATTAAATAAATGTCTTATATTATTAAATACATTTTATTAATACTTTTTTTTTTTTAATTTTATATTATAAGCAATGAAAACATTTGTAAAATAATATATAAACAAGTCCTTCCTTATCTTAAAGTTTATTATATTTAAAAAACGAGAAATTATTAAAAAAATGAAACTTTTATATCGTAAAGTAAGCATGCACAGCTAATATTAGGCACAGATTTTGCAATAGGAAGCCTAACATTGTCCACGAATATTTTGTTCACATTTAATACAAACTACAGATGATTTCCTATCCTTGTTTCTATGATAAAAATTACATCTCCTTTTCTTCGGAGGGACCTCATGACTATATGTGTTACATTCTTCTGGGTTTTTTTCTCTAATGATGATTGAGCATTAAACCGAACTCCAAGGGAAATCTAGTATTTTCTGACAGTATGGTCATGTGATCCTTTAACAAAGATGATCCCAGCTTCTTAATATAATTAAAAAGGTGCGTAAAATAACACGATCACGAGACATTTCTTTCAACAAATTAGAAAACACACTTTTAACAAATCCGAACAGTAATTTTGAGGTGGGGTCTAATAGGACCCCAATAACACTGTCCTAAAGCAAAACTGGATAAAAACTGACTACAAAAGTATGCTATATTACAATCATGTCGAGACAGGAAATGCCAGGTTTTCACAAGCCGATAGGATCTGGACAGTGGGATTCACAAAACTTTAAAGAGGCCCTGGGGTCCTGTAGACCCCACCTCACCAGTTAAAGGTTAAAAACTCCGAGAGTCTTCTTCCGGGCTTGAACCCGCGTCATACATGTTTATATACCTTTAAAATAAACTATTTATTAATTGGGTTAATCTGTAAGCGAAATATAATGCTTAAGAATTATTTTAAGACAGATATCATGGTTAAAGGATGTTATAAAATACACCTTAATGATAATTCATTTATAATGTTAACCACGTCACAAGAGCTGACAGTACCTAAACGGTTTTATCATAAATACGGCAAGGAAGACAAACAGTTTAAGAGAGGGAGATAGGTTGGCAGATTGGAAACGTTTGTCAATGGTTGAAAAACAAAGGATAATATATTCTACCTCCCATACGGTGGGCCGCCGCTACAAAGAAACAACCAGCTAAACCCATTTGAGGACCCTGACAAAAATTTCTACTTTCCTATGTAAAACAGAATACCTTCGGGCTAGGCTCTTCAGTTCTCCTCCAACGGAAACCGCTGACTTACCCATTCTTAGAGCCTAACATTTTTTAGATAATCAGTAGGTAAGTACAACCATACTTATTTAGCGATGTTAAATTAAAATAAATAATTTATTAAATTAGACAAGACAAAAGGCTTTTCTTTCGTTTGAAGGAGTTTAAAACATTATTTAATTATAAATAAATTGGTTCGTTGATTATTAATAGATTCATTTCTTCCATGCAAAAAGTTCAAGGATAGATATTATTTTTAGGGCCTTATTAAAACATCATGAGTAAATTTAAATATATAAGTGAAATTATTATGAAAACTTAATCACATATGGTTTTAAATGATATTCTCTCATTCCTCCATTTATTCATTCACACCTGTCAGCAGTAATGTGTCAATCCGCAAAGGAGCTAAAGTGAAAACAGTGATTAATATATATATATATATATATATATATATATATATATATATATATATATATATATTTTTTTTTTTTTTTTTTTTTTATTGAAGTAGATATAATACCTTACACGCAAAACAAAGAGAAAGTAAGAAATAAATAATTAAATAAAAGAATAAACAACTAGAAACAGACTACATATAGAATGACGAAATAAAAAGCAATGAATGAAATAAAGATATAATTAATTATCAAGTAACTAATCAATGAATTGGTAATAATTATATTTTAACGCAATCATGATTAATAAATTTCATCATTTTTTTTTTTTTTTTTTTCTTATCCTCCAACTTTATTTACAAAATAAATACAAAAACATTCTATGTATATACAGCAGCAATGGTATATACAGTCCATGGCTCAGGCCTCGTATTGCCCGTTGGCATTCTAAGGTTCCTTTCGCACTAGGCGCGGTATGCGCTTGAGGAGTGGGGTGGCTTTGTGCCTTTGTTGAAGTAAAATGGGGAGGAATCATTTTGCTGGTGGTTAAATGTATGCGGGTCAGACTGCAGAGTCCAGACCCCTTCCCAGGGCGACCACGTCGAGAGCCTTGCCACCTTCCAGGCGCAGGTGGTGGAACTACGTCCCTGAAGAGAGGGTTCGCACAAGCCTTTAACCCGTCAAAGAACTTGACGTGCCTCCTGCTGATGAACTCTGGCACCGAGGGAAGATGGAGTTCCTCGTGGATGGTGGCATTTCTCGCCCGCTGGAGTGTGGTTCCTCTGACTATCCTCCTTAGGACGGAGTTCTGATAACTCTGCAGCCTTTTGAGCGTGGACTGATAGAGGTGGCAGAGCAGGGGCGCACCATGGAGTAGAGTCGGTCTGATAACGGCCTTGTAGATTTGCAACTTGAGTCGCAGTGAGAGCTGCGGCGAGATAAGTAGGTGGTAGAGTCTATGGGACTTCCTGCGGGCCAGCTTGATTCTTTCCCGTACATGGCTGGAGAATGTCAGGTGTCGGTCCAAGGTCACACCTAGGTAAAGAATTGAGTTGGAGAGAGGAAGTTTTACGCTGTCTATCTCAAACTCGGTGAGTAACTTCTTCTTCCCCTTCTGGAAGGACAAGATGATGGCGTCCGTTTTAGCTGGGTTAACTCTGATTCCGATCTTCTTCAATTCCCCAACTATGACGTTGGCTGCTTTCTGAGCCTGGTCACGTGCCTTGGTGGCGCTCATGCTGGTGGAGTAAATGGCGATGTCGTCCGCATAGGCTGCTACTGTTGCTCCCGGATGCTTTACTGAGACCACCGGTGCCGTGAAAACGACAAATAGTAGTGGCCCTAGTACAGACCCTTGAGGTACCCGCCAGATGGTATCGTGTGGATTCGACAGGCTCCCGCCGACCCTTACAACGAAAGATCTTCGACTAAGATAGCTTCGGATCAATCGGCATAGGGAGGCAGGGAACTTGAACTCCTCCAGACGGCGGAGTAAAAGAGTGTGAGACACACAGTCAAAGGCCTGTGTGCAGTCCAAGGAGATTAGTGCTGTGGCATCGTTGTTCTTCCTCATCCGCTCCATGGTGTGGGCCTGCAACTTCGCCAGATGGTGTTCACAGGCTACCCCTCGTTGGAATCCTGTCTGTTCAGGTGGGATGATGTTCTCCTCCGTACAGTGCTTCATCAGATGGTGGTGAACCAGCCTTTCTAAGATCTTACTCATGTGCGAGAGAAGACTGATCGGGCGATAGTGTTCCGTTGAATCTCCACTCTTCCCCGGTTTGAGTAGTGGCACTACGATCGCTTCTTTCCAAGCCTTAGGAAAATACGATAACCGGATGCACGTGTTAAAAATGTTCAATAAGAAGACTTTACCCCTCCTAGGGAGCATCTTCAACAGGACATAAGGAATATCGTCCTTCCCAGAGGACTTATTGCCCTTAGTACGTCGTAGCACCGACTCAAGCTGCTTGAAGGTGAAGTGGATGGGCTTCTCATTGGGGGACGGAGGTCTCCCTTCTGGAAGTCCAGGAGCAGCACTCACACGAGCCTCTTCCCTCGCTTCATAGTCGATAGCCAGGAGTTCAGCCTGTTTAACCGGGGTCAACAGATCGCTCTCAGACGTCAGGTGCACAGTCCTCTTCTTGGCGACATGAGTCCTGATGAGTTTCCAGAATTGCTTCTGGTCGTCATGAGTCCTCCGGAGCTGTTCGTGCCAGAGGGCGGTCTTCCAGGCACGCATGAGGCTGGCTATCTGCCTGGTCATCGCATTGATGGCCGGTTTCAAGCCGTAATCACCCGTGCGGTAAAAGACGTTCCTCAGGTTGTTCCTTTGGGCTACCAAGGCGAGTATGTGCCTCGGAGGCTTTCTGAGAGCGATCGGCTGGGGGCTGAATCTAGGGATATTATAATTCGCTGACTTCTGTATGGTAGTGGTGATGACGGCCACAGCGCCATCCACCTCGGCTTCAGATCTCAGAGGCTGTATCTTGGGTAGTGTATTATCGACACTAGCCTTATAGCCCTTCCAGTCGGCCTTGTGAAAGAGGTACTTGCTCGCCGGAGGTGTGGGGGGCGTTCCCTCAAAGGTGTAAAGCACAGGCCGATGGTCAGACGGTCCGTACGGGAGTGCAAGGCACCCCGTGACGGTGTGCTGATCCCTGGTCAGGAGAAGGTCTAGTGTGGATGTCCCCAAGAACAACAAATCGACTTCTACCCTGGGCGTGTTGCAGCAGTAGCTTCATAGATGTTGCTATAGCCTTGGGTCTCCTATAGACACAGCAGAAAGTGTACCGATGTTTCAGGTGAACATCGACTGTGACTATGTGAGTACCCTTGGTAGAAGCAACCGGGTTGGGTATTAACCGTGAAGGAACATCTCTTCTGACCAAGATGACGACACTCTCATCAGTCCCTGGATTGCACATCTCCCGGTACGCGATGTAACCCTGGATATACAGCCACTCAGATGCAGGAAGAATGGTGTCCCTCAGCGCCACTACCGATGGCCGATGCTGCTGTAGGAGGAGTTCAACTTCAGCCTGCTTCTGACGTAGGCCTCGGATATTGTAGTTGATGACGAGATGTTCAGTCATAATGTTTACTTATCACCTTCATCATCATCTCCATTATCCTGTTTATAGACGTCATCAGCTGGGTGATCTGGGAGCTGAGTTTTGCATTAGCCGCTAATACGTCGGCTAATGTACCACTCTGGCCCGGTGATGGGGATAGATTGGTACCTGTCATTGGTCCGTCTCCAGTAGGTTGTGGTGGTAGGGGTAGGTCCTGGTGCTGGTACTGCTGCTGCTGTGCCGGCGCTGTGGTTCCTCCCAGATGTCCAGAGTGAGGTAGGTCCGGCTGGGCTAGTCTGCTGGGCTGTCTTGAAGAAGCAGCAGCTCTTGTAGTGGCTTCGTTTCTTCTTTTCTTCATTAGTTCCAGTCTTCGTGGGCAGTCCTTTGAAGAGGCAGGGTGGCTTCTTCCACAGTTGGCGCATTTGGCCGCGGTTGGGCGAGGGCAGTTTTGGTTGGCGTGAGTTCTCCCACACCACGGACAGGCGGCTATGCGGCCACAATACTTCATAATGTGCCCAAACTGCTGACAGTTCCTGCAATGGGCAGAGGCCCCATCTTCTTTAAAGGGGTAAACCCTTATTATTACCCTCCCGATGCTGCGGAGGGCTCTTATGTCTTCAATCTTGACTGAAGGGTCGGTAATGACTTGTACTCCTTCAATCTCATAAGCCACTCCAGCTTCGTTTCTCCGGGTTAGCCTCCTGGCTAACCTGAAACCAATCAATCTGTTCTTCAGCTCCTCTGTTATTTCTTCTATGGGATGGTCGAGGTCAAACCCTTGAATGACAAATTTTTTTGATCTTTTGGTTCCACGAGGGGCGTAGGAGTGGAACAGCACTTTTTCATTGTGCCGTAGCAACTTCACAGCTATGTCGTGATCGAGATCATTTGTCAGATATAATCTCGTCTCCTTGGGAGAAGAGTTCGTCTTAAATTCTTGTATGCCTATCTGGAATAATTCTTCCTTCAAGGACGTAAAAGATATGGGTGGCGAAATGATGATGGGGGGAGGGAGCTTTTTCTTTGGTGTGATTACCTCAAACCTATTTGATGTTGACACCGGTGGCGGCACAGGGACCGGGCGGGGTTTTAGAGCATTCCTTTTCGTCACTTGTATAAAACCTTCGCTATCGGTGAGGGTTCTTTTTTCACCCCTGGCTTCGGTCGGGGCAACGTCCATATCGCTAGGGCCAGCTGGTCCTGCAGCCATATCTTCTGTTACCAGTTACCTCGTAAAGCCTTGTCAGCGCGACGCTACCTTGGCTGATGGGGTTGGGTCCACGGGATAAGTGTGGACCCCAACAGCGTACAGGTGCAAAGCTAAACAAGGAGAGAAGTATTCGGAGCAAAGGAGGAGTCTTCGGCTTCAGACAGAGATCTTCAAGCTGCTGTTCGACCGTGCTACTTACTGCTAAGCGATGAGGTTCCGTGGTTGAAACCACGCCAAAAACTATAATTAGCAGTTAAGCCTTTTTACTTCACGAGCAGAAAGATCAATGATATTAACGCCTGTTCGTTGTATCATATAATAAATTTCATCAAAGAAATTTTTCTTTATTTTATGGAATACGGGACCACATTTTGGTTTGGTTATACTTTAAATTCGGTTTCTACGGGAAAATACTAACTTAAAAAGCTTAAATATTCTATAGAGGTGTCTGTTATACTAATATTTGATTTGTATTTAAAATTAATATTTAATTTTAAATAGCTGCTTAAACAATTATTTAGATTATTGTGTTTATTTATTATTATTTTTGATTTAATGATATTTGTGATCTATTTATAATCCACTCAGTATGGAAAGAATTTATTAAATATTATTTTTTACCCTCTAGCCAGAGTAGTGCAAGTAGAAAAATCTGTTCCCCAACATCAATAATCCCAAATCGTTTATTGATAAATATTTAGGACCTGATGTATTCAAGGACAAGTAATATACATACAATAATACTCATTTTCACCAATTAGAGTATGATAACTTGAAAGTTATTTAATTATTCTTTAGAGCATTATTAAAGGAAATTCAATAATAGCATCATCTCAGAATTGGTGATCAAAGCAGGACTCCAAGAATTCCCCATTTATTTATTATTTTTTGCTCTTTTACATAGTTATATAGCAAATGCAGAGGTTAGCTAAATATGTTAATTGCAAATTTTATTTATAGCGGTAAATATGATCCTGAAATTAGTCGCAATGGCGGCCCGTGAAAGTACTATTTTAAAATAATTATTGTTTTTTCCAACGTTTCGACATTAGGGAGTTTCGACGTGTCATCATCAGAGGTCCGTTCGGTAAGATAACAAGACCGGACATATCTTATGTTGTTAGAAACGTTATAAAAATACTAATAATAAATTAAAACTATTTATTTGTTTTTCTTTCACCGGCCGCCAGACGGACTAATTTCCTCCCGAATCTCTCAACTGTCAACTATTAGTAGTACTAATACTAATTTAGTATCCAACATGGTAAATATCATCGTTCGTACTTGCAGACTTTTGCATCATCATTGACCACCTGTTTTCTAGCTTTTACTTATAATAATATTAAGTATTAAGTTTTTAGATAAACAAATCAGAAATAATATTACATTTAGTAACTCTGTTTTAATAAAAAATAAAAAAAAAAATATATATATATATATATATATATATATATATATATATATATATATATATATATATAAACATTAAATAAAAGTATTTAATGATGCAAAAAGCTTTTAGACAAACAATGCTTTGTGTGACAAGGTTACTACAAGTGAGTATACGAAGAGCATTTTACCATTTTTCACTACCATATCTCCACGAATTCTAATCACTTTCTTAATACCAGTATAACCATTACTACAAAAACTCTAATACCTTTTATTTACTTAGTTAATATTAAAACCTATCAAATATTGCAATATTTTTGAAAATATATAATGATATGGTATAACTAGCTTATTAATCATGATTTAATTACTCTATTTCTAATTAACATGATATAATTACCATAATCTTTTGAGGGGCTCCGATTTTACAAAAGTATCTAATGTGATGAAAAGATATCGGAACAGAAGGATTTTCCCTAGAAAACAAAACAAACAAAAAAAAATCACTGAAAAAATAGGGAGTACTCAGAGGAACGGAGGTCTACCGGGATTTGACGGGTAACTAACTAGCTGCTTGCGGGCAAGAATTGGCAGCCATTAATTAATGTTAGTTGAGGTGGGCCTGTTAATTGGCCCCCTGTCAGCTGGCCCCCGAAGGCTTAGCCCCAATATCTGTTTTTCTTCCACTGCCTCCTTAATGACGTGAAGAAACTCGAGGCCCTTAGGTCTCCACAGATATTGTCACCCGAATCCCTCAGGTCTGGGTCACAGTGTTTTCTTTCACTTTACCAAACATCAGCAGGAAAAAAATCGAAGAAAAAATACATACTTTTTATGAGGAGACGTTGGAAACGTTTAGCATTCCTTGCTTTACCTATTATATTCTTGTATGATGTTGTCGGCTGGGTGTGTAGTCATCTAGAAAACACCCCTATTAGACAAACTTATTTTATTTGTGTGCAGATTTTTCGGCCTACTTTGTGGACCTTCATGAGGGCTAAGAAAAAGTAGATAACAAGCAATTTAATAAAAAAAACTTAAAAAATAATAATAAATTAATTATTAATACGAAATAAAACAGTAGCAATGTGGTCTTAAGTTAGCATTAAGGGGGGAAGGGATATAAATAATAAGGTAATTTAAAATAATACCAATTTAAAATTATTTTTGATCAAGATAACAGTAATAATTATGCTGTTACAATAATTAAATAATAATAAATTACAATAATAAAGATACAATAATTAAATTATTTTTTCAGTTAATATTATTGGTTGCTATCTCGTTTTTCTTTAGCCCCGAAGAAGGCCCACAATGTAGGCCGAAGCGTTGGCACACAATTGAAATCAATTTGTCTTATTGGTGTGTTTTATTGATGATCATCATAACCCCAACCTACTTCTTCATCACATAGTGTCAACGATCAACAATAAATCCATCACAATGTTTTTTTCTTGTTTTTTTTTTTTTTGTTTTTTGTTGAGCTTATCATAAAATTTCAATAACAATTATTATTGTTACTTAATACATTTTTTTTTTTAGTTAAACAATTGTATTTGATGATTTTTAATAATCAATGAATTATACCTTACTCATTTCAAACAAATATTTTAACTAACTACAGATTCTTCTTGTAGCTCTGTCTGCCTTTTGAATGATGCTTCACTATATGAAAAAAAAAAAGTCTGAAATGCCCAGAATTAATGGACAAAATATTATTTTAAATAAATATTACAAAGTACTACACAATGGTTTGTTATTTTTTAACAGAAAATCTATCGAAAGTAAGAATATTTATATAGAAAAATCAAGGTATTTTCCTTTCACTTTACTTTGCTTACCCGTTTAGTGTTGAGTCCAATAAAAAATATGTAATCTATATTTTATTAAATAAATCAATCATTATTAGTCCAATGCAGATTTTTCTAAATATACATAACTATGTAGATAACTAAACCAACTTTTAAACGAGCATCTGCGTGATGTTTAGTTTTACATCAACGCATAACAAAAAACGCTTCAAGTTATTACAATTTATATTTCAATTTATTATTTCCAAATAACAATATTAAGGAATAACTGTTTATAAAACTGTTGATAGGCAATAAAGTAATATTAAAAGCAATAATTCTAAGGGTAATAGCATATAACTACAGCTGATTTCAAAACAATGTATCTCTGCTAGTTCTGAACCAATTTCAATGATTTTTTTTTTTTTTAAATTTTGTATAAAATTTAATTCTCTATGAAATAGCACAAAGCAAAAACACTAATACATTTTTTCTCAATCTGAATTATAGAATTCAATCACTTTTAATTGGCCGCCACTTTAAAAGTAACCAGCTGGTATTAACGTCTAGGTTTTAGGATCATCGTTGCATGGACTAGTATTTTTGCAGTGAATTTCAAATAAATTGGTCCAGTAGTACTCGGAGAAATGCGGCGGATGGCGGACAAACGGATTTTGTTTATTCGGATTCTACGCATCTTGAAATGTAAACCCTCAGATTTTGAGGTGGAGGGGTAATTTTCTTTTTCTTTTTTATTTATTTTTTGTGGATTACAAAGCTTCATTATTGAAAATAATAATCCAAAAATGGCGATCCACCCACTATATCTTACACTGCAGAAGACCATAACATTTATGAATGTCATTTTGTCGATGATTTTATTTTTGTTTTCTAATTTAAGTTTAGTGTTTTTTGGATTTAAGATCCAGAAATTTTGTGTTTCGATTCTAATTATCTTGGAATGCTCCAATTTTCAGGAAGGTTCATTTTTTTTTCTGCTTTGATCACAAAGGTTCATTATTGAAACTAATGTGCCAGAGTAAATAATCTTCTCTTTCTGTTCCTTTTTTTTTTTTTTTTTTCTTTTGTTCTCACCTGGCTGGAATTCAAAATCTACTAACGGTCCCTGAATTTGCATTTGCTACAGGGGAAGCGATCTGTTATCTAATTTGTCAAGATGTGACCTAAGGACGAGGCCATGGGCCGCCACTGCGGCGCCGATGACCCAACCCCTAATCTGTGGCATGTGATCTTCTGGAGGGTTCGCTACCTGGAGATGTCCTCCAAGATGTCCTAGCTGCCTCAATAAAACCAGACAATTAATGTGTGCAAGAGAAGTTCACTAATGGAGAGCCCGGAAGCCAGCGGGCTGACATCCAGATTACAAGATAGCCCCGGGTATCCGTCTTTGTCCCCTGCCCCTCTGGATTGTCTCCTCCTCTTTGAAGGATTAGATGTTTTGTTAATTAGGAGTCCCTGTCCTTTTTTGTCTAGTCCCTCTCTGTCACAGCCACTATCTCCTCAGTCATCTTGCAACCGCCCACTTATTTCGTCTTGAACTTGATCTTGCTCTCCTGCGATCTGTTCTTTGATTGTGAAGTATACCCTAAACAAATGGCAAAAAAAGTCTGAAAGAGTCCTTGAAATCCTTTACATAACTAAATGAAAATAATTTTTCGACATCTTTATCAATTTACAAGTCTATATTTATAAAGAAATGTACCATTTCACTCACTTTCCGGATGATTGCAGTATCTCAAACATCACTATGGTTGTGAAGCTGATATTTTTCCAAAATACTCCTCTGCTATAACTATGGAGTACATTCATTTTTGTGGACCTCTTCATTCAGTAATTTAAATGGCAAGGATCCTCTAAATCTTAAATATTAGATACATATTAAAATTTTTAGTGGGCTACACCGTATCATGAACATTTCATGTGGAATGCACCCTCTACCTAAACTCTATATGCCAAAAATGGCCTAGTACGGGAAATGATTCTATGAATTTACTTCAATACGTAAAACTTTGAAGAACTAAATTTTAAAACTAATGCAATCTAGATATTTGTTAGCAAATAAAGAAATCGAATCTTGTTCATTATCTTATGTTACAAGTAACATCTGTCCTTTGAGCTCGTTACTTTCAAAATGTAAAAAAATAAAATATCAATTTTAAGGTTGTAATAGTGCATTAGCAGTCATTTTTGTCAGTTATCAGTGGCAATTATTTCATTTAGAATGATAAATATGTCCGTATACAGTATGAGCGATCCTCATTTAAAGCTCATTTAAGGATTAAGAAATATTTCCCAATGACATCTCGCGGACTCCCTGAACATCGTCTGCTAACCCTCGGGGTTTCACAACCCCAACCATCCCTATGATCCTCCTAGAATGTTGAAATGTTGAAGGGCACTGGGAACTCTCGGGTTCTGCTTTTCCTTCCATAAATATGAGGAGAACACTGGTATGGGGTTCGCAAGGCTGGTTGTTGATAATTTACATAGGAGTTTTTGTTGTTAATTCACTTGATAGCTTTCTATTTATTTAATTTATATATTCTGTTTTTTGTTTATAGTTTTATTCTCTGCTTTATTTAACTTGACTTTCCTTATCCCTTTGTGAATATTGTTTGAAGGTATGAACATTATGATAATTATTCTCCATATTGAGATAAATTGTAATATTTCTAATAAAATTTATTTTTCCAAATAAAGAAAGTTCGCCTTACCGTAGAGATGTGGTTTAAACCAATTAAAGTGATTGTCCGGTTTTCATTATATCTTCTTGAGGGCCATGATTCAGGAAATTCGTGAGACGATATTTCATTTTCATAACAATAACGATGTTAAGACGAATAAAATATTAATTAAATTCTATGAAAGAGAAATATTAATGTGCAAAAGGAGAAATGAGTTAGAACAGTTAAAATCAGAAGTAAAGATGTGTATATTTTTTTTATTGAGGATCCAAATACATTTTCTGCATGACTTGATAAATGAAGCATTTTCCTTTATTCTTCCACCCAAAAAATAAAATAGTTATGAGGACTAATCACTAATAATATAGTAGTACTAACAATAGTACCGTCTGTCACATGCATCGACGCCTAGAAAGGCGCTAAAACTATCATTTTGTGAACAAAGATTGATAAAATAAATGGTATTATTAAAAACTACGCCCTCGATAACGCGCATCTCTGATTATCAAATAGATATAAAAAAAAGTATATGTTATACGAAAAAAAAAATATATGTTTTCCACAACATAATGTACTTCCATCAGTTCTTGAAACCAACATAACTATAGATGATTAAAAAAAAATTGTAATACGTAGTTATGTAAAAACATAATTAGTAAAAGTAACTAATTATAATATGTTGAATAAAAATTTGTATGGATTTCATATTGTTTTACTGTCAATTGAATGGTTCCTACTCCTCTTATATGGAAAAGAGGGAGTTTTGGTTCGCCCAAAAACTACTACCGTAATTCTTTTATACAGTTGCTCCTATCAAAAAAAGTGTCCTAAGTAAAAGTTGCTGGAAACAGGGTGTGGAATCAATTTACGATGTCAAATCATAGAGTTTCAATTAAAAAAAAAAAAAAAGTGTCTTCTGGGGAACCCTGTAAGTAAAATTAAAATCTAAATACAGAGATAGATTCCGCGTTAAAAAATAATGGGGGTTTACGTTTAACCTTTTTTTTTGTACGACCAACAGTCTGGCCATAATACTACAATATCCAATAATTTGGTGTTTCGCCCCAGTGTGCGTCCGTCTTAAAACAGTACGGATCTCTATGTACTATTCGTGAGCCAAGACCATGGGTTGTAGTGGTTCAGGTTTTTATTATTATTTGTTTTTACTTTAAGTAATAGCTCCTTATGAGATAATATAGTGACTCATGAATTAAGAAATACTCAGACAGGATTTAAAATGATTTTTCAAAACTTTGGAAAGTTATCTTGTCAATTTCACATTACACAAGGTTTAAACCCATTTACTCAAGCATCAGTGCATTAAAATAGCAAATTCGTGACGAAGCTGTTTTACTCCCTTTTTTCACAATACTTACCTAATTTTTTCATAGAAAAAAGTTGGATCTGGAAGACACTCTATACGAAGTGATAGCTATCGGAGAGGCATTGACTGACTAAATAGTGAATGAGATTAGTGTGGCCCGGGAGGTTGGGCTGTTCCTCAATCCAAGGCGGTCGCCCTTGAAATCCCGGAGGTCCCATTCAAGGATTCCCATCTGATAACTAACTTATCCATGGAACTTCTTCTTATTTCCCTCCAATTTTTTTGTTTACGTCTGATAGGAAACCACCCGTTAGTGGATATTGGTAACTTTAATTATATCATGTTAGGTAATTATTTAAATTATTATTTTTAATATTCCAGGCTATATCATTTATACTGATTCGTTTGTGGAAACATTGTAAAGTTACATCACGACAGGATTATGCTCATCAGGCATCTGAAGGCCCTTGAACAATCTTAATTAATTCTTTTGGACAAATACTTTATTTTTGTTTTTATTTAGTCAATAACCAAACCATTATGCGATATCAGTTCTATTCTTCTAAATAATTAATGTGGAAAATAATATATCAACGTACAATTCAAAAGTGCATACAAAACCTGTTGACAAAACCAGCTATATACGGATTAATCTTGCTTATGTTAATGAATTAATCTTTACTTTCACTTACCTATATGTGAGATATATATTATAGATATAAGTATTACGATCGTAAAAATCCGAATTCTGGTTTTCAACGGAAATGCACGTTTTAGGGTCCCCTGAGTCCAAATAACCAAGTCCAGCAGAAAGGTCTGTGTGTCCATGTCTCTAGTGCAAAAATGGGAAATAGTAATAATATTAAATTTCATATGTAAGACAACTACACGCCCGAGATGTTACAGCAATTTTTCATCAAAATCAGCTAACCAGAAGAGCCGCTTAATATCATGCATTTTGCACTTTTTTACGATTTTCTAAAAAAAAGAACAAACGATTTTGATTAAACTCGGTACATCATATATCGGGGTGATATAGTCATATATTGATGGGGTTTAATTATCATTCAGTATAATTCTTATTTAAATAGTTTGACAGGGCTTGAATATCGATTTTTTTTATTTTCTTCCTCTGAAGTATCTTTAATTTTGTGGATTTAAATAAATTAACCATATCATCTTATTAGCATTGATAAAAAACGAGTAAATATTTATCTTGAACGAATTTGACATCCAACCAAAGCAGATAAGAGAAAAATAATATTTTGTATGCAAATTTTGTGTTTTTGAACATAAGAAAGATTAATATACATTTGTAATATACCGTCGGAAAACATAAGATTTTAGAAAAAAATATTATCCTATATACCAAATCATAAAAGTTAATAGAAAGTGATGAAAAACTGATAAAACTAAATGATTGTTTCAGATAATAATGTAATATATTATTTATTACAACATGATCAATTGAAACCCAATGTAATTAATTCTTTAACAATTGATTTCATCATTAATATACTTTGATACTGTTGGTAATTTAGGGGTGCATTTTCATTTTTCTTTCTTTTTTACGTGGATTGAGCTGTAATCTGTAAACTATATTACATACTATGACATATATCATAAAAAGCTATTGATAAAGAAAACATAATATAAGATAAATTGATAAAATTTCAACTCAATATCACATGTTATTAGATTGAATGTACGCTGTGTGTAATAGCAACCCAACACAGTTGTGTACCACTGTTTTGTTTTGTTATACTTTTTATGAAATAAAGTATTTCTCTATAAATTTATTTCAATGATCCACAAACCGACCAAAAACAGAGACACCCCTTTCGCATATAGACGCATCAGCCTGCTCCCTATTTGTTCAAAAATATTTGAGAAATTACTCTACATAAGATTTTTTGAAACACTTACGAACAGTAACACAATACCCGACCATCAATCTGGATTCCGCACACCTCCTACGTAGAGTGACTCACCAACTATATAGAGTAACTGACTACATTGCTTCAGCACTAGAGCAGAAATCGTATGCAACAGGAGTATTTCTGGACGTCGATCAAGCATTCGATCGGGTTTGGCATCATGGGCTACTTTTCAAACTAAAGACTATACTCTCTCCTACATACTTTCTTATCCTTCAGTCTTTTCTTAGCGATAGCTTTTGGTCTGTCTGTCAAGGGACGGAAATCTCTTTAATAAGACCAGTCTTGGCAGGAGTACCTCAAGGGTCGGTTCTCGCACCACTACTTTACATAATATACACACACGACATGCCAAAACTCCGAAACTCTAACAGCGACATACGCACACGATACATCAATCATAACAAAACATCCCAATCCTACCCACGCCTCAGAGACGTTACAACACCACCTAACACAATGCCATGACTGGTGCAAACTTCAGTAAATTCGAATTAACCAAGAAAAATCCCAACACATTACTTTCACTCTTCGACATAACACCTGCCCGCCAGTATATCTTGACAACATTCAAATACCACATACAGACACAATAAATATCTCGGCTTGACATTTGACAGAAGAATGACATGGGGCCCACACATCATGAACAAACGAGATAAACAAAAGACTAAAACTTTTATACTCACTACTCTCAAGACGCTCAAAACTAAAACTTAAAAATAAACTAAACATTCACACTTACCTACTGAACCCCATTTGGACTTACGCCTCACAGATATACAGGACTGCCAAAAATACACACATACGTGAAATTCAATTTTTTCGATCCAAAACTTTTAGAACTATTACAAACTCAACGTTATCAACACTGCTTTACATACAGTCCTACACATGCCAACAGTCAACGAACAGATTCGGACCCTCTCCAAACGTTTTCACAACAACTTACACGGACATACTAACACACTAATACGAGGCATGGCCACTAATAACATGCCCGACAATACTCCCATAAGGCTGAAAAAAAGTTGGATGAGGGACCTACTCTAAATACGTAATAAGAAACACGCCAGGAAGAGGTGCCGCTGGGCATCTTCTCTGCATCTACCACGCCAAACTATCATCCCTTCATCAAATTCGCTGATTGTCTGCATTCATTGACAGTGTGAATAAAAAATTTGAAGATAAGAAAAAAAAAATTCAAAATTTAACGTGCACCAGATTTTCTACCTTATAAGTTTATCAAATAAACTCGCATATACATTTATGTTAGACTTCGTCTGGCTCACACCAAGCAACATGTATTATATATCAGAATTTTTAAAAGTTATGACATACATTCTTCCTTACATGACCCTTTTTACATATTTGTTATGCATTTATTTTTACAATTCAGTAGACTTTCAAGATTACAAACCCTTATGATAAACCGCCAGATTGTCAACCGAATTAATTTCAAACTTGATCAGGCTCAGTTGTAAATTTATAATTTATCGAGGTGTGGTGAAATGGTCTCGTGTTTATGAATGAAGGTAGGGTGTCGGAAGAGGAGTAACACGGAGGTTCACACGCGACGATGTATCAGAGCGTCCGGAGTCAGAGGACCAAGAAGTGGAGGAAGCGGTAGATCATCTCATGCAGGGCCAGCTCTTTATTCTTTTATCTGTCCCTACGAGATCAGCCAATATATTAAAGGCTAATTCACCTCTCTCTAGTATTTTTTTTTCTCTAACAGAATCCGATTCTCGCCGAGATAATATCTTACCTACACCCGGCTATTTGTTTTCTTTTGTAAAATAATTTCCTGTTGGCTTCTGTGATTTATTTTCGTTAGGAGATTTGTTAAGGTGAGTCATTGCTCTTGGCTTATTACAGATCAGTGTCGCTCCGGAATTTAAAATGCCTGATCTAGATCTGAATTCAGGATTATTTTTTATTTATTTTACAATTATTAGCTTTCGCTCTGAATAATATAGGTAGTATTAATTCGATGAATATTAGGCCTCTCTACTAAAGAAGTCTTGGATACATTTTTTTTTTTAATTTATTTAATTTTCAGACATTGCAACGTTTCAGCCTCTAGGCCATTTTCAGGCCTCTGTAATCAATTAAAAGTTTTTATGGCATTTATACATTTTTAACATCTAATATCAACACATAATACTTTTTTTTTTTAATAAATGCGTTACCTACCATGCATATCCATGTTATATATCAATTCATTTCACCGCTTTATTAGCAGGGTCTTCATAATTTTTTTAAAAGTATCATTTTTTAAAATTACCTCGTATTTGTTACCTAGTATTAGTGCTCTTATTTCTATTAGTGAGAACACTCGTAAAGTTATTTTTATGAATACTCATGTATAGTTAAAAATACTGATATAGCCAAGCACTCTTATATTTCAGAGAGATTTATCAAAACATTCTGTAATATACCTCCTGCAAATTTTCAACATATGGACATGAATTGAGACGTTGATTTCCAAAAGGTACTATATCCATTCTAGGAAATTTTACAGGAAGCGCGAAAATTTCTCATTACTATATTATTAAACTAGCTAATTTGGGTCTTTTTGCCTTAAAATTAAGAATTATTTTTTTACTATAATAATAACATCATATTAAAGTTATGAAATGAATTTTTTTAGAATGATTTGGAACGAAAATAAATGCGTAATTAGTACTTTTAGAAAATGACCGCATTTCTAAATCGTGTTTTTTAAGGATTTGAGAATTCATTAGATAACATCAAATAGAATTAAGGTTGATGAGGGGCTGAATAAATCTTCCATTAATACTGATCATTTATTTCTTTACGTTTCGGGATATTCTCCCATCTTCAGAAGTCTCGTTATAAATTCTGTAATCCAACATTTTTCTAGTACCACCTTCAACCAGGTAAAAATAAATAAAAATGAAGTCAAATTCTAAACACTTCAGATCTGAGCAAGAGTATTGCTCAGATCTTTGTCCTCAACAATCAGTTGAGGACAAAGATCTGAGCAATACTCTTGCTCAGATCTGAAGTGTTTAGAATTTGACTTCATTTTTATTTATTTTTACCTGGTTGAAGGTGGTACTAGAAAAATGTTGGATTACAGAATTTATAACGAGACTTCTGAAGATGGGAGAATATCCCGAAACGTAAAGAAATAAATGATCAGTATTAATGGAAGATTTATTCAGCCCCTCATCAACCTTAATAATTAAATGAGATCTTCCGTGTTTAGAACATATTGATATAATCAAATAGAATATTTTGATAGAACTAAATGATGAGAATACAAATATGTAAAAAAATCAATTTCGTAAAAAATGTCCTTTAGTATCTTTTGGAAATCAACGTCTCAATTGTCCTTTATCAATTCATTATTATTTTATTAAGGATTGTTATTATTGTATAATTTTTCAGGTAATATCTGTCCTGTATTTTTCAGTAGCCCCTTGTCCTCTGCTGGAAGGTTCCTTTTTTTTTTTTTTTTTCTCTACAAACATGCGTTTTAAGGAGTTATATCTCTTTCACTTAACTTCTGAAGGCTAACAATATTTGCAAGCAGTAAATCAGGCGATGGAATCATTTCAAGTCAGGTAATATTTACCTATTATAAATCATATTATCAAGGTAATATTACTATTATCAAACTACTATTGTAGCTCTGCTCAAAAAAAGATTTAATCACTGAATTTCAATACTAAAATGAATCGTACTCCATAAAATCAAATTATCACTTAATAAAAAATTATTATGTACATGCTACATAAACTGATTTTAACTTATGATACTCAGGTATACTAAGGGACTCATGCAAAACATGGAAATCACAGATTATGGGAATTTTCCAGTCGATATTTCTCCGTTATATTATTCACTGTCCTATTAAATATTGACTTGTATAACATAGAGGTATAACAGTGGTTCATATGGTGATCTAGGCCCGATTCGCAAAAGAATAAGGCACAATACCATACAAAAATACACAAAAATTGTTCTTAAGAAAATATATTTGAAGTACTACCACTGGGTAGATTCTTTACATGTCTATTCATGCCTGTTATTGTAATTCAGCCATTTTACTTATTGTATTTGTATATACAGTTGTAAAAAACAATAAAATATATTATAAAAAAAATATATTAATATTTATATCATATGCTAAATAATAGTAATATTAGGTGTAGCTTTACAATTTTCAAATTATTTGGCCGGAGGAAC
Source organism: Piezodorus guildinii (assembly GCA_023052935.1). Classification (NCBI taxonomy): domain Eukaryota; kingdom Metazoa; phylum Arthropoda; class Insecta; order Hemiptera; family Pentatomidae; genus Piezodorus; species Piezodorus guildinii. Next base: position 85,853,799 of record CM041292.1, on the reverse strand, counting down.
TCCAAATCTTTTTTTTTTCTTCAATGTTTTGGCCATCTCAACCTGAATGATATCAGTTCGAATATACGTTGGGTGCGTTGAAATATACGTTGTGATGAACCCACGGAATAAATCTCGTCCTTCCCATTCTGGTAAGTTCCGTTCTATTGGCCTCAGAACTGGAATTTTACTAGGAAAATACGTTGAAAATAAGAAATACTAATATAATGAAGAACAAAAAAAGTTCAGTATAGCCTTTCTGCAATCTAACTCAAGTCTGCAAACTAATAAGACTTCGAAATACATGTATGTATAAAACATAGGTATGTTTTATTCATTTTAACTAATTCTTGATAAACGTAAATTCTAGGTTTTAAAAAACATTGTTTTATTTTGTATTTCTATTCATTTCTGAACGAATTGAACATTTAAAAAAACTTAATATTATATTGGTCACCTGTGGTGTAGTGGCTAGAATAACAGCCTCCTGAGCGGGTTCAAATCCTGCAGATGGCCTTAAGCTTTTTCATAGGAGCTAAAAAACCCTTGGTTGTGCTCTCCTTCAGAGGTAACGTAAATTAACGTATTTGCTAAAGATCCCTATTCTAATAAAACCTGAATAGGCAAAATTTAGGACACCCACTGTCGCATCGTCTGATTAGCCACAATAGCAGTGAATGACATTAAATGGTCCAAGAAACAAACACATCTAATAGTTTCATTTGTTTGCATTATTTTCCTTTGTTTGTATTTAGTAATATTGTTTTGATTTATATCACAGATTTCTCATATTTTTTTGGTAGGGTTATGTATTCAGGAGATTTTTTTTTTTTAAAGGTGGAGGTTAGTTAATCGTTCGTTTCTTAGAAAAGAGAGAGAGGTTGTTGTACCAATAGGGCTCTGTACTACAATAACTGACTAATATCGGTACCCAGTATGTGTTGTAGTATTTTAAATTAGAGGGTGGGATGGCTAAGTGGATAAGCGGGCGTTGCTTCGCTACCATAGATGGCCGAAAACTTGAAACAAGAAAATTACTAGTTCGCGTCTCGGTTGGGGTGGGTGGCTTTTATCTCGGCATTTATATCCCGCCCTTATCCCCTGGCCCGAGAAACCCCCGTAGAACCTTCAAAATAGATATAGGGGTAAACAAAAAAAATTGTTTTAAATTTGTCATATATATATTTTTATCTGGCTGATCATTACGAGGATGTAGACAAACCACTGTCCTAGACATTAGCATTGTTAATTTACTCAGAGTTATTAATTTATTCTATGGAAATAACAAATCATGACTTACTATTATGCAACTGTGTTGGATGATTCAGCATAATTATGTAACCACGACAGCATAATCAATCAGTATAGATGTTCCATAACCAAAGTTTGGTATTCACGAGGGATCTTGTAAAAGACAGAATAAAGAAGAGCTAACGGTAACAAGATGTGTTTCCGGCGGAAGGTGGCTGGCCAAGAATCCTTCCTGTGGAGGAGGTATGTTGCCCACGTCTTGCCCGCTGCTCCGGATGTTCTTCAGCAGGTAGTTGCTCTGTCACACCTCTGTGTTCCTTCCGATCCTACGGTATCTGTCACTATTACCGGTAGGTAGTCTGATTCCATCGATTCGGTTCCGTTATACTAATATCATGGTACTGAGTCGTTAGTCTTCCATGTTTTAAAAAATTGGAAACCTATTCAAAAGAGGTGTAGAACGACTGTTCACTTCCATTAATTTGAATTTATTATTTATTTATTTTTTTTAGTATTTCTTGAGATATATTATAATTTGATTGAAAATGAACAATAGTAATAGTGATATGAGGCCACATTTATACAGTCAAATTATATAAAATATTAAATAAAAAAAATTCTATATATACAAAAAAAAACAAATAAAAAATCAAAAACAAAACAACCTATTATTGAGATAAATACAAAATGTGAAATAAATTAACAATCATAACTATATACAATATTTACAATCTGCTAAAGGAACCCTAGATTGGGCATTCCCCTGCACTTGTAGTGGAAAAGCGGAATCCAACACATCCCAGCACCTGTCCCTCAGCCGCGTCACTGATATGAACCAGAGGAGACTGAGTTAGGGCTCAATAGCCACAAACTTGCAGTGCATGAGTAGAGGATCTGACCAGTATCAGAACTTCAGTAAAAATGATTAAAAAATTGATTCGTTTAGTCTTCAATATTTAAAGGATATGGAAACCTATGTAAAAGAGATCTGGAACGACTGTTTACTTTCATTAAGGTAGGTAGGTAATTTGAAATTGATAGAGGGATTTTTTTGGTTCAAATGACTGCATATGTAATAGTAGCGTTTTTATGGATAACTATCATTATTTGTGACAGAAGCGTCATTTAGGATTTTTCAAAGGATTTTATATTGCAAGAAAAAATGCGGATGAATTAGCATGTTTTATAGGGCCCATTAAGCTCAATGATGACAACCTAATTGGAGCTTATATTAGTAGAATTGAGCTCATGAGCTAATATTAAAAAAAAAAAATTAAATTAAAAAAGAAAGATAAAATTCGAGGGATTATTTAGTAAATGTTGAAGTAATCGGTATCTCTGAGCAGTATCAGCAGTGTATCTCATTCCATTATTGTGAGGGAAAAATAAAAAAACCATAAGGACAAAAACAAATTCAAATCAAATTTAGAAATATCCCATTATACCAAAGGTTATCAGTGAATTTATTTTTCAGAAAAAAAGTAGTATGAGATAATAATCCATTATTGCTAGTAAATTTTCAAGCATACGTAACTAGTAATAAATATTGGCATAACTTGAATTATTTTTCTTACTCAACAACCTTTCTCATAATTACAGAACATGAATAATTACAACCAGAATCATGCAAACAATAGATGTCAGGAGTAGCTCTACATATATTAAATTTGAGTATAAATATTCTCCAACGGACTTTCAAATGTTTCCCACTACCGGAATTTGTTCTTAAAAGTTTAATATATTTTTTAATTTTCCTATAGTATATGAGAAATACAATTTATCTTATAATTTGATTTATTGAACCTTTGAATAGGTCAAAAAAATCCTTAAGCTCTTTACTCGGTCACGAATAAACTCATCCATAAAGACCTTAATGTCCCATATGTACCTGATTTTACCTGAACCAGGTATCAATCCGTCCATGACAAACTCCACTCCCACTATAACCCACTAGTTTCAATCCTTGCTTACTCTTCCATTCCTGACAATCCTACGAGGCGTCTGAAAAGAAGATGGCCTCGCGACCTTCTAGTTTAGTTACCAATGGTGTACTGCAAATGTATTTCATCACATAGCTCATTTACTTGACGTATTACTCAATACAGTTGTAAATATCAGTAAATAAATAAATAAAAAGAATAGTTCCTAAGTCCAAACAACCATAAATGTGTGTGTGTAATGAGTCTGCATTATGTAAATGTATCTCAATAATAAAAAAATCGAACGAAACTGAATCTGTAATCAATGAGGCTATCTGGAAGAAAATTTTATTAATCATTTCACCATCAAAAATGGAAAAACAATCGGTTTCATCAGACACATTATATCTGAATATCGTTTATTTATTCTTATATTTACTCCATTTTTAAAATTTGATAAAGTTTTATACAATTTAATTCTGGGAAGTGACCAGAGTTGTTTTTACACCACCCCTCAAGGGAAGAAGTTGACATGATTTTATTTTTTTTTTTTTATTTCTCTAAATTACAACCCTAACATGTTTCCCCGCCTCCGCCGCCCCTATCACACCACCGCAGCACGGAGCCAAAGAGAGATGGCAGCGCCCGTGACGACAGGCGGCAGAGGGCACTTGTTGCCACAAAGGCGGCTAATGAGCGGGCGTGACTGCCGCCTGCCGACCGCCGCGCGCCCGCCGCCCCCACATATTGGCCCCTTCCTGGGGTAGCTTTTAACTCACGCCCTTTTTCTAAACCATTTTTCAAACCCAACCCCTTCCAAATCCCGAGCGGAGACGTGCGGAATAACTGCGAAAAGGTTCACTTCCTTCCGGCTTGTTAGTGCTGTTTGTGGAAACGTAATAAAACTAAGCATTTGTAAAAGGATTGTCAGGAGTATGCATTGGCTGGACCTCTTTCTGTGAATTTAACAAAGAAATAAAAAAAAGTGAAATTGCTTTTTAGAGGAAATTATGGCATTCGCCGACGTTTGTCCTTTCAAGATAGGTATAAATTTCTATAATTTTTTTTTTTTTTTTTTTATAAATAATTCCTCCTTCTGTAGAGTAAGTAGAGATAATAGTCCCTCACACGTGGATTTCCCAAATATTGGGTTGTAAAATAAGATCTTACCGTTTTTCAATATTTCAATTTAATCCTCTCTGTGTTTATAAAATTATGTTTACTTCGTCAATAATCTTAAGTATTATAAAAAAGGATTAATTACGGTGCTTTTATGCATCAGTTTCAATAGAGGTTCTTTTTCTTTAATTGGTATTTTGCTAGCTCAATGGAAGAGAAATATTTTCATTTTATCATTTAATAAATTTTTTGTTTCCGAAAATGAAAATCCGCTGCACAGACGGCTAAAAAAATTTGCTGTGTGTATGGCAATTTTGTCTTTAGACAGTGTTCGGCAAAGTGCGGCTCCAGAGCCTTTGGCTCCTTAAGTACGGCTCTGCCACAAATATCCACGGAAGGCGCATAATATTTTTATTAAAAAAAAAAAATATATATATATCTGGTAATGAAAGAAAATTACATCTTATTTTGATAAATTAAAATTCTTCTATAAATCGAGAACATGTATAACTTTTTGTTTAATTTAAAAGATATGTAGGTAATTAAATTTTCATATTGTTGTAAAACTACGTAACAAACTTCGAGATTAATTTTATCAGTTTTCGTAAAAACAAACCATGTACAACCTACCGGCTGAAATTGCTCATGTTTTTGGCGTAATCTGGTATGATACACTGTTTTAAAACAACAATTTTGAATATGGGAGAAGTATTTCTCAGCAGGTTTCAGGAATTCAAAAACAGCAGAGCAACATTAGCATTTGTCAAAAATCCTCATAATGCTACGATAACCGAGTTATAATTTTCTCTTTTTGAAATTAACATCGGTAGTTTTGAAATTAAATTGCTGGATTTAAAAAATAAGGAGATATGGCCCTCTAAATTCGAAAGTTCTTGTGTTGAATTTGGAAATATTGGAGAAGAGAAAATGAGATCTTTGTTTACAACACAAGTGGTCTGCTTTGAATGACCTGGAGAAGATATGATCATTTTCAACGCTTGGAATAATTGAATGAAGTTTTTATGTTTTCTACGCAATTTTACAACTTTATTGAGAGAACAGCTGGAGTTATAAGTTACAACATATAACCCCAACTCGTTCAGTGATTTAATAAGTTTGACTCAAGAAATTAGTGTTTAATCCTGTTATAAACTATGAATCCTAAGAATCTTAGCTCCTCTGTCAACACTGAATCTATCACAGACCAGAATGCGACGAAACCAGGTACCGAAGGTAAGACCTTTGCCTCCATAACCTCTAAGAAAGTAGAATCATTCCCGAAGCGAGACCAAGCTATTGTTTTTAACAGTATTGACGGCATTAAATTAATAGAATATCTAGAGAAACTCTCAGAATTCGTTGCTCCAAGGGACATTAGGTTTGCCTCAAGAATTTCCAACAACCGCATCTGTACTCTCCTTAGTTCTAAAGATCACGTGGATAAATTAATAGAGACAAATACTTCCTTGAAACTAGGGGATAATATAATACCAATTAGAAGGCTGATTAACCCTGCTAAAAGAATATTAATATCCAATGTAGAACCAGGCATACCCCACAGTGCGATAGAAGAGGCATTGAAACAATTTAAGGTTACGCCTGTGTCACCAGTTCAATTCCTGTCTGTAGGTGTCCAAAACTCTGTTTTTTCCCACATTTTAAGCTGGAGGAGACAAGTTTATATCACTCCTGAAAGTCGCGAAAGTCTCCCAGAATCTTTAGTGATTAAAACCGAAGAAGGGTCGTTTCGTATTTTCTTTAATGAGGAAACAGGGGCGTGTTATAGGTGCAAAAAAGAGGGGCATTTCACCTCACAGTGTCCCACACTCCGTTCCGATAACAAACCCACTGAACCGCCAGCTCTCAACGAATTTCCGGCATTAAATGAAAATACAGGCAAAGATAAACTTTCGATTGCCCATAGTATGGTTAACTTAAATTCCATTGTTTCAACACCCGCAATTGATAACTCATTCCCAGTTACAGATAACGGTTCGAAAATAAATTCAGTTGATCCCACCGACGTTTCACCCTCTATCGAAGAACAGGTTAACCAACGGGTACCAGATGATGGCTCAAATCAAAATAGAAATAAAAATCAAAATTTAATACCAATAGAGCACCAAACCACCTTAGACAGCGCTAGTGTCGGTCTGAATCAAACACCGGTGGTAGGTAATAGTAATACAATTACTACAACTAACCAGACTAGTTCCGACAAAAATACCCTAGATGACACTTTACTCCCTATAAAACAACTCCTTGATGCCCCGGACAAAAACTATCCTCTTTCGTTTAATCAGTTACTCACGCTGCTAGAAAATTCCATCATAACTAAAGATCCAGTATCAGCAACCATGGAAATAACAAACGATCTGGTTTCTACAATTAAAATGTTTTCCGACCTATACCCTTCTCTTCCTACAAAAAGTTTAAAAACCAGGTTTACTAAAGTCATAAAAGCACTTCAAAATCATATTAAGAACACATCAGTTATAGATAAAAATGATGATACGCTGATATAACCGTACATGTTAAATATGACCTACCGCTTTTTTTTGTCTTTATTATCTTTTTTTCTAATAAAACACATGTTAATTCTTAATTGGAACTGTGATGGTGTATTTCACTATTATAATGACTTACAATATTTAATATCCAGTTATAATCCTTCAATTGTTTCTCTTCAAGAAACCCATCTAAAAGACAGCCAATCCATCTTACAACAAACCTATAACTGCATCAATAGGACTACCTCTCGGTCAGCTCGGGCTAGCGGTGGGGTCACTCTTGCATTTCAAAAAGGTATCGGTTACACTGAGATTAATTTAAATTCTAAACTAGAAGCTTTAGCAGCTGTTGTCCATCTTCCTATACAGTTCACGATCTGTTCGATTTACTTACACCCTACTGAAACAGTTACTTACAATGCTTTACGTGACCTCCTTCTCGAACTTCCATCTCCATTCCTTTTGATGGGGGATATGAATGCCCACAGTCCGACATGGGGCATTAATAGGAAAACGGATGCCAGGGGAAAAATTATTGAGGCTGTAATAGATGCATTTTCTCAAATATTGTGTAGCCCATGCGAACCCTCTTTCTATAGCCGAGCCCACCAATCGTGGACCTCCATTGACCTCTGTTTAGCCTCTCGTTCATTTCCTAACATCCCTCAGTCTTATTTTCATTGTGATCTCGCCGGCAGTGATCATATGCCTCTTTTGCTATCTCTAGAAATCTTCCCATTTCTCCCACACTTTGTTGGAAAATGGAGGATCGACAAAGCTGATTGGGATCAATATACACGAACCTGTGATGACCATTTTAAAGACTTTAAAATTTCACCATGCCACGGAACAAATCTTGAAAACTTTTCATCTACCCTTATTCAAATTGCTAAACAATTCGTCCCTGTAACTAAAACCCCAAAACATTTAAGAAAGGTCCCATGGTGGACAACTGAGTGTCGCGTTGCCTTGACAAAAAGGCATAAGGCCCTAAAGCAGCTCAAATCTCGACCTTCTTTGAGTAATCATATCGATTATCAAAAGTCCAAAGCAGAAGCTCGATGGATTATTAACCAAGCGAAAAAAAACATCATGGTTAAACTTTATATTGTTAAACTTTATATTGGATTCCGCGTCTCTTAACTTACAATGATGACACATTTACCGAGCCTACAGATATAGCCAATGCCTTTGGACGATACTTGCGCGACATTTCAAAAAGGTATCGGTTACACTGAGATTAATTTAAATTCTAAACTAGAAGCTTTAGCAGCTGTTGTCCATCTTCCTATACAGTTCACGATCTGTTCGATTTACTTACACCCTACTGAAACAGTTACTTACAATGCTTTACGTGACCTCCTTCTCGAACTTCCATCTCCATTCCTTTTGATGGGGGATATGAATGCCCACAGTCCGACATGGGGCATTAATAGGAAAACGGATGCCAGGGGAAAAATTATTGAGGCTGTAATAGATGCATTTTCTCAAATATTGTGTAGCCCATGCGAACCCTCTTTCTATAGCCGAGCCCACCAATCGTGGACCTCCATTGACCTCTGTTTAGCCTCTCGTTCATTTCCTAACATCCCTCAGTCTTATTTTCATTGTGATCTCGCCGGCAGTGATCATATGCCTCTTTTGCTATCTCTAGAAATCTTCCCATTTCTCCCACACTTTGTTGGAAAATGGAGGATCGACAAAGCTGATTGGGATCAATATACACGAACCTGTGATGACCATTTTAAAGACTTTAAAATTTCACCATGCCACGGAACAAATCTTGAAAACTTTTCATCTACCCTTATTCAAATTGCTAAACAATTCGTCCCTGTAACTAAAACCCCAAAACATTTAAGAAAGGTCCCATGGTGGACAACTGAGTGTCGCGTTGCCTTGACAAAAAGGCATAAGGCCCTAAAGCAGCTCAAATCTCGACCTTCTTTGAGTAATCATATCGATTATCAAAAGTCCAAAGCAGAAGCTCGATGGATTATTAACCAAGCGAAAAAAACATCATGGTTAAACTTTATATTGTTAAACTTTATATTGGATTCCGCGTCTCTTAACTTACAATGATGACACATTTACCGAGCCTACAGATATAGCCAATGCCTTTGGACGATACTTGCGCGACATTTCAAAAAATCCATTCACACCTGATCAAAACCAATTACAACGGACCATTATCTCTAATCATGATTCCGAGACGTACAACTTACCTTTTACTATGGAAGAGCTTCAACACAGTATAAATACTTCTCGTTCGAAATCTCCAGGTCCGGACCAGGTTCATATTGACTTTATTAAAACGTCCCCTACAGTAGTTATCGATCTGTTATCGATCTGATTGATTAATAATTTGTGGACCAATAAATCTTTCCCCAGAACATGGTCATCGGCAACCGTAATTCCTTTACTTAAATCCAATTATTATTATTATTTCACGGCGCTACAACCCGGTCACGGGTCTTGGCCTCCTCCAACCGCCTCCTCCAATCATCACGGTCTTGAGCCGATGCCATCCAGCTCCTAACTCCCAGCAACATGCGAGCGTCCGCCGCCACACCATCCGACCATCTCAACCTTGGTCTTCCTCTTCTTCTTATCCCATGGATCGGCTGAGTGAGCAATATTTTGGGCATTTCTCCATTTTCCATCCTGGCAATATGCCCTGCATATCTTAGGCGTCTTAACTTCATAGCCCGGACCACATCACCTTCTCCAAAAGCATTGTAGAGGTCCTGATTTGTGCGCCGCTTCCACTCCTCTCCAACTTTCACTCCTCCAAAAATACGGCGGAGAACTTTTCTTTCAAAAATTAGGAGTTCCTTCTCGGTCGCCTTTGAAGTCGCCCAACACTCTGATCCATAGAGCAGTACGGGACGCACCAATGTCTTATAGAGGTGGAGCTTGGTCTGTCTAGAGAGTATCCGCTTGGTTAGCTGCTTGCCTAACCCAAAGTAGCATTTGTTGGCTGCAGTTATTCTTCTCCTTATCTCAATATCGGGGTTATTATCTTGGGTGACCACTGATCCCAGGTATGTGAACTCTGAGACCTTCTCAAACTTATGAACCCCGATAGTGACTGTCTCGCCTAGAATTGGGATTTCTTCTGCTACCATATATTTTGCTTTGGTCTCATTAACGTTCAGTCCAAGTCTGCTGGCAGGACCCATCAAAGCCAGAAAGGCATCAGTCACGGACTGTAGAGAGCGTCCCACAATGTCGATGTCGTCTACGTAAGCGAACAGCTTAAATCCAATAAAGACCCAAAATTAATTCATAGCTACAGACCTGTTGCACTCACATCGGTTCTATGTAAGTTGGCCGAAAAAATTATTAATCGCCGCCTTCTCTGGGTGTTAGAAACCCGAAAAATTCTGGACAAAGAACAATGTGGGTTTCGGAAATACAAATCAACTACACACCTTCTTTTCAAATTTAACGAATTCTTAAAATCATCATTTGCCAAAAATCAGCATGTATTCGCGGTATTCTTAGATCTGGAAAGCGCTTTCGATTCGTGTCGGAGAACCAACATTTTAGAATCTTTACAAAATTGGGACATTTCAGGTAACCTCCTCTCATTTTCTGAAAATTTTGATCTACCTAACGGAGTACCACAAGGATCTGTCTTAAGCCCTACCCTTTTTAACATTGCCAATAATGACATAAGAAATTTCATAACAAGACCTGTTAGAGTCGCACTATACGCGGATGACGTACTCATTTACTACAGCTCTACCGACGTAAAATTTGGAGAACATGTGATTCAGGGAACATTACAAAATCTGGAAACCTGGGCCTCTAGTCATGGTTTTTAGGTTTAGCCTTACGAAATCAACTGCAGTCCATTTCTGTAAAATACGGAATTGTGCACAACCATTTTCAGTCTACCTTGGGTATCGTCGTCTGAATAGGGCTGACTCTATTCAATATTTAGGAGTTGATGCTCTTTTGGCTAAACTATCTAAAAGATGCAATATTATGAAAACTCTCTCAGGTTCAATCTTTGGCTGCGATATAATCTCTTTGCTGAGACTATATAGGTGCTTGTTAAGGCCAGTCTCTGATTACGCTTGCGAAATTTACGGGGATGCATCCAAAAAAATATTAAGTAGGTTGGACCCTGTTCACCACGCAATGATTCGTAGGGCAACCGTAGCTTTCAGGACTAGTCCTATCAGTAGGATACTGTGGGAAGCCGATGAGTGGCCCCTAGAGCTCCGTAGGCACTATCTTCTCTTAAAATTTCTCGGTCGCTTAAAAACAACGCCGGACTTCTTCGACTTTTCACGATATAACTTACCCTCTCGCCTTTCTAACTACCCTCCACTATCTGACACACATCCTTTGCCAAAATTTTACGTTCCCACTCCAAACCCCTTACCTCCTTGGACAAGTATCCCAGCAACCTTCGATTTTTCTTTGAAATCCAAATAAAAATCAACGAATCCTCCAGAAATCTTAAAACAAAGCTTTCTAGCTCTCTTAGCCACCTATCAAGATTATACCTGTATTTATACTGACGCGTCTAAACATCTAGATAAAGTCGGCTGTTCTGTCGTTTTACCTAATGAGACCGTTCGGTACAGTCTCCCTTCCATTTATTCGGTATACACGTCCGAGCTTTTTGCTCTTTACCTATCTTTGACTTTAATTGAAGACTTAGCCCACAGTCAGTTTCTTATTTGCAGTGACTCCTATTCGGCTCTCCAGGGAATCCAAAATTTTCATTATTCAGGAAATCAATTAATATTTCACATTTCGAATTTAATATTTAAAACAAAAAGAAAAATTATATTTATCTGGGTGCCAAGCCACGTAGGAATTACGGGGAATGAACTGGCTGACACAGGCGCAAAAGAAGCATGTTCCATCTTTCCTATTCCCAACGTCAAGACGATACGGACTGACTTCAACTCAGCCATACTTAAGCAGTGCAAAGAAGCATGGTGCATCTATTGGTCTAAGGTTCCGGAGAACAACAAGTTAAAGCGAAACTTCGGAGTTTCGCGACCACTACCCCAGATAGTTGGACAACGCAGGGAGCAATCAATAATAACACGATTGAGGATTGGACACACCAGACTGACACATGGGCACCTGCTTGAAGGGAAACCTCCGCCGAGATGCCTGCGCTGTGACTTAGAGCTAACTGTGGAACACATCCTGATGGAATGCCCACTGTATAGTTCAGGCAGAACATGGCCTCTTCTACAAAGTTATAAGGAAACAATGGACCAAAAGAATCAAGAACGTTTGTTCATTTTTCTGAAAAAAAATAAATTGTACCCATCTCTGTAAATAGTTTATGACCACGGTGCCTCTAACCTTTGTTGTTGTACACGGCACCTAAAACTGTAATCAAATAAATAAATAAATACAACTTTATTAATAGGAAGTGATTGCTCCTCCCTCACCTCTTTTCAGATAAATCAACTACCACAATAATCAACGATCAACGATCAACAACTACAAAAAACTTCACAGAAGATTTAAGCTTCTAACCATCTAATCTAATAATCTATCCATCTGTTAGATATTGATTTATATTTAAGAGATACAAGTTTTATTTTATTTTTTATTTTTTTTAAATCTCTGTAATAACCGCATTACATTTTTTCAAGTAAATTATATTTTCGAATTTTCAGCTGTATTAGGTTATGAAGACAGCGTAGTTAATAAGACTAATATCTCTTCGAATGCACAGCCGAACATCAAGAAATGGATAGCTTAAAGCTAATTTCTTCGGTTCACAGTTGGTGTTTTTCTGAGTCTACCATTCAGCCAAACGCAATGTTTCGTAGTTTCTGTGAATAATCCATAATATGATCCATTAAAAAGATAGTGAACATGTCCGCAACTTATGTATAGTGCATGAGCTCAATAAACCTTCTAGACCTGAAATATATTAAATTTTAGTATATTTTTTGCATAGAAATATAAGCGGTTGACAGGAAATGTATATATCATAATTAAGAAGACAGCTTTCTACTCGATATTATTGCCTGATAAATGTTTAATTCATTGGAACAGGGAATGACTGAATGAAAATGAAGTGACTAGACGAATGGGCACGATGGGGCAATTTCAGGTACCAGAATAAAACTCAGGCTTGTTTTAAGGCAACCAGGTGTAATAGGGAACAACCAAAGGCCAAGAATTATGATGAAGAAAATATTATTAATGGGTCGACATCTCAGTCTCCTGATGACTGTTTTATTGGTCCACGCTCTGCGTACACGGGATCTCTTATTTACGACCTCTCCCCCATGTCTCTTAATTACTATTTTATGCGTCTATTCAATAAATAATAAATTATTCATCAAAATTTTGATGCTCACATTGTTTTGTTGCGAATGGAAATTGTTAGAAGGGATTGTGAATACATCGTGGAGTTTTATTACCGGAACGCATGCGAACTGCTAAAGACATTTCCATCCCACACATAGCATATCTCTTCGACACGTTTCAAAGCAGTTTCTTTCACGTTCTTGGCCGTCGGATGAGTCATATTTGTCCACGTCTTTATTAGAACAATAAACGTCATTTAGTGGTGATAAGATAGAGCTGGGCGCACGCCTTTAATGACCGGACAAGATCGTTAATAATGTACCTCGTTCGTGTCATTATGTTATAAAGCCTGTGTTATGAATAAGCAATAGCCTCTCCTGGAATAGGATCGTTTAATATTTGTTGTTGTTTTTATTACTAGAAATACCGGAAATTATAATTAATCGGTTTATGCGTTGAAAACCAAATGAATATTATGTTTATATTAGAGTTTAATTTTTTGCACATCGATACCATCAAAAGTCGAAATTCATTTTAGGCATGAGTGTGAAAATAAAAATTTATAATGTGTTATTAAAATTATACTGATATAAGTTATTTTCGTGAGTAACAGAAAACCAGAAACAACTTATCAATAAATTTTAGATTGTAAGAGACATTTGTATATTTCCAGTAATTAGCTATTTTTCTGTGACAAACCCTAGGTAAGGTAAGCTTTATTTATCAAATATTAAAATCAAAAGACAGGATATCGCAATGAGTAGCTCCAGAAAGAACTGATTACGCCAAGAGATTTGTAAAGGAGTATAGCCGAGAATCGTATAGATTTCTCGCTAGTAACACACAATGCTATTAAAGGCTGCATTTAGTCATCACAACTACCACCCAGGAGTCAGCCAACCAGAACACATCCTTGCTCTGCATGCCTAGAAAAATGACCTTATGAACATCTTGTGACTACGACTTGAAACCGACCATCAATGCGATGACTCAGCAGAAAGCAGTCTAATGCGCAACTGGAAAACGTTCTTCTGGTTTGAACAGCTCTAAAGAATCTACTATGACTGACGCCAGTTTTAGCTGCTCGTCAGGACTCACGGGACGTAGAAGAGGGCGGTCCACCTAACATCTAGAGGAAACCTATTGACACCTAGGAATCAAGGAACTCCTGGGCAAAGGCTCTGCTAAAGAAAAGGCCCGGAAGGCAGATGCTCCAGTGCATCCAGAAGGGCTACCTCCATCCCCTCATGAGAAGCCTATCTACGCCAGTTTCATCAAATTCCAGTAAGATCTACGTCGCACAAAGGGTAATAAGTCTTCTGGGGAGACTTCCTTATGTACTAATAAAGATGCTCCCTAAAAGGGTAAAGCCTTCTTAATGACTAGGTGGTTATCCTATAACGCACCACACCTGGTGAATCCTACTTCCTAGAGGAGGATTGGTTCCCGTCCCACTACGCCGATTGATCCGAAGCTATCTTAGCGGAAGATGTTTTGTCGGACGGGTCAGCGAGGCTCTGTCGAATACATGCTATACCACCTGGAGAGTATCAAGGGTAAGTACTGGAACCTATGCTGTTTGTCATTTTCACGCCACCTTTGGTCTGAAGTTAGCTTCCTGGAACAATGGTAGCAGCCCATGCGGATGACATCGGGATCTATGTATCCATCCAGCGCCAATGCTGTCATGACCCTTCAGCCAAGATAGATGCCATCGTATTGTCCTTGCAGAAAGGAATGAAGAAGCTTCCAAGGACTTCAGTCTTCAGGAAGGTGTATAATGGCAAATGTCAAACAACATTGTGTAACTGGGCGTGAGGTTGAACAGGCATCTAATCTTGCCCACCCATGTCTTGCTAGAAGAAGGACATAAGCTGGCCCGATCGAAAATCGGAAATGGTCTAGGAATTCTTCGAAATGAACAGTTAGAGATTGAGCGTTAATATGGCAAGTTAAGAGGATATTAGTCATATAATGGGATGTAAAGTGATATCAGGAAAAGGTATACTACTAAATATGAATTGTTAAATTGGTAGAGGATGAAAGGACAATAGTAGTTATTATAGTTAAAAATACATAGTGTACTTTGTAAATATCCGTTCTTACTGGTACACAAACAAATTCTAATAATCAAAATTGAGAAATTCGGAACCTTATCTGAGAAATAATAGAATATAAGTAATAAAAAATAAAGAATACATGTATATAAATTGATGTGATTAAAAAAAATAAAGAGAAAAAAAATTATTTGCAAAAATTCGAAAAAAAAAAAAAAAAATCTTCGAATCAAGGCTTTATATAATAATTTTAAAAGAAACATTAATTGAGATACAAGAAAATAATTAGCGGAAAAATAATTAGTGAAAATTTTTAAAGAAAATAAAAAGATGAAAATAAAGAAAAAAAGGTAACTGAAATCAATAATCAGGCGACGGGGACTGAAGCTTCGGATAAAGACGTCCAGGTCGTCTTCTTTATTGATGATTGCCGCTGGATGACCGTTGTCACGCCGGCATCTCACAAGCCCCCCCCTGCGTGTGACGAACAAACTTTACCTTACCGGCTAACATCCTCTGCCTCGCCAGCCAGTAAAGGTGGCTGTTTCCAGGCGTCATCTCCCCTCCGAGATAGATCTTTTCGTCACTATCTCAGTCAAGATGCCTGCTGGTGAAATCTCTCTTAAGTTTTCAGAAGAACCTGGCTCGAAAAGCTAGAACTACCTAATATACGATTCCCTCGGTGCCGTGTCTGAGTTCAAGTTCATTGATGGGCTGAAGGTATGTGAGATTCCACTTCTCAGGGCCTAGCCCCGGTAGATGGCGAGGCGCTATCCTCTTGATCAACGTTTTGAGTCTGGAGGGGAAGGTTCTGCTGTACTCTTCAGTCTGATCTAATCCTTACATCCTTTATCACAATCAAAATAACGGTCTAACTCCAAAATATAAAAAAATAAGAGCAAAAGCACATACAGTGCGACTAATATCTGTTGTAAAATATTAAAGCTTGTAATGCCTTTGAGCAAAAGAAGGATTATTATCTGCCGTATCTAGTATAAGGTATATTGTTTGTTATAAATCTTTAAAATAGCAATACTAATTAGTTTTTATTTACATGAAAGTACGAAGAATAATAATCTTCCTCCAGTTTGACAAAAAAGAGAAAATTAAGATTTACATTAAATGTATTTACATGTAGACCATCCATATTGGGAGACAAGCAGAACCTTAAAACAGGAGTTTCTGGCACTTTCATAATTTCCTGTCTCTTGCATATCTCATTCATAAAGTAACATTGGTTCTGGTTGCTTTGTTGGACCATCGCTTTAGTTATCGACCTTTGCGCCTCTTATTGTCCTGCGGGATTCACTCTGCAGCTCTTCTTGCCCAGCGGTATTTGGATTTCCTCATAACATTGCCTAGTCAAGTCCGCTTTATTTTTCTTGCATATCTAATGGCGTCGAAAACCCTGGGTAGCTCTCTCAATCGGACTACAATTCATTCCATTCTTCTGAGAGACATGTATCTTTCTCCCAAAGAGACTCGAAGATTCGTTCCAGTTTTGTGATTTCTGTGAATGCCTGCTGACAGTTAATCCTTCTGCCAAACGCTTTTCCTTATCGGGAATATTTTTCCTCTTTATTACAATTCTATATTTCTCCTATTATGAATGTACATATTATTTATTATTTTGACACGCAATTTGTACACTTCTCTGCGTTCGATTGTCCATACTATATTATGATAATATATTATTGAATGTTTTTTTTAAATCGATAAATCCCAAGTAGGATTTGAAATTGTATTGTATATATTTCGATCAGTTGATTAATCGTGAAAACATGATCGATTACATACATATTTTTTCTGTACTAGCTTGATCTCTTGGTAAGCTTTCATCTATTGTTTTTAATATTCTGATGCTGAAGAAGAGCTTACATAAATTAAAACCAATTAAAATAGGAAAGTAGCTGTTGATGTTCCGCCTGTCGCCTAATAATCTTGTGGATCAAGATTAGTTTTGAAGTTTACTATCCATTGGGTATCTTTTTTTCTCATGCATTTAGTTAAAAATAAATATATGTATTTAAATGTTCTCTAGATTTCAAAACTTCGTTAGTTATTCCGTCTTCTCCTGAGAATTTGTTATTTTTTATCACCTCTCATTACATGTTTATTGGTAAAATATTTGAACGTAGTTCTTTCAAGAAATATGATGCTGGTTGTATGATCTTTTGCTTGATTTCTTTTCTAGATTAGTTGGCCAGAATCCCCAGACTCATAGTAGGTTTTTATCAATTTTTGTACCTTTATTGTAATAAAATAAAATTAGGATAAGATAGAAAACAAAAAATAACTTAGACATCCGGGATTTTAGGGATAAGAGCTAGTGAAATGATGACACATCTAAGAATAAGATTGAGTAAAATCCTAAATGTTAGACCTCATTTGGACTATCTGAAGGACAAGGTGGCATAAGGACAGAAGTTTGATTAATTACAAAGAAACAGTGCTAGGTATCTTTATCACAACATAAGCACATGGCGTCAACACAGAGGACGGCTCTGCTGGGGGACCCAAAGTCTAAAGAACGTTGCTTCTTGAAGCGGTGAAGGTCTTAGCAAAGATGTACCTTTCGATCTCAACCAGAAGATGAACAAAATTTAAGTTCTACAGGGATGGTTCGGAAGTAAATTCGTAAATCTGGAGATATTAATTAGGTTGCCGATTACCCAAATTCATTAAAGGTGATATTAAGGGAAGACGCCTCTTTTTTTTTCCCTCTCACTTTCCAGTAACGTCTTACACGAATTTTACTAGGCAGACTGATTTCACGGTAAGCTACACAGCTTTGTTGCTGTGTACTAGATGATCTGAAAGTTGGAGATAAGATAATTACGAGTTCACGTCTCGGTGTCGGGGGGATTTCAACTCGGCATTTATCCCCCGCTCTCACCCCCTGGCCCGAGAAATCCCCTTAAAGCTTTTAAAGGCGAGGTAAGGTAGGACAAAAAAAAAACAAAAAAAAAAAAGTATAATAAATTCATAAAGATGGCAGCCAAAGGAAACTACCAGCATTTTATTGATTTCATCTCTGAATGAAAGAAATATTTTAGTAAATCCAATTCAAATCTAGCGCACGGCAGACCGAGGCAAGATACTTAAGCATAAAGAAAAACTGGAGTTTGGCTTAAAGAATGAATCTAATGGAGAATGTTGCTGGCAACCCAGTTGTAAACCCTTTACTGCCGTTAGGCAAGGGAGGATAGAAAAATGATAAATGTAGGTTGGAATGTGTAATTCTTATTTTGGTATTTTATACTATATATTTCGATTGTTAAAGATTTTTTTTTTATTCCCTATTTTGTACTTCTTCTTCTTCTTCTTCCAGTGGCGCGACAGGCCGTGTAGGCCCTGGGCCTCGCGGTGTAAACTCGTGCGAGTTTACACACACGTTTCACGATGCAATTTTTAGTGTGGGGTCATCACTCCCTACGACTAATTTTGTGAGTGGCCACCCTTTGGCTGACGGGTCTCACATAACCGGGGAGAGATTGTGAGTGAATCCACATTTTTTTTACATCCTTATATGAAAGCCCCGCTGGGACTGGGATTCGAACTCAGAACCTGTAGCATGAGAGACTAGCGCGCTAGCCACTCAGCCACGGGCTCCCCCTATTTTGTACTTAACATTCTTAAATATCTTATAAATGGCCAGCATTTACTCAGAAGGGGCGATACGAAAAATAGTAACCATACTTCATGTCAATATTAATATCAAGTCCTGAAACTAAGATAAACGAAATAATTCAACTAAATAATTTTTAAGAATAAAAGATTATTTTCTCAAAATGGAAAAATTTACACCACTCTGTTCATAATTTTTTTTTTTTTTTTTTATTCGTATGTATTACAGTTTGTCACAATGGACAATTATAATATTGCTAAAGGATCCCATTCATACAATATTTACAATATAAACAAAAGAAATGTCAAATTACATAAAATGAAACCAAACTAAATAAACGTGTTCATAAAATTAATCCTAGCATATTGCTTTGGTAAACTTGGGGCTATCGGCTCAACTTTTATTTGCAGTAAATTTACTTCAACAGCTTAATATTGTTGTTTTAAATTTATTATTAATAAAACTCTATTTCCTGAAAAGCTGTTAATAGTTTTAAATAAATCGGAAAGACATGATGAATTAAGAAATTGATAAGAATTAAAAGTGCCGGAACAGATGAATATTGATGACTGGAGTTTCCTGTCGGAACAAAAGTATTTTTAAAAAATTCATGAATAATGGAATAATGTTATTCAGTGCCGAATGCATGACAACGAAAAAATGCTTAATCTATTTTTGAATTTCGTTAGCCGCACCAGTAGCAGAATCTAAATAACGTGGACTTCAAAATAACATCTCATGATAATTTTTACTTCTTCCATTGTTTTTTTTCCATTTTTGCCAAAAATAAATATATATTACAAAATAATGCGATCCGAAGTTGTTAGCCAATTTGAAGTTTAATTTTTACCGAATAACATCTTTTTTATACCTTAATTGATTTATTACTGGAAAAATTTTCTTTTCTTTTTTTAGGATGCATTTTTGAGGGTTGATATAGTTTATAGGTCAGAAATTTTAAGGGTAAGCTGATAATTAGAGACGATGAAGTAGTTAATTTTAGTAACTTGGTAAACTTAAAAAAAATACCTTGTATTTATTATTTCATAATAACATTTTTAATTCTAATATCATAAAAAGTACGTAGCAATAAAGATTATTTATTAATTATCAGTTCAAATAAAGGGGGTTAAAAATGAGGATTTTAATCCATGATTCTCTTAATGGATGGTTTGAAATCCTAATAATGATTATTGACTATTTTAATTAGTTTTCTAATGTAAAACTTTCAATAATATTAAAACGATTTTCATTATAAGAAATAATTGCAATAAATAAAATATTAGTTTTGTTAGTATCATTAAAAAAAAAAAAAATGAAATAATCAATAAAAATATTAAACTGTTCCTTGTAAACAACTAAAATTAAATAAAAATTTTAAATATATATATATTTAATAGAGTTTGGAACTGTGTCACCCTTTCTATTTCTTCAGATTTCCTTGTAGTCAGTAATTGTTCATATATATTTACTTTATTGTAGGTATTTAAAAAATCCAGAAATTTCTTACTCTGGGTCTCATACGCTGGGCACTCCAGAATTATTTGCTGCAGAGTCTCATTCATATTGAATTTCTCACATTTGGACGAGGTAAGGACCTCGATGCGGCGCAGGTACACATTGCACACACCGTGATTTGTTCATAGTCGGGAGAAATATTTGACAATGTCTTTGGGTAGGTTCATCTCATAAAACCAAGGCTTGTTCTGGATACTTGTTAAGTTCGATTTATAAAATCTTCCTGTGTTACCATACGGAAATAGTCAGAGTACGGCAGTCGGATGTCTATAATAATATCTAGGGTGTCGGTGGTTTTTGCTAGCCGGTCTACCTCATCATTTTCGGGGATTGCTACATGTGCCTTGATCCAAATAAATATTATTTGTTTTTTATCTCTTATTGCTAAGAAATACTTCTCTAGCACATTGACTAAAATATTATTTTTAGAAATATTACTATTTTTTTAATTGGTAATAGTGAGCTCAAACTATCAGTTAGTATTGAAAAAAATCAGTTAGTATTAAAAAATTTAAATCAAGGGAAAATTCATTTTTTTTTTATAAATTGTTTATGCCGTTTTTGTGTTTTTGAACTAACACTGTAATATTGACGTATGGAAAGCTACATATTTTAGAAACAAATACTATATTATACACAAAATTGTAAAAGTTAATGGTGAGTGATTAATAGCCGATAAAACAATCTGATTTTTCGTAGATAATAATTTAATAGATTATTTAATAAAACACTGGTTTACATTAAAACTCAATGTAATTAATTTTATAACAATTTTTTTTCATCTCTAAATGTATTTAATTGTTAAATTTATTCTAACAACGGAGGTAACTAAAAGTAGTGTGCTGCGCGCCAGAATTTTATTCTTTATATAATACAGGTAAAAATAAATTATAATACGAAAATACATAAATTAAATAAATATCTGATGCTATTGTTCTATGCGACCGAATGAAAAATGTTGTGAACTCTTCTAACCATGGTGTATTTAATGTTATCAAATACTTGTCTCCAGATTTATTGGACTATCTGAAAATCGTGAATTCTAAATGTAATTCACAACTTTATTTAAACGAGCAGTCAACTCTAAATAGGTACAAGATACCATTACCATTCTCCAATGGCGAGAAAAAAGGATTCCAAGATAAGAGTTGGCCCGTAGACTGGATTCTCTTGACTCCTCAGCCTTTCACCAGATGGCGCGTCCCTACAGCCGTCCGCTATTAACAATAAATAAAATAATTATTACAATGTTTATAAAAACATATATTTATAGTCCATAATACAATACACATGACAGATGTAATGACTAAACAAACGTATTATAATTTCTAAATAAACGATATTATTGGTAAACACAATAAAAATTATCTGTTTACCAATTTAAAGTTAAATTTAATTGTAACTGTAAATTTCTACCAATATAAAAATAATTTATTCATAGATTCGTATGAATTACCTTTACCAAATCATTAAATTATCGAATTATAAATTAGTCATGGCCGGAATATAATTAACAATTACAAAGAAACTAAAATTAAAATAGGTGTTAGTGATCGTCTAAGCTTAAAGGTTTAATACTTTTAAAATATAGGGACATTCTTGATCAGCTCAGATATAGTAAAATATAAATTATAAACAATAATATTAATTTTATTTTATACTGTTATTTTTTTTTTCATTTTTATTATTGACTGTTTGAAGACAAATTGTAATATATCTCAATACAAATTTTCATAAAAAACAATTAATTTTTTAAATATAAATATTACTTTTTTATTTGGTATATATCATTTTTTTAGTGTCCTTTCTTGGTTAAGATAATTTAAATTGTCCTACATATTAAACGCTATTTTCCATTCCACAACCTTTTAATAAGCAATGCTAAAAGAGAATTTTAAATCTCAACTCAGTCCAAAAAAATGTAAAAAATTATTCTTTACATATTCGTTCATTGAAAATTTGCCAGAAGAATTTTGGGTTTTGTTCCACTTTTAGGAATTTACAAACGTTATACAACAACTTTTATTTTATTATATTAAAAAAAAAAAAAAATTGTCTTATACTATTTTGTTACCAATGTAACAAATAAATATGGATTCAATTTCCTTAACTAAAAAAAAATAGTTAAAAGATATAGCCTCTTTTTTTATGTACTTTTATGAACCAATTGTAATTAAAAATACATATCATTGCTATTATATTTTAGGGCACCGTTAAATAGTTTTTATTCAGTTAATGCGGATATACATCTTGCTTATCCTAAAAGCTGTGTATAACTATACATACATAACATATATAAGTAAGCATATTCTGGATATTTCAATAACAAAATTATATGCAATTTGATATTTCATGTGTTTAAGTATTATCCTAATATTTAGAGGGAAATATATGATATCATATGATATCAGTTCACCAGTTTAGTCAATTAATGATAATTTAATCTTTGATAAGTAAAATTGTGATAGACTATATACGATTCAATGCCATTATGTATTACGAAATTATGAAATATTTGAATAAAGAAACTTTAAAAGTATTCTCAGATTTTTTCTTTAACTCTTGATGTATTATTTACAATACATATTGTTCAGTTTAAATTTAAAAACAATATAAAGATTACAAATTGTACACTTTATTCAGTATAATAAATAATTGATGACTAAGCTGTTGTACGCCCTAAAACCAAACAATAATCAAACGCATGGTTTTTAATCAATTCTCCTTCTTTATCCCAAGATATATATATATATATATATATATATATATATTATATATATACATACATATATATAAAATCTAAACATAATCTATCTTTGACGGAAAGGAAGGGATATTAATTTCATCAATATATTGCTCATGAATCAGATCACAGAGGAACATTTAATATTCAATTATTAATATAAGTAACGAAATAATGCTAAAGCATATTTTCTACAATTAACGTAATATATTAGAAATATCAAGCTAAATATCATGTATCATCATACATAGAAACCATAATGATAATAAACATTTGAATTGGTGTTTTATTTTTTATTTCAAATTGAATTTTAAAAATGTTTTCCTTTGAAGATGAATTTTTATGGATTTAAAAAAAAAACTAGTTAATGATCCAAAGGTAAAGACATCCCTATATTATTGTTCAATTATTGTTAAAAAATGTATATATTCAAACAAAAAAATAATTGTTTACCAGGAACCAAAACTACCAACGATAACTTCTAAGACGAAATTCCTATTTTCACATGTTTTATTTGTTAAAAACATTAACGAGAAGTGGTTTAATTTTAATAAAATACTTTAAAGATAACCTATTAAATTACATTGGACTATAAATTAAATTACTGAAAGTTAGCAAAATTTTCTGTTATAGCTTCAGTTATTAGTTACCTGAGAAAATAGTTTTATGGTGTAATAGAAAAGTAGTCTCGTAATTAAGTGCTAAAAATATCGTCATCTAATTGTTTTGTTTTTTTACACAAATCCACTATTTTTTGGTATTTAATTTTTCAAGTTTTTGTATAGGTATTGTTTAAATTTAATATTTTGATTGCTTTTACTGAGCGTCATCAGTAATCATGACATCTATATCATCAGTATCATCTTTGATATTGTTAAAACTGGAATCAAAATTTTTAAAAGTTTTTTTTTTTTTTTTTTTTTTTTGGAAATTCATGTAGATGTTGGTTCATATTCGTAGAAAAACATAAAACATTAGCAAATCTTGAATATAGTAATGCATGAAATCCGATTACATATTAAAAAAATATTTATATTGATTATTGAAGTGTTGTGATTTTAAAAATGCCGGAAGCTCTTTTTGTTTTTTTATTGCTAAATTATTTGATTTATGTCTCATATGTTGTATTACAACTACTAGGATGTTTCAGGTTTTAGATTTTTAGTTTTTATAGGCATGAATCATTGAATTGACACGATGTTCTGTCGCGTACGGCGACTGAAAAAATGAACATTTTATGCAATGTTTGTGCTAAAAATAAAAAAAAAAAACTTATTCATTTGGGTTAACAAGGCCCGCGGAAAATTTCAGGTGCTATTTATAATCAAAATTATAAATTGCTTCGAAAACGAAGAAAAAAAGTAAAGTTGTCTCCATTGCTTAGAACATTAGATTCATACAGATTTTATTTAAGCGGATTTATAACTGTATAAAATATAACATGTTTCAAAAATAAGGAAAAAGTTTAGACAAGCAAACAAATACAAATATAAGTTAACTGTAATAAAAAAATGGGCTACATGAAAAAAATAAAAAATATCAACTAAGGGCAAATTTATCCATGAGTACTTGTGTAAAACTTTAAATAAACTTGTACAAGGTGACCCCGAAGCTTAATTAGGAAAATACAAGTTGTAAGAATGTTACAAGTCCAAATAAAAAAAAAAAAAATAAAATAAAAAAAAAATAGCAGTACATGTTATATTATAATGAAGAGAAAGTCTTGATTCAGATAAAAAATTAAATGAAAACAAGCTTTGATAATTCAAAAATCTTTTCTGAGTGCAGGCGAAAATAGACTAGATGGTTCGAGTAGAGGTCAGAAAAGAATAGAAAATAGTATTGTAGAGTAGAAAATAGTATATTATCTAACGTTTTTACCCAACTTTCGGGTCTTCATCGGTGCTTCTCTCCGCAAAGTACGGAAGCTGAATGAAACACTCGATAATAAATAGTTTTTTTTTTGTATGTTCTATTCTTTCTTTTTATTTCATCCAAATCATCTTATCCTTCATTTTCATTTCACGGTCAACCATTAATATTAAAATGAATAATTATCACCCTATTACTTAATAATAACCCTGTTGAAGACTCCTAAGGTGTGTCTAAACGTTGGTTTAATTGGTGATTTTCACACTATTTTGTAATCATTTTGACCGCTATCAAAGCCATCTCATCCCTCAAATAATAAAACGGTTAAATAGTTGGGAAACATAAACTTTTAAAATAATGAATTGAAAGTATTCTTCAATGGAGTAACTGGTGTTCTTAAACTACTGATTAAGTAGTTTTGGTTAAGTAGTAACCACTGTCTTTATTCATGAATGGTAAAAGTACGTTTACAGAGCTGTTGTTGAATAGAATTCTACTTTAATTCAAGGGATCAAATATCTTTAAGAAAAAAATCTTCAAAGAACATTGCCGTAGATTCCTGTTTTTCTATGAAGTGGAATCCATTAAAACCATGGAGGAGGTGAGGTGTGAGATAATGCCAGAACCAGCTGATACCTAAAGGTCGAAACGAAGATACGTGGTAGCCCCACCTGAAATCCTTGATATGAATGTGTTAAATCTTTGAGCTGGGCGGAGGTGTGGGAGTGGCCAGGGCTGCCATTGGTCCGAGAGGAAGGAGGCCGCTTTCTCATTGGCTGGCTGCCTCTTCACCATAACCGGATTTAGGTTTTTACCAGATACCGGCGCCTGTGAGGGCGCCAAGCCGCCGCTGTTTGAAAAAACACATCTAATGAACACAAGGAGCCTTATCTACATCACAGATCTCCCCGAGGACAGATAAACCTTATACGTCCGGAGCTGTATAAACCAGGCGGCTGGAGTATTGTTGTCTCTTGAGAGGGTCCTTTCCAGCTTACAAATTACCTCCGCTGTCACAGCTTCGGGCCGCCTTAATCTATCAAACAATCCGATATTGGCTGCTTATTGCTTACCATTAATGGTGTAGATATGAGGGATTGGAACTACAAGGCTTAGGGGCAGTAAATAGCAAGCGAAGGTACTGTCTAAACCGCAAGGGTTTGCTCTCGCCCTCAGTCACTTGCTTCTTTGGAAGTAAAATAAAGCCATTTGATCAAATGAAACGAGCGTATGTAATCAGGAACATAAATATAATATTACATGGGCACTATTGCTTAAGCATGCTAAACTAATAATTAAATAAGTATTTATTCATGCAGATTGACAGTTATTTAAGGTTTTTCTTTGGTTCGATAGTTAAGACCACGACGTGCTAAGCACATTGAAAAGCTAATTTTGAGCCCAATCTTTTTCATTTATCCAACACATACAACACTGCTATTTTTTACTTTCACTTACCTATAAATGAAATATATAGTAAGGGAAAGTATTGCGATCGTGAAAATGTTCGAATTCCATTTTTCAACGGAAATAAAAGTTTTAGGATACCCTGAGTCGAGATAACCAAGTCCCGCAAAAAGGTGTGTGTGCTAACTCCAGTGCAAAAACAAAAAGTCCTATGAAACTGAACTTTCATATTTAAGACAAATATACGACCGAAATGTTACAGAAACTTTTTCATCAAAATCAGCTGACCGGAAGATCTACTTCATACTATGCATTTTGCACCTCAGCTCTAATGATTTTAATTAAGCTTTATATATCGATGCAAAATTTGATGGGTTTAAATATGATGTAGGTTTCATTCTGATAGAAATAGTCTGACGGGGCTTAAATGCCAATATTTTAAATTTTCTTCCTCTAAAGTACCTTTAATTTTGTAGATTTAAAAAAAAAAAAAATGGAGCATCATCTTATTAGTATTGATTTAAAAACGGGTAAATATGGAAGTTAAGCGAATTTGATAAACAACTAAAAGAGAATAGTGCAAACATATTTTTTTATGCAATTTTTATGTTTTGGAACACAAGAATGAATAGTAATATAAATGTATAATATACCGTTTGATAGCAATAGATGTTAGAAAAAATATTATCTAAAAAACGGAATTTTAAAGGTTAATCGAGAGTGATGAAAAGCCAATAAAAGTAACTGATTGTAGTAGATAAGAATATAATAGATTAGATTTAATAAAACACATGTTTCTATTAAAATTTAAAATAATTATTTCTTTAACAATTTATTTGTATCTTTAAATGTATTTAGAAAATCTTAAATTGATTTTAACAACGGAAGTACCTGAAAGTGGTGTGTTGCGGGCACCAGATTTTTTTTTTTAGAATTTTCAGTCCAACAGGCACTTGTTTTTCAGATTTATATTTATAGACAGTATTTGGAAAACAAAAACACACTACTATTTCAATCTACTTAGCTCCCTGTTTAAATTTTTAAACCCATAAGAAAAAAATCCAACGTACGAACTAAGGTTTAAAATTCAAAACATTAGAAAAGGTTTTGAACACATGATTTTGAATCCCAGCGTTTTTAGTTCTTCCAAAAATTAAACTTCTGAGGATTTTTTAATCACAAGTCGTTTTGCCTTATTTCATAAATGACTAATGTAGTTTAATACAGTAGTTTGATTATTAACATTGCAAAAGAACAATAATTGGTAACACTATAGTAGTCCATCTAAACAAGAAGGTCTTGAGGACATCTCATTTTCAGACGCCTCGGGAGATTGTTAGAAATTGAAGAAGAAGCAATTATTGAAACTAGTGGATTAGAGTGGGAATAGAGTTTATTACGGGTGTTCACGAGGCTCCTCTGGACCTGGTACGGGCTAAATCAGCAACATATGGAACATTTAAGTCTTTATGAATGATTTCATTCGTGAAAAAGTAAGAGGCGTTGAAGATTTTACGAGGGATCTTGGATTGTCAGGATTGAATTTAGTGGATCTCCAAAGCTCATCTCCGTAGGTCCATAAAGGCCTTATGATTGTCAGATAAATGGGCCCTTTTTTAATTAAGTGTAAGGCTAGAGCGTTTGTCCAGTAAGCGTTAAAGTAACCAAAATCGGCGAGCACTTTCTTGTATTTTCAGTCTTGTATGCGGATTCCATGAAGGCGTTTTTCAAGCAAGAGTCCTAATTAGTGAATCTGTTTAACCGGGACAAGAGGAATATCATTAAAGGACATTTTGAGGCAGGATGTCAAAGGCTAAAGGTAATTTATTATGTAATAGTATTAATTTATTGGAATTGATTTTAATTTTTCAATCTGACACCATACCTCAAAGGTTCTGATGTGGGGTTGGAGAGTTTGAGAGACAATAGTAGGATGGTTATTAACTGATAAAACACAATGGAGTGAGTGGGTCCTAGGATACTGCCATGAGGAACACCAGTAGACTAAGTAAAAATAGATTAATAGGGACGATTGTGGGTTATTTTGAAGAATCTGTCAAAGTGGTACGGCTGGATGACGACGAAGTATGTAGAAGGGAGGAATTTACGGAGTTTGTACAGCAGTCCCGGGTGCCAGACTTGGTCAAAGGCTTGTTCTTTGTCTATGAACATTTAAGTTTAAAAGTTAACCGTACTAATACGTTATTTAATTTGTATTTGCTCCGAAACATTATAGGGTGAGTTGTAGGGCCAGCGATCTGCCCTGCTCCCTCTTGCCTAAGCTTATAATTACACCAAATATTGTTAACATCATATCAATTGTTAATACACCCCAAAAAATCTTCCTCTTGGCCAAGGACAATACTCTTTGTTAACCTAAGTAAACAACTAGTTTTCCTGTTTGTCAAATTCTTCAAAAAACTTGCGTCCTGGCAAATGGCTAGTCTGGGCCGTTGTAAATGCTTTCTCCTTCCCTCTTGGTAACGCAGTAGATACTGTTTTAATGACTATCCTTTTATATTACAAAGTAAAAGTTTAAAGCAAATCTTAAATATTTTATTACTTAATTTTATTCTTAGTTTAAGACATTAACAAATTTTCCATATCCTTTTTAAAGCGAACGTTTATATTTTATCTAAAAAAAATTTATATTAACAACAATTCAAATGTGTAATAATAAACTTCTGATTGTTAATGTGTAAATATAGCGAAAAGTTGTAGTGTGTAATACCTAAGACACTATCTAAATATAAAATAGTAATAAAACGAATAAGATAGAAACGTTTGTTATTTCTATAGTTTTCGAATACATACATAACGGTAAAATTTCCTTTATATGTGAAAATCAAAGTTTCCGTTATCTGTGCTCCACTATGAAATAACAAACAAATAAACCTAACCAATTTAGATTTATCTTTATCACTCCAGCTGATGATTAAAAATAATAATGAATAGACGTTATTGGATAAACGTGTTTTCTTGCTAATTGCCCTTTCGTTACGATAAACTAAATTTCCCAAAGTGATGAACTCTAAATTGGTCAGACAGAGATTTTCATAACATAAAAGACCGTTCATTATAATTTCACCCGTGCGAATCCACTAGCGATTGTTATAATGATAAAATTCGGATTTGGTGTACAAAAGAGTTTTTTTTTTTTAACATAATCGATAAACAGATCGTTATTTTGATCTGTATAATATTCAAGCCATACCAAGTATATTAAAAAAAATTGTTTTCGAGGGATGAAAAAAATGTTGTAGGACACCAACAACAATGCAATGATTCAACGTTAAACATTCAAAGGTGTTTATAATCCTTGAAGTATACAAAAGCTTATTAGAATACTATAATTACTATTATTATAATTGTGTTCAATCCTGAAAGATATTCAAGCAATATTTTCATATTCGTTAGCTAAAAATGGGAACAGCGACAGTATAGAAGAAATTCATATCAGTCCTAATATATGCTGTTTTATTACGTTTATAGCCATGATATGGTAATAAAATGTGCCTCATTAAAATCTCAAAAAAAGTTCTATTTAGATCTACGGATTTTCACAGCAAGAATGTTGATTTTATTTCCGAGATATTTCATTCTCAACTAAGAGAAATTTCAGAGGTATTACTGATTCAGAAAACCAAAAATCTTGTTTATGTTACAGACATGAGGAAATAATTTACGTACAATTTCAATTTTTGTATCAAGCAATTAATATTCATAATCATTAACCTTAATTTTTAACTTGTTGAGAGTTGTGTTGGCAGAAAGAATTTGAGAAGAAAATAAAATACATTTATTGTTAAATGTATCTCCTTTATTGTTAAAAAAACTTCAAAACAAAGAAAATAATGTTGCAAAACGAATTATCATTACTTTTATATCATCCTTTTATATATTTATGTTTATTCTACCACTTTTCATAACTAATACTTATAAAAATGATGATTTATCTGGCGATTAATGTTCATTTAACTTATCAGTTTTGAAACCTCTAAGCATTAAATAAAACACAAGCGCCCGTTTCATTTTTCAGGCATATGATATGATTGACATTTAAGAAAATAAGAAGCAATTGCTTAAACTTAGGTTTAAAGAAATATTAACAAAACAAATAGGATTTATGCTTCGAGATTTTGTGTCGGAAACATGTACTCCAAAGTGGGAAAAAAACATAGTGTACCTTTTTCATCGGTGCACGAAAATGTTCAAACTGGTCGGATAAAAAAGAAGAGAGGACTAGAAAAATATTATTTCAAAACGTGTTGAGGACAAGATAAAACGCCAAGTGCGAAGACGGGGCGAGCGAGGGGATGTGACAGATGTGAAGAGAAGTCTGGGAATCGAGGCTTCAACCCGTACTGTCAGAAGGAAGCATTACGAGACGGGATATAAGTAGAATTAATTGTTTAAAATATTCCTTTATCAAAAATACACCAATCAAAAAGACTGGAAATGGCCCGAATCTGGTTAGCGTCACCGCAGGACATATGGCCCAAAACCGTTTTTACAAACGTAAAGAGATTTTGCAAAGACGGACCTGATAATAATATTCCTCTGTTGAGTGCAGTGCAATATGCGTTTACAATCGTCCGAAACAACAAAATCGAGGGGAAGATGTGATGGTTTGGAGAGCTGTTACTGCTTCAGGGAAGTACCTTTTGTTGCGAGTCAACCAGGAGATGAACTGTAATGTTTACATAGAACTAATTAAAGAAAAAGTGCATCCATGGCTACATGGAGTTTTTCCAAGTGAGGATTACATTGTTTCGCAAGATAATGCCCCCTGTCACACATCCCGTATTACAAAAGCCCCTTTTCGGGAAATAAATATTAATGTTTTATACTGGCCTACGCGTTCACCGGACTTAAATCCAATTGAAAATTATTAGCAACATCTTTCCAAAGAAGTTTACCGACAATGAGCTTTTCATAGTGACGATGAACCCTGGAATCAAATTTTAATGTTAGCGGAAAAAATAAAAACTGAAAAACCAGAAATAATAAGAAATCTTTGTTTATCAGATGGTATTAGTTGGTAGTTGGAAATAATGGAAACAACATCCACTATTAATCTAGAGAGTTTAATTTATTATTATTAATTTTTTAACCACCATTTCATAATTGTGTACTTTGACTACTTGACTTCCATTAAAACAAAATGTAATAATGGTATCATTAAACAAAAAATCAATTCTATTTTTAGAAGCCTAATATTTATTTAATTTTATTCTCTTAGATTCAGAACACATTTAGTCATAAAACTACAGAAACTGGACTTTTTATAATTTTGTCCAGTAGTGTATATCCACATTCTTGCTCTCATTGCACAAAGGAACAACCTGAGGAATATTTTCCACCGAACTTGTGACTACGGCTTGAAACCGGCCATCAATGCGATGACCCGGCAGATAGCCAGCCTCATGCGTGAATGGAAGACTTTCCTATGGCACGAGAAACTCCGTAGGACTCATGATGATCATCGTCAGTTCTTATTAAACATTTTTAACTCCTGTATGCGGATCTCATACTTCCCCGATGACTGGAAGCAAGCGATCATAGTGCCGCTACTTAAGCCTGGGAAGAATGGAGACTCACCAGAGCATTATCGGCCTATCAGTCTCCTTTCGCATATGAGCAAGGTGTTCGAGAGGCTGATCCATCACCATCTGCTAGAGCACTGCAGTGAGGAGTCCATCATTCCACCAGAACAGACCGGGTTCTCACGAGGCGTAGCCTGCGATCATCATTTAGTGAAACTTCAAAGGCACACCATAGAGCGTATGACGAAGAACAATGAAGCCACGGCGTTCATCTCGCTGGACTGCACACAGGCGTTTGATTGTGTATCCCACGAGTTACTGCTTCGCCAGTTGGAAGACTATCGTTTTCCAGCTTCATTATGCCGATTGATCAGAAGCTACTTAAGCGGGAGATCCTTCGTCGTAAGGGTAGGCGATAAATTGTCAACTTCAAAGGACACCATTTGTGGGGTTCCTCAAGGTTCTGTATTGGGACCACTATTGTTTGTGATCTTTACAGCAAAAGTGATCTCAATGAAGCACCCGATGGCACTGGTAGCAGCCTACGCCGATGACATTGGCATCTATGCTTCTAGTATGAGACCGAAAAGGGCTCTCACCCTGGCACAAGGAGCATCGACCACTATTGTAGATGAGCTGAAGGAGATTGGCATTAGGGTGAACCCGAAGAAGACAGATGCTATTGTCATGTCGTTCCAGAAGGGGAAGAGCGCTTTGCCCACTGATTTTAAAGTGAACGGAGAAACACTGCCAGTCTCTAATTCAATCCTCTACCTGGGCGTCACTCTAGATAGGCACCTCACCTTATCTAGTCACGTCCGGAACGACTCAAACTGGCCAGGAGAAAGAGCTATAGACTTAATCATCTACTCACGTCACCTCAGCTCTCACTGAGGCTGAAACTACAGATCTACAAGGCTATAATACGTCCGACTATGCTCTATGGTGCGCCCTTGATGCGGCATCTGTTTAAGTCCACTCTCAAACAATTACAGACGTTCCAGAACTCCATCCTTCGGCGGATTGTCAGAGGTACCAACTTACAAAGGGCCAGAAACCATATCCTTCATCAGGAATTAGTATTGCCAACAGTGCCTGAATATATCAGCCGGAGGCACATTAAATTTTTTGATGGGCTGAAGGCCTGTGCTAATCCATTATTTTCTGATATCACCCCACCACCCAAGCCTGGGAGGTGGCAAGGATCACTACCTCTCGTTGACGTTGTCGCCGAGGGAAGGAGTTCGGACTATGTCTGAACTCAATTTATTGCCAAAACCCTGAAGAATGGTCCCTCCCATTTTGCAATGGATAAATAAAGGCTTAGAAGAAGCCCTTGAAAGATTACTAGTGCATCCAGCGCATATAGCAATCCTCTTTAGAATACCTCCGGGTAACAGAAGGACAAATCTGACAGCTATACATATTATATTTGTATTTGTATTTTGTTCGAAAATAAAACCAGAGGGTAAGAAAAAAAAAAAAAAAAGAAAAAAATAAAAATAAAAATAAAAAAAATAAAAAAAAAAAAAAAAAATATTCACTTATTTTCTCTGTTTACGCTATTTTATGTTGATTATTAGAATAGAATACAAATTTTTTTATTATTCTGGGACAGGGTGCCTTAAGAACAATTGATATGTACAATTAAGATATACGATGTGTCTGGCCAAAAGACCGAAGGATTATAATTAATTTTTATTTTCAATGGTATCAGAAAAAAAAAAAAAGTGGAGTAAAGTATATAAAAGAGTAAATAAAATAAAAGAGTAATATACATAACATCTTATAGATTAAAGCGTTGAATGAAATAGAACATTGAAACTGGTTCATAATAACATATTCTTTAACTGAGTTTAATATAAACAATAAATAATAAATTTTCTGTATGAATTGAAATTTGATTTGAAATATCAGACTTGTAGTTCAGCGTCTGTTTGGGATGACAGTAGGTACTGGAACAACTGAGACTTGAATGATGGTAGGGATGAAGCATGGCGGATATAAGTAGGTAAGGAATTCCAGAGAGTAGTAGAGCGGACAAGAAAGGAGTGATCAAAAGTTTTTGTTCTATGGATAGGAATATAAAGGTCAGAATGGCGTGATCTTGTTTCGAGGTTACATTACATAGATTTAATGTAAGATCATTAAACTAATTAGTTTAAAATATATGCGTCTTATTTATTTGCGCTGGGAATGCTTGCATTATCAACAAAGCAATAAATGTATAGATGTATTAGGAGGAAAATGTTTTAATAAAAGAAGAATCGTTCAAAATTATAAATAATAATAAATAAAAGTTATTATGTGAGCTATTATACATTTCTTTATGAAAAAGTTTTAATTTCTTATATTTCAGAATTTCTTTAGAACAGAAGGGTAGGCACCTTATTTTATTTCAAATTTATGGTTTTAAAAAACATATGTAATAAGCAAATGGGTTCTATTTTGTAAACATAGCATGGTTAGGGATGAAGGAGAAAGCACCCAGTGGTGCATCCGAATATTCAAAAATAAAATATTATTTAGGCTAGGAGGTTCCTCATCCAACTCCTTTTCAACCGAAGCCGAGTTATGTATGCAAGGTATGCGAGTTTCAGCCATGTTTTACTCAAGTTTCTTTATGAGTACATTTAGTTGGTCGTGAAACCGTTTGTACGTCATTCGAATGTGGTTTGTTATAGCTGGAATACTATGTCAGTATGAAGTATGTGATTAGAAACATATGGTGGTGAGTTCGTTGCTGGTCATTAAAATTGAAATGGAAATGTTTGTATTTTTTAATGAGTGTCTTTAGTTCGTAAATCTGGCAAGCGCAATTCGATATAGTCTTTAATAAATAAGTTTATATACCAAAGTCCTGTCTGATGGATGATTTAGAGCATTTATTTAGTAACTGATATAATAGTGTAAGTCGAAAGTTTAGCTTTTTACGTTTTGTCTTGACGTGAGGGTCCAATATCAACCTTTTGTCAAAGTTAAGCCCTGAGCACGTTACTGTATTTTAATGTGGGAACGGTGTGATTGTCTATGTAAACTTGAAGGGATGTTTTAATCTAAGGATAAATATAACATGTTGTGACTTGTCATGGTTAATATTTAACTTCCATTTCTTACACCAGTTTTGTACGTTGTCCAAGCTGTGTTACAAGGTCATACTGTCATAGGGTCTGTGTTTCTCGTAATAACAGCAGTGGCATATGTTGCAGTTGGGATGTTTTTGTCTGTTGATAAGTCATATGTGCATATTAAGTACAGAAGTGGGATCGAAATAGAAGCTTGGGGAACAACTGCAGAGATTGGTTTTATTGGTGAGGTATCTGAACCCTGTCGGACAGAGAAGAATAGGTGACAGACAAAATATTTCAAAGCTAAATAATATGTGCTTGTAAGAACTGGAATCTTAAATTCGTCGAAGCTAATATTAGAATTTTGAATTTCAGTTCTTTATGATAAAGTATACCCATGAGTAAGCCGCGGACCTAATTCATTATACTTTGCCAGCAACAGTTTGAAAAGGAGTTCACTCATTAACAAATAGTGAGCTTGAACTTGATATTATATTACTTCAATATTCTTCTTCTTACAAAACCGTTAAATATTACTTCGACTTCTTGAAAACTTTAATTGCTTCCAATGCCTTTATAAAAATGGGACAACTCCTAGACTAGCGTAATATGAAAAAAATAGATACTTAGACTAATTTCATTTCCTCGACCACTTAATGATTATTCGCTGAGCCTAATTTAATTTTTAACAGAGCATAATTCCAATTAAATTAAAACAAAAAAATCTTATAAGCAGTAATTTCAATTACGATATCATTTCATCAAGTTGATTTTTATTACGATTTCAACCTTTTTTTACAATTCTGCTTATTTTATATTTTTTATTTCTTTTGATATGTTTTTTATTAATGATGGATTTATTGTTGAGAGTTGATAACCGTTTACGTCTATTACGGTTTTTTTAGTTCTCTTAAGTTCCGTACCATGTATAGGAAGGGCGTTTATAAAAGCGTTACTCTTCACTTATATTATATTACTTAAAAATTATTGTCCTTACAAAACCGTGAAATATTACTTAAACATTGTCCTTCTTCAAAATTTTAATTGTTTGCAAAATGGATTTTCTTTTAACTTGAATGAGTCACTAATGAGTGAGTGAATAATTTTTATTTCCTTTGGGTAATCCCCATCAAATGGAGCTGGCACATCAGATTAAAATACAAAACATATTTTAGAAAAAAAGAGGTAACAAGAAACTAATTCACTACGTTATCAGCTCTAGCTACATTCAACAACAACAAATTACAATAAAACTCACAACAAAACAAACCAATAACAATAAATGATTAAGTGCACAATTTAACAATTAAATAAATACTAACACTTAAATGAACAAACCTTAACTTCCTTTTGTTAATTATTTATTTTATTTCATAACCATGCACATCATCTATCAACGTTTCGGGGTTGTTTCCCCATTCTCAAGATATTATGTGCTTATCTAAAAGTTCATCTATTTTTTTCTTCAAATTTGATGAATTGTTGGTCATACGGTTGGTGCTAATTTCCATATTTAAATTTAGTTTCTTTTCTTTTTTAATTTTTCTGGAAGTTTTTCTTAATATTAACACTTAAATGAGCACACCTTAACTTCCTTTTGTTAATTATTTATTTTATTTCATAACCATTCACATCATCTTCACATCGTTTCCCCATTCTCAAGATATTATGTGCTTATCTAAAAGTTTATAAATAATTAACAAAAGGAAGTTAAGGTGTGCTCATTTAAGTGTTAATATTAAGAAAAACTTCCAGAAAAATTAAAAAAATAAAATAAAATAAATTTAAATATGGTAATTAGCACCAACCATATGACCAATAATTCATCAAATTTGAAGAAAAAAATAGATGAACTTTTAGATAAGCACATAATATCTTGAGAATGAGGAAACAACCCCGAAACGTTGATAGATGGTGTGAATGGTTATGAAATAAAATACATAATTAACAAAAGGAAGTTAAGGTATGTTCATTTAAGTGTTAATATTAAGAAAAACTTCAAGAAAAATTAAAAAAAGAAAAGAAATTAAATAAATACATTATTCCAAACAATAAAGTAAAAAAAAAAAAAAAAGCTGCAAGTTTTATTGCTAATGAATGTCCTACCAACGGCTTTATGGCGGGACATGTTTGGACCTGATTTTTAGATTCCCTGCAACAAAAGCATGTAACAATTTCAAGTCTATCAGTAGAGGATCTGCCAGAACTTCATAAAAGACACCGAGAGAAATATTACTAAATACGAGCATGTAACCTACTCTATTGAGCAAGAAAATGGATGCAATCCTTTAATGTGTCCCCATCACAAGCTGGGGACACATGACATTGAAAGAGATTAAATATGAATATGTCCCTAGTTGAATTAGTTTTCCAAATATTTTCATACTAACATCTTAATTTTATATTAACGTTTTTACCAATATTTTATTGATGTTATCTTATTTTTTTACTTGACTTATTATGGTTTTTCTTTTAATGTTATTGGTTTTTATCTTGTTTTTCTTAGCCCTGATAGAGGCCTACAATGTAGTACATAACGTCGGTTCACAATAAGATAAGTTTATCTTATTGGTGTGTTGTTCCAGATGACACAACTTCTCCATCATAACTGTTTGATTTTAGGATTTTTTCACACTTCGAGTCTTATCTCTGGATATATTTGTTACCCAACGAAATATTAGCTAGATGATAAAATGAAATGAAAAACTTCTTTATTGCCCTGGGACTAAATTCCCTTGAGAATAAAATAAAAATACAGAATTGATGACCGGAACAATGTGCTCATGGCTTTGAACAACAAATTGCTAAACTAGAAAAAAATAATTCAAGTTCTAGAGAATGTACATATTTACAAATCAGGCTCTTAGAATGAAAATAATAAAAACAAAAAAAAAATAAAAAAACAGAAATATCTACTTCTTTAGTGATAATTGAAATAATATAAACACAACAAAATTGGTATTTTCTAGCACCTGCAGTTTGAGGTAATAGTCTGTTTGACTGGGTAAGGAGAAGGTGATAAAAAAGAAGCGTTTTAAAGGAGGAAGCAGTTCTTTCATGACGGATCTCAGAAGGGATAGAATTCCATAGAGAGTTTGCTACAGAATAGTATGATAAATCATGTTTTTTGTTTAATCTAAAAGTTTCGATGCACATTTCCTCATTTATTTAATTAATGGATAGAAACAATGACTTCGTAAAAACTATTTTAGGAGATAAGAATGGTCCAGTGATACTTTACTGCCGTCAGGAAAACAGGCAGCTAAAATCCCTCGGCCAAATGTGAGGGTGGGACTAAGAATCAGAGCCAAAAAACTTTAGGACGTAAGATAGGGTGCTCTAGTAACTAGATCATATCTGAAGAGGGTATGCTACCTGCCTTCCAGGGCTGTAGCCCAACGCTATCAGGATGGCATTAACGGTCAACGGCGGAGTACGGGAATATTGATGAGGTGCCACTTGGCCATCAAGTGTTTCTCTTATCTTAATACTTAAAGAAAAGGTTGGAATCGTTTGGTACCATCTAGAACAACGATTGAGCTTCGTAATTTTATGAGTATGTTTCTGTTTGTTAGTTTATTTATTTAACGTCACTTTATGCTACTATGGCTAATCGGACGATGCTACAGTGGGAGTCCTAAATTTTGCCTATCCAGGTTTTATTAGGATAGGGATCTTTAACGAGTACCTGACATCGCACAGGCTCGGGACCACCTTTTAACGTCCCCTCCGAAGGACGGCGTAACTAAGGATTTTTTACTCCTATTAAAAAATCCTAGGAACACCAGCGGGTTTGAACCCGTGACCTTTAGCATGGGAGGCTGTTACGCTAGCCACCCAGCTACAAGTGATCCCTGAGTATGTTTCTTCTGCACTATAATCTGAAATTATCCATTCATAATATTGTAAGATGTAAACAATAATCCATGTTAAAATGACTATTGCGATTACGTTAAATCTAGGGTTTTTTTAGGTATTAGGCCAAGTGTCTCCAGTGTTAATAGTTTAAGACTTCACATTTAAGTGAAGAGTACCTTTTTCTCTTTATTCAGCATGGATTCGAAGCTTATTTCAATGTATCGTTTACAGCAGATGTACAGCAAGGATCAACACTAGTTCCATTATTATGTATTGTATAATTTTTTTTTCCATTTCTCGCTTATTTTTCCCAACTTGGATTATAGCTGGGTGGTATATGGCGGTCTATTGGATGTACTTGAGTACAGACTCAAGCGGATTATGAATATGTTTATAAGATCCGTCTTTAGTTGATCGAAAAGGTCTCCATTGACCCACTTATACAGCGAATTAAAGTGACTCCTACCTTCCATACGTTGCCAATATTTCCTCCAAACATACCTCTACCAAGTCATTACTTTCAACATCCTCCTTATATTCATATTATACTACAATTCGAATCCTCAATTCACTTACTTGAAACTAGATCAGGCCATTCCTACCCATAAAAATAAATATTTTGATGATTCCTTTTATACTCGCTCGGCAGCCCTCCGTAATCCCTAACCTAATCATATTCGCCATGCTTCTTCCCTTCTTTCATTCAAATCTCACCTTTTCCAACACCTTCTAGCATCCCATAGAGACGCACACTAAATGTAAAATTTTATATCCACTATCCTACTCTTAACGTTAAATAAAATTATTTATTTTACTAAAATCCAAGAGCTATGGAATAATTCATTTATTTGAAAATTGTTCAGCTCTATTATTTTATAGAACATTTTTTTTTTCGTTTAACATTAATTTTAGTTATACTCTCTTCAAAATATATTCATTACTTTATTTTTGTGTTCTGCAACTTGTGCTTCATTCCAAACACCAGTGCTTTACATCCCTGAAGTCCTTCCCCGTCAAACCTCAGGCTGTCATATGTTCCCTCACATTCTCTATCCACATTTTGCCATTACTTCTCTGAGCAGAACTTCAACAATCAGAGTGACCACTACGTCTTGTCTGTTCTCATGATGTGCCTGCACCACATCAGTCTTCTATTTGCTATTTCATAGAGGATGTTCATATTGGCAATGCTCATTACTTATTTCCACATTCGGAATTTTTTTGTAACCTTGATATGCCACAGGCTCTTCTCCAGAAGTCCATTCCCTGTGGAAATAATTTGTTTTTAAAAGATTTTGGTACTGTTCATTTCTCTGTCTCATATTACGTGGTCCCTAAGAGGTTCACTAACTAGAAACTAGATCACGCCATTCCTATCCATAGAACTAAATCTTTTGATAATTCCATTTATATCCGCTCGGCAGCCCTCTTGAATTCCCTACCTAATCATGTTTCTTCCCTTCTCTCATTGAAATCTCATCTTTTCCAACACCTTCTAGCATCCCAAAGAGACGCACACTAAATATAAAATTTTAAATCCACTATCCTACTTTCAACATAAGACAAAATTATTTATTTTATCAAAATCCTAGAGCTATGGAATTATTTATTTATTTGAAAATAGTTCAGCTTTATTATTTTATAGAACATTTTTTTTGTTTGTTTATATTCCATATATTTTGTATATATCTATGTAAATAGGTTTTTTTAATTTTTTGTACACATTTTTCAATAAAAAATTATTTTATTGGTCAGTTGGCCAGACATGAATATTGAAGTGTATTTACTGTACGATATTGTTATTCTTAAGGGTCATAGTCCCAGAATAAAGTTATTTTAATTATTATTTTTATAAACGCTTCCTAGTACTGATATACTGACCATACACTTAACAAACCACAGGAATAATAATAAATCAAAATATATATCTTTTACAAACATATTCACTATACCATCTAGCCCATGTTCCAATACTATATGTCGGAAAGTTAATAAGAACGGGGTGGATTTGCTTGTACGGGAACATTATTTTAATTCTGCCGTAAAGGTAAGCTTTTTATCTCAATAAAACTTTAAAAGTTTCTAAAAAGGAAATAAAACAATGAAAATTTTGTTTGTAATAATTATAAATTGCAGAAGTAAAATTTGTTTGAGACAACATTTTATTCGAATCTAGCAAGAGGGTAATTCGAACAAAAATATGATGTAATTGGTTGCAATAATATTTAAAATGCTAACATTAACAAAAATAAAAATGGTTTTATCTATCTTTCGGTCATTAGTCTCCAAGATTTAAAATTCTGCACGAGTTATTTTAGGTTCCTGATCTCCAAATAAATAAATAAAAATAGGAAACTACATATCTGGAGAAAATTCTAATCCTTTTCAGATATAAGTTACTAATATTTGTTACATTGAAAAATAATTTATACCAGTGACCTTTATAGTTCATTGATTTCATATATAGTATATGAAATCTATTTACAATTAAATTTTAATTAATAATAAATATCAGAAATTGGTTATGTAATTATGGAAGAGGATGGATTAGTTTTTGTTTCAGTGTTTCTCGTTTCTTTTTTTCTTCTTTTTTCATTTCCGTTGGAT
Source organism: Piezodorus guildinii (assembly GCA_023052935.1). NCBI lineage: Eukaryota > Metazoa > Arthropoda > Insecta > Hemiptera > Pentatomidae > Piezodorus > Piezodorus guildinii. Next base: position 85,812,417 of record CM041292.1, on the reverse strand, counting down.
AATATGGGATTTATCGAAACATATTTACTCAGAATATCAGAAGATAACGGGTACATGATTTTAACATAAAGTTTAGAGTGCTGTCAAATATTATTCTACAAAATGAGACACGGTCCATTCATTAATGCAAAAGGCTCTTAGCAATGACGAGCAGTTCATTATAACCCTTGTAATTCTCAATAACCATCGACAATTGCGTAATTCACAGAATTAACTTTCCCTGTTTCCTATGACACAGTTCTAAATGAGTTATTGATGAAATTATTACGAAATGTTCATAAAAAACATCATATTTCTGAGTACGTTAATTGTCATATAATGTTATTATAAATAATATATCTGTAAAATACTCACGGCAATTAACAATAGCGTTTTTATGAATAAAATTCTTCACTTTTTCGAGTTTGGATGTGACTGAGGCAACGGAAAAACAATTAGACCAACTGAGCATAATAATCAGGTTTCAAGTCACTGATCTGCCAATAGGAAAGAAAGGAAGAATACTAGCTTTAAATATCTAATAATATTTTTAATAATAAATTCGGCTTATGATTCTATAGACCGTCAGAAGATGTATGACATCACGATTTAACAGAGAATACCTAGAAAGTTAGTAAACCTAGTAGTAGAGATTTGTTTGTTGGAAACATTTCCTAAAGTTACAATCGGTCATAATTACTCCGAGAGATTTGAGGTGCGATTGGGTTTGAAAGAGAGGGACTGCCTTTCCCTGTTTTATTTAATATATCATTAGAATAAGTCATATAAAAGGTGACGTGTAACGAGAAAGGTTTCAATGTAGGTGATAAAATTCCGGATCTGGGATACGCCGGTGATTTGGTACTACCAGATGAAGACACAGGCACTATACATCTAAATACAAGTGCGTAAATAAAAACCGGTAAATAAATAGGGCTGGAAATAAATACTGATTAGACGACATATATGATTAGTACCAGAAACGGTGAAGATCTTTGTAATATTGATATATCAGGACATAATTTTGAACAAGTAGAGAAATTTAAGTATTTAGGTTCTATGATAACAAGTAAAAATGAAATCCAGGAAGAAATAAAGTACGGAAAAGACGGGAAATGCGTGTTATTATTCAGTTGCTAAATTACTTAGCACGCGGCTTCTGTCTAAAAACTATAAAATTTATAAAACTATTATTCTTCCGACGTTCCTTTACGGATGTGAAGCATGGCCGCTTACTTTGAAGGATGAACAACGTCTTAAGGTTTTCGAAAATAAGGTACTGCGTAAAATATTTGGTCCGAAAAGAGATGAGGCCACTGGGAAGTTTAGAAGGTTGCACAGCGTGGAATTGCGGACCTTGTATCCTGTGAATATAATTGAGTTGATAGCATCGCTGAGACTCAAATGAGCGTGTAAAGTTGTTGGGCTGAGTAAGGAACGGATTCCGAGATAGTTGGTATTCGCTGAACCGACGACTGGTAGATGTCCGAAAGGTAGGCAGAAGCGTCGATGGGAGGATTGTATTAAGGCTGATCTCGAAGGCTTCTCCTATAACGATGACCATTCGAAAAATCTGTGTAGGCGGTATTGTATAGTATAATCGGTATTGTACGTATAGTATAGGCGGTATGGTACAGTGGTATTCGCATCGAACCTTCAGGTTCCGTAAGCCCATTATTATTATTAGTATTAAATTACCACCATCTACTGGTGTTGGATATTCATGGGAAACATTTCTCTAAACTAGACAGTTCTATCTAATTGGTTTATAAAGTTCATCAAGAGTCGTATAGTAAGTTCGTAAGGGATTTGAAAGAGAGACAGCTTGACACCAAGGTTTTTGTAAGATACTTTTTGAAATGTTTAAAGAACGTAAAGGAATGTTGTATACTTAGGACTTCATTGGTTTAGAAAACTTTTTGCAGGAACCATCTACAATTTCTTTTCTAAATTTTCATCTCTGCTAGTAGCATCAATATAGAAGTATGGCCTTCACAACATTTCCAGATAGTTCTGTATCAACGGAGGAACGGAGGAGAAAAATAGGGGTATGTTCATTATCCCATCCAGAATCAGAGTCATAACATTCATACTGATAGGGATGATAAATGGAAGCACAAAGGATGTGTAATGTTAGGATTAAGGCCACTCAGAAACGTATTGAGGAAAGTTATCGAAGAAGGTTTGGTAATGTGTGCCCATTAAGTGGCAAAAGAAAGATATGAAAGGATTTATTCTAAGCTTCTCATACGATGACTAACCAGGAGGGGTAAAACAGATACAATTTACACGAGTAAAATATTTTAGGAAAAAAAAAAAGAAGAGCATTATCGTCTCAAAAGGATAGGGACCAAATCACTAACGATGGTGTTGCTGCAGATCTTCAGCTCATAAAAAACTCTTCAGGTGCCAATGGATGATGTATTCAGACACTTGGAGATGCTGAAATTCCTCCCGAATGATACTGTTTCCTATAGGGTGAGGTCTCTCAGAAGGTTAGCCGAAGTATGTAGTTCTGTTAACTCCAACATTCACTTCAGTGTCGTATCATACATGTTGAACAATGGTTTGACAGCGAGCATTGTTGGTGTGATGATGCAGAAGTAGATAATGTAGCTAATTCTTGTAGAGTAAAGGTTCTAATCATAAGCTCCTTCTAATCCTAGAAGATCTTCGCCAGGTTCTTCTTCTGGTCCTAGAAAAGAAAAAAACATGAAAATAATTATCAATATTATTTATTAATTAACAAGAATTGTATAAATGCCTCATGGCATGTATTGTTACTTTGTTCAGCATTATCAAGCCTCCTCTTTAGGGTCATTGTAAAACAGTGGGTGGAGAAACCTCTCAGTGAAAGAACAAAACAACAATATAGATTTTACTCATATCATAAGGTATCTTTCTAATTTGTGGTGCATTAAATTATATTTTTAATCATTTAATATCACTTTGCTGCTGACACAGCACTTATTTCTTCGCACAGAGATTTTACTATAGCTTATATTACCTTAAAAAATCATATATTTGACCTATAAATGTGATTTCAAAAATGAAAAATAAAAATTGATGCCTCTAAATCGAGCCATGTGAACTTTTCTCTGCGGAAAGCTGTAAAAATTGACAATGCAGTACCTTCAAAACCCAACTTACAATACCTATATTTTGATAAAAGAGTAACATGGTTCCATACATACGAAAAGAAAGCGACAAGTATTAACAAGACGTTGCAAACGACTTTTACATCTATTGGATTACAGATCACCACTAAAACGAAACAATCGACTAATATACACTACTCTGCTGAGACTAATCTGGGCATACGGAGCAGAACTTTGGGGCTCTGCAAAACACGTACACACTAATAAAATACAAACAACTCAATCCAAAATTTAACGAAAAATTGTTCCCGCTCACGTTCATGTTTCGAATCACACGATACCCAACGACACGAACATCCCAACAGTAAATTCTTACATTCACGACAAATATAGCACGTTTCATTCTTCGACACATCACCACCCAAATCAACTTATTTCTTCCCTTTCTTTCTCCCTGTTAAGAGGGTAGACCAAAAGAAGACTTAAAAGACGGTGGGGCCGAGAGATCTTCCAAACTAAATATTCTGGACGCTGGTCAAGAAGAAAATAATACCTCACATTTGCTGGATGCGCAGGAACGTAGTTGCGAATAAGAAACAATAATAAATTACTAATATCACCCAATTAAATATAATTAAGGTGCATATAATGTTCCTATTATTAGTTATATTTAAGTATTGATTAAATCAACAGAATTGAAAACAACAATTTATTTCGAAGTGATATGAATAAGTTTAGAAAGAATAATTATATCCATTCACTATAATTGGTACAAGATAAAGGTCATCAATACAACTGTCAATATTTATTTATTACAAATGTATGGTCTTCAATTGTAATGGTTTTAACTAATACTAGATGTACAAATAATTAAATTAGTGAACGTGCTAATAAATTGGCATCTGTTATTTCAGTCAATATCTAATTGTAGAACATTGTTTATAGATGTAAAACTATGAAACTGCAGTGCTGGCAGATAATCCTGCAATGGTTACTGCCAATTAACGAATATTCTCTCGTTCTGTTAACTGTCACCATTGAGCTTATTGCTGCTCTATTACCTAATTCTGACCATTTAGTTTAACAAGTACATATGTGGCCTTGTATACCAGGCGCCACTCAAAGATTTATTAGATTGAATAAACTATTTTAACTTAGTTAAGAATATATAGTCAACTGTATAAACTATTATAGGTGGAAATAATCGGGATTCAGTCTTTTTTTAAATATTTTAATTTTGCTGACGTTTCGGCTCAAGCTTGTGAGCCATAATCAGGGCATTACTGAGCCGTGTCCAAGCATAAACTTTCAGTTGATGGCTCACAAGAAAAATTAATATATTTAAAAAAAGACTCCCGATTACGTCATGAAAAATAAATTGAGTTTTCCAAAATAAATTAATTATAATCTTGTTGTTATATAGGAAAATGTATAAATATCGCCACGATTTTAAGTTGATGTTTAAAAAAAAGGTTGTATTCCTGTCGGTGAAAAGCCAATGTCTCGAAAATAGGGTTTGTCGGTTTTTAAAAACCGTTTTTTTGTAGAAAATTATAAAATTAGAAAACCGGTTTTTAGTAGAAAATATCGGTTTTCAATGTACGAATAACAATTTTAAAAAAAATTGAAAATGTCAAATGTACCATATTGATGAAAATACTGTTGCAAGCTGTTTGGTTCATGGAATAATATCGGTCGGATATGATTTTAAGAAACGTTGTGTTTTGTCATATATTGTGTTTTTTGGATGAATTAATTTAGATTTTATATCAGTTTGTCTTCTAGCTTATTTATATGCAGTTCATAAATTCAGTGTTCAGTTCTATAAATCGATTTTTGATATAGATGATATTATACAAAATGTTAGTAGGTAACATATTTTAATATTATAAAAATATAAATTTGTAACAAAAATTTGAAACCGGTTAAAACCGATTTTCTGAGAAAATTATTATTCGAAAACCGGTTTTCTAAAATGTCGGTTTTTGTATGAACCCTACTCGAAGAGCAGTCGTCAAAACGAAAATACCAACTTAAATGTAGAGATATTTTCTTCATAGTCAAACTGGCGACTCAATTTTTTCTTTATTTGAATTACAAGATGTATCCTTTCCAACATTCATCCTAGAAAGATGGTTTGGTATATTTTCTGAGGTCATCTTCATCCATTAGCTCACAGACAATCTCCTATCACCATACTTGATCAGTTGGGCTCGACAGATGGCTGTACCTGCCTAAATCATCCACATAAGGAATGGCGGAAATAGCTCATCATTGAGTACCCCCAGCTCTTCATTAAGGATTAGCTTCTACAGTGTAGGGTACAGGACTGCGCTCGGGAAACCGTCATCAGTATCGTTTCTTTACCTTATTCCTTACCTTATTCTGAGGCCGTGATTGGATTGCTATTATCGCCATTATTATTATTATATATTATCGGGCATGGTTCAAAGCTCTTAAGTAGTAGTTGCTTTAGCTTTGTAATCATTAAAATCTAGGAGTTATGTTTGATCAAAACTTAACGTGGAGTAACCATATTTCTCAAATTACCAGAAAATCCATCTTTATCCTCAAGCAGCTCCTACGTTTCCGTGACTTTTCCTAGAAGTACCCGTCATCTCTTAGGATCTTCTCTTTTTCTCCACCACATTGACAATGGACGCCTAGTATATAGAGGACTAAGCGGCAAAAACGAGATGAGGCTAAAAAGATTACTGAATAGGTTTATAAGATTTATGCATGCACTCTCTAGACAGTCACATGTCTTTCACTGGTATTCTGGTCAAAGGTGGCTCTATCCCGAATCCGGGAGAAAAAAACCTATTCCATCTTCCTATTCCAATCCTTGCGAACAATAAAGCCTTCCTATATCTTTGATCTTACGCGCTCTTCTGTGCACACCCTAAATACAAGATCTCAACCCATCGATCTATACCTTCCCTCTCATATAACAGTATCCTTTGAAAAGTCCTTTATCATCCGTGCTACCATACTTTGGAACTCTCTACCCATCTCCCTCTGAAAAGTAACATCCCTGTACACCTTATATTAAAAACCGAAGAGCAGTATACATTTCCACGGCACATAAAACGACTTCTTTTTTTCTTTTTTTTTTTAAACTCTGTAGTTTTAAAGTTCTCTCGACAATTTGCTGCTTCACATTCTTCATGAGCTTACTGTATATGGCATTGTCAATGAGTTTTACTGATTGAAAACGCTTGTTACTTGTATCATATTAGTAATCAGAATTTTTTGCTGTTTTCAATTCCTAATGGACCATTGCCGTTTTGGCTCTTTGAAATGACGTGTCTCACAATATTTCTTTTTTCTGATAATTTTTCTTACTTGAAGATTCCTAATATTATATACTATGCCGAAATTCATACTGGGCGGGTATGTATGGGAGCTTTTTGCAAAGGCTTCCCTCCTCAGAACTAAGATTCCCATAGGATGTGCCACTATTGAAAATTATCTCTGAATATTCTGGGGTAGTCGCGAGGTTGTGTCTTTCCTTTAATAATGCTAAAAGTGGCGGTGTATTCTTGCGCACAGCTTACCAATACATGGTTCTATGTCGCATATTGTTCAATATTTTTTTATGTACACCTTATATTAAAAACCGAAGAGCAGTATACATTTCCACGGCACATAAAAATACTTTTTTTTTTTTTTTTTAAACCCTGTAGTTTTAAAGTTCTCTCGACAATTTGCTGCTTCACATTCTTCATGAGCGAACGTATAGCCAACTCTTGGTCTAGAATGTGTAGGGAGGAAGAAAGGATCATCTAATGATTCATTTACTCCCAAATACTCCTAGAGCGTTGATGTAAGGAATCTTATTCATCATAAGTATCCTAGATGTAAAGAAGTAGCTAATTATGCTAAGTCATTCGGTAATTTTAATGTTTCTAAATTAAATTAATATTGATACGTGAGAGAATAAGTATAAGATTAAAAATTTTAATTTTAACTGTACATTTTAAAATAAATCAATAGATAAGATGAAATAAGACAAAAAGTTCTAATTTATATGTATAAAATATAGGTTGATAGATATGCTGTGAAAAGAGAGACCCAATGCAGTTGGACAGAAATTCCAATAAATAAAGATTTCTCTCTGGTCTGAGGTCGTGGCATAATAACTCTGATCCTCGATTTGCATTGGATGATGGTAGTTAAGAGTGTATGAATTGAACTGTAAAGTAAGGAACTGGGAAGGTTGTTTGGATATGACTATCGTTAGCAAACATTGTAATATGTATTGAACATATTAATAAATAGTATAAAAAAGATAAGACTTTGAAAAACATGGGGAACTCGTGGCTGTATAGCTAAAGCGCTAGTCTGTCGGCCTAAAGGTCGCGAGTAGATTAATCAGCCCGGGAGGACTTTTTCAAGCATGTTAATAAATGAGGATTCATTCACAACCTCCCCGGGTATGTGAGACCCGTCAGCCAAATGATTGGTTCTACTTACAAAAATTGGCAGTAGGGAGTGATGACCCAACTCTGCAAAATATTATCGAGAATCAATGGGCGGAATCTTTGGGAACCACACCGCTCTGCCTACGGTCTCCATGGCCTGTTAGCCAATGGAAAAATAAAATAGGCTTTATAAATATATCCTTTGAAAATCACCACCTTTTTCACAATAAATATATTTTGAAGTTTCATCTTCAAAATCTAAATCTCTACTTCAAAAGAACCAATTATAATAATTAACCAGGAACTCTTGACAAAGAACAGGAATACTCGTGCTAAGCCTAAAGATGAGGGAGGCACTGGGGCATAGTACACCGGCGGAAGGAAGAAGAGGTTGTACATTAATGAGTACAAAACAGGGACTACTAGGAGGGAGGCCATGTTTGCCTAATGTAGAGCCTCTTGTTGGATAAAGTTGTTGGATATGACAGCCTGTTGTCTCCATGGCAATTACATCCAGCCCTGTACCCACATTACCATACATATGAAACACCCCCTGCCAAGTTAGAGCGTTTCCGCTCTGTAGGTCTCTGTCTATTATCTCCTGGCTATATCTGTCCCCTGTAGTTGGCGTAGTTTATAACTAGGCGACATTATCACGGAACCGTCCCATGAAATTGTTTTTGAGCTACAATCAAATAATGGGATTTATCTAGAATCCTTAGAGTTAGTGAACACATTTATTATCATACTGTATACATGTTATTGGCTTATGTATAAAAAATAATTGTTGAAAATCGAGAAAAAATTATTCAGATTAAATATAAATTTATTATAATAAATTTCTATATAGAGAAATGTAATGAATGAATGAATAAAAAAACAAATACTAAAAGTACAATATCTTAATGTAATATACAATTAAAAAAACAAAACAAAAGAATAAATTAAATAATAATGAAAATGAAATACAAATCAACATTATGACCATCGGTGTTAGGAAGTGTAGACATTTAACACCTCACTTTAATCAAATTAGTTGACATCTGGTTGGGAACCAAAACGGTCTTGAAATGGAGAGAATAGAATGAAGATTGGGAAGGAGAATAAAATAAATACATATAAAGAATAGAACATATTCTTGGAAAGAAAAGCATTTTCCTATTTTTAACAATGTCATCGATAGTAAAATATACCTTTTATTTGAATGTCCGATGCAAGCCCCATAATATATATTCATATCATCTGACCCCCGCAAAATACCTTTGTGCCCGATCTACATTTTTCTTCGCTTAACATAAATTATTTTAAAGTAGAGAATATTTTTCGTCGCACAATACTTATTTTGATCATTTTAAAAAAACACGTTTATACAAGAGAGAAATGCTTTATTTATTTGGCAATGCTACCCAAATACATCGAGTTGCTTAAATAACACAGCATACTTCATCAAACCCTTGGACATATTTCACATACAATTACATTTTTTCTTTCCTATTCTAATACAAATTTACAATTTTTTTAGTTGTTTAAATTATTTTATTTTATTTCTCTCTACAACTATATTTGAAATTTAGACCTCTGGTGCACACATAACATAATCGAAATATTAATAGATTCAACATTTAATTGCCATACAGGTGATGGTGGTACCTGTACTACTCATGAAGGGTTTTGGATTAGGTACTTATAGAGATTCAAACGGCTTCACTGCTAACGGTCGAGCAAGGAAGTGACTAGAAGATCATGCTGAGCTGCCAGGCTGTTCCATTAATTTTAGGTTACCCACTTCATAGAGGCGGGTCTCCATAGCCCAGGGTAGCACTACAGCTGAAATTACAGAATAAATAATTCTGCCATAGCCGGGGTTCGAACCAGGACCCGAAGAACAGTAGACTCTACCCACTAGACCACACCGCTCCTTTATAATCAGCTTATATAACCACTGTTGATTGTACTGCATGAGGTTGAGTATCATTAGAGTACAAAGGCAAGAAAATAATGCTTAAGAAGGGCCGATGTGTGCAGAAGTCTTCAGAATGTCAGTAAGCAGAGGATGGAAGTGCCAAGCAGTCTTGTCAATTAGGGATGTTGAAGCCCAACGGTCGGATTATCTAAACTCAGACTGTAGCAATAGAATAAAACAATATCTCCCTAATCCGAGTATCTTAATAGAGGGTGGGAGGTTAGGAAAGGCTAATCTAATCGTAAGGTATAGCGGGGGGCTGAGTAGGTAACCGTGTAGTGCCCCCGAGGTGTGGGCTGCTCCAATCCACAAAAAAACTTCTCAAAAACAAAGGTGCCGTAATTAGGAACCGAGCCGGCCCGGTCGCTTCCAATTAATTACCAGTTAAACATTGGCGTCCCCTCGGAGCCTGATTTAAATTTTATTGCCCTCCCGACTTCACTAACACACATCAAATATGTCGGTTCTGTGGGCGGGGTCTGCTAAGGCTAGTGAAACATCCCACGCTCAATGAGTAAACCAGGTGTAGTTAATGTACCCTTCTCCCGCTCCCTCAGTACTCCGCTAATGTTCATTTCTTATTTACTGCTCCGTCTTCTTAGCATCTCATCGGCTCTGCCTAACGATTAGCCCATGATTCCTTGACTCAGTTATGACATCATACAACTCCATGACTGGATCTGTCATAACTATAATCACAGGCATACGTAACACAGACCAAGCAAGTACAGGAATTTTACACTTATCCGGGAGGTAGAGGGCAAAAGGTTGATTTATTAATGCCATGTTCAATTATATTCATCCAGCAACGATTTGTTGTCGCTCGGTTATTGTTAAGAGGATCATGTAATATAATCAATTTAGTACAAACTAATTTTAGTACGAAAAGTGGTAGTTATAGGTTTAGGCGCTGTCATCAGTCGGCAATAAAAAAAAAAAAAAAAATTAATAAATGCATGATAATTTTTATTTTGGCACATTTTGACTCCTGAGAACAAAGAACAACGAACGGAAGATCCAGTTTGTCTGGCATGATTTAGATAAATAATTACCTAGACAGCTTGTAACTAAGAAATATATACAATTAAAATTAGTTAATAATATGAAAATATAATGAATTTAGAAAAGTACAATTAAGTCAAGACAGTTTACATGAGTGTGGAAGTTTGATCTTTTAGAAGGTAGATAATTATGTGGATATTAATTATTTGCATGTGGTTAAAGATAATTCCTCAAGTTAGGTACTGAGTTCTAAAGTATGGTAGTACGGATGATTAAGACTTTTCTAAGGATGCAGTTCTGTTAGAGGGTATATATAAATCGGCAGGTTGAGATCTTGTCTTAAGGGTATGTACAAAAGAGCGAAGAGTGAGGAGGTGTTTAAATATATAGAGAGTTTTTATGTCTCTCAAGGGTTGGAACAAGAAGATAGAAGAAGAAAAAGTAGGTGTTTTCTTCGTTCCAGTAAGAAATATCTGATCGTCTGGAGAGCCGTGTAAATAAAAATTATATAGGCTACTTTTACTAATATAGAAATGACAAAATCCTATAACGTGTGTGCCAAAATCAGCTAATGAAAACATGTAATATTTATTTTTTTTAAGAAACATTATCTATTTTATTTTAGACACTTACATTTACATAAAAAATAATAATAAAAAAGAAGCATCAAACGCATTTCATCAGTTTAATATTGGGTTGTACGGAAAATAACGTGGGATTTAAAGTTTTCTTTAGAATAGCTCTCTATATAAAAAACTGTAAGTATGTTGAATTATTTATTTGAATCAATGTCAACACTTGTTTATCCTCTTTGAAACGATAATGATGTTTTCCTCTGTAGCATTTCACTGGAGATGGTTCAGAAGTGAAGAAGCATACAATTTTCTAAAGCCTCCAACTTCTCAAGAAAAGGTAATGTATTCTCTCTGGTCGGCTTTCTTTGATTTGATACAATACAGCTTCCCACATCCTGAAGAGACCATCACTGCCGCATCGTGATGTAACCAAACGATAGCAATGCTTCGGGAATTGGCAATCATGAAACTATCTTTGGTCAATCGAAAGGAACGAGGATTTTGTTGCACTACACATGTCTTACGTGTGACGTCCCAAAAACTGTTGGAGGTTGGATATGAATCTCTGCCTCATCCGTCCCACTCTCCTAATCTCTTGTCTACGGATTATAGTTTTTTTTTAGGAACCTGAAAAAAATTAATGGACGAAGGAAATTAGAAAATGCGCTTTTACTTGAAAATAAGTACTTTATTTTTTTCAATACATTTTACAAAATTAAATGTTGAAATTGATATTTTGATTCGACCGAACATAATTTATATTTATTCATCATGACTAATTTCAAAATATTTTTACCAAAATCTTTTTAGTTTTTTTTAATTTTAAAACACCATTCTAGGGACAGAGACCATTTTGTTTGTTTGTTCATTTAACACCACTTTATGCAACTGTGGCTAATCGGACAATACTACAGTGGGAGTCCTAAATTTTTCCTATCCAGATTTAATTAGGATATGCATCTTTAATTAGTACCTGACATCGCACAGGCTTGGGACCACCTTTTAACGCCCCTCACAAAGACGGCATAACTAAGGATTTTTACTCATATTAAGAAATCCTAGGACCACCTGCGGGTTTGAAAGTGACTTTTGGCATAAAAGACTGTTATGCTTGCCACCCTGCTACTGTTGATCCCCTAAGACAGTTTTTATGTGACGCTTAAAATGAGCTTGAGGGATAAAAATTATTAAATGGATAGCTGTTAATAAATAAAATAAAATAGTTTCAACTGCAGATTCCTCCCCTTATTATTCATATTAAACGTTTGTCTGAAATCCGTACACAGACAGAAGCAACAATGAAATATTATTATCTACTTTTTTTTTTTTTTGCAAAACTACTAATTTTCGCTTATTTTGGTGAATTTATCTATTTTAAATTTAAATTTGAAAAATGTAAAAAAAAAAGATAAATAAATAATAAAAATGAATGTTAAATATCAATATAAGCTAAGGGAGAGAGTACGTTATGAACTATTTTTCTCTTCGTCGAGAGGAACAGACAGTCCTATTCTCTCTCCTTGTTATCTGTAAACTGAGAAAACGTTTCTAGGTTTCATAGCACATTTCAAATGGGAAAATTATTACAAAATTTTAAAATTATGCAAAGATTTCTAATCTGGAGAAAATTACCTTAATTGAAGGTAATTACAGTTCATTCTTTCGACTTCCCACAAGGTATTGTAAAAACTGCAACCATTTTTTTTCCTTTCCCGAATCGAGTTTACAACAAAACGGAACAGTGCCTCGCGTTATTTATTTGATGTAATTATACAGGAAATCAATCTGCTTCAATCGGAAAAATGTATGCAATTCAATGAAAAAACAGTACGCCTGAAATATGTTGTCCCACAATATGGGAAAGAAAGTGTACCACCCTGGTCGCGATGCATATCTCTCTGTTATCCTTGTAGTTGCAGCGTCACCTGCTCTTGATAAGCTCTTTGATATATTTGATTTTAATTAACTGTCAGTCGCAAATTAACATTAAGGAAGTTGTCCTCTTATCTCTCCTCTGGAAATATCCTCTCGAATATAATTATTTAATATGAAAGCGATTACATCAGGGCCTTTTAATATATATAATTTGGACAATTTATTATCCCATCTTCTCAGTGATAGCGCCAGCAATTAAAATTTATAACTTAAGAATAATTACGTGGATAAAACGTTGTTGGGATATGCAGTTCTGTCGTAACTGCATACAATTATGCAATGCTTCACAAGGACTTCAAGCTATTAAAGTGTTGTGGAAGTTAAAAAAAAAAAAAAAAAAGACACATAATAACCGCTGTTGTAGTTGTAGTTGACAATGAACAGGAAATGTTTTGAAGAACTTATATTTTTAGAAATAGTATCAATTCCGAGACCAATCAAATCAATATTATTGGTCTAAATATTAAAACTGAGCACTGGCAAAACGTTCAAAATACTTATTCTTCTATTTCTTTTCCTTTGTAATGTAGCGAACTTTTTTAGAAATATCTAAAGTTGTTAATGTAGAAATAAATTACAAATAAAATAATAAACACAATAAATAAAACTATAAACAGAAAATTAGGTCTAAGTAATTTTAGTTTTCTGATATGTGGAATAGTGTTTGTAACTGTGTAAATAGGATCACCATTTCCATCCTTATTACAAATCTACATAAAAAAACGCTTCAAATTATTACACAATGTTTTTTTGTTTTTTTCCAAATAATTATATTACGGTTGTCATTTTATAAAGTTTATAAAATTTTGGTATTTATTAATTAATTCAGCCAAAGGGATTTTTTTATTCGTTATTCAGGTGCTAAGTATCTTGAAACGTTAGCTATCAAATTTTGAGATGGGGGTATTTTTTTTTTTTTTTTTTTTTTTTTTTTTTTTTTGTGGTCGATTAAAAAGGTTCATTATTGAAAATAATAAACCAAAAGTATTATACTAAACTTCTTAACTTTTTATTTTTCTTTCCTTTCGATTTTAATTCAAATAAAATTTCCTGATTTAATAACATTGTTTGTCTACTATCAATAATAACCGAGATATCAGGGAATCAATCACAACTCTTTAAAGTTGTGGCTTGACCTTATAAGATTAATTTTTTTCTCTTTGTTCATCGCGGTGTCTTGGTCCCGAAAATCTTTTCGATTTTTTTCTATCTTCAATGCTAATAATAATAACCGAGTTTAGGGAGAAGTGCTTCTATTATAATTTGTGACTTGAATATATGTATCTCTTTTTTTAATATATATTTTTTTTTTATGCTTGGTTAAAGAACTATTTTTTTTTTCTCTACCTTCAAAAATAACTGAGTTATTCAATTATATCAATTTTTAAAACTAATCGGCTAATATTAACGTCTAGGTGTTAGGATCATTGTTAGATGGTATTTTTGTGCAAAATTAAAAAAAAAAAATGGTATAGTAGTTATGGAGAAAATGACGGAGTAAGATGGACGGTAGAAACGAGTTTTATTTTATTCGTTATCTGGTTTTACGTATTTTGAAACTTATGCCCTCAAATTTGGAGATGGGGTAATTTTTTTTTTTTTTTTTTTTGTTCCTATTACAAATGTTTATTATTGAAAACAAAAATATTTATTTAGATATGCACAACTTTTACTCCACAGGCTAACTTAGTATCAAATTTTGTGAATTTCCTTGCAGTTAGTAACGATGTATTTCATTATTACCAATTGGGCTAGGAATAGCCAGTTTATAAAGTCGAACGAATTCTAGTCATAATAGATTTGTATCTAAGTGATATGTTGTTACAAAATAGGCAGTAATAACAACATTTCAGGATCCAAAAAAACTTATGGATCGATAAAATTGAAACTAAACTACTAGAAACATGATCTAAAGTTATGGCTGAGAAACCTCTACCTATGATCCGAATGACACAAATGGAAACGATAGCAAAAGAACCAGAATAGGAAGTCCTTTCTGAAAGGAGTATCTGGATAGAAATAACATTTCTCTCAGTGCCAAGCAAATCGATATCCAAATTTATCCGAAGAAGAAAAGAGTAGGTTTTGTGCCTTCTATTATGCATCGACTTGATTACCGAAATAAGGATAATTTTGAAATAGTTCAGTAAAATAATAAAGTTCCCTCCAACTGGTATCTTGAAAGATCTCCGGTTTTCGCGTGAACTGAATTTGGACAACTCAGAGAACGTCTGAATAAGAATCCAATAGACACCAAAGCGACTAAAAGAAGTTGATTAAGACTCATATAAAAGGGTTAGGATAATAAATCTGCTCCCGCGGTTTTTTACTCAAACTTGGGGGATCAATTTGGTGTCGAATAAAAATAATTCACTTAAATTTTTAGATTTTTAATTCAAACGGTTTTCGAGATTTTTTGAAAACCTATTTTTTTCGATTTTAATATTTTTTTAATTATAAAATGTGAAATTAATTTATGGTGATTATTTCTCTGATTCTTAGGAGTCAAAGGCATGAGAAAATGATATGATCATGATTCTTAAAGGAAAGCCAATTTTTAGCGAAAGAAAGAAAACCAAAATATATATTTTTTTAACCTTTTTGAAAAGTGTCAATCACTGATTTTTTTCAGAAAATGTCTTTTATACTCCTCTATACACAGAATTTTTTTCGAATTTTTTGAAGCGGTGGAACAATATGAAAAAAAATAAGTTTTTAAAAAAAACTAAAGCCCTGCATTTAACTTACATTTCTTCTTATTATTGAAAAATATGTAAACAATTATTTCATACCAAAAATTAAGAATTAAATAACTTATAAAACATTTTCAATCATTTTACTACAAAATGATTAGGTACTATTAATAAAGAATACGGGACTTTACAGAGTACAGTATTTTAGGAGAAATCATGCTTCTCTTGGGGCCTAGTAAGATCATATCCAGGATATCATAAAATGAACTATTATGTTATTCGATTCTAGATTCTACTATGCCGATTTTTAACCGAACTAACTAATGAGTATCTGAATCTCTATTGAAAAATAAAAATATATAACTCTCAATAATGATGAAAACAAAGGCCCTTAACAGAATATATCAAGAGAATGTGTAATCACGGTCTTAATCTAAAATTTTTTATAAAATTAGTATTAATGATATTCACAAATGTACATAGAAATACAACAAATAAACATGAACAAAACGATAATAGGTTTATAGAGCTTGTGAAGAAACTATTCACTCATCTAGGTTACGATGAGAAGTTACGGATAAGCGGGTTTGATTGGGCTTGTAGTTTAAAATTCAAATGAAGATGAGTCAGAAAAAAGTAAGTTGGAAATAAGGGTGTAGACAATGTCAAAATTTTCAATATATGAAATGTTCTGAGTTGTAGAAACATGGTTTGAAAGACCGGAATTATTACTATGAATAAAAGTAGTTGTATCCTTGAAAAAACGAATGCAGAACTTTTGTATGAAGTAATTTGGACCCATTAGTCGTTATATATAAGAATATCAGAATTTACTCAAGGTAAACGACATATTCATACAACTAAAATTGCTAAAAAAGCTGCCAGACAAATTATAAATCTTAAAACCTCCTAAAACGGTTAGAAGCACCCACTTGCACGGAATGTGACAACGTCATACAGAGTGTGAACCATTTGTTATTATAAATAAGCGTTATTTTAAGTTTGAATTGTAAAATTTGAAATTAATTTATGGTGATTATTTCTCTGATTCTTAGGAGTCAAAGGCATGAGAAAATGATATGATCATGATTCTTAAAGGAAAAGCCAATTTTTAGCGAAAGAAAGAAAACCAAAATATATATATTTTTAACCTTTTTGAAAAGTGTCAATCACTGATTTTTTTCAGAAAATGTCTTTTATACTCCTCTATACACAGAATTTTTTGAAGCGGTGAAACAATATGAAAAAAGATAAGTTTTAAAAAAAAACTAAAGCCCTGCATTTAACTTACATTTCTTCTTATTATTGAAAAATATGTAAACAATTATTTCTTACCAAAAATTAAAAATTAAATAACTTATAAAACATTTTCAATAATTTTACTATTTCAATTCAATATTTCTATTCAATAATTTTACTATTTATTTGTGTGGTTTTAATTTATGACCGCACCCCCAACCATCTTCCTCATCTAATTTGTTATTATAATGTAAAAAATACAAAAAATTGAGAAAAGCTATTGGATTGCCACTGACGCTTAACCAAATACTCGGAGACGAAGAAAAGCATATATCCAAACTATTTGAATATTTAAAGATTGTAGGGTACTACAATAGAGTATAAAGTAATGTGATGACGCCAATGACCCTGTAGGGTAGAGGCGGATAATAAATAAAAAAAAAAAAAAAAAAAAAAAAAAAATCTTAAAAAAAATATATTCAACAAAATTTCTAGTTCATCAATATAAAAATCACGCTATGATATTGGAAATTATGAATCTTAGGCCGCGATATAGCCTTCATTTGGGTCAGCTCCTATTGCGGCATTAGAGGGAACGAAAATGCAGACGTCTCTTCCCGGGTGGCTCGAGCACACAAAGCTTATCCCGCCAATGTTATTGAACAAGTTCCTCTAGAAGATTGAGTGAGGCAAATCAAAACCTTCCAGATGACGCAGTGGGGTGATGTCTGAGGGAGCAAACAACTGAAAATAATAGGCAATATTACGAACTGGATGACTAGCAGTAGGAAGTTGAGAGAGGAGGAAACAATACTATGTCGTCTAAGGATTGGACATTGCGAATTCTCACAAAGTTATCTTCTTCGTGGCTTAGAATGCCACATTTCCAGTAAGTCCAAAAGGACAGTGAACCAAATATCAGTGGACTGCTAAGAATACAACGTAATAAAGAATCTTTGTAATGACTTTGGGCCAAACTTTCGTGAAATCCTTCAGGACTCCGAAAATTATGTTGTTTCTCTAATAGGGTCTCTTGAAAGAACCCAATTTTATGACGAAAAAGGACTGCCAATGAATCTTGTGGGTAGGAACACTCGAAAATAAATAAATAAAATCACTGCTGACCATATAGGATTTGGATTCAAATCTTGAAGGTCATTTGGATAATCAAAAAAACAAAAAAAAAAAATAAATAAAACACAAAAAAAACAAAAAAACACTGCTACTATAAAGAAAATAGAAAATCACCGATAGAAGGATTTCAAAAATAACGCCATTTTGAGTTATCATGCCCATTATTATTAATAAAATATTTTGGAGGAATCATATCTGACTTCGTGTAAACCCATACTTAGCGCATGAAGGGAATTAATCAAATCTGTTCTGTAAAGAAGGCATGCAATATAATATATATTTTCTTAAGAACACATCAAGACGCCTAACTTTTTTTTTTTCTTTAATTATTTGTTTCCCTGAAAATAATAATAATGAAATCCCTCATACAAATACAGTTTTTCGTTTTTTGTAATACAAAGTTATACATTTTTAAAGGAGGTGAGGGCGAAATGAATAATAGCCGGGAACTGCACAATGGTATCAAAGGTATTCTTTTATTGTCCAGTAGGTGCAATTGATAAAAAATGAAGAATAATAAATTAAAACCAGAAGAGAGACAAAACGAGGAGCGCACAATAATAATCGAGATGGAAGGCAACAGCTGGTGAGAGGTTACAATGGATTTGCCACTGTAAAATAAAATAATCAATCTACTATAATAAAATACAGAAAACAAAATAAGAAATAAAAATGAGCTTCAATTAAATATAAAGAGAACTAAAATATAAACGTTTAAGGCTGTGACAAATCCATTTCACATAACCTCTTTGCTCCCACCAGCTGTGTGTTTATAACCTCACTCCATCACACACATCAGGCCCGTCACACATTTTTTATATAGTTATATAACTGAGGATGGTAAAAATTATTTTAAAACATGTGTACAAATGTATATGCAATTAAAAAAAAGAAGTAAAGGGAAAAAAAAACTCAGTAAGGTTTTATGAGAAAGCATAACAATATTAAAAAAAAAAAAGGAATATATAATAGTAAAAAAAAAAAAAAAAAATATATATATATATATATATATATATATATATATATATATATATATATATATATTTTCAAGAGACATACGCTTCTGGCTTTGATTTTAAAATGAAAATAAACATATTCATGTATTTTCTGGCAATAATATACAGACGTTTGTCAAAGTGGAGTTCTTGATATAGAATCTGTTCAACAGGAGCTAGTGGAGTGTCTTTAAAGGATACTGTAGGGCAGGAGGTCATTGGTTAATGACGAAGGGTAAAGGTTATTTGGTTGGATTTGTTAGAATAAATTTTAATCCTCCAATTCTCGCACCATACTTCTAGGTCTCGGAGGATCTTATTCTTAGAATGTTAATTATATATAAATAGATATTTCTTATAGATTCGTCATTGGATGTGGGCAATAATTAGGTGATTTGGAAACTATTGAAATTTTTTACATCAGGTAGGTAATGCTGTCTGTAATCATGGTACATCGGGCATTGTACTAGTAAATGAAAAAGATCTTCCGGTAATTCGTACTTTCAAAAAGTGCACTGGTTTAGCGGTTTAATTAAATGTGTTTGGTTATTGGACTGAGTTAAGCCAGTGTTTTGGCGAATTTAAATGGCTAGTCTATTGTTAAATATGGTTGGGTATCAGCATTATTAGTAAATTTTTTATTATAAATGGAATTGAACTTCGATAACGCCAAGATATACAAAAGAATAGTTGAGAAATGTGATGCATAAGCTGGATATTGTTCCTCCTCCAGTACGCACATATTAATTACCCTAGGCAGATCTAGCTGGAGTGGAGGAGATGGGCCGCTGGAGCCCTCACCGCCATGACTGACGGCCGCCTTTCTCATTAGTCTCCTTTATTTATCGGCGGGTCTGTTCCTGACTCTATAGCGACAGTTGTTTTTAATGCCCTGCCCTGCCGTTGAGGGCAATAATGACATTTTATAATTTGTTAAATCTAATTCAGCCCAGGAGCGTGCCTCTCTATCGGCGCTGCCCTGTTTCAATTCGATTCGAACCATAAATCAATTATGGCCTCACTCTGACGATGAGTTGATAGCCCGATGAATGTAGTGTGCAATGAACCAGATCTTTTTGGTTTCGACACCCATAACGACTATCATCCTGTGTCTATAAGAGGAGCTATTGAGATATATATGCCATATTAAAAACACTATATGTGTACAATAACATCTCAAGTTATAATGTTTTTAATTTATTTTCTCAGTTTTATAACTTTGCATAACTATTATATCCAATGATCGACAGTAGTTACTTGGGGGATTTCCCCAATGACATATATATATATATATATATATATATATATATATATATATATATATATATATATATATATATATATATAAAATAATTATGTTATTAAAGTGCTATTATTATTATATATTTGTATGAGATAAAATGTTATGAAAAGTCTTGTAAGAGCTACAAATAAATTTCGCTAACCTCATTGTTAAAATCAATTTTGGAATTTTTAAATTAAGTTAGAGTTCAAAAATGGTTAAAGAATTCCTTTAAGTTTCGATCTAAACATGTGTCCTTTTTTCTTTAGATCATTATCAGATTCGTTCAACTTGTATGTTTAGCGGTTTTTTATCAATGCTAACGAGCCGATATGGTCAATTTTTTTCATATTTAAAGTAATTTAGTGAAAGAAAATATTTTTCGAATTTAAAAGAATAAAAATATCCATTGGAAAGTTGAAAGAGTAATTAATACCGAACGCTTTAATCTTTTCTAGATTTTCTTCAAATTAATAGAAAGTTTCCGTCTGAAGCAATAAGAATTAGTTTTAAAACAGTCAATTTCAGCATCTACCCAACATTAAACAGTCAAGAAAGGCAATCAAAGAATGTTATAACATAAAAGGAGCTTGTTATAAAATGTAATAAGTAAATTCATAATAAAAACAGGTCTAAGGGAAGATTGTAATTGATATAATTAAAATAGTAGGTTTCTATTATCTTCCAAAAAAAAGTTTTTACAGAAAAACTTTAACGAATCAACGTTTCGGGGGACTTTCCCATCATCAGGGCTCACTGAGTTGTCTGACAAGTTAAAAATCCATTTTTATGATTTAAAAATGTTGTCAAAAAAGTCTTTAAAATAAAATTATATTCCACAGGGAACATCAATCACCCCACCTCACATATTCTTAGGCCTCTTGTATAGTTAAATAGTTGTATTAGTTTGTATAGTTTTTCTGTAAAAACTTTTTTCGGAAGATAATAGAAACCTAATATTTTAATTATATTAATAAGTAAAGTGACAGCGAGAATCGAGATTATGGGTTTCTCGTGTATATATCTTAAAACATTATTTAGTCATTCTAATAAAATGATAATTGAAGAAAAACAATTTAAAAAATGTATACCATAGAATAAGCTTGTTATAAATTCATAAGCAACGTGATAGAGCTAGAATCGAGATTTTTTGGGGCGGTAGGTCACTTAAGAAAGAGAGGAGTATTTTACAAAAAATAAAACACTATTCGGATCTTTTTAAGTAAAAATTCGGATCTTAAAAATTTACGTATTTCCAAAGATCTGTGGCTCAGTTGTTATAGTTAGAAAAAAATGTGTTCAAAAGTTAAGTTCACAAAAAATATGTATGTAAATACCGGAACTTTTACTAACGACGAGTATGTCGACAATATAATCTGTTCCAAACCTATCTAGAGTGGAAAATTCATATTTACCGTATGTCATAAAAGAACCTTAAGCCACCAGGAATGAAATGTTGTTCAAATATGATATGTTTTTGGCCTCAATTCTTGGATTATGATCTTGACTACCATGCCACGCCCATTTCTAGTCACGAGACAAATAAGCTCATTCCTCATTACCTTCTTTAAATTTCAACTAGTCAATCATACTGTGGTTTAACTCACACCCAATTTATAAATTTTTACTTTGGCTACTGTTTTGGATACTTCAGGTTTTATAGAGGCTGAGGGTGCCTGGCTACTGCTTGGATTAAGTGTAATTTGTGCTTTTTTAATATTTATTGATATCTACAACTGTATTATATACATGTAAAGACGCTACCCATTGGCAGCACTCTAAAAATTCTAAACCAGAAGGTCTCGGGGTCATCTTCTTCTCAGACGTCTCGGAGGATGGTTAGGAATCTAAGAGGATGATACGATGGAAACTAGTGGATTAGAGTGGAAATGGAGTTTTTCCTGGAATGATTGATACCTCATACGGGCTAATTCAGTAGCATATGAAACATTAAGGTCATAAAGGGTCTTAAGGATTTTGAGAAGGATTTTTGATTGTATACGAGAAGAGGAAATAATAATAAAAACAAGTGTGTGTGTGTATATATATATATAATATATATATATATATATATATATATATATATATATATTATATATATATTGAAAATGCATATGCAATATTTTCATGAGGAATTGATAAGTAAGTTGTGTTATTGTAGCAACCTGATGTATTTAGGCAGCATTGCCGAAAAATAAAACATTTCTCTTGTAGCTTGAAATTGTAAGATACCCATTTTTTTTTTAAAGTGTATCTGGTTGCTATCACTAATTTCCGAATGTCCTTACCCTACCAATCCCTCCTATTCCACCTAATTTTATGATTCTGTATTTCAATTAGACTATCTTCGTTTTATCCTACAGCAGACGATCTATTATTAGGACTCAGTGATCCATAATGATTTCAAATATGGGTAAGAATGGGTTGTTTTTTTATGTCAGGCGTTAATTTTAAGTAATAGAGCATTTATTTCTTACAGAGAGAGGAGATAACTGTAATGTTTACTCTTGATTCAAAATGGAGACATACCCACTCAAAGACCAAACCGACCTTACTGGAGTAAGTAAATAAAATGAAAGCTCATTTAGAGAGAGACAGGAAGCTGGGGCAGAGGGGAGATGGCGATCTGGAAGTGGCGGAGGTCCTAGGCTCATTACCCGCCGAGATAAGGCTATGCAGATCCCACAAGTGTGGGGTGCTTAATTAGGGGGCTCCTAACTCTCAGTCATTTCAATTTTAAATCCAACCCCAGCCACACACCTTCTGTATTCCTATCTTAATGAGTCTCTGTATCTTATATATTGCCCCGTCTCCATTCTCGATATATCCCCAATTTTATCTCATTGTCTCCTCTAAGCTTTCCAGCAGCAGGTTAGGTATAATTAACGAGGAAGGCTGTTTAGAGAAATAATCAGCTGGAAGCTATCTAATGTTTCTATAATCATAATACCTCATTTTTCATACCAATATATGGATTTTTAATTAGGTCATAAAATATGGTAGTTATTCTCACTTTAAAATCTCTGTGAAGGGGTGAAAAACTATTATGGGCCCAATGCCAAGGTATTTTTCTTTGAAAAAAACAACAACAAAAAAAACAGCACATTAGAAAGTGTAAATTGTATTAGTGGCTAAATCTAAAACTAAACCAAAGTTTTATACATATTTGAATGTGGGTTTTTTTTCTTTATTACTTGTCACATCAGTGTTCAGAAGTATTAAAAAAAGGAAACTTTGTCAATACATGTATAGGTATTTTAGAGGGTTCTTAGAATGAAGAAATTAATAATATCAGGATGGTTTGGATGATTTGGCCAAATAGACGCATTGTGCCTAAAATACATTAAAACATTAGATTGAGTGCTAAATTCTCTGTCCATTGTATTAAATCGATATCATGTGATAGGGCCACCTAGATAAAAGAGACCTAACGTCAGGGACATCATGTTAACAACAATCAAGTTGGCAAGTTTGAACTTTGTGGAGAGAGGTGTAAGAAAGGGAAAAGAATATCGGCTTAGAATCAAAGTACCGGATTGCCTGTACTCTAGCGGGAGAAGAGGATATTCAGTCAATCTCATCTCACATATGAACATTGTTCCCGAGAGGCTGATTCAACAACACCTGATTTAGCACTGCAGTGAGGAGCCCATCAAAGAAGACTGGACTCTTTACAGGTCCTTGTCTTCAATCACCATTTGGATAGATTACAGATCCACACCGTACAGTGGATACTTAACACTGAAGCTAAGGTGATAATTTCCCTGGGTTGGAATCAGATAAGTAACTCTTACTCACTCTCCAATTCCGCCAAGATACCTTAATCTTCCGATTTCCAATTACGAAATGATGCATCAGCAGAAACATTCTTTGTAAGTGACAATAAGAACTTATAGACTAATAGATATAATCTGCGGGGCACCTCAAGGATTTCTTTTGGGACCATCACTGTTTTTAGTTTTTATGGAATAAATGGTCTCAATTAAGAATTCTAAGGATTATTAGCCTGAGCTTCTTGGTGTCTCTGACAAGCTCAGGACTGCATGTTTCAGGCTGAATCCGAAGAATAAGGATACTATTGTAATAGAGCTTGAAGATGAGAAGAACTGACTTTAATAGGGAAATTAAAAATCAGAAAATTTTCAATTCCATCCTCTAACTAGGTATCACACTAGGATCTCATGTTCTCTAGCGATATCTGGAAGATATAAAAGCTAGCTAGGTTGAAAAGATACTGGTGCAACCATCTGGGTCTCACTTTATCTGATATTTAAGGATATCATGCGACCAACAATATAAATCTATATTGCAACTCTAATGCAAGACAAGGCTCGAGGTACTACAGGAGAGCCAGGGATACCAGAACTATTCCTCCGGTGGATCACCAGAGGTACCAAGTTTTTGTTTTTAGTTTTACTAATCTCCTTTATTGTACAACATTTGTTCGTTTGTAACGATTGCAAAACAAATACAAAATGAAAATTAATACAACTAGGAAATTAAATTAAGCCTTGCATTAACCGATGAAACACTACTAATTGTAAGTTTCATACGTCCAAAATTTTTATTGAGAAGCAAATGATGGCCAAAACTTAACGTTTTGACGAAGGTGTACTGCATTAATACGTACGGATCACTGAGGTACGCGATATCATTCCTCTCCCGAAGAAAGGAAGTACTGCAATGATCCTGGAATTAGGGACTTTTAGAGCAATGGCTTTGATGAAGCAGGTGGAGTAGAAAGGGAGAAGAGACCTATCTACGAGAAATGATTTTTATAATATTCAGATACATCCTCTAAAACTTTATGGTTACATATCAATATTGAATAAAATGAAACCAATGGGATTTACATGATAATAATCTTTAGGTTAATTCAGTTGAAGTATGTTTTGCTATCTATTACAAAAGTTTAAAGAATCAAAAATTCACTTCAATCTGTTTTATTACGATTTTGCATTCAGGAAATAGTTCGATAATTCATCCCTTTCCTAAAAAAAGAGTTCCGCTAGAACATCGGCGAGTTACAGTTCTCCCTTGCAGCACAAGGAGCTTTTTGGAAGATCCGTGTGGCCGAAAACTTAATTTTAGACCCCCTGGGTAACATAATCCACAACTACCTGCATGGTAATTAACGATTAAATTTATTTATATTTTGATTTTATGATATGCGCACCAAAGGTTATCTGCCGATAGAAGTGAAAACTTTTTTTAATTACTATTTTTAATAAGCCTGCCATTTGTATCATGGAAATTCGGACATTTAGGAATATGCTTTATAACTGTTTTAAAATATTGATCTATCTGTGAATGAATTAAATTAGTAGCTCTTTTTTTTTGTCTTTTTTCGTTGACTTAATTACCCGTGTTGATATTGACGACCCTTGAATTTCGGCATTATAATTCAAATTAATCTGTTTCAGAAAATGGGATGCCAGTGCAAAACATATTGGTAACGAAAACTATCACCATGGTGACGAAATCAAAGCTTTTACCCCTGCCAATAATCACATAACGTACGTAAAGAAGTTTTCAATTTAAAAATCATGAAGGAGATCAGCTGATGCGCTCGATGATAACAGTCATACGTTACATCGTCTCTCAGATTTTTGCTTTTTTCAGTAGGAATTCGCTAGAATTCAGTCTGGAGAACATCACTAGACCTCAGGAATATTACGGCAGTGAATATTGGAGAAGTTTCGGTAAGCAAAGTTATAATTTACTTTGTACAATCACGAAAAAGTGAAAGAAGGGTCACTGATCAGCTGATTGCCGCTAGCTCGGCAAGCTCGGGTTTGCTTTTCTTTTAATTATCTTTCTTTTATCTTTAATTCTTATCTCATAATTTATTTATTATTATTATTTTCTTAATCAATGAGATATTTTCATCAAGTCATGTCCTCAAAGTCTGTAAGTAAAAGATCTAGATCTGCAGGTTCTAACTCGTCTCCCACAAAACAGAGACCCCGCCGTGAACAAAATAAAAAAATGATTCCACCAGCGACCGCGTCAGCTACCTCATTAGGATCTGTACCACAGCCCAGCACATCATCACAAGGAATAACTGATGAATCTCCGTTTTTTACACCGAATCCATTTCAGATCCTCCAAAATGAAAAAGAAACCATGGAATCTTCTCCTATAACCACTACCTCCACCAATATTTGTTAAAAATATTAAAAATTTTAAACTGATGTGTGCGCATTTAAACAAAGTAACAGATCCTAATAGTTATTATTGTATAAGTAGAACCAATGATACTAAAATATCTCCGACTACTGCTGAAACCTACAGAAAGATTGTAAAATATCTGACTGAGACCAAAGCTGACTTTCATACTTATCAGCTGCGCCAAGAGAGAGCATCAAGGGTCGTAATCAGAAACCTACATTCCTCAACACCCGTTGAAGCAATCAAAGAAGAACTGACAGAATTAGGATTCCAAGTGAGGCAAGTCACCAACGTTCTAAAAGATAAAAGTCCACTGCCTCTATTCTTCGTGGACTTGGAACCATCAGCAGGAGTCGAAAAAATCTATGACCTCAGCAGACTGTACTATACCCGTGTAAAAGTTGAAAAACCTTACACAAAGAAAGAAATAGTCCAGTGCCATAACTGTCAGGCATATGGTCATACCAAAAGTTATTGCCATCACATACCACGCTGTGTGAAATGCGGTGAACAGCATAAAACAGAAGAATGTACAAGATCAAGATCAGCACCCGCTGTATGTGCTCTGTGCCTCAAGGACCATCCGGCTAACTACAAGGGATGTGAAATCTACAAGAAACTCAGAACCAGATACCAAAAACTTCAGGATCCGAATGAAACAGCTGTACCAACCAGAAGCAGAAGAGAACCATCTAAAGTTGTAAATTCTAACGTGTCATTTGCCCACTTGCTTGGAGGTGGTAACCAGAATCATGAAGTCGAGGCACTGTCGGAACAACATTTTCCTCAACATTCTCAATCTATTGTACAAGAATCTATCCCTCAAAGTTTACCTAATCTTCAAAAAACTCCTCAACATCAAATTTCTCATATCCCTCCACCATCAAACGTCACAGATCTTACCAGTCTAATGACATCGTTCATCTCCGAAATCAAATCTCTTGTTATGCCGCTTATATCACTCCTTACAAATCTAGTATCGAATCTAATCCCTGCCTTGAAAAATCCTTAAATGACTTCACCTAACTCCTTATCCATTCTCCTTTGGAATGCGAATGGTGTTAGAAATCATACTGACGAACTGACAGCGTTGTTGCAAGACAAAACAATCGATGTTGCACTTATAACTGAAACAAGACTAACGACTAAACAGTACTTCAAAATACCGCAATACATGACATACCGTACTGACCACCCAGACGGTAAAGCCCATGCCGGTTCTGCTATCATTGTCCACCAATCCCTCTCTCATCATTTACTCCCACTTCCCACCTATGATTTCCTACAAGCCACAGCCATAGTAATCAAGACTTTTTCCTTTCCGGTAACCCTCACATCTGCATATTGCCCTCCTAAACATTCCATTTCCAATTCTGAATTTATATCCTTCCTGGATTCCTTAGGAAATCGTTTCATTCTGGGTGCAGACTTAAACGCCAAGCATCAGCAGTGGGGTTCCAGAACCACGAATTCTCGGGGACGAAATTTGCTGTCTGCACTCAACTCCCGAAATTTTAATATCCTTCCTCCTGACTCCCCTACCTACTGGCCAACCGATCCTAACCGCAATCCTGACATCCTCGACTTCTTTATCCACAGCGGATTAGGCTCTCTCAACTTGTCTTTAACTCGCCTTGATGAACTATCCTCAGACCATAGTCCACTGATCCTAAAAGTATCTCTCACTCCAATTCCAAAACCCATTCAACCATCATTCATCCGAGGCCCTGTCAACTGGAACCTTTTCCGCCAAATCCTGACTGATAATATTGACCTCAGAGTAACCCTCAAAACCCAAGATGACCTAGATAATTCCGTCTATTCCTTTACCACCGCCATCCAACAAGCTGTCTGGACTGCTTCCTCTCCTAAACACTCCAATATAAATCCAGACCAAAATCATTTTCCACAACCTATAGACCTTATCCACACCAAACGCCGAGCAAGATCATTATGGCAGCGCACCCGACACCCAACAGATCGCCGCTCCTATAACTTCTATTGTAGACAATTGAAGAGGGAGTTGGTGAACTTCCGTTCCCAGTCCTTTAATTCCTACCTCTCCTCTCTATCAGCTCGTGATAATTCCCTGTGGAATGTCACGAAAAAGATCCTAAAATACCATCATGTTTCCCATCCTCTCCGACGTGGTGATGACTCCTGGGCTGCGTCTGATGAAGATAAAGCCGAGGAATTCGCCACACACCTCTCCAAAGTATTCACTCCTCACCCGGAATCCCACATCAATCACACCGTAAAAGTGAAAGACTTTCTTATGTCACCGATTCCACTTTCCCTACCTCCTAAAGCTATTAATCCCTCTGAGGTCAAATATCTTCTCCAAAAACTGACTCTCCGTAAATCTCCTGGACACGATCTCCTTACTCCCCCGATCCTCCGACAACTTCCGCAGAAAGCTATTATATTCCTTACTTATATTTACAACTGCATCCTCCGCACCACCTATTTTCCACTGTTATGGAAACATTCCACCATCATCCTTTTTTTAAAACCAGGTAAACCTTCCAACAACACTTCATCCTACAGGCCTATTAGTCTACTCCCCATCCTCTCAAAAATCTTCGAAAGGCTTCTTCTAAAACGTATCCTACCCATATTAGAATCTCAAAATCTTCCTTCCCATCAGTTTGGATTCCGTCCTCAGCATTCCACAGTTCAACAGGGGCTCCGAGTTGTAGACCATATTTCCTCAGCTCTTGAATGCAAAGAGTATTGTTCTGGTGCGTTTCTGGACATTGCGCAAGCTTTTGACCGGGTATGGCACACTGGATTACTCTTCAAGCTGAAAACCCATTTACCCCAGTCCCTATACCTCATTCTCCGATCCTATCTCTCGAACCGTTCCTTCCGAGTTCGCTGTGGTGAAGAATTTTCTAACCTTTATCCCGTTGAGGCCGGTGTTCCTCAAGGCAGCGTCTTGGGACCCATCCTCTACATCCTTTACACTGCTGATATTCCTACACATCCTGATACCTTTCTGGCAACTTTTGCAGACGACACCGCCATCCTATCATCCAGTTCCAATCCTGAAACAGCATCCTTAAACCTTCAGAGACACCTTTTCCTTATCGAACACTGGTGTAATAACTGGCGTGTAAAGGTGAACGAAGCCAAATGTAAACACATAACCTTTACTCTTAGACGAAAATCCTGTCCGCCAGTTTATTTCAACTCATTACCGATTCCTCTCTCAGATACAGTCCGGTATCTTGGCTTACTGTTAGACAAAAGATTGACTTGGAACCCACATACAAGACTTAAAAGACAAGAACTTAACCGACGATTCGGACAGTTATACCGACTACTCAACAGAAAATCTGAACTTACAGTTGAAAACAAATTATTAATCTACAAGACAATACTAAAGCCCATCTGGACCTACGGACTTGAACTGTGGGGGACAGCTAAACGTTCTAACATCAAACGCATTCAATCCTTTCAATCCAAAGTCCTCCGTACAATAGTAAATGCTCCTTATTATGTCTCCAATTATACCTTGCACCACGACCTTAATGTTCCATTTATTTCAGACCTAATCCCATCCAAATTTTCCAAATTCCACCAGAACCTCATTCATCATCCTAATCCTTTAGCTCAATCCCTATCCAGCTCTACTCATCCATACAACCCACCTAGAAGGTTGAAACGGCAGTGGCCCCGCGACCTTTTGTAAATATATTGGAGTTCTAGCACTGGCTAGATTCTCCACTCAATGTGATGTATGTATGAGTGTGTGTATGTGTATATAGGTATAAGTGAATTATTGACTTTTGTATTGATTCATTATTGTGTATATATTTTATTGTAATTTTATGTTGTGTAAATATTGTATGAATGTAGTATGTTTGATATCATTCAGCAATACTATTAATGTCCAAATTGGGACAGATTGTAAAATTTTCTCAATAAAAATTGTTATTACTAAAAAAAAAAAAAATCATGAAGGGATCTATCTTCCTAAGGAGCTAAATGATGGACCTGAAGTACATAAATTTCCAAGGCCTTTGACTTGGCATTGCCCTTACAAAATAATATTCAAAGAGGAATGTAATATAATTTGTGTATTTGCAAGAAAATAATTCATTATTAACCTGAACCTAGATTATTATTTAACCAATATCTCTCTTATGATATTAATCTTTAGCAGAGATTTTTTTTTGTTATAAGTATTTTTGTTTGTTTTTTTATATATATATTACTTAATAAGTCCAAAAAATATATATAAAATATTCAGATACATCCTCTAATAATTTATAGTTACATGATACATGATAATAAATAAATATTGAATAAAATTAAATCAACGGGATTTACATAATAACAACCTTCAAGTACTTTTAGTGAAGTTATGTGTTGGCTATTAATTATAAGGGCTATGCTTCTTCCCTTCTCTCATTGAAATCTCACCTTTTCCAACACCTCCTAGCATCCCAAAGAGACGCACACTAAATGTAAAACTGTAAATCCACTATTCTACTTTCAACGTAAGACAAAATTATTTATTTTACCCAAATCCTAGAGCTATGGGATAATTCATTTATTTGAAAATTGTTCAGCCCTATCATTTTATAAGAGATATTTTTTCGGGGTAGCGGGTAGATACCTGTTCACAATCCCAGTGAAGAGCAGATCTACTTCAGGGAACTAGCAACCCTGCCAACGCGAGCTCTTGATTTCTCCCACCTCCTCTCATCAGGGGGGAATCATGTCCCTAGCCTTATTCCTATCCTACATTAATCTTTCCTTCAAACATCCTTATATCCACCTTTCCTCTAGGGGACTTCTGGAGGCCAGTTGCACCGAGGTAACGGGGCCTCTTCTGTCGGGCCAATCACCCACAGAGGAGAACTGTCGATTCAGAGCAATAATAAAAGCCTCGGAACTGGACTGCCAAAAAGGAAACAACCTGGAACGGAATCGGACATTCGATTTGGAAACTGGAACATTAAAACACTGACGGGAAAGGAGGTCGAACTTGTGGAAGAAATGAAAAGGTACAAAGTGGACATTCTGGGTATCAGTGAAGTGAAAAAGAAAGGAAGCGGAGAATATAGACTCGAAGATGATTATGTTTTGATTTATTCGGGTGTCCCTAAAGGAAATTTTGCGAAGGAAGGAGTGGGTATTGTCATGACTCCCGCAGTGTTCATGAAACTGGAAGATTGGAAACCAGTATCTTCACGCATCATAGTGGCTAATCTCCAATTGAGTGTAGGGAAAACATCCCTCATCCAAGTATATGCACCAACTGAAGATACTGCAATATTAGAAAAGGAGATGTTCTACGCTGATCTGCAAAGAACTCTTAATAAATGTAGAGATGAAGGAAGGTATGGAATCGTGAGTGGTGATTTCAATGCCAGGACCGGCTGTGATAGCAGGACTGGACATGGTGTCATTGGACTCTATGGAGGCGAGAGGGCAAGGAACGAGAATGGTCAACGGCTGATCGATTTTTGTCTGGACAATCATATGCTAATTGGAAATTCTTTTTACCCACACAAAAAGATACATAAAATAACCTTCTCACATCTTGACAGGAACAGTGTGATAGATTACTTCATTTATGATGCCGAAATAAGGCAATACTTCACGGATATAAAAGTGATCAGAGGGGCAGAGATAGGCACAGATCATCTTCTCCTTGTAGCTGATACCAAGATATTAAGAGACAACCGGCCACGTATGAAAACATACAAAGCAATAAAAGTGCGCGAGCTTGATAACCCAAAGAAGAGAGTCCAATATAATACTCTACTGGAGGAAAGAATCAGAAGACTGGATCTTTCAGGAGGTGTAGAGGAACAATGGAGCCATCTAAAGACATGCATATTGAATGTCGCTAAAGAGGTCTGTGGCATTAAAAAGGTTGGTGGGAGAAAAAAGCATACCAAATGGTGGAGAGATACCATTAGGGAAATAGTTAAGGGGAAAAAATTAGCGTGGAAAGCATATCTCCGAGATAAAATACATGCTAACCTAATTGAATACCGCCGTCTAAGAAATGAAGCTAAAACAGCAATACGTTCAGCGAAAAGGCAAACTTGGGAGGAGTTTGGCAAAAGTCTTGATGGAAACCACCGAGAAAATTCCAAACGGTTTTGGCAGACAATAAAGTCCCTGAAAGGAAAACACACAAAGCCAATTCGGAATATAAAGGATGAAAGTGGCAACGTAATGACTGCCCCAGATGATATCTCATAGCACACTGCTACTTTATTAGATTAAGAAGTAGCAGTGTGCTATGAGATGTAGTGAAAGATGAAAAATGATATAGCAATTTTGTAAGGAAAAAGGAATAAGTCTTGAAAATGGGGAAACAACCCCGAAACGTCGACTAGGAGGGAAAAAAAATGTTTAGAGACTTGTGAAATAAAGTGATTTTATGAGGAATGGAATTTAGTATGTGCTTTTTTAAATGTTCCATAGTAATATAATTTGTGTATTTGCAAAGAAATAATTCATTATTAACCTGAACCTAGATTATTATTTAACCAATATCCTGTTAAAGTTAGTATACCGATATTACAACAACAAAGGAAGGTAGTATGTGCTTTTTTAAATGTTCTAATTAAGAAAACTTCCAAAAAAATTAAAAAAGAAAAGAAACTAAATTATATTACATTCCTCTTTGAATATTATTTTGTAAGAGCAATGCCAAGTCAAAGACCTTGGAAATTTATCTGCTTCCGGTCCATTATTTAACTCCTTAGGAAGATAGATCCCTTCATGATTTTTAAATTGAAAACTTCTATACGTGCGTTATGCGATTATTGGCAGGGGTAAAAGCTTTGATTTCGTCACCATGGTGACAGTTTTCGTTACCAATATGTTTTGCACTGGCAGCCCATTTTCTGAAACAGATTAATTTGAATTATAATGTCGAAATTCAAGGGTCGTCAATATTAACACAGACAAATAAGTAAATAAAAAAACAGATAAGAATATTCCCCTGGAACTATTGTAACACAGCTGAGAGTGAACTGATTTATTTGATTTTTCTAAATCTTTTAAAAACATCATATAAATAAAACTTTTAAAGATAGAAATTTTTACATCGATTAGAACTATGGCTAAGCTATATGAGAAAAAATAATCAGAGGTATTTTTTCCTTTATACATTTTCAACTCGATGTTTAAGAAATCTTTTATATATATATATATATATATATATATATATATATATATATATATTTATATTTTTTTTTTATTTATTTATTTATTTTTTTCGTTTTCATTGATATCTGAAAAATTACCAGAATTAGATAGATTTCCCTAATACATGTTTTCAGCCTCGAAGCTGCCATATATCTCTAAAACTTAAAGCATTGGACAAAAAAAGTTTTATACACGGTTTTATATTTATAAAAGGATAAGATTAACAAAGATAGATTTTTCATGAAATACGAGTTATTAAAGTGTTTCTTTTACTTTGTCAAATTGTGTATACGATATTCCATTGGTGCATCCTCTTTTATGGATATGAATGTAGGACCCCGCTCTTTCGACATAAGGAAAGCAATTTCTCTCCTTTCTGGAAGAGATTAGGACCGAAAGAAGCCCTCCATAAAGATTGACCATGAGGGTGGACAATCCCTAACATACGGGCAGGCAGCATATTGATTCCTCTTGACATCTGCTCCTACTATCTTCTCCATTATCAAGCGGACCCTCCCTCACTTATGTCACTATATCCGCTTTTTATATATATTTTTTTGTAAGGGTATGTGGGGGAGGTGGTCTCGCCTCGGATACGCTCAATATTTTCCCCATCTCTTCCCATTCAGGGCTCGCGATTAAGTACGTTGAATGAATACTCTTATAACCGTGACACCACAAAGTCGGAGAGAAGTTTGAGTTTACTGACCAGCCATACAGAAAATACATATAACTATCAATGCGAAAATATTTGCTGAAAATGAATAACTAGTCTCTTACACGCTTAACGATTCTAAGGAAAAATAGATATAGATTATTTCGCATTCATTACTTTTAATCTGAAATCCATCGAAAAAAC
The DNA here is from genome assembly GCA_023052935.1 of Piezodorus guildinii. Classification (NCBI taxonomy): domain Eukaryota; kingdom Metazoa; phylum Arthropoda; class Insecta; order Hemiptera; family Pentatomidae; genus Piezodorus; species Piezodorus guildinii. Next base: position 85,777,889 of record CM041292.1, on the reverse strand, counting down.
CTAAATACCCATCACTTATCATCAATGCAAGCATCTGTGAATACCTCGATTTTCTCTGGTTACTGAATTTTTGTTCAAGATTTATACCTCTTTCCAAGCTCTTAGGCCATAAGAACCTATTAAAAATAAAATAAACTTTATTTACATATTTACAAATTGACAAAATATTTACAATTGATTTGGGATGAAACATCCTTACAATCACCAAAATGTTTTGTTACTTTGGTGATTGTTTTTAATCTATTAGCCTAATGACTAAATATGTGGTAAAATTAAATTGATATTAACTATGGCAGTAGGCAAAATTACATAAAAAAAACCTACATATATAAATAAAAACAGATAAAATAATTGAAAATATAAAATTTAGAAATTAAAACAAGCTAGCTTAAGTTAACATGTTTAGTTATTTTATGAGTGTAGCGTTTCAGTGAAGTTTTATTATGATTGCCGATTTTCCTATGTTAATGGATTTTTGGAGACTGGTGTTTTACAGAAGTATGAAGCTGTTTGAGTGCCGATAAGAACCTATTTATTTGTACCCTGTAATCCGCATGTCTTCCAGCTAACATACCAAGACTGCTGGCATGAAGATGCCCATGAGATCAGTTAAACCTATTATTGAAGTCTACTAATCTGATTAATACACATTCCCTTGTCTTATTTCTTGAAATAAGTAAATGAGTCCAACATGTTTGTAATTAACCAAAACAATATAAGTATTTTCTTTGATTTTCAGCAGAACTGATTAATTGCCCTTGAATTGAATCCGTTGTCTGAATAGCTAATAAAAGGGACAAAATATGCTTTAAAGATGTATCTGTTCGACGAATTAGACTTATTTTCGTGATAACCCGTTGTGGGGAAGTTCCTTGATCACAAACATTGTCTTATTAACTTTTTTTATTTTCAGACTGAAATACTACCGGTTGATTACCATCTCTCATTTACAGTGACTGTACTAGGATAAGTTTTATTTTAGTTTCTTTTGATAAATTAATAGTTTTAGAGTTGTAATTCTAGTCATTACATAGAGGCTTAGCGAGTAACGGAATTGCCAATTTACCCTCATAATTAGGAAAATACTAAAATATGCGTTTAACTGTTTGTAAATTTTGTACACCTTAGTGCAGATTCTTTAGGCCATAAGTAGTCGCGATTCGCCGCCCGTGAGCATGCTCAAGTACAGTTACAAATATTACGTTTTACTTATTCCAAAAGGATTCGGACTTACTCACAGTTCCAGATACTACTGTAGATGACAAATAACGAATTTCGTTATGTCATTTCAATTGATGATAAAGAAATAATATTCAATGAGCTCTTATACTAATACTTAAAAAATACATTGTTTTGGTTTTTTTAAAGAAACTTCAGCCATATCACCGTTTTTTTTTTTTTGTTTTTTTTAACTTATGAATCTTAACCATGTTATAATTAAAAACAATTTTATCTCTTTATACTTTTTTCATGTAATTCGTATCTTTTTTAAAATCTAATTTTACCTTTAAGAACACTAATTATACTATATATTTTTTTTTCTCGAAAAATGGATATAAAATAAAAACTGAATACTTTTCCTTTGACGTAAAACGTTTGTTATGCTATTCGCAACAATAGAGCCATTTATTGAATTAAATATACTAAATTGAACATCATCCATTCCATATTTCATAAATAGTATCCATTGAATAAATGATTTCGATATGACAAAATTATTCAATAAGTAGCGTTGACAGTATCTTTTTCTGTCAGTAATTCTGTGTAACATGTGGTATATAACCATAATAAATATATAAATTATGAATTATATTAATGACAGGTCATGATTTTGTTCACGCAACTCCTGATATTATTTCAAGAAATGTTTTTGGTATTGAATGTGTTGCGTGAGTTCTATTCAAACAACTTACAATTTTCGCGTTTACGTCTTGAAATATTTTCTCTGAATTCAAATGATAATTATAATTTCGACGGCTAAAAATAAAAAAAAATATAGCAACATTTGATAGCTAAATTTTGGTACTATTAAAATTTATTGTTATCTTTTAAAATATGTCTGTATTTTTTTCTTTTCTTTGAGATTAGATTTTTTCCTTCAGCATTACAGTGTGAAACGTTATTCTTCGATAAAATATTTTTTACAGGAAATAAAAATTTATCAATGTGAAAACGAATTTAAAATCATTGATTATTATACAATCTATCTATTATACAAAGATCATTATTTAATTTCACAATTTTTTTTTTTTTTTTTTACAAGTACACTGGAATTAATAGAAGAAAAAGAAATATCAATTACCATCCTGAAAATATTTTTGAAATCTAAGGAGATATTTAAAATAATATTATTATAATTGACAGCTAAATATCAAAATATAAACTTTTATATATGCAAATAATTTATATTAATTTATTTATTTATTAAAGTTCGATTTATAGCAGTTATTAATTTATTGTCAAGTATTTATCTGATTAAATAATTTAGTATTTCTTGGTTATGATCTAAGATTTATATAAATATTAAAAATATATTATATTATTAAAATGAATCATTAATTAGTATATATTTTAATTAATAAAGGCAGAAGATAATTGAGGTCAAATAACGGTGTGAGAGCAGGTAGTTCCCCGTCGGTTGGTTAGATGGCGCTAGCATTGAAATTTCAACCAGGTGAGCTTCAGCTCTCTTCAGAGCCGAAACGCAACTTCGAATTCGTAATGGTTTCTAGATTGATATTATATCATATATAGTAATGTATCATTATTATTATTACTAAAAATGTTATTCATTCATGATTTCCATAAAATATAAGACTCGTTTGGTCAACAGGTTTGGACTGCTGTAAAAAAGTGCTGTCGCCATAGGACATTCATTTTTTAGTCCAACAAGGTAATTTTAGGTATAATTATGCTTTTGAGATTCAAATATAAAAGTAGACTACTAAAAATTGCTTAAATTTCTTCGTTTCCACGTCCCTCTACCTTGAAATCTGCAACTTTAATCGTCACTTATAAAATTATAACATATTTTAAAACTACCAACAATGACCGATGTTATATTAATTGGAAAACAATAGAAGTCCTAAATCTTTTTTATGTCATCCTTTGGAGGGGATGTGAAATGGAGGTTCCAAGCCTGTGGTATGTCAGGTTAAAGATCACTATCCTAATTTAAACTGTATAGGTTTTGGACTCCCTCTTAAGCATTGCCTGATTAGATTTTTTTATTTTTTATTGAGTATTATTACACTCTGTCTCAATTTGGACATCAATAATAGTGGTGAATGATAATAAACGTACTAAATTCATACAATATTTACACAGCAATAAAATATATATACAATAATGAATCAATAAAATGGTAACAAAGTCTATAAATCATTCATACCTATATACAAGTCATACATAAATCACATTGAGTGGAGAATCTAGCCAGTGCTATAACTCCAATATATATACATTTACAAAATTTCGCGGGACCACTGCCGTTTCAACCTTCTAGGTTTGTTCTATGAATGAGTGGAGCTGGATAGGGATTGTTCTAGATGATTAGGATGATGAATGAGGTTCTGGTGGAATTTGGATGGAATTAGGTCTGAAATAAAGGGAACATTAAGGCCGTGGTGCAAGGTATAGTTATAGTTAGAAGGTATAGTTGGAGAGCATAATAATAATAAGGAGCATTTACTATTGTTCGAAGAACTTAGGATTGAATGCGTTTAATGTTAGAACGCTTAGTTGTCCCTCACAGTTCAAGTCCGTAGGTCCAGATAGGCTTCAGTATTGTCTTGTATATTAATAATTTGTTGTCAACTGTAAGTCCAGACTTGCTGTTGAGTAGTCGGTATAACTGTCCGAATCGTCGGTTGAGTTCTTGTCTTTTAAGTCTTATATGTGAGTTCCATGTCAATCTTCCCGATTAGATAGAATTACATAAAGTGACGTTAGATGACTTTAAAAAAAAAAAAAAAAAAATTAATTCAGCATGTAAGGTCTACATTTAAATAAAGATATAACCTATTAGATTTCTGTGATTAATTAAATTCGTTAGAGTCACTTTCAAGAGATTCATATAAATATGTAAAGTGGCACATTTGGTTAAACTTTTGTTGTAATGGATATTTCACACAATTGTTATAAATATAAAATTGAATTTCCAAATTTTATTTTTAAGCGATACTTACCCTTTCGAGATATTAAAGTTATATTTTTGCATTTTTTTTTCCGTAAGAAGCCTTAGTTTTGAACTTGATATAGAGATCTCGATGATGGGCTGCATTGTGCTTAGGATGGTTGATGCCTGAGGGCTCGGTGCTTAGGGTTGACACAGAGCCGGGACACGTATCGTCACTTGTTTGTGTTCTAAGGGGAAAGGGAGAGAAGTAACTTACTTTAGGGAAGCCAATATCATCTCGGTGGCAGATACTTATAGATGTTATGATCATACCCTATCCTCTTATGGATGTCTGTAGCTCTTAAATCTCATATCTCATCATATTTGCAATTTTTATTTTTTTAGACATACGACGGCAACCCTCCTGAAGTTCAGTTTATTACTATAGTTTATCACATATCATACCATCTTGTCGCTCTGTTAAAGTTATACTAGTTTAACCTTTTTAAGACGTATTGAAATAATATTAGTTCTTTTTATATTGTGTCATGTGTTGAATACTTCTTAAGTACTGCTACTGGAAAAGATGAAAAAAAGTAACGAACCAATAGATTTTTTTTTTTTTTTTTTATAAGGATTTACAACATTTTCTTATTGGATATGTCATCCATTTGGTATCTATATCAACCAAGATATCGTAAAAGGTCATCATAATAAAAAATTATTAGTGTTAAATACGAAGCATCAACATCACCTGCTTTTTATACTTGTTGGAAATCATTTCATGTTCACTTTATTTAAAAATTAACCAGAGAATTAATAATGACCTAATATTTAAAGCAATCAAATTTAATTGAGTAAGCCCTATAGATTCATTTACCTGGCAAAACAAATAGGCTGATTGGTTCGGCTTTACTTGTCTAAGATTGTGAACTGACGTCACCAACGCCACAAAAGCTATTCGTTTTCATTAATATTTTTCGTTCCAATCTTTTAAACTTGACACTTTCTTGATCAATTGATTTTCATCATAAGTACATCAACTAACTTTTACAATAAAATTTTAAATCAAGTATAGATAAAAAACGCTGTATTTATTTATAAAGTTGCGCTCACAGAGCAGCATGGATTCCTATCATACAGCATACTAGATTAATTTCTTTAAACAATTAAAGAAATTGACTTAAAACATAAAATATCATATAATAATATAATTAACTTTGTTATATTTTATTTATATTACTTCGTTTTTTTAAATACTTTTTATTTTCACTTACCTACATATGAAATTTATAGTAAGGGAAAGTATTACAATCCTGAAAATTACACGTTTTATAGAGTCCAAATAACCAAGTCCTGAAAAAGGTCTGTTTATGTGTGTGTGTGTGTGTGTGTGTGTGTGTGTGTGTGGCAAGTGTAGCAAGAAAACGATGAATTTTGGCAAACAGAAGAGCCATTTTATACCATGCATTTTGGATATTTTTACTCAAAAACGGCTTTAATGATTTTGAATTTAATGGCCCTTAATATGATATAAGTTTCATTCCTATTTGAAATTGACAGGACTTAAATGGCGTGTTTTTTGTATTGTCTTCCTCTAAGTACGTTTAATTACGTTAATCCTAAACTTTTAACAATAACATCTTATCAGCGTGAACAAATAACGGCTTTATATACAAGTTGAAGAAATTTGATGACCTACTGAAGGATAAAAGAGCAAATATGTCTTTTGATATAATTTTTTTTTATATATATTAAGAACAGTAATACAGACTTATAATATACCGTTGGAAAGAGAAAGATTTTAGAAAAAACATTATCTTACACAGACAGTTGTAAAAGTAATGTTAAGTTACAAACAGAGCATAAACCTATTACTGATTATTATACGTAACAAATTTAATATAGTTATAAACATATAATTTAGATTAAATAATATAATCTAAATCATATGTTTCCAAAAATGGTAAATGGCGTTTTTGTACTGTCTTTCGTCTGAAGTACCTTTAATTTCGTTAATCCTAAAATTTTAACAATAACATCTTATCAGCATTAACAAATAACGGCTTTATTTATATACAAGTTGGAGAAATTTGATGACCTACTGAACGATAAAGAGCAAACATGTTTTTTTTGATGTAATTTTGTACTTTTATATATTAAGAACAGTAATACATACTTATAATATACCGTTGGAAAGAGAAAGATTTTAGAAAAAACATTATCTTACACAGATAGTTGCAAAAAGTAATGTTAAGTGACAAACAGAGCATAAACCTATTACTGATTATTATATGTAACAATTGAATATAGTTATAAACATATGATTTAGATTAAATAATATAATCTAAATCATATGTTTCCAAAAAAAAATTAATACAATTTTTATTTTAATTAATTTTAAAACTGTTTTAATAAACTTAAGTTTATGAAATAATTTCTTAAATGATTTTAACAGCCGAGGTAAGTGAAAGTCGTGTGTTGCTCGCACCAGATTTTTTTTTCATTTTTCCGGCAACTTGAAGTAATCATTTTACTAGATTAAATAAGTTCGATTCTAATGATTTGGATATTCGTGTTAAATTTAAAACGTACGTTGATACATCAATTTGAGGAAATGGTTTAGAAGTAAGGTAAATAGGTGACAGAAAATTTTCAACTTTTTCTTGAGTTCATTTTAATCGAAAAATCCCGTAAAGGTGAAACATGAACTTCATTTGAAGGTAGATTTCATCAGGCAAATAGCTCATTAGCATTTTAGCATATTCCGTTATCATAAAATGCACATTATTTAAAAAAAAAAAAAAAAGAAATCATAGGATTGATTGAAGAACATTGTAGTATTCTAAATTAAATTTTAGAAGCTATAAATAAATTTTATTTAAATTTATTTAACTTAGTAATGGGACGAATGAAATTCGTTAAGTTCAGTTGAAGTTGCGAACGAAACATCACTAGATGGAAGGCAACATTTTTTTTAATTTTTAATTCACAAGTTACAATAGTTTGACTTGGACGCGCAACCCTCGTGGTGACATACATGTTATGTTGCCAACATCTGCCAAAATAATACCAGCAAGGAGTGACCTGCTTTGTACTATTTAAACGTCATTGGATTCCAAATATAATATATTTCCGAGTATTTAGAATCCAATGACGTTTAAATAAGTACAAAGCAGGTCACTATAAATAATAAATTCTTGTTTAGTTTCGTATTAGATTTTATATAAAATCTCCACAATTTTGTTTAACATTAGATTGATCTGAATTCATCCTAAAGTCAAAGCTCCATTGTTCGCTCGTAAGCTAAATTAAAACAATTGTTGCATAAGCATAATCCTGTTGCGTCAGTGAAGAGATATTTCAATAATTTTTTTTTAACATTTTAATCACATACAATTCGCTGCAGACTGATTTCCTGCATTAAGAATTCCTGTATTTATTAGCTGTTGATGACCGTGGATATCTGCTTTATAACACATCAAAGCTATTGAACAAAAAGAAATATAAAAATTTATCATGGAATGGATGCATAACAATTCGCGTGACCAAACTGATCCCTTATCAGGCCAGAAAATGGAAGGCCCAATTACAACGGATACGCCATGTGATGTCCTCCTGATGCCTAATATAAGATAAATTTTCACTCTGTCATTCGACTAGATTTCGATGCCTGACATGAAAAAACATAGTACATTTTCATCTTTTATCGACTGAAAATTTTCGTATTGTTTGCCCTTCACGCAAGGTGTTCTGTGTTTGAAATTAATATTTCAGTCTTTTATCTGTTTTTTATTGTTAATTGGAATAGTATTAAGTGTTAATTATAATTAAGCTGTTTATTTGTACCTAAAAATATCAATTATATAAACATATAATCTCATGAACGTGAGTCCGAAAACAGTGTGTTCTAGAGCCAAAATCACAAAGTAAATAACCGTAAATAATTAAACCATTTTGATCTTCTCTGATGCGCCACGGTTAAAAATAAAGGCAAAATGTAAAGTTCTCTGAGGAATCAAAACAAAATTTTCGACAGATTTATCAGTTTATTCAAAGAAGTAAATTGTGAGAAAAAAAAAAATTTTTTGAATGCAGTAGTTTTAGATTAGTTTTAGTATTTTTAAATTTATTAATATTTTTATATAAGGCCTATATGGACTTACGGAGTATAGCTTTGGGGCTCTACTAAACCATCGAATTCTTCCTATATCCAATCTCTACAATCCAAAATCCTTCGTAAAATCTTCCATTCTCCTTACTTTTAACGAATAAACTGATCCATAAAGACCTCAAAGTTCCGTATGTTGCTGATTTGTCCCGGAACAGATATCATTCATTCCTTTCATGAAATACTCTATTCTTACTCCTCTAGTTTCAATATTTTCTTCTACTTCAATTCCTAATAATCTTCCGTGGCTTCTGAAAATAAGATGGCCTCGAGACCTTCTAGTTTAGAATATTTTTAGAGTGTTGCCGCTGGGTAGCTTCTCTAAATGTCTATTTTCTTTTAGCCTGATTACTATATGAGTTGTACAATACAGTTGTAAATATCAATAAATAGTTTTTTTAAATAATATATTGGTGTATATAATTTGGATGGTTCCTTTTTTATAATTACTCCATTTCCACACACGGGCTCGCCTTTTTGGGATAGTGACTTATACCTGCACTGTAATATGTCTGTGTTTTGATTCGAATAAAGAAGTTTAAAAAATAAAATAAATAAATATATATATATATATATATATATATATATAATACACAATTTTCTCATTGATGTTATTTTGTTTGTTCCATATTATGTATTATACATCTCAGTAATAAATAATAAATCATCCTCTAATATTATTTTCCGATTGAGTAAAACACATTTACCATAACACCATAATTATCTCGATATAATAATGTAATATACTATGAGATGACTGATAATCTACAAATTACTATAAAAAAAGTGTCATAAATGAACCTTTTAAAAAGGATAAGATTTCAGTTACTATTTTTTTTTTAATTTTGTTTAGAAAGTTCATTTTCTGTTAACATATTATGTGACTATGTACTATTATTAATACTTAAAAAAAATGATTCATAAAAATAAGATGAATTACATACAGCACTTACCTTCAAAAATACTAGAATTTTGGTAACTCAACGCAGAGTATTTCTTAAAGATAAAAGTAGAAACATTTTCAATCCAGATTAAAAAGCAAAAATAATTTTTTTATCAAGCTTTATAATATTAAAAGGATAGCTTTATATATTATTAAAAGTATTAAAATTTTCAGAGATAAATTTAATTATTCTTTGAAAACCTATGGAATAATATGTTCACTGATTTTTATTATTATTATTTTTTTTCAATAATCTTAATGATGAATGAATAAAAAAGACTTAAATTAAATTATGTTATTGTTTCAAGTTTTAATTTCTACTAGTCAATGGTCTGACATTTATACCAATATACTTTTGATATATCTTTGAATTTTTTTTTTTCAATCCAACTCAATTGATTTTTTTTGTATGATAATATAATAATAAATAAATAAAAAGGTCATTTTATCTTCTTGTTTTTTTTATATTATCAGGAATCTCCATCAGAGCGAGGAGAATAATATAATCCATACCAGTGCAGCAGTCCGTGTATTTTTAATACTTAGTTATGTTAATTGTCACCAAACGACCAATGGTGTCATGCAATTTTCATTTTGATGGCGTATAAAATTATATCCTCATTTATTAAAGTAGGTGCATAGTAAATATGGCAGTATAAACTTCAATGGAAAAATAATAAATCACTTTTCAACCACTTCTCAAAACAGATAAAAGTTGAGACGAACTTAGATACAATCAACTGGCTGGAAAACAAAGTATATGTTGATGGCAGCAAAATCTTTACTTAGCTTTTGTAAGATAAAAAAAATTTATCAGTTATATGATAAAATATTAAATACCGAATAGTAGTAGTCATGTATTGGTATTTTTGAGATAATACTTCAAGCTTACAATTTTAAAGTTTCTAAACAGGCATTTTCTGTTAATTTCTTTCATTTTTTTAACACAATATTAAATTTCGAAGGATTTTTTTTTAATTATTATTATTTAGTACACATGTTTCATAGTTCTTATTGGTTATCATGTTGATTACACAGCAAAAAAAAATTTTTTTTTTTTTACTGCATGTAATACATAACAATTGAATATTTAAGGAATTTGTAAGAAATAATGAATAAAGAAATAAAAAGAGAATAGATTTATATTTTTTACATTTTCTCCACCTAAATAATTTTTTTTAAACAATATTATAAAAAAAAATATTACCTTTATTATTGTTTTACTGATATTAATTCAGTGCTTTTCATAGCAGAGTAAATTGCTTCACATGTTCATAGATTCTTCAGAAATGATTGTTAAGCACAAAAAGCTTCCACCAAGTATCACTCTGAAACATCTATAATAAAAATTGTTAAATATAAAATAAAATTACTTGATTTGGATATTATGAAATAAATGAACAACAACATGAAATAATTTTATCTTAAATAGTTATATAAGCAGAGAACAACATTATTTAGTCAATAAAGTATATTTAATTTTTTATCAATACTCAGTTTTTATACTTGAATATCTTTTTTCCCAAGTATAAGCTGTGAATTTATTAAGATAATAATTGTGAAATATACTAATGTTTATAACATTGTTTTCGGGTATATTAACGGATTAAATGTTTTTAAACATTTTAGAAGTAATAATTTAATTGAGTTTGAGCTACCCAAAAACGTGTTTTCTATGGGACGATTGAATAATGGCGAAAATACATAATGACAAAGAAAATGGTAATGGATAGTTTAAAAAGATGTATCAGGCGTATTTTTTGTTGTTGTTTAATCTATCGTATCTTCTACTACATAATCATTTAGCAATCGTTCCTGAGAAAATATATAATAAAAGAGATCGAAATATACTTATATAAAATTATTAAATGTCGAAAAGTGTAGTGTAATAGAGCGGTTGAACAGGCTGCTTAAATTTCAGAAAACGTGTTACTTTCTGAGATTCCTCGGTAGTTTGGCGTTATATAAAGTTTAGCTCCTTGCTAGCATGTTAGAATGTTCTCTGCTTACTCAAAGTTACAACGAGTACAACATACAAGACATTCCTCACTACAAGAGATAAGGGAATAGGGGATCTTCCCACGAGTAAACTTTCAAGTACACCACATCCCTTCCTTTATAACTTGCGGCTTGTTACACTTGTGTGTTTTAAAATAATGAAATTTGTTAAACTTATTAGCATTCAATTTATAATTGATTATAAAAGCCGTCAAACTCTTTCCATAGCAATAAACTGCCTGTTGTCGAAAAAAAAAATAAAAAAAAAAAAAAACCTATACTACTACAACCCATGAAGGGTCTTGGGCTCTATGGACAAAGGACTGTGCGATGAGGTGAACTAGGCCGAGATAACGCTCAGACGCCAGGTTTTTTTCCCCAATCTCTCTTGGATACCCATTTTATAGAGGCTGGGTCCTCTCTGTAGAAGGGTCTCCTTACCCTAGGGTCGCCCCCCGACTGAATTAACAGAATAAATAATATTCTACCACAGCCTGGATTCGAACCCAGGACCCGGAGAACAGTAGACTAGTGCTATGTCGCTATGCTAGCTATGCTACCAGCTAGGATATCACTGACACGCCGCTCTCTTATAAACGATATACCATTTTTATAAAATACTAATGACTTTATAATTAAATACTAATGAATTTTACATGATTTTGATTAATAAATGACTTTTTTAAATTGCTATTCAGTAATAAGTTTATTTCCTATTCATTACTTTTCAGTTTCCAATTCGTTATGTATTTATTTATTGTCTATATTACTATTCTTTTATAAAAAAAAACAAAAATTACGTTAAAAAATAGTTTTGCTCTTTCATCCTTTAGTTTGTCATCAAATTCGTCCAAGCTGTATATTTAGCGTCCTTAATGCGATTTAGATGTATGGTTAATCTTTTAGAATGTACTAAGTTAAAGGTAGTTTAGAAGAAGGAAATTTAAAATATCGGCATTTAAGCCCTGTCAATCAAAATGAAACTTACATGTTATTAAAGCTCATTAAATTTTACATCGATATTGCCAGTTTAATCACAATCGTTAGAGCCGTTTTTGAGAAAATCGTAAAAAGGTACAAAATGCATGTTATAAAGTGGTTCTTCTGGTTATCCGATTTTGATGAAAAAGTTGCTGTATTATCTCAGGTGTATATTTGTATTAAATATGAAATTTCAGTTCCATAGGACTTTTCGTTTACGCGCGGGTGTTACACCTACACACACACACACACACACACACACACACACAGATCTTTATGCGGGACTTGGCCATTTGGACTCAGGAGACCCTAAAAAACGTTGAAAACTGGAATTCGAAAATTTTCACGATCGCAATACTTTCCCTTACTAAAAAAATTATTCTTTTTTACACCAGCGATGTTATATTTTATTGTATTAAAAAAACAACTACAGAAATAGCAACGATTTTATTCGGTTAGTAATTTTTTTTTTCTTTTTTCACATGAACTATTTAAGTTATCTATAAAAAATTTAATTTATTTCCATGAAATACGATTTAGTTTAAGGTGAAACATCTGTTTTTATGAAATAATCTATAAAGCATTGATAGGCAGATCCTCAGGAATTTTTTTTTTTTTTTTTCGAAATATCTTTGAGTTATTCATAAAGGTATGAACGAATATTTAACTTATAGTATCAGTTAACAATCATTTACCATCAACGATTATCATGATGTAAAAATAAAAATATATTTATTTTCCATATTTATGGTCCTCCGGGTCGGGTATAAAAAAATATTTGAATTAATTAGAAATAAATAGAAAAATATTTTTAAGTTAATATATATTCTAATTACTGCTTTGTTTTGTAACATATTACATCGAGTTGTGATATCAGAAGATCAAGTAATATTTATTTAATAAAAATTGTTAATATCAAGATATGCTTGAAATTATTATACATTCAAAACCGTTTTTTCGATGAATATTTACAATTCTAACATTAATTCCCACATTTAGAAATTTTCACACATACTTTTGACAATGTTTTTATATTTTTCCACACCGAAGACAAGGACATAACCTTAGTAAGTTTATTAAAAAATAAACATTTAAAATTTACATTTTCAAGGCGATTAAAACAATGAACATGAAACTCCTTGTAAAAATCAGAGAAAAAATAGCATTTCGCATCAATCCCTACAACTCATTAGGGATTATAATTTTATAACTGAGATATTGAGTTTTGTATGTAAAAGCATCATTTATAAAACCAGAAAACACTTTTTAAATCACATATCAATAAAAAGGCTCAGAGTCTTCGGCTAACTAATAAAAATAATAACTTAAGTAATGCTAATAAAATAAAAGATAAGTGATTGTAAAATATTTTTTTTTTAAATTTTAATTATACGTGTGATTCACATAGCCAAAAAAAAAATATATTGATCTAAAAGCACATCAATAATCATAATCACACTGATGCAAATTTGTTATTTGATATTTTTATTTCGTATTTTTTCTTCTAAGTTCTTCATTTTATTACCTGCTTTTTATTTTATTACTAAACATATTTTCATGAATTAATTATACTTAATTTAATAATTTGGAATGAATTAACTTACAATATAATAATATGAATCGATCTAAAGTTCCTCGAGAATTAATTTTTTTTTTTTTTTTTGTTCATGTATTATACATATCCAAATTAAATTATATTTTTCACTTCATTTATTTTCATTTTCCATACTTTCGCTATAAGCTTTTATGAGTAGTATCTTCGAAATCTACACAGAGACCATAAATTATTACATTTATTTTATCGGGCTCAACTGTCACCGGATTATATTAATTTTGAACTACAATAATGAACTAATAAGTTTTTAAGAAATTACTTTTTTAGATCCCCCATTCTGACCTTACGTTTCCACACACATAATTAAGATTTTTGATCGTTCCTTTATTGTCCGCTCTAATACTCTAAGGAATTCTCTACCAAACCATATCCGCCATGCTTCTTGATTATCCTCATTCAAATCCCAACTTTTCCAATACATTCTTTCATCCCAAACTGATGCTCATAAATTGTGATATTTTAATTTTAGATATCATACCTTGAACTAATGAAAAACATCTGTTGCACACAACTTTCACTTACATCCGGTGTTATAATCAGGAATTTTTAAAAACATTTAAAGATGGAAATAAATTGTTAATTGATTAATTACGTTTAGTTTCAATGCAAACATGTATTTTCATTAAATAATATATTATATTATTATCTACGACGATCGGTTAGCTTTTCATCACTCTCCAATAACTTTTACAATTTTATGTATAAGAAAATATTTTTCCTAAAATCTTTAGCTTTCCAACAGTATATTATACATCTATATTACTGTGTTTATGTTCAAAAACACAACAATTACATAAAAAAATATTTTTGGTCTTTTCTTCTTTTCATGGATATCGAATTACCTTAACTTATAAATTTACCCGATTTTTTATCAATGCTAACAAGAAGAAATGGTTAAATTATTCAAATATACAAAACTGAAGGTAGTTCAGAGGAAGAAAACTTAAACTATCGGCATTTAAGCCTTGTCAGACTATTTCAATCAGTATGAAACCTACATCGCATTAAAGCCCATTTAATTTTACATCGATACAGAGAGTTTAATCAAAATCGTTAGAGGCGTTTTTGAGAAAATCGTGAAAAGGTGCAAAATGCATATATAAAGTACATGTTTCGGTCAGCCGATTTTAAAGAAAAAGTTGCTGTAACATTTCGGGCCTACAGTCGCCTTAAAAATGAAATTACAGTTTTGTACGACTTTTTGTTTTGGCGCTAGACTTACCACAAACACACGAATACACAGACACATACACACGCACAGACCTTTTTGCGGGAATTTGTTATTTGGACTCAGAGGACCCTGAAACGTGTATTTCCGTTGAAAACTGGGATTCGAAAATTTTCACGATCGCATATTTTATTTCATATATAGGTTAGTGAAAGTAAAACTTATTTACTGCCCACATTAAAATTTTGTTTGTCGATTCATTTATTTTTTATTATGTTTAACACAATTGTGTTTGGAAAAATTTTTTGTAGTATAATATTTTTTTATGATGTATATTATTAATAGAGAAGAAAAAAGTCTCTTCATTGTAAATAATAATTAATTAACGGAAATACATATTTCAATTAAACATGACAATTATCCTTAAGGGGCCCAGTCCCAGAATAATTTTTCTTTTATATATATTTTTTTTACCTCGAATTTAGAGTCAAATCTTTAGTTTTTTTTATTAAATATAAGTATTCGCTGTTAGATGATTAGAATATTAATCGCTACAATAAGCGTATGGAATATAGGTCCGTATTTCCACATTGGCACTGTTGCATATACAAATACATCCGTATGATCATGTTCAACGATAATAAGTTAAGGATTTAGCACTCTAGGTGCTATGAGTGACAGATATAAGAGCATTATAGCAACCTAAATAGCTTCATAAACTGTGTATAGAATAAACAAAGGGGCTACTAAGAGATGATTGGAGGGGAGCTGTGTTTGCTGAGCACTCCATGTACAGCTGCCTATCCATCTGCGAGTCTCCAAGTCCTCCCCTCTAGCTCCATCCGCATCTTGAGACATATATAAAAGTCAGTTAAACACATTAAATTAATATATAAACTGTACATTTTTTATAATTAAATATAGTCATAAATAACAGAACATATTTAAAAATTGAAAAAAAAAAATATATAAAAATACATGCAAGAATAAATATCTAATTTTACAAGATTCTTTATAAATATTTCATCATATAATGTTTAATTCTTTTTTTATTTTGTTTAATATTTTTTTAGGAAGCTTCATTTCATATTTAAATAAACACTCATTAACTTCCTTTTCTTAAAAATTTATTTTTCTTTAATATCTATCACATTTTTTTATTCTTGTTCGCATTGTTCTTTTGGGGTTCTGTCCCCATTATCAAGACTAAAACAATTTTTATAGTTTAATTAGTAAAATTACATTATTTGATCATTTATCTTTGAAAATTATCTTTATAAATTTAAATTTAAATTGTCATTATTAATTAAATACCTATTAATATGATTTACCTTATTTAGGACAAACAGCAGTAAGCTATGTAATATAATGTGTGTGTGTGTGGTGTGTGTTTATAAGTGGTAATAAAAGGATAAATGATATTAATAGGTTTTTAACTAATAATGTCAATTTAAATAAACATTTATAAAGATAATTTTCAAAGATAAATGATCAAATAATGCAATTTTACTAATCAAACTATAAAATGTTGTATTTGTCTTGGTAACAGGGAAGAACCCCGAAACGTATAAAACATAATGTAATATATTAAAGAAAAATAAATTTTTAAGAAAAGGAAGTTAATGATTGCTTATTTAAATATCAAATATTATTATTTCATTTTTTTTTTTTTTTTATAAATTCAGGGAATTTTAATTCTTCAAATAACCTTTTCGGCAAAAATTTTAGGTTATCCTTATTAGTTAAATTCGATCATTGGATAAATTAAAATAATAATAAAGAATAAAAGAGTGAAGGAATATATTGATTTAAATTTAAATTTTGCTGACATTTATAAAAAAATCTGGACCTCTACAACCCATAAAGGATCTTGGGCTCAGTACATATAGAGATTCGTACTTGTTTCTAGCCAACGGCCGCGAAATGAGGTGATTAGGCCCTGATCACGCTCAGCTGCCAGGTTTTTCCCCTAATTTTCAAGTAACCACTTTATAGAGGCTACGTCTACCCCAGGAGGGTCTCCATACCCTTGGGTCACTCCCCGACTGAATTAACAGAATAAATAAAGGGATTCAAACCCAGGACCGGAGAACAGTAGACTAGTGCTCTATCCAATAGACCACACCACTCCCCGACATTTATAATACAATTTAAAAAAAAAAAAAAAGTTACTCCTTATTCAAATATATGATACAAATCATTGAGGAAGAAAAGAAATCGGTAAAAAAAAAAAAAATATATTGAAAAATAAAAATCTTAAAAAAAAAAAAATCTTTTGTAGTTCTTCCTTGCATGATGTTATTTCACTATTATTGACGTTTTAATTAAACATTTTAAGCAGATGAAGATGTTTAATAAATGATTTTTGAATGATGATGAAGGAATTTCTTCAATACCAGGATCCTTGAGATGGGTGAAATACCCCGTTGATAAATCGAACTGTCCCATTTCTTTTCTACTTCAGAAATATTGTAATTTCTTTCGGATAAGAATAATAAAATAATATTTAATTATTTATGACGGAAGTTATACTACTTTTTGGGTTAATCTATCCGTGTGCAGGTGACTTTAACTCGCACACTCATATATCAAATAACACATATAAAATAATGTCTCGTCTATTATTCCGATCTATTTCATGAAGGGTAAGCTGTTAATTAAATTTTTATACGGTAAAATGACGTTAATTTTTTTTTAATATCACTTATTAGGTAATTAAAACAGTAGTTGTGTAACAATAGAGTCAATACCATTATTTACTCTTGCATTTTGCTTCACACTCCAGAGCCATCCATTCTCACGAATTACCACATTTCTTATTCCATGGCTTTATTCACTTATAGAATCAGAGGAAAAAATATTCCTTACACTAATAAAGACATTTTTTTCTTTTCTTTAGAATAACTAGGAATGGATCAATCTTAAATGAAAGAAGATTGATATTACTAAAATATAATTACTAATAATATTACTAAAATTAAGTCTAAATTTGTTTTTTTTATTTTGAACTAAAACTGACTAAAAAATAATTGAACACCAAGATCTCAGCTAGCTAGATCAGTATTCTTCATAACCTTATACGTACGTATGATCCTTCATAATGTAATATGTATGATTAAAAAAAGTTTCATTATAATAGATAAGTAATTTATCAAATAACTTGTATTTTGTTTGAAAATGTATTGTATTTATAACGATCCAAATTAATTTAGGAGGATTATATTATATTGATATTTATGAAAATAACTAACTTTGTATATTTTCTCTTTAGGTAAATTCATAGATTCCTCACACTGTTCATTTCCTTCCTCAATAATTTCATCTTCATTACAAAAGTTGAAAGAATTCGTTACTTTAATTTTTTGAACATTAAGTGTTTTTTTTTTTATTTTTATAAAATACTAATTTTCGGTCTTTATAATAAATTTTAATTAATTATATTAAATAAAGCCAGTAATGGGACCAGTTGGATGAACGGAAACCAGCAACAGGTGTCGCTAAGATAGTTTGGCTAGCTTTAGATGATCCGATTAGGAATTAAGGAGATGCCTCCACAAAAAATTTATAAAAATTCTTCTTTAATTATATATTAATTATTCTTTTATATAAAAACATGTTTAACTTGAAAACGAAACGAATTCAACCGACTGCAAAGAAACGATGTGTTTATATTAAATTTAATGGAAAATATAAAAATATTAATGACCTTTCACTAAGGCTTTTCATCATATTAATTAAGTTTATTTAAAATGATTCACCTGCCATTATAAATATGATTTAATTTCAACTATGATAGGTTTTTTTAATATTTTTAAATATATTTATGTCTTGGTTTTGAAAAACAGTCACACACAGGAAATGTATGTATAACATAAAAATCAACCACTTGAGCCCTTGCTATCATCATTTATGATTATGTCAAGTGAAATTATTGTTTATAGTAAGCATATTTTGTTTAAACTACAATAAAAAATAGTTATTATTTATTATATATGCTTTACCTCAATTTCTTCATCACCACCATTAGTGAATGCGACTTGTAAATTTCTCTTCACTGAAGCATCCATCAATATAACATCACCAGTTCTGAAACTTTAAATTATTAGTAGACGTTATCAAATATAATTTGTTAATCAGTGATAAATGATCCTTTTATATTTAATTTTAAATTTCAGCAGGTTATTTTTTTGCATCTTAGACAACCGTGCAGAGGTAATGGATGAAGTGTTTCTCATATAGTATTGATTGAATAATGAATTAATGCAAGCTGGATATTATTGTATTAGTGACTTTGTAGATACTTGAATTGAGAAGGTTTTGTATCTTATTATACATTAAAGAGATTAAAGATAAAATATTCATATTTTGAAATTTACACTAGTTTTATGTAGGTTAATATTTATCAGAGCAAATTACTAAAACTGAAAAGAATCTCATTCATGACCTAGTAATCTAACTACTAACGACATATTGATTAAATAATCATTTTTTATTTTATCACACGGGATGAAATAATCTGAAAACTTTCAACTTCATTTACATAAAATAAAATATAGTAAAAATAATGCCTTAAGATGGAGTAGATCCCAGAAAGGCTGGTATTAATATAACTTATGTAACTAATGACAATACAGTCATAATGAGGAAAAATTTAATAGCTTCACACATATAATTAAATTCTATAAAATCATTGTGAGGATAAGGA
This sequence comes from Piezodorus guildinii, assembly GCA_023052935.1. NCBI lineage: Eukaryota > Metazoa > Arthropoda > Insecta > Hemiptera > Pentatomidae > Piezodorus > Piezodorus guildinii. The sequence continues at coordinate 85,758,191 of CM041292.1, read as the reverse complement.
TGTCATAAAACCTTATGTTGTTAGGTTTTGGAATGAATAATGAATTAAAAAAATTAATTTAATTTGGTACACTCATACTAAGCATCCAGACATTAATTATTCAGCTGCCATCACGCAATGTTATTAAGCTCTCCACTCATTCACTGGTTGTTAATAATATTATGGAAATCTTAGAATAAAGATTTAAGGAAAATAAGGGGTTCTAAATGCAGCTTCTTATATAAGTCAAAATAATTTCACTCCATACCATGAGTGGGTCATGTGTTGCATAAAATAAAAGTTGCTTAAAATTCATGGATTTTAGTTAAGTATATAATAATTTTATGATGGATGCGATAGTTAGGGTGGAGGTCAATGTGGAATGCTTTTTAAGTTCGGCAAGAAAAAACCTGACATTTGGGTTACAATAAATAATTTATATGATTAATTCAACTTGAGGAAGTTCTTTTTTTTTTTACATATTAGATTAAGCATGAATTTCTTCTATTATATCTTTGTTCGTATTACTCGTCTCTATTCCTCGACGTATCAAGGCTTTGTCCCCATTATCAACATTTTTATGTTCATTATTTAATAACTTACACTATTAATAACCTAACTGCCACATGTCCTTGATAATATATAATATTTTTAAAAACTATTTGACCTCCACCATATCTATCTCATACCTACTTCACTGTGTAAATACATGTTCAAATTAAGATTCAAAGAGCTACTATATTTATTGTTAAACTTTATTATTTTTTTTTATTTATTATTAAAGTATTTTCTGAAATGGCGTAGGCAGTATTTTCGATAGAAGGAAGGGGCAAGTTACTTTTCCGAGCACAGTATATACACGTATTACTTTAAAAATTAAGCTTGGCTGTAAAAAAATTCTTTAGATGCACCTTTTGTCATATTTCCTTATTTTAATTTTTTCATCTTTTGTTTTTTAATAACTTTTAATTGTTTCACCAACCTTTACGAGGGAGGGAGAGAGGAGAAGGCGTTACCCTCTCCTTTGATCATCACTGCCTGCGCCTTTGGCTTTATATAAAATGCAAAAGAAACATTATGTATATATTTTTTTCAAGCATATATTTTCAATATAGAAACAAGAGATAAATAGAGCTTGTTTACCAGAACCCTCCTGCGCATCCGGTTGCTACAACAGATATATTAATCGATACATTACATATTTATTAATTTAAAACTCTGAAATTGACATTAGAATAATATGAAAATAAACTCCATGATTCAATTGTTTATTAGAAATGCGATCACTGTAATATATAAGTATGTATCAAATCATTATTTTAAATATCTATCACAAATAATCCCTTTGTATATACATACCTACGAAAATGGTGTTCCCGGGCCTGTGGGATCGCTTTCCTAATTAAATCTGGATCGAATCGACAACAGTAGTATTAAATAATCTTAAATGAATAAACCAACATTCTATCGCTAGATAAAAACATTTAATGGTACTAGGTGATCTTCGGTACTTGATCTTGAGCTTTTTAGATACTCTCATGTTAGATACTTGAATTCATAAGCTATTGTATCTGTAAATTATATTGCATTGCAATTTAAACTAGTGTTTCAGTCGGTTAATGTTGTAATAGGATCTGTATTCATTGGATTTGATTGACTAAACTGATTCTCCCTGTAGCAAAATCCAATCAGATCAGCCACAGTAGAATATAGTGACGTTAAATGAATATAAAAACAATATATGGCTAATTTAAACCATATATTAGTGATTTGTGTACTAGGTGATATTAGGGATTCTGAATCTGGAACTGTGAATAATCCAAATGAATCAGAGAATACATTTTATATATGCAATCTCAAAGGTCCATGATAACCGTTAAGAAGTGTTTCACTCTACGAATCAAATTAACAAACAAACGAAAAAATTTTCTTGTTAGAATGAGTACATGATTTCTGAATAATATCAATATTCTACTCACTTAAAATCACTTCTCGTATAAAAATGGAGAATACACAGGCCAGAATTGAACTATAGCTTCACAGTTGCACGGTAACTCGAAAAATGTTTCAATTATTATTAAATAACACAAATAAATGTATAAAAAGGAGTACTTACTGAGCTAAGGAAGGCGAGAAGCGGAGACAAACACAAAGACGACAGAGACCGAAGACATAGAGCGAAGAGGAGGTGCTGCCATCTGTAGGAGGTGGGGGGAAGCAGGCGGGGTGGGGGAGCGTCTCCCCCCCACATTTTTGTGGCACAACCACCCCCACCGCAGGAGGGGAAGGACCCGGGAGATGCACATCACTCCTAAGGTTAGTACTTCTCTCTCACTCTCTTATCTCTCTCGCTCCTTGGCCATATCTCTCTTCTCGTATCTATTTCTTCATAGCAAATTATTTATTAAATATAATAAATAATATTTAATAACTACAATTGATATGTCAATTTATTATTATTTTTAAAAATCATAGGAAGAGATAATTTAAATAAAATAATATCATTATATTATTTTTATTTTTCCAATATAATATTATTATACTGTTTATTCCGGTATAGATTTGATGTTTATAAAATTTAACTTTTTATTTGTTTACTTATCTTTGTTTTGTTTTTTCTATCGTCTATTTTTTTCTCTCTTTTCTATTTCTGTGATCTACTTTACTTTCGTTTGCCTGTGAATATCATTTATTACTGTTTTCAATGACAAGGAACGTTATTACAATACATTCCTCAAAACACATACTTAGGAACTTTCATCAACATCTTCCTATTTTTCATATTGTATTTTTTTATGATGTTTAGGTCACTTTTTTTTCAATTATATCCTTATTTATGTCATATATAAGATAACCAATGCCCATTAAATATTTTAAATTAAAAAAATAAAGTTGTTCGAAACTTTTAAGTCATTAAATAAATAATTTAAGAAATACATTAAGGTATTTATTATGGATAAAAAAGTATTTTAAATAGAATCCTATAAGCGATGGCATGCCAGTTTAGTATTATCTTTCATAAATTAAGAGTATTAGTTAATCTAAATTATAACAAAAATTATCAATAGATAATTTAGATCAAAAATTTTAGTACTAATTATTTGTATATACATAGGTATGGACATGCTTAAAAATTTATTCATTTATTTTTTTAAATTTTTATTTTATTTTATTTACTTATGTATTTCTTATTCCCTCCCCCCTTCTACCCGCTATTTATTTTTCTCTATTTTGTAAAGCTTTGATTTTAATTTACTTAACACATCAGTAATGTGTTATCAGTAAACACAAATCACAATTACTAATATCCTTACTTATATAGAATGTAATACTGAATAAAAAATAAACAAAGTTATATAAACATCTTCATACTTTCCTTCTGGTATTTTATGACATTTTGGACACTTTTCCTCTCATTATCAAATACTATATTCCTCATATAATTTTTTAAACATCCATTATATATAAATGTTTTATACTGTACAAAAAAGTGTTCGAATAATAGACTTTAAGTATCCTTTAACACTTAAGAAAGAAAATCCTTTATGAGATAATGCCAAAATAAAGCATTGAAATCACAAACAATTATAATAATTATTTAATTGTAATATTCATAATTAAATATTTACAATACACCTGCCTTCATCACACGTGATTATCCAATTATACTTCACCCTTATTTCATCTGTTCTTAATTATCTTTTTTTTCGAATAATTAACTTAATTGTACATTAAACAACCTTATTTATACTTAATTTTGAGGCATTTAAACCGAAAATGTGTTTGAAAACTACTGTCTTAAAAAACATGCGAAATAATGTAAAAAAATATCCTATGGTCCTTATTCTGAACATGGGCTTATTTGGGTTAAGTAAGTTATTTAATAGGTTTTAATCAATTTATATGAGCTCAGATAATCATAGATAATCAGATTAAAGTAAAACGATTTTTAAACTATGTAGATTATACTAAATAAGTACAATATTATGTATTAACCAATTTCTCCGAATTTGAATTAAAAAATACTTAATACTATGATTAATTCTGAAAATCGCTTTGTATAAAATTCTTAAATATTTTAGATAAGAAATGTGTTAGATAAATAAATATATTCATATTCTCCTAATTTAATTTCAATTAATATAATGAAAATCATAATAAATAAAATGTGTGGTATGATGCGAATTATATTGAAGAATCTATATTTAAATTCTATCCCATTATATAATCAATTGTTTGAGTTTTCCTATTCCAGATCTACAATTAATAAATAGTGAATTTGAACCAATACCGAAAATATGTATAATTTTCATTATCTTCAAATGTAGTTTATTAATGATTTTATTTTTGTTTTAATTACTGAAATTTAATCCTTCTTATGGTTGGATTTCCTACAAAAGTATAAGCGTGGACTTTGTCCATATTTTTCAGTTTTAGTTGGTCATATGCTATACATTAATGACATTTAAATAATTAAAAAGATTTTTAAAAATGGTATGAAAATATTCTTCAATTTCAATGGTACATAAACCTAACAAAGACAAACATAGACCTGCCTCTTCTAGACCAATTAGCCTTCTTCCGGTATGTTCGAAAATATTTGAAAAACTGTTGTACGAACGGATTATTAACATACTGACAGACCACGACATATTTCCAGATCACCAATTCGGATTTCGCTCTTTTCATTCCACAACATAACAGCTACACAGAGTTACCTAATTCCATCCAAATTTTCCAAATTCCACCAGAACCTAATTCATCATCCTAATCCTCTAGCTCAATCCCTATCCAGCTCCACTCATCCATACAACCTACCTAGAAGGTTGAAACGGCAGTGGCCCCGCGACCTTTTGTAAATATATTGGAGTTCTAGCACTGGTTAGATTCTCCACTCAATGTGATGTATGTATGAGTGTGTGTATGTGTAAATAGGTATTTGTGAATTCTTGACTTTATTGTATTGATTATTGATATCATTATTGTGTATATATTTTATTGTAATTTTATGCCGTGTAAATATTGTATGAATGTAGTATGTATGCTATCTTTCAGCACTACTATTGATGTCCAAATTGGGACAGATTGTAATTTTACTCAATAAAAATTGTTGTTGAAAAAACAAAAAAAAAAATGGTATGAATTTTTTGGGGCAGCTTTATTATTAATAATTAGCTTGTGTCATTTACAAAAAATAAAATAAAATAAATAAATAAACGGATTAAGATGGTTTATGACTATCAACATGTTTTGTTTTTTTAATCTGTTCTGTATTAATTGAAATGAAATTTTACATAAAAGGAGTATATTTGATAAAAAAATAATATAGTTTTACAGTTAAAACATTTTAATAAGTATTAAAAATAAAACTTAATTATTTAAACATAATATCATTAACTTATTTTTTAAATACAATAAGGACTTCCATATCTGAAGACTGCTGATTTTTATATTAAGATTTTATTATTCGAAACTTAAACTTCCAAAGAATAAAACTGTTATTGAAGTCTCTAGACTTTGCTATTCAATTGTCCTATTTAATTGTTTATTAAAAATTCATTAAGATTAAGTATTTACGGATAATTATATTATTACAAACTGACTATTGTAAAAGGATAATCAATTTTTAGAGCAGCTGAAAATCATCTTAGCTAGTACTCAAGTAAATTTTGTACTTCGTACGGATTCTTCTTAGCTTTATCGCTAGCATCACTGCTTAACACATTAGGGGTACTCACTACGTTTGCTATAGCATGCTATTTGTGCTATTGTGCTAAACTCATCAATTTTATACAGGAAATAACTGTAGAAACTCGACGGGTTTAGCAAAATAACGCAAATAGCATGCTATAGCAAACGTAGTGAGTACCCCTATTGAGTGTATAATTTATAAGATGATCAAATCCACAGTGACATGGCAAAATTTCTCATATGCTCTAGAGAATATTAGCACATTTTGAAGTTGTTGCACTAAGCAATAGGCCTACTACCTGAATATTAGAAGTGAAACCCAAAATTATTACAAGAAAAAAATAGTTCAAAAATGAGTTTTCAGCGGAATTTTAATATTACCTTTAACCTTTCAATATCTTAAATAAATTTATAATAACCTTAAACTGAAATTAGAAACTTTTTAAGTATTAGCTGTGAGATTTCATAATATTGTATAATTTAGACAATAGAACGATACTACAAGAAACAGCTCGCAGATTCCGTTTATTATAACATTTACTTCACAAACGCTCTAACCTTCCCACTTACTACAAAATATAATTTATATTACGATCATTAGGCCCATTTTGATATGGAGTTGAGCTATGGTGATCCACGAAACCATTCCTAACGCATCCAACCCTTGCCATCCAAAATCCTTCGAAAGGATACTCCATAAAGACCTGAATATCCCATTAGTTGCAGCCTTAGCCTGCATTAAATATATACATCCTTTAATTCCAAACTACCAGACCACTCTAACCCTCTCTTCAGCAAACTCTCATATCCTATTCTCGATAATCCTCCGAGGTCGCTGAAAAGACGATGGCCTCGAGACCTACTAAATTAAATAAACACTGAAGTCGTACCGCTGGTTTCTTCACAAGCCTGTATCATACCCATATGATCTATTATCACATTTACTTAATGCACTAAGTTATTTTTTATATAAATACAATTTTAAATACCATTTAAATAAAATCCAATGAAATATTCTTCAAAAGGTAGTTTAGTAATTAAGAAGCAAGGTTTTCTATTTCTCTAGATTCATACATTATTTTTACACTTGAAATATAAAAACTGAATATATTCCTATTGAATAGAGCACATGAGATAGTTATTAGATAGAATTTTCGTATTATTTTTTTTGGTATAGCTGCTAGTTACGATATATCTTGTAGCATATCTATTGTAGCATACTTTAAAAATTAACCTAGGAATAGGAGTAGGAATTTTATTTATTCTTACTATCGATAATACATCTACATTTATATATTATATATATATATATATATATATATATATATATATATATATATATATATATATATAATTAGGTCTAAAATAAAGCTGGTTGGTCACAGGTGAGGACTGCCACCGGAAGCCAGCCACCAAGGACATTTTCTACAGTACCGTGTCTCCTATAGCTGCTTTCCTGTACGTTAGCTATATATTGCCTTCCAAAGATACACAACTTATTATTGTTGATGTTAATAATCCCTATCAATAAAATATGTTAATTAATAAAAACAAAAATATCACTGCATTATTTTTCGTTATGGTTCAGAAGGTTCTTTTTCGTCGAGCCACTTAACATCTTTTAAGATATTTTTAATAAATCTAGATATTTTCAATGTATTTATAGGCTGGCAATGGGAGGATAATTATTTATTTTATCATTTGGTCCAATAATTGTATCTAGAATTTGTGAAATGTTAACCTTTATTGGGTAAAAATCATTTTCTTAAAGAGGTGTAAAATTAGCTCCTTAAGTATCCTTGATGTTTTTGACCTGTAAAAAGAAAACATAAATTATCAACAGTCGAAAACTTATCAAACAATATATATATATATTTATCTGTTGCAATATTTAAAATTCAGGTAATCCATACTTGGTAAAATGATTATCTGATCTAATCACTGAATTACAGATGTAATAATATTATTTATTTTTGATTAATAATTATGAAAAAAATGTATTGCCAAGATTATAACCTAAAAAATATCCATAATTTTTATATATTTATTTATCTAAACTTTATTTAAATATGATTCGGTTTTTATTTCGGCTTTTAAGGGAACAACCAATTTATTGAATGATATTGCAAAATGTATGTACATTAAAGGAATATTTTAAGTGTTTGTGTAAAGTATTAAATGTGTTTTAAAATTAAATAAAAGGTGTTCTTCTATATGAAGCAACTCTTATCTCGGTTTTTAGGATTTGTAAAAATTGATAGGATATTTTAGTTGTTTCCAGGAATGAATATGTGAACAATAAATTCTTGAAACGTTACATAAATAAAATTGCTCATTTATTGACTGAACCTTAAAACCAGTACAAAACTTATATATATATATATATATATATATATATATATATATATATATATATATATATATATAGCCACGTAAATATATATTATTTTAAATACACATTTATTCATTTTAAGGATAGACGAAACATTTTCATCAATCTTAATTTATTTTAGTGCATTCCTCAGGATAATTAATAAAACTTACATTTTAATATTCTAATAATTTTACACATATTCTAATAAATTATCTAAATAAAAAATAGTGGTTTTTCTATGTCTCCATTAATATTAATTTAATTATATATATTATTATTTTTTTAATACTTTGTTCCATCCTAATACTATAACATAATATAATATAAAAACTAATTTCCATTTAAAAAATTAAAATCGTTGAAGAAACTAAATTACAATAAGGCTAGCATTACATAATACAATTTAAATAATATTGATGATTTTTATTCATATACTTTTAATTAATATAAATTGGCTGATATGTTTAGTTAATGTGCGTGGAACATGATCTGATTCCTGATATATCAGAGCGTTGTTAAAAAATCATTGTAATACATATCTGAGAAAAAAAAATATAAGCAAAATTAATATAAAGTAAAATTTTGTTGAAAAAAAGTCACTGTAAAATATAAAACTAGCAGAAGGAAAAAGGAATGAGTTAATGTTCTTTTTGCAATAGTGTTAATTATTTTTACTAGATTCTGTATATATATATGATAAAAACCATGTGTGTATATATATATATATATATATATATATAATATACAAAATCTAGTAAAAATAATTAACACTATTGCAAAAAGAACATTAACTCATTCCTTTTTCCTTCTGCTATGCAGTGAACAATGTTCGCACCTCACCGCTACCTTTTATGTCCCTACAGCTACGAGTTACTGGGGTAGAACAAATGTCTAAGATCAGTACACAAGTACAGAAGGTTTCTTCTTTATCTGTGTTATACCGAGGAAACGAAATCAAAATAATATTTTTTTATACACTTATACGACTCATAATACCGATCTACATAGATATTTTTTTTTTTTTTTTAGATCTTTACGATTGCCGAATTTCTGTTCGTTGTAGAATGAAAAAGAGTTTAGCTAATTGAAAATTAAAAAACAAAAAAAAAACAACTGAAGAATCAGAGTTAAAAACTTGATTCCCGGAAGTTGTACACTTTCCGAAAGAAAGTTCCTTTCACGATTTTCTTTAAATATTACATTTTGTAAAAATGTACTTCTTTTTAGTTTTATATTTTACAGTGACCTTTTTTTTCAACAAAATTTTACTTTATATTTTTTTTCTCAGATATGTATTACAATGATTTTTTAACAACGCTCTGATACATCAGGAATCAGATCATGTTCCACGCACATTAACTAAACATATCAGCCAATTAATATTAATTAAAAGTATATGAATAAAAATCGTCAATATTATTTAAATTGTATTATGTAATGCTAGCCTTATTGTAATTTAGTTTCTTCAACGATTTTAGTTTTTTAAATGAAAATTAGTTATTATGTTATAGTATTAGGATGGAACAAAGTATTAAAAAAATAATAATATATATAATTAAATTAATAATAATGGAGACATAGAAAAACCACTATTTTTTATTTAGAAAATTTATTAGAATATGTGTAAAATTATTAGAATATTAAAATGTAAGTTTTATTAATTATCCTGAGGAATGCACTAAAATAAATTAAGATTGATGAAAATGTTTCGTCTATCCTTAAAATGAATGAATGTGTATTTAAAATAATATATATTTACGTGACTGGAGACGAAGTTGAGATCAAACGCACGCCATACCTGTTGACTCCTGGTGGTAATCTAAAAGATACTCACCGGCTTTCAGATAAAAAAAAAGAAAAAAAAAGAGGAAGGTAAAGGGGATAAAAAGGATTTTCGGTGAATAAAGCCGTGGTCAAATTTGGAACCGTTTTATGGTTAGCTTCTGGTTTTCTCTTAACCGTTACATACCACAATAAACGATTTAAGGTAACAAAAAACATCACCGTTTTAAGTATTAAGCTTCAAAAGCCACCCCCCACTTATGGATAAAAACCTATTAAAGGAAGTAGTTTTCGGTAGCTGAAAAATTTCAGTTGAGAACACATGTCATATTTATTAGCAGATTTAAGCATATATGGTCAAGACAAAATTTAATCTATCTCTATAGATCTCTTGAAAACAAAAGACAAAGAAATCAATATATAAAATAGAATAGGCTAAGAAATAATACGAAACAAATACAGCAGTTTTTGTGGTAAAAAATAAATAAAACATATGTAAAATATTTATGAGATTAAATTTACTGTTTGTTTGTTGAAAAAGTTAATGGATTCATAGATAAGAATTTTATTTAGATTGTTTTTTCGATCCATCAAGTGTTTATGAGGGTATAAAACAAAATGACTACTTGACCGGGTTTGAACAGATGTTTGTGTAGGTTTTACTATATCTTATCTCTAAATTTTATGTTCGCGATCCACAAGATTTTCAGTACAAAACATCTGGTCTTTTTTTTTTTTTTTCAATACTTTATTAAAGTTTTATAAGTCCATTCCATGAATTTGTAAATAAGAACCAACTACTAGAATAACAGAAATTTAAGTATGACTTATCAACAATGCTAATTAAATGATTTTTTTTTTAAATTATGTTTATTCATTGAAGTCTGTAATTATACGAACATCTGTCGTAACTAGCGAAGAGATATTTAAGAGATGTGGTATTTAGCATATAAGGAACTCAACTCCTGCCTATACCTGCATTAAAATATTTAATAATAATAATAAAATAACTTTATTCTGGGACTGTATCCCTTAAGAATAACAATGACGTACAGTAATATACACTTTAATATATACATGTCTGGCCGAGAGACCAATAAAATAAACTTTTATTTACAAATGTGTAAAAAAATAAAAATAAAACCTATTAATATAGATATATACAAAATATATGGAATATATACAAAAGAAAAAAATCTGCTATAAAATGTTAGAGCTGAACAATTTCGAAATAAATGAATTAATCCATAACTCTAGGATTTTGATAAAATGAAAAAAAAAATTGTCTTAGTCTTTGGGATCTTAGAAGGTGTTGGAAAAGATGGGATTTGAATGAGAGAAGGGAAGAAGCATGAGGAATATGATTAGGTAGGGAATTCCAGAGAGATGCAGGGCGGATATAAAAGGAATTATCAAAAGATTTGGTTCTATGGGTAGGAATGTAAAGGTCAGAATGGCGTGATCTGGTTTCAAGTGAGAGAATTGAGGATTTGAATTGAAGGAGACTGTGAGTATATGGAGGATGTTGAGATTTAATGACTTGGTAGAGGTATGTCCCTAGGAAATATTGTATAGGTATGGAAGGTAGGAGCCACTTCAATTCGCTCTATAAGTGGGGGACTGGCGATCTCCTGAAGGTACCGAAGATAAATCTTATCAGAGTATTTAGACAGATAAATTAGCCCTTTCAGGTCGGCATAAACATAGTTGAGTAAATAATCTATATGTTCTTATTGTCGCTATACTTTTAAAGTTTTCACCAGTATTCAAGCTACTGATTTTGATAAGATCAGAAATAATATCTCTATTATATAACAGAATATGTTATAATATATGCGTTCAAAGTATACTCATGTATACTGCAAGTTGTATAAATTCTCACATTATTTAAATCAGTGTCTACATTATAATTTCATAATTATTAATTAAATCACATTTAATTTAAATAGTGATATTATGGTAATAAAATCGACAATAACGAAGAGTAGCGAGGTTTTCTTATTGGTCAACCCGTTCCACCATTAGCACTTCCCTTCCAATTATCCACTCAATCGACACCGCCTGTCTGTACGCAGGACATCCACCATCTTTGTGAATTATTGAGACTACATATAAATTATTTCATTTTTGTTTTTTGTAAAAGTGCACTATGTAATTACTTATTTGTATATATTACATGATCCAAAAAAATATTTGGGCATTTGTATTATTTTTGTTTAGTTTTAAGTTATTTAATTAATTATTTTGATGGTTCTAAATGCGTTTTATTAGCGTTCTTAATAAATGTTCTAACAATTTAACTTAATGATCATATGCCATCCACAATAGAAATTTCTGAATGTTTCATGCTTACATATAGATATTTATTTATGTATTATTTACTATCGAATTATATATTAATAACTTTATGAACAAAACTCACATTTACGATGCAATATATTTAGCAATCATGTAGAAACAACGTGCCTTTTAAGAGAATCTCTGCAGTAAAGAAAATTAAATAAATTAATATCGTAGTTATATTGATACAATGCGATGAATAGATGTCTTTGGATTTAAAATCCCACAGAGCTTTAGAAAAATTCCATTTTAATTTAATATATGCTTATTATATTACTGTTTCATCATATTTACTATATGTAATTATTTTGAACACAGTTGTAAATTTCAATAATCAATTTTTTAAATAAAAACCTTAAATACTTATAGGTGACAATAAAAAGCATCTCCATATACATTAAAAATATTCCTCAAACCTAGCAATGAACCATTAAAAAAAGAACGAAACTATTATAATCATTTTTGAACTGAGTTAGGGAATATATGGAAATTATTCGTGGACTCTAGGTCTCAAAAAAAAAAAAAAAAAAATCTCTCACATCATTCCCAAGAGAATTAGAAGGTAATCATTCCGTAACAAAATTTGATTGTTATAGTTAATATTATACATTGAAAATTATGGTTCAGATTGAATCGAAACAATGTTCTAATATTTTATATTCTTCACGCGAATGCCGATGATCACACTTTTATTCATTTTATGGGATTTTATTCATGACATTTAAAAATAAAGAATAATTTTAACTTCACTTACCTGTATATGAAATATATGAAAATTTTCGAGTTCCAGTTTTCATCGGTAATACACGTATTAGGGCCATCTGAGTCCAAATAACCAACTCCCGAAAAAATATCTGGAAGGAAAAATTAGTGGGCTTTAATATGATGTATAACAGATATCTTTAATATAACAGGTTTCATTCTGATTGAAATAGTCTGACATGGGTTAAATGTCGATGTTTTAAATTTTCATCCTCTAAACTACCTTTAATTTTGTACAATCCAAAAGATTAACCATACCATCTTAATGACATTAATGATGGACGGCTAAATATACAAATTGGATGAATTTCATGACCAACGAAAGGATAAATGAGCAAAACTATTTTTTAAATGTAATTTTTGGTTTTTGATAATAAGAACAGTAATATAGACATATAACATTCCGTTGGAAAGAGAAAGATTTTAGAAAAATATCATCTGATACAAAAAGATGTAAAAGGTAATATAAAGTGACGAATAGGGAATAATCTTATTACCGATTAACAATTTAATATAGTTACATTGAATTGAAGTATAGTTGATAGTTTTTAAATTAATTTTAAAAATGCATTAATTAACAATAAGTGAAAGTGGTAAGTGAAAGTCGTGTTTTGCCAGCACCAGATTTTGTGATGGGTAATTAGATATGGACACATTTAATTGAGCGATTAAATTATATAATGTATTATAATGGTTCATGTAATATTACCAATTCCAGTAAACAACAGAAATACAAGTTACATTGGCACCTATGCTTCTAAAACCAGTAAGTTACTCAAAATCGTGTTGATAATGTATGTGTCTATGGCAATTTTTCCAGAACCTATACTCCTTCGAAACTAAAATTTCATCTTTAAGATAGGCATGATAAGACACAGGTGTTTTAGTCACCTGTTCACCAAAACTAATTGACAGCTTAAGTGTCACTTTTTACAGTTTCTTAAGTTAATAATAAAATAGATTATTTAATAAAACATATGTTTCTATTGAAATTCAATGTAATTAATAATTTAACAATTTATTTTCATCTCCAAGTGTATTTAAAAATTATTTAAATTTATTTTTAACAACGGAGGTAAGTGAAAGTCGTGTGTTTGCTTGTTTTTTGTACTTATGTTAATATGTTTTCTATTAATATAGTTTCTGTAATCAATTTTTTTTAATAAATTTTAAAATTAGTATTCGTTTGTTTTTTATTGATTTAACATCAGTTTATGCTACTGTGGCTAATCGGACGATGCTACAGTGGGAGTCCTAAGTTTCGTCAATCCGTGTTTCATCTTTAACGAGTACCTGATATCGCTCAGGGTCGGGACCACCTTTTAACGTCCCGTCCGAAGGACGGCATAACTAAAGGTTTTAATTTTAGACCCATTAAAGAAATTTGGGAACACCTGCCAGGTTTGAACCCACGATTTTTGACATAAAAGACTGTTATGCGTATTAAATTGGGCCTCACGAAACAATTAAAATTTTAAAAATGGCTCGGACTATGAAGGAGCTGAGCCTACTATGTTATATACTAACACTAGATATACTTGGGTTATAAATATCAATAATTCGCCTACCTACAAGGGAAAGCTAAAATATCTATGGGAACATTTTCTCGATATGGCCCTATCTGATATATAGAGTAATTTCAAAATCGCACTATTCACCGCCCTAAATAATCGTCCTTCGCGAACCTAATTACAACAAGCCTGCTCCTCGATAAAGAGTCCGTAGGCTTCAAGTCGGATTCTGCTTTCACCCGACGACATGCCCCGGCCAATTAACGTGTCAAGGCGGAGTAATGAGAGGCCTTCTGGTATTTCCTCTGACAGTCGGAGGAAGATCAAAAAAAAAAAATTATCAAGATGTTTAGATCCACTTCAGCCAGCGATGATAAATTGGATTGATAGCACAACTATCCGCTAATATGGACTCAAAGAAATTTTTAAATTATAGCTGCCATCGGAATATAAATTAAAGGCCCTCAATACAACAAAATTTTTAAGTTTCAATTCTCCAATTATGAAGAGTATACTATGTTATATAATTTTTTATTAGAACTATCTCTTATGTATAATTTTATTTTTTATTACATAAATAAATTTATACATATTTCTTGACTTTTCGAGGTCAATGTCTGCCTTATCTTCATAAATGTTATTTAATAACTAAAAACAATAATTTAATATCAGATTTAAAATTTCATTATATTTAAAACATTTAAAAATCACACTTCTACAAAGGACAACTCCTACAAAGGAAGAATAAATAAATAATTTATATCTAAATTTTTTAAAAATAATCATTTATATATCCTCACAAATATCCCCCAGATGGTCCTAGGATTTTTTAATGGGAGTAAAAATTCCTTAGTTATGCTGTCCTTCGGAGGGTAAGTAAAAAGGTGGTCCCGAGCCTATGCGACGTCAGGTAATCTTTAAACATTTCTATCTTAATTAAACCTGGATAGGTTAAATTTAAGACTCCCACTTTAGCATCGTCCGATTAGCCATAGTAGCATCAAGTGGCTTTAAATAAATAAACAAACAAAACTGATAAACCTTCAGGGCAGAATGCGCTAAATGGTTGTGAACACCGTATCTAAATCAGTCGCGTGGTTTAGATGTTCTCGGAAACCAAGAGTCGCGATATCATTTTATATGGAGATAGATAATACAACAAATAAATGAGCAACACTGGAATTATGGGCATGAAAAACTCTCTTGAAGAAACTACCATTTGGAAGCACAATGTTTAATCAATTTCGTAGAGTTCAAAGTCATCGTATTTTAAGTGCTCAGAGGATTATCGAGAAGAAATGAAGATGTGAGAGTACGAGCTAGTGGTTTTGAGTGGGCTGGTAACTTAGAATTAAGGAAGGTTTATCTATTTATTTATTTATCGTCTTCATGGTTGACAAAGTAAGGAGCATTTAGGATTTTGGATTGCAAGGATTGGATGCAAACAGAATTTAATAGTTTGGTGGAACCGGAAAACTTAATATCATTTTCTACATTGGCCTGATGATTGTAATATTATTTATTTTTGTAGTATGTTGGAAGTTCTGAGCGTTTGTCAAGTAAAATATGTGGTAATCTGTACCTGAAGACAGTTTCTAGTCGTTCGAGTCGAGTGAGAGGATTCCAAGTAAGACGTTAGTCAAGAGTATTAAACAAATATGTGGATCTTAAATATTGACAGAGACAGACGGAAGGCAGGTCATGTGATTCTGCAATTGACGTTAAAAATAAATTCAGATCGAATTGATTTGTTAAATAACTTGAATTTCAGGCACAACTGGAAGGCAATAATAAATTTGTAAGTACAAGGAGTGCAATAAAATCGCCTTCTTAGGCAGGCACAGCCTAATTTAAGGGTAATGAGCAAGAAATGGAATTGTAATGGAATAGTTTATATATATTATTATACAGCATTATATTTGATAAACTAATATTACAGTTTTACTAAATGTAATTGTCGAACAGTCTTTATAAAAGTGGGTACCAAACATAGAGGAAAAATCCTGGTGAATTGCGTAATCTCATCTTTTTACCTTCTGCAAAGCCGGTGGCCTGTCTCTGAATATATTGTGCCCAATATTAATATTACATTACATAACAGCAAACTATTGTAAATTGTTTTTATTACATAGAAATTAAGACATTAACAGAAATATAATTGAACATTTAAAAATATTGCATATTGTTGTCTGCCAAAACGTACTTGAAATTACCAATTATATGTTAATCATATAATAAAATAAATAATTCATCAAATACAGCTCAGCAGCAGTTAAGAGTTAGAAGATTGTTTTATTATACATAAGATAGTAAAGATTCATTAATAAATTATTTTTATTATCTCATAAATAACTTATTTAAATAATGCTTAATAAATTAATAAATAATGCTGTTTTACTTATTCCAACTTTACGAAATTGCATGAATGATAAACAAGAACATGAAATTATGAAAAACTAACCAAACTTTATAAAGTAATCACTCTTTTATGTTAAAGAAAATTAAATATAACAAAAATGAGGAATGTACTGGCATACTGTTAATAAACAAGCTTAAAAACTAATAATTTTCTTATGAGAAATAATAAAGCAGGCACACCAAAGGGCATGTTATATTTCGTTTATAATAAAAACTAAAAAAAATGCTTTATTTTATTTCGAATCATAAACCATTTATTTGCAACTTGGTGCATTTTTGAATTTAAGAAAGAAACAATCAGAAATCCTAATTTATATAGTTCATCATTATTATCTGTGAATCGAAATATGGCAGATTCAATTACCCTTAATGTTATTTTAGTTGAATATGTTTTTTTTTAAAGTATCGATCGCCTAACACAAAAAAAGTTTCTGGCTACGAATTTCAGGAGACCTGTTATTGGTTGTTTAGCTGAGTGTTGTAAGTGCATTTGCTTGTTTGTAGGATTTCAAACGTTCTTGAGTCTCCTACTTCTTGATTCAAAAGTTTGGGTGCATATTTTGCTTGGTACCATTTCATATAGGATTCATTTCGATGCTTACAACTTATTTTGAAAACTTATGATTCCTAAACTAACAATATTAATTGGGAACCCAATAGATCTTTACTAGGCTTACAACATTTAATTTTTCAAGGGGTTTAATTTCAGTGTTGACTTACTCAAATCATTTTCTTCATTCTCAGATTTTTGTTAGGACTTATATAATGATCAAACATTAAATTAGCTAAATTTGATTATTGATAATTCTTTTATAATTCAAATTTAAAATAATAACAATAATTAGTCATATAAAATCAGCAGTAGTTACATTTTTTAGACTGTATTATAGAAACTCTAAATAACATTTTATTAAAATTAAATATTATTATTTTCGCAATCAGCATCTGCATTAAAATCAAAATTATTATTTATTTTATCTTAAAACTCCTTAAGGATAATTAAGCTAATTACGGAGAACAAAAGGAATTATAAAAATGGACCCTTTTATCTGGTTTATCAGAAGAAAATCGTACATTTCAGGTAATTAGGATCTTAATTTTGATTCCATTTTTATAATTTAATTAATTACTGCTTAGTTCTTAATTTTATTCTTTAGTCGTGATACTGCATTTAAAAAAAAAAAAGGACAAATTCTCGTCCATTTTATATATTCTCCTCCATCACCAAGATTTTTTCTGAATATATGTGGTAACATGTTTATTTAGCAGAATATTTCAGAGTACAATCATGAATATACGATAATTATGAAAATTAATGCAGTGATTAAAACAAAATAATGTCGATTCTATCATTTTAGAATATAATAATTATTATGAATTCAAGCTTTCAGATTATCTTCCTTCATTTAACACAATGCAAAATGTTTTTAATAAACAAATAATAGAAGACATTAGATATATTAATGTTTCTTGATCGAAAAATCATTATCATCTACAACATTTACTTGAGATGTACATATATATATATATATATATATATATATATATATATATATATATATATATATATATATATATATACACTCACAAGCATTTCCATTTCTATTTTGATATTGTTTACTAAACAACTAATCATCATATTCATGACATTTTTATTGATTTTGTTAATGACATCGATGTTATATATTCCTGATTTATAATTTCATTCATTATTTTATCAATTCGCGTATAAATATTGATATATTGTTTTATCCCTTGTTACATATTCAATTGGGTTACAATTATTCGTGGTTGACTTTGGTAATAAAATTAAAAAAAAAATTATTAGTATGTAGTATTGTTTGAGAAAACTAAATGGAAATATTTTTAGTTAAGAAAAATAAAACCCATATCCTATTATCTACTTTTACTCCTCACAAATTTTAATTGATAATTTAAGCAACAAAAAAATTGGAATCGTTTAATGAAAAAGGCATATATTAACTTTGTTTTGTAAATAAACTTGAAGTGTAACAGTGGTTTCTGAAGATCACAATCTTGTGTAACTTATCTATTCTATTTTGGCATAATAAATAAAGAATATTATCTCAAATATCAACCCCTTTGAAAAGTCGAAAGATTAAATGTGCCCGAAGCTGAGGAACCATATTGAGGTGTCTATGAAAACAGGTCAAGTTAGCTGCCAGACTTGTGAACTGATAAATTTTGCCTTTCAACCACCTGATAAACTTAAAATCAACAATTAGACGGCGTAAATAAAGATACAAGGAGTTACTACAAACAAGAAGAGTGAACCAACATTAATTATTTTGTTAATTTTTCAAGTGACTGATGCAGTGGACTTATTAAAAGTAGTTTTAACATTATTTATTTCGAGTTTTTTCTGGATTTATTTAATGAAGGTCTATGGAACGTAGTGATCAACGAGTTATATATATATATATATATTAATCTATCTTTTTGTCTAATTTACTCTTCGTATTCATTGGAATGTCTCTGATTTTTAAATTTCTCTCCTGAGATAAAAATTTGGTATTCAAATTTAATATGATAATAGATAGGGTATGTTGTTTTATACTATCTACAGTACTATATACATTGATTTGCTTACATCAGCCAAATTTCATGAAAATGTGTGTGTGGTTTTTAACTAAAACGGCATGGATACCGAGACCTTTTCTAATTGTGCAATCGAAGTTCTGGCAATGGGCAACTTCTCTACTCAAGTCCTGAGGTTTTATGGTGTGCTCTCTCCCAATCACTTCTGGATTTTATTAAGAGTGATGCAGTGGGGAAAGAAGCACTGGGATCTTCCGGTTTGCTGCCTTCACACTAAATTCCTTTAGGCAGAGCTTAGCTTGGAGTTTCCAAAAGCTAAGTGTATGCATTATATAGAAGTATGTTTTTATTTAATTATATTTGCTTATTGTAATTTTTTACAGGTTTGAAAAAAATGTTGAGAGAAAAAAATAAATAAAATATAGAAGTATGAGTGCAGCCAAGCCAATTTATTTTTACACTTATTATTTTTTTTTTTTTTATTCGTACTTGTAGTTTTTTTAGTTCGTAAACTTGACATTTAATTCTACATTTTTTTAAAATTTATATTTATTCTTTATATATGGAAGTATTGGTTCTCATATAGGTTTAATAGCCATTGCTATTGGAGGTAGCAGACTGTTATCTAATAAAATATTAATCTATGAGATAGTGTATAATTTAAAAAGGTTTCAAACACCAGTTTCCTTAAATTAGGTTGAATGAGTTAGATGTTTATTTGTTTATTTAACGTCCTTTCATGCTAATCGGATGTTACTAAAGTGTTAGTCTTATATTTTGCCTATCCAGGTTAAACGAAAATAAGGGTTCTTTAACGAGTACCTGACATCGCACAGGTTCGGGACCACCGTTTTACGTCCCCTCCGAAGGATGGCATAACTAATGTTTTTTTTTTACTCCAATTGAAAAGTCCTAGGACGATCTGCGGGTTAGAACCCGTGACCTTTGGCATAAAAGGCTGTTATGCTAGCCACCCTGCTACAGGTGATCCCTGAATGAGTTAGTGTTATTGAAGTTAGGTGTAGAAAAACTGCAAGTCAGGTACTCTTATCAACATCGTAACTCAAGTATCGGGTATTTTTAGTAAAAACTGTTTGACAACACCTTGTCAGAGCAGCATTACTTATCTCAATAATTATCTGGTTGAAGATAGAAGTGTCACTTTAAATTTAATTTTGAAGTTTTTTTCTTACACATAAAATAAGGATGAACAATTTATAATGCTCGTTAAAGCAGAGAAGAACAATCAATCCTTATCTAAACAGGTCAGTAGTAAAGTTAATAAAAGTTCAATCTGTTAATGTATTTTATTTTTCTTCACATGAATTTTGAAAAATTGCATTTTTGATATGTTAAATATAAACGTTTAATGGATGCACTAAGTATGTACAAGTGTGTATCAAGGGAAATAATACTAATATTTTTGTAAATTAATCTTTTCCTCATCATTAAATAAACCTCATTTTTAAGATAAATTGTAATGATGCAAGTTGTTATTGCCACAATTTGAATATTTTGACGAGGATTTAAGAAATCGAAACAAATATGATTTTATAATAAAACCAATTATTTCTTGCAGTATCTTGAGAAACAGAATATATTGTTCTGTATTATATAAAAGGTGGAAAGTAAAAATAAATGAAAGTAGAGTGTTCCTTGTTTCCCCGCTTAACTATGGCAAATGTCCAGGAGTGTATTCCAACGATATACAGATTTCTTCTTCAGAAGAAGTACACAATATCTGGGACTTTATTTAGACTTAGGATTGACATGGAGGACCCACATTAGACTTAAGAGAAAACAGCTCAACAAACGATTCCGACTATTATCTTTGAACATCCAAATTACCATATACAAAGTACTTATTGAAACGTTATGGATATACGGGATAGAGCTAGGTGGCTCTGGCAAAACCTCCAACATTCAAAGAATTTTCAATCCAAAAGAAGTATAAAACATATATATAAGAAAAACCATTGATACTCTATTCTATGCGTCAAACGAATTACTCCGCAAGAACTTGAACTTGCTCATTGTTACAGATACTGCTACAAAATATAATAACAAGGACCAAGACATACTGATTTACATCAGCCCGAACACAGAAATCCGTACAATCCCCTTTGGGGCGGTGGCTTGGAGACCCTCTAAACATCTATACCGAAAAGGACATTTTTTTTTTTTTTTTTTTTTTTTTTTTTTTTTTTTTTTTTTTTTTTTTTTTTTTTTTTTTTTTTTTTGCAAATGGCAAATAAATATTTTGTTAAAACATTTATAATAAAAACCGCGCGCAACACTATACTTTTACTTACCTCCACTGATAAATCATCAAACTTTTTGAAAAAATGAGAAATGAATAAAGGTCGAAGAAATTACATTGAGGTTCGATAGAAACATGTTTTACAAAATAATCTATAATTATTGTTAATAATAATCTATTATTCATTGAAACAATCACTAGTCTTATCCGCTTTTTGTCACTATCCATTACTTTTACAATTGTATCTATAAAATAATACTTGTTCTAAAATCTTTCTTTCCAACGGTATATTATTCGTCAGTATTACTATACAATATTTTTAGTTCTAATTGTAAAAAAAAAAAAATACATTAAAAAAATATTTTTTCTCCTTTCTCCTTTAGTAGGTCATCAAATTCGTTCAACTTGTATGTGTTGCAATTCTTTATCAATGCTAATAAGATGATATGGTTAATCTTCAGGAATGTACAAAATTAAAGATGCTTTAGAATAAGAAAATACGCAAATTCGCCGATTAAACCATGTCAGAATATTTTAATCAGAATGAATCTATTATAATTATTATATTAAAGCCCATAAAGTTTTACATCGAAATAGTGAATTTAATTAGAATTGTTAGAGCCGTTTTTTAGTAAATCCTAAAAAAGGTGCAAAATGCATGGTATAATGTAGCACTTCCAATTTTAGTGAAAAAGTTGCCATAACATTTCGGGCGTATAAGTTTCTAAATTATGAAATTTCAGTTTCGTACATCTTTACATTTTCGTGCTGGACTCTTCACTCAAAAACAAGAACAGAGACCTTTTTTGGGGGACTTAGTTATTTGGAATCAGGGGACCCTAAATTTTCACGAACTCAACACTTTCCACTACTATATATTTCATGTGTCGATAATTGCAAATAAAAAAAATATCATATACGATAATACCCGTGTTTCCCCTATTTTCATTTTATCGAATATTTCTTAACACTTGCAAGGTTGTTTAAAAACTTCCAAAATCACAAATTATATTCTCACACGAGAAAAAGCGTGGAGACTGAAACCTGTTGGAAGACGTCTCGAGGAAGTTTATTCTAGATCTGACGATTACGCGAAGGAGCGTTGGCCTTTCATGAGCAAACACATGTTGTTTATGTTAAAGCTCTGTTAATTAATTTGCGGCGGTAGCAGGGAGCGCACAGGTAGCGGTACCATTTCCCGTCCGACCAGTTCTCTCATAAAGTCCCCGGTCATCTCAGATCTCGGTACTCCGTTTTTTATACCCGTCCGTTTTATAGTAATATTCAATTTGCATTTCGATATATCGATCGTAGATCAGGATAGCTCTTATATTGCGCCATTCAACCCAGTTATTCTCCCCTAATATATCCTTGAGATTTTCCAAACTTTCCCGATTACCATATCTAGTTTCCAATGATAATTAAAAAAAGGAAGCAGTATGTCTTGGATCCGTGAATTAATTTCATCCGAATGCCCTTGTACATGAGAATAGAAACAAGGTGTCTAATAAATGGTGAGAAACTGGATCATAATAGAGCTACATGATGTTATCATTGAAAAAAACAAAACTAATTTATGCTTAAGCATATATATTAGTAATACCAATATATATATATATACATGTGTTTCTTCCGAATCACTAATTTTATGAATCTTTTTTTTTTTACATTTAACATTGATTTTTTTAAATCTTGATTCGTTGTTATCACTCTTATCTTGACAGTAGCCAATAAATGCCGGATTTGAACAAGCGACTTTGGGCATAAAAGACTGTTATATCAGCCATTACACCACTGGTGACATTACTTTTCCCTTCTGTAGAGTTAGTCCACGTATAACGATAAATAATTATGCATAGTAACTCGATTTGTACCACAGACGTTGAGGTTAGTACTTTAGAGCAGGTGAAATACTATAAATATATAGCCAGATATAGGTGAAAACAGTGAAGATATTCTTGTCTTATAGATACTCTGGTAAATAGGATAAATTACGAAATATAGACACAGAGAAAAAATACGAGGAGCGCACAATAACAATAGAGACAAAAGACAGCAGCTGGCGAGAGGTTATTATTTGCCACTGTAAATAAAATAATCATTTTACAATAATACAATACGGAAAAAAAAATAAAATAAAACTTAGCTTCAATTAAATCTAAAAAGAACAAAAAAATAAACATGTTCGAAGCAGTGACAAATCCATTTCACATAACCTTTTCGCTCCCACCAGCTGTGTGTTTATAACCTCACTTCATCACACACATCAGGCCCGTCACAGTACCATAGCTGTCAAAATTGGAAATATTAATATTAAAATATAGATAATAATCAATACGGATTATTAACAATTACCCCCGCTACACTAAAATACCATCTATGCTCCAGGATTTGCAGCTTCCAACTGTCAAACAATTTTTCCACACTTAAACAGCTTCATACTTCTGTAAAACCCCAGTCACCAAAAATCCATTAACAAAGGGAATCGGTAATTATAATAAAATTTCACTGAAACGCTACTCTCATAAAAGAACTAAACATGTGTTGCTAACTAAAGCTAGTTTGTTTTAAATTTTCAATTATTTTATCCGTTTATTTTTATCATTATTATTAATTTATTTTTATAATTAGGTTTTTTGTATATTTTTCCTACTACCATAGATAATACCAATTTTATTTTACCACATATTTAGTCATTAGGCTAATAGATTATAATTACCAAACGAACAAAAGATTTTCCTAATTGTAAGGATGTCTCATCCGAAATCATTTGTAAAAATTATTTTCTTCTTTTCTTTCTTCTTCTAGATATTAATGATCAGAGACTGGACATAGGTATTATTTGTAATACTTTAATTATTCTTTAATTAAGAGTTGAACATAAGAAACAATAAGCTGTGTTGAAGTAGTTAGTGGAGCAAATACACAAAATCGTTGTACTTATTGCTATGGGACTTGTAGAGAGTTATTTTAGGGATATTGTATGAAAGGTGAAACTAGGCTGTTGGAGAGGCTATTGGAGGGAGGAGGCTGTGACTATTAGAGACAATATTGTCGGCGGCAAGGAGGAGAGGGGACGTGTGACAAAGGCAATCTTGGAGGGGAAGGGAGGGGGAATCAATAGCCCCCCACAATTAGCGGGGCGGGGGGAGGGGCGGGGGTTAAACGCCCCCAACCCTTTATGCCCTTACAACTAGCCGACAACACGGCGACAAATTCACCTTAGGGTGTGCCCTGTATCTTCTCCGCTCTCCGTCTTATCGCTTCTGTCCGAGGCTGCCTCTCTCTTCTGCCCTTCCGAGTCCTATCAAAACATAGCTATCGCTCCTTCAATTTGCAGATTCCTCATCCAAATTGCCTTCAGCTTCAATAAACGAATAATGAACCAGGTCTATAATGAAAGGGAGAGTGCTCCATTTCTACTGATGGTAAAAAAATCTGGTGCGGGCAACACAAGACTTTAACTTACGTCGGTTGATAAATTCAATTTTAAAACTATGAAATAAACTTGGATTTGAATATTCATTTTCGTTGAATATATATGTTTATTAATAAATAATACAACAATATAAATATTTAAAATAAGCCACCTCAGCTCTCACTGAGGCTGAAACTACAGATCTACAAGGCTATAATACGTCCGACTATGCTCTATGGTGCGCCCTTGATGCGGCATCTGTTTAAGTCCACTCTCAAACAATTACAGACGTTCCAGAACTCCATCCTTCGGCGGATTGTCAGAGGTACCAACTTACAGAGGGCCAGAAACCATATCCTTCATCAGGAGTTAGTATTGCCAACAGTGCCTAAATATATCAGCCGGAGGCACATTCAATTTTTTGATGGGCTGAAGGCCTGTGCTAATCCATTATTTTCTGATATCACCCCACCACCCAAGCCTGGGAGGTGGCAAGGATCACTACCTCTCGTTGACGTTGTCGCCGAGGGAAGGAGTTCGGACTATGTCTGAACTCAATTTATTGCCAAAACCCTGAAGAATGGTCCCTCCCATTTTGCAATGGATAAATAAAGGCTTAGAAGAAGCCCTTGAAAGATCACTAGTGGATCCAGCGCATATAGCAATCCTCTTTAGAATACCTCCGGGTAACAGAAGGACAAATCTGACAGCTATACATATTACATTTGTATTTGTATTTTGTTCGAAAATAAAACCAGAGGGTAAGAAAAAAAAAAAAATAAAAAAAAAAAAAAAAAAAAAAAAAAAAAAATAAGCAATCTATAAATTTATTTTATAAAAGTGATTTTTCTTCAATTTCTATCACATTGTTTTTGAACGTTTCGGGATTTCATTCTCATTCTCAAGACTAAAAACAATTTTTATAGCTTAAATTACATTATTTGATTATAATAATAAGCGTAAGAATAAGCTCCCCCTACCGGAGACCTACGAGGTAGCGGGAATCAAAAACAAGCCGGCCAATTGGATAGTATACCTGTGCACATCCCATTGTCTAGTCACTGCCTCAACAAGATTAGCTCGTTTAGGACCAAGTCCTATCAACTAAATCATTTACTAACATCGCCGAATCTATTCCTCCGTCTGAAAATATTAATCTATAAATCATTAATCCTATACGTAGCACTGCTGCTAACTAATATATCACCAACCATAGCAAAAAATCTTCAGCAGTTTCAAAATGGAGTACTGAGGCGAATAGTGAGGCTTTCTTCTCTACAGAGGACGAAATAGGATTATAAAAGAAAAGAAACAATATAAAATTTTTATTACCAATAATCACTTAAGTTTTTGTCATATTCGTCACTTTTTATTACCTTTCTCAACTTCATACCTCTTTTGTTAAAATTAATTTAAGAAATGTTTAATTAAGTTAGAGTTGATAAAAACTTTTAAAAATTATACTCCGTTTCATTGGGCACAGATATTTTAGATTAAATAGTATTACAACAGAAATTATTATTTACAGTTATCACTTTATTTCTTTCCCTTAACGTCTGCATTACGTATTACAGGTGACACTTTTCTAAAATCTTTAGCTTTTCAACAACATACTATACTTATACATTAGTATTCTTATGTTCGAAAAGAAAAAAAAAATACCTTAAAAATATGTTTGCTCCTTTCTTCTTTAGCTGTCCATTAAATTCGTTAATATTGTATATTTAGACGTTTTTTATCAACGCTAATAAAATGCTGTATTCAATTTTTGAAATCTACAAAACTAAAGGTACTTTAGAAGAAAAAAAAATTATAAATTTGGCATTTAAATCTTATCAGACTACTTCAATCAGAACGAATCTTACATGATATTAAAGCAAATTAAATTTTACATCGATCTATCGAGTTTAATTAAAATCGTTAGTGCTGTTTTTGATAAAAACGTAAAAAAGTGCAAAATGCACGGTATAAAATAGCACTTTTGGTCAGCTGATTTTAGTGAAAAAGTTGCTATAATATCTTGGGCGTAAAGTTGTCTTAAATATGAAAACGTGTATTTCCGTGGAAAACTGAAATTCGAAAATTTCCACGATCACAATACTTTCCCTTACTATATATTTCATATATAGGTAAGTGAAAGTAAAAATATACATAATGTGAAAATATAGGTACTCGTCAAAGATCCATATCCTAACTAAAATTGGATAGGCAATATCTAAAACTCTCACTGTTGCAACGTCAGATTAGCCACAGGAGCGTAAATTGATGTTAAATAAATAAGCTATCAAACTTCTTTACTTTTGTAATAAATAAAATCAATTAAAATGATTTAAATACTCCATATGTTGCTGATTTGCCACGAACTAGGTATATATAATAAAATATTACAATATCATTCTTTACGTAATAAGGAAAATTCAAGATTTTTGATGAGCACATTAAGTTGCAGCTATTATATAACGGGAGAATATATCGCGATTTAAAAAATACAGTTGAAGTAATTTAGTTAGCATTAATTGTTATTTTTTAAACATATGGAGTTTAATTTTAATAAAGAAAACAATTTTATTATAAAAAACAATGCAGTTTCTTATTATGGTTTAAATATTTTACATTTTCCTTGTAGTTGAAATACAACCGTGTCTTTTCCCATCGTTGAATCAGTTATTCAATTTCGAACTACTCATATCATTTTTTTTTTTCTAATCATACAAAGCAAAAATTAAAAAAATCATATAATTTTATGTCTAAAGATTATTATTGAACCCATCAAAAGGTATTACTTTATACTTATATTAATTTATTATACATTTAAGTAGTACCTATTATTATTAGTCGTAATAAAACCGTATAAACATTAACTCTGAAATAATTTTAAAACTTCCTGGAAATAAAAATGGGTACTGAAAAAAAAAAAAAAAAATACCATGCAGAGGCGAGGCCCGTCACTGTTATTAAAGGTATCATATTTACATAATTAAAAAAAAAAAAAAAGTTTCTTATCGATATGCCATTAAATGTATCCTGCGCACCGAAGAAAAGTGAAAGAAAAGGAATAAAATGGAAGTTAATAGTAAATAAGGAAAACAATAAAAATAATAATCAACTAAATAAAAAAAAAAGTGATATATTTTTCCAAGTTATAATTCATTTTGTAATTGATTAGAGTAGCAATATGTATGTATAATAATATACTACTGGAAATGTTATTTAGAAAATAAGATATTAAGGAGGAAATAAAATCGCTGTTAATCCAGATTATCACAACTGATAAGTGCATATAACAACGCTCTCATAGGCCGTCCCTGCGGTATCCTTATCCGAAGGCTCTTTAATCTTCCAGTCAACTTCATTAGCATAACAGTTAGTAAATCCGAGAAAACTCGTTTATAAATAAACAAAAATACTATATATCCATTTAATAAATAAATAAAAAATTTAAATCTGTAAAGAAGGAGGGTTTAAAATTATACATGATCATGAAAAACATAAATAATAGAAACGGTGATGGTCTTGGTAGTATTGATACATCAGGATATTTGGACATCTGAATAAATTTAGATATATAGGTTATCTGATATTTAGAAAATTTGATATTAAAGAGAAAATAAAATCGACACTGATGGCGGGAAATACGTGTCATATACAGAAGCGAAACTACAGTCAAAGTTCGCGGATTCTGTCAAGAAACTTACAGGTCAGTATTTACATAACTATTATTCTCTGGATGGTTCAACATGGTTATGAAAGTTGGTCGTTTAAATTTTTCGAGTTTAAGGTTGAACGTAAATTTTTGGTACGTAGTGGAAAAAATCTGGTGCGCGTAACACGACTTTCACTTACTCTGTTGTTAAATTCAATTTAAGATTTTTTTTAAATACAGGCAGATATAAAAAAATGAAATGAAAAATGAAAAAATTAATTACATTGAGTTTCGATAGAACCATATGTTTTATTAAATCATTTATTATAATATTATCTACAACAATCCGACAGTTTTATCGGTTTTTATCACTGTGCATTTACCTTTACAATTTTGTGTATAAGATAATATATTTTTCTAAAATCTTTAGCTTTCCAACGGTATATTATAAATCTATATTACTGTTCTTATGTTGGAAAACATAAAAATTACTTTTAATATTTTGCTCTTTTCCCCTTTAGTTGGTTATCGAATTAGTTCAACTTCTATATTTAACCGTTTCAGATTAATGCTAAAAACATTATATGGTTATTTCTTTCGAATTTGCGAAATTAAAGGTACTTTAAAGACAAAGGAAATTAAAATATCGGCATTTGAGCCCTAACAGATTAATTAGATCAGAATGAAAACTACATGACCTTAAAGACCATTAAATTTTACATCGATAAAGCGAGGTTAACCAGAATCGTTAGAGAAAAATTATAAAAAGGAGCAAAATGCACGGTATAAAGTGGCTATTTTATATAGAATATCTGATCCACCGTTTTTGAAGGGAAAGTTAGTGTAACATCTCGTTTGTATTTTTGTCTTAAATAAAAATTTCAGTCTCGTTCGAATTTTCGTTTTCGTGCTTGACACACACAGACCTTTTCGTCTATTAAAAACTGGAATCGGGAAAATTTTCACGATCGCAATACTTGCTCTTACTGCATATTTCACATATATATAAGTAGAATAACTACTCATAAAATCATAGATCCACACCAGGTATATATTACTTTACCTACATAAATCTGATCAGTCTATGATATACCTGACTATTATTATTAATATATATATATATATATATATATATTTTTTTTTTATTTATTTTTTTTTTTTTTGCATTTATATTCACAAAATTATTTAATTATATACTTTTATTATTTCTTTTGTTTGATATAATTTGTTTTATTATTTATCGCATATTTTTTTATGATCTTATATATATATATATATATATATATATATATATATATATATATATATATATATATATATATATATATATATATATATATATGTATATGTATATATGTATATGTATATATATATACATCATACATATTTATGAGCATGCCAAGTTGGTAGGCTTTGATGTCAAAATGCGCCGAACTAAGTGGTAGACATTCTATAAATTTGCCGAGGCGGGGGGATTATATAAAGTCTGATCTCGGGGATTCAGGATGATCAAGAGACTAGGACGGTAATAATTGGTTTGAAAATTGTAGACAGAGATTTTCAGTATCGGCATCGAACCTTCGGGTTTCAATATTATTATTATTAAATGCATGACTAATAATACACGTAAGTATTGTTGATTTCTAGAATATTATTGCTCATATGGTATCTTAAGCCCAATGACATCTGATTTTAATAGTGACTGTTAGCATTTAAGGTGACAGAGGAATTTGAGAGTATGGTGGCTGTAGAGACGACAGGATGAGAGCGTGGAGCAGATAGGTAGGGAGGCAGATAGGGAGGGTAGAAGGGAGAATGAGAGGGCAGAGATTGGGGTGGGAGGTGACCCCTGCTGGCACAACCCCCGATTGTCCCCTCCCTATCTCTTCTTACTAACTCATCTTATTCCAGCTTAATTTACATCTCTTAGTAATTGTTAATAGTTATCCAGATTATCGTAACTGATAAGTGTATATAACAACGCTCTCATAGGCCGTCCCTGCGGTATCCTTATCCGTAGGCTCTTGAATCCTCCACTCAACTTCATTAGCGTAAACCAGTGGTTCCCAACAAAAATGTCTCTCGGACCCCTTCATCCCATCGTACAATGACGAGGACACCATATATTAAAACAATCGGTATATATGTTTATATATACGAGTATATATATATATATTTCATTCATAAGCATCTCATACCATAACTTAGTAAATAAAAAAAATCATATCAATTCCACTTTTTTTTTTTTTAATTCGCTATAACTTCAAAAAAATTTTATTTTGAAAATCATGCTTTTAAAATAATGACAGGAAGGTGTGATTTATAAATCCTAATTTATTTATATTTTATCGTGTTTCGTTAAAACTAATTCTTACTCATAACCAAAAAGCACATTTATTCTCTTCATACAACCTTTTTCAACAACGTTAAAAAAACAGATGTTTTATTTACAGAAAGGTTACTTTTTGGTTAGCCACCTGGTACACATTTTATAAAATATATACAAATAAATTTAATGAACATATCAAAAATATTCACAAAAAAAAAAAACAACGTGATTTATGCTTGCGAGTGGTACGATTAACTGAAGGTTAGAGTACCCACTCCGCTACAATATTATAAATAACTTAATATAACCATAATTACAAATACAAGTATCGACAAATACACACCTGTCTCAGTTCATAGAAATTTTAATTTACATTAATTAAATAACGAAAAAAGGCTTATTAATTTATTATTAATGTTTTCCGAATATAAAGCAGAAAAAGTGCATTTTTACACCATAACTTTATGTACAAAGCGTTATTCTCGTAGTTAATCCAAGCGAACACAATCAATATTTAATTTTAACATTTATTGAGATATATTACAATTATATTTATATTACAATAATCAACTATGAACGTCATTAATACAGAAATTAACAGAATATATTCTTTAATGAATTTGACCATAAAATTTTATATTTCTTATAGTTACATCCTTATGTGACAACAACCTATGATTATATCAGTTAAAATATAAACTATCTTATGTGCTTTTTATATATGTTTTGAATTGCACAACCTCGGGCGTTGATGACCAGGCTGTTGTACGCCCTAAAACCAAAAAAAACAAACAAACAATTACACAAGCGCCTACATAACAAGGTGAAATAAATAATCCTTTCAGTTTCAAAAATTATAATTGGAATAGTAAATTATTTGGTCTTCAAAGCATTCAACGAATTAAATCATTATGATCGTTAGGATTACATTTAATTAACACATCCACAGCTTAAAACAAGGAACAAATATTGTATAAGAATAAATTATATAATTAAAATTAAGTACAAGAAATAAAATAGAAAATTTAGCTATAATAAACTTGGATAGTTAAACATATTCCTCGAATAGTTATATACGTAAATTAATTAATGCTATAACTGATATAAAATTATTCAATGTTTTCAAAATCAATTAGGTGGCTTTAAAATTAATATTTAAATCACATCCAATTTTTTTCACACTATTAGTTCAATAAGTTTTAATTAGCTCTAACTGTTATCATAATAGAAAAGAAACTGTTATTTAAAATATCGAGTATAAAATAAAAAAAGAAAGAAAAAGTAACAAGTTGAGATAAAATAGATATTACCGAATAAAGAAAGTAATGAAATATCAATAAGAGAAGATTCGCATGAGGGTGTAATGTTAACTAAAGGGAGACTATAACTAAGAAGTAATAAAATAAGACATGGAGTGGGGATGTGTTGTTTGAGCTGAGCGGGATGGGGTTGTGTGTAGGGGTCGGTGGTGTGTTGTTGTGTTTACAGGGACCTAGGACAGGGTGTCGTGGGGGTAGTCCCCCCGTCTTGTAATTTGTCTCTACTCTACCCCCCCTCCCGACCGGCGGCAAGGAGGAGCCATTGATCTGCTTGTAAGGTCGGAGCCCATTGGTCGGGGGGCGGGGCAAAGCTCCACCCGGAAAAAAGCTAGGCTCCCCCCCTCAGCTAAGGAGTGGGGGAAAAAAGCGGGGTGCCCCCTCCTCTCCGGCCGGTTTTTGTAGGGTCCCCTCTCCCCCTCCTCTTGTGTCCGCGGAGTGGGGGGAAGAACCGTAGGAGTGGGGGCAGCCTGCCCGAGGGAAAAATCACTTTTTTGACGGTCTCTGAGCCGTAGCTACCGTATCCAACCGCGCTCGGAGACGTGCGACATAACTTACTCTGATAGCATTGTGATTGTGATTTCGACTCGGAACGGACTTGTTATGTGCTAAAGACAACATGTATCATGTGCGGCCACAACAGTGATTCGACTTGCAGAAATGGCTCACTTTCCAGCGGCGCCCCTCTCTCCCACTAACCAGGTGAGTGACAATAATCACATACTTCTCTTCTCTTGTTTTCCTTCCCATCTGCCGGCCGTTGCTGCGGTTCGGACTAGGCAGAGGGCCGGGGCGATGCGCTGTCCTGACCACGTCGCTCTGTTTATGTTACCTTCCATACTGGGAAGGTTACGGCCGCTTTGGGCAAATCCTTAGTTCTCAAGCCTTTAAATTTCTTTGAATGAGCCTCAATTTTTATTAAATACTTCAAATACAGCAGTGTTATATCCTAAAATAATTCTTAATTACTAAAATAATTTTAAAAAACCGTTCAAATCGAAAAAAAAAAAAAATATTTTCTTTTACAATTACATATTTAATATAGTATTCGAGACGATCCTATTTTTTCAATCTTTGCTTGTTCACATTAATTTTCTCAAAAATATTCCTTAACTGACAAAGTTAAAGAGAACTAGTTTATAACTGTTTATATCCATCACATTTTTGTTCATTCTAATAT
The DNA here is from genome assembly GCA_023052935.1 of Piezodorus guildinii. NCBI lineage: Eukaryota > Metazoa > Arthropoda > Insecta > Hemiptera > Pentatomidae > Piezodorus > Piezodorus guildinii. The sequence continues at coordinate 85,724,629 of CM041292.1, read as the reverse complement.
TGCTACGCTATATAAATTATTAAATTCATGAATTATATATTATCTGTCATAGAACGATAATAATTAATAAATTATAATTAATAAAATTATTCGATAATAAATCATTTGAATGACATTTATAAAGTGAGCTCTTTGAATAAGCTTTTGTCATTTCTTTTTCATAAACGTTTATATTGAGGACTTGAACGGTGATCATTGGACGAACCTGTGTAAGCGTAATTTGGTGGTATCGGCATCGAACCTTCCGGTTCGGTAAGCCTATTATTATTATTAAATGTTTATATTAATAATCTTAAATGTCATTATTGTCTACAATTAGTATAAATAAAATCTAAATTGCCTTTTTAATTACTGACAGATCGGATAATATTTATATTCAATTCCCATTCCCCAGATATTGATATTTTGCTCGTAACATAACATCGGATATTTTATTCTTTCCGATCTGGTTTGTCAAAACAACAATGTACCCTTATTAAATCCGAAACGTTCTCCGATATAGTATTTTTTTTAAGCGAGTATTATCAGGCAAAGGAGGTATAAGAAACAATTAGGCTAGAACCATGTTAGTGTAGCTGCGGTGTATAATTTCGATTCGTTGCCTCTAATGGCCCAATTACGTAGTTAACTGTGAAAACTAGGAAAGGAGCGTGCGTGTCGAGCGCCTAACAAGGCGTTATGTCGTCCCTGTCCCAAGCCGAGACCATCCTTTTAATTTTTATTTCCTGTATAATATTAACATTTATTAGTAATCCACTCAACAATTTTCTCCACAAAGAACCGGGTCGTAAAATGTGCATAAGTATTAATTTATATTATCTACAAATTCAGACGGCATCTACCTCATTTTTGGTTAAAAATACAAAATAAAAAAAAGAATGAGCTGTTTGAATAATGGGAAAAATGTTTCGGACACCTTATTTAACACACTACAAGACGAAGGTCTTGTCAACATATTAACATTAAGGAAAATATATGTAATATTCTCACCTTGTTGAATTTATAATTTAGTTTTAAAAACCTAAAGTTATCTAAAGATATTTTCGTAAAATGTTGTGAGAAGCAGAATATTCTAGTATTTGTTTAAGTAATATATCTTTTTTTTCTGTTAATTCTTCTCGGATAATATATTGTAATTTTTTTCTTAAATAAAAACTATTCTTTGAAATATTGAGTTATCGTTATAAAGGATTTTACTAAGAATATATAAACTACAGATTAAAAAAAAGAAAATAATGTTTTTACGGGAGGATCATAGATAGAAGTTTATTTAGTATATAAATATAATTTTGTTGTTTAAATCTATACAAATAAAATTTCTGTATGAGTAGGTATAACACTCAAAACCGAAAATTTGATCTTACTCCAATTTTTACATATGTTAATAAATATAAAAATATTCATTTTATACAAATTTGCATGCACTCATTTCCTTAATAATATTTAATTAGTTTAGCAAATAGTTTCCCAATTTATATATATATTTTCATTAGGGTCTTCTTAAGGTCAAAAACCAATTTTATATATTAATTTTATAAGATGTAGAATTAAGTAGTGACCAATATCACAGTGCATTTAAAAATATATAAAATAATCAAAGTAAATTATTGAGGTAATTTATATTACCTTTATGATAAATTAATTTTTTTTCATAAATAGCAACTTTTCTTTGAAATGTTGAATTATCGTTATAAAGGATTTTACCTAGATTATATAAATTGCAGATTCATTTAAAATAATAAATAAAGTTAATTTGTTTACGATACATTTATAAATAGAAGTTTATCTGGTAGACAAATATAATTTTGTTGTTTTAATCTATACAAATAAAATTACTTTATAAGTATTACACTCAAAACCTAAAATTTGAATTTACTCCAATTTTTACAGATATTAATAAATATAAAAATATGTATTTTATACAAATTTGCATGCACTCATTTCTTTAATAACATTTAATTACCATATATATTTATTTTTTTCGTGAGGTCTCATTTTATTTATTAATTTTTATTATTAGATATTTATTCAAACGTTGAGATTTGATTAATAATGATAATAATAGATTATTCTTATATTTATTTTAACTTTAATTTATGTACTCCATATACTCAAATCTCGTATAGAAGTATTTAAAAACCCTTTTCGGCCTTCAGAGTGAATACCATCTCTGCCTGAGGACATGAAGAAACATCTTGATCTAATCCGCACTCAATCATATCAACACCTCACAAGGTGCTATAAAGATAGGAATCAAGTTGACCGGGTCACAAATCAACTTACCGGAAATATGCAAATGAACATTCAACAATAATTGTTGACTCGGTCTTGTATCGGTGGCTTCAGTGCGCCTTGAGCAAAGTCGAGAAAGATAATTCGGGTCAGAATCAATAAACAGTTGTTTATATATGGGATAATGTATTTATTATACATGTAATAAGAGTCTCTGAATACATTTCTGTATTCGCCATATAATTTTCTTAAAATCATAAAAATAATTGTTTTTTATATATTTAAAAAAAAATCAAGGAAATTCCCGTGGAATTTTAACGTATACTTACAATAAATACAAAAATATATAAAAATGTCATTTGTTGACTACAAAATTTATACCTAAATATTTAGACTAAGTTGTAAATAAAGTTATTTTAATTTTATTAACATATTAAATCATATTGTAATTTATGTATTAGGAAAAGTTTGCATTTAAAATAATTAACATTGTTTTTAAATCCATAAAATATGAATAAATCTAGAAAACTATTAATTGGAATTTTACATATTGGCTGTATAGTTGTCATGAAAATGTTTATGACAATTAAAATAGTAGCATTTTTTATAATATAATAATAATATTCTACACAATAGTATAATACCTTCATGTGATTTTATGTAAATGTACTATATTATAAACTAATATATGTATAATGATGTAGAATTAAGTATTTAGTTACCAGTTTCACAGTATATTAAAAAAATATATACTATAGGCATTTAATAAATTATTGATGTCATTTATATTTCCTTTATAAGGAAATAAATATTAATTTCTGCACATATTAAAGATCCCTTAATTAAATGATAAAATTGTTGTTAACAAATTAAATATATATATATATATATATATATATATATATATATATATATATATATATATATATATATATACATATATATTTATATTCCTATAAAATTAAGGTATGATCAAAGAAATAATTGAATAAATTCAAAATAATTATTTTGAAAAAAAATTTGTTTCATTGAAAAAACAACAGTTTTTTTAAATAGCAGCTTATTTACAACCTTAAATAACAAGTGTTTGATATAAAATAATACTATATAAATAATAAATAATAATATTTGTCATCTTGCGTGGACAAAATTAATATATATGAGGTATATAATTTGTAAAGAAAATTCACTATTAAAAAAAGCATGTTTTTTTTCTCATATTAATATAACTTATTTTTCAATCAATTGAATCTAATGACACAATAAATAAAATCTCTTAAACAAATAGGTATGTTAAGGAACCCAATCCGTAGGACAAACAATGTTGGATGATGTCCGGACACATCCATTATAACCTATTCCAAAAATAAAATTTATTTGAGAATCCATTTGGCAGGAGAGCTAATTACAGGTCCGAAGAAAATAACTATCTTCAGTCATGTTTGGGACAATTTTGAATAGTCTTTAGTCAAAATTTAGATTGAATTATTTGGAATATATGTGTGTGTGTTTGTGTGTGTGTGTGTGTGTTTGTGAGAGAGTATGTAAGCATGTATATATATATTATTAAATTATATATATGTATGTATGTATCTTTATGTGTTTGTTTTGTTGTATTGCTATTTGTTTCGCTTAGTTATATTCTGCAAATTTTCTTTAGTATGCAAGTATTTTTATTCATTTATGACATTTATAATATAAAAGTATTTATGTATAAATAATGAAAACAGTTGAAATATAGTAAAATGTGGAAATATTTAAAATATGAAAATATTTGAAATAATAAAACTATTTATATGTTTATTATATAAAAATATTTTGTTTTTGTCCACTTATTTATTATTTCTTCTACTTATAAAATTAATCTCTACTTACACTAAGTGGGCCAGACACCATGGCTACGATTTATATTTAGCCAATAAAATGTTTTTGTTCTATTATATACCAATATATATATATAATAATTATATATTATATATATATATATTATATATATATATATATATATAACATCAATCTCTAGTAAAAAAATATTAATTTTATCTCTCTCTATGAGAGAAGCCATAAGATTCGGAAGCAATAGGATTTAGCGATGTTGGTTCCAGTATTGAATTGGAGATGATTGGAGCATTAGCAATTTAATACAATTCCAATGTACTTAGGAGTGACTTGGAACGGTGTAATGTATTTTGTATTAAAAGGCAGCCCAGCCCATTGAGTCGAATTAACAGGGCAGTCCTGATTAATGAATTTGTCGAACATGAAACAGCTAAACACTTCACTAGTGCTGTAGAATACCACAAAACATTTCAAATAGCAAACTCAACAATAGTTTCAATTCGTATGAAGGTTTAGAAAAATATATATGAATATTGACTTCCAGTAAATATACAATATAATTTTTTTTCTTATTTATTTATTCATATTTACAACTGTACTGATTAGTACATCTCCTAAATTAGCTGTTAGATAAAACACACGAAAAAGGCTCAGTATAATTAAATATGAAAACCCCTGAGAATAGAGATTTTAATTTTTAATAAATATACCTGTAAATTAACATAAAATTGAAATAATAATATTAATTATATTAGCGGTTAAATATTCTTAGTGATCCCTTCAAAAGAAAAGCAATTTATAAAAGCTAATTACGAATATGAAACCAATAATTTCCATTGTTGTGGGAAAATAGGTTTATTATTACGTTTTTTAATGAAACGGGCATACATTATGTTAACATTTACAGCCGTTAATTTAAGATAATGTAATGCTTGCATAAGTTACATGGTTTAATTTATTGTGATTATACTATTAAGTTTAATATCCATCTCAGTTAAATTTTTGTATTCAAAATAATATCAATATTAAATTTGAATATATGCTTGAAAAATGTTTACAATGACTTAGTTACATCAAATTTGCTTTTTATTTACTCTTGAAAACTTCAATATTGATTAATGCCTGGGTAATTTTTCGGAATTTATATTTCATGTAAAAAATAATTAATATGGATAAATAAATCTGGATACATTGAATATTAAAAAAATCATATTTTATCGATATTTATTTATATTCATAAGCACACAATTTTTCTACCCGTATTCCTTTATATACCTTATTTCTTTAAAATCATATGATTCTATGTTTCTTTTGGTATAGTTTCATTCCTTATTATTTTATATATTTATTTATGTATTTTATATTAATATGTATGCAAAGTAAATATTACTTAAGTCTTGCTCCACAATTTATTTGAATTAGTTTCAGCTGTTGTAAAAGATTAAATAAACTTCGATGTTTTATAAGTTTATGTCTATTTCATTTAATACTTAAAAAGAAATAAACTTTACATACTTTATAAAAATATCAAAACAAAATCACAACCCATGGGATATTACTATAATTGACGATTATTTTCATATCATTTAAAAATATCATATTATCCTTTTTTTAAGTAGTTATCATATTTTTGGATTATTGGTTGCAAAACAACATTTATAAATGAAAAAGCTGTAAGCATTGAACTATTTATTTCCTTAAAGACAATTATCTTAAGAAATTTTGAGTTAAGTTTAACCTGGTGTTATCCAAATGATTGCCTCATTTAGATTTTCACACTCGTTCCAAACATTCTTTTGGCCCCAGAAATCTTATTAAAAACAAATTAAATATATTTCAACTGTTTAGTATTTAATCAATCAGTTATTTTTCCTTTAAGTTAAAATACATTATTTTTGCTTATAGGGGTACATTATTTTAATAACAAAAGAAAAACAACAATAAACAAAAGTGGGAGAACTTAAATTTAACAATTTATTTTAATAATTAGATAATTCAATTACAATGATTTCATTAAACTTTAGTGAGCATAAATAATTACAAATCATTATGATAATGTATAATTTATTGAAACACTGGTCAAGTGTCATTTACTAAATTAAATAAGTTATTATAATGGTGTGTGTATTGATTAGGTATTATTAATGGGAGTATTATGGGTTTTTTATTTGTAGTAGCCTTAGTCTATTTTCAACAGTACACCAATATCATTTATATTTTTTTTAAATAAATAATGGTAAAGCAGTCGGTTTATTAAATACCGTACAACTTGATGAATCGTAGTATCAGATAATATGAGTGACAGAGTACCTATGCTAAAAAGTCAGTTTATCGATTCACCTCGTTACCATTCGTGACTCTGAAACAGACACGATACGTTAACTCTCACAACCAGGTGTGAAAGAGCGTAAACCCACACCCCCGCTCAAGGCTGTTAGAAAACGTACGAGGAAATTTCTTTAAAAAGCAAATGGTCACCTTATCGTCAGACGGATTTACTTAAAACATTTTTTTGTCAGCCGGATACTCGAAGTTCGGTGTAAAGTGGGTCCTAGCATAATGGCTTACCGCCTCATGATAAAGTTATCTCTTAGGAGGAAAAAAAAAAAGATACATTCTCGCCACGGAAGAAAGACTATCAATCTTTTCTTGGGGAAAGAACTTTTATTGCTCTGAAACTGGAAGGTGAAATTCCTCCTATTCAGTTTGCTGTACACTTGTTTTTCTTCAGTTTCATTTTCACTTGGAAATCCTCCTCCGAGGCCGGAACGGAAATTGAGGAAATGTACTCAGCAATTGTTATCACTTGCATTCTGTCATGTAAAACATTTATCTAAACTAAGCACTAAACACTTTATAGCTCCTATAAAACTTCACTTTATTTGTTTTCTAAATGTTGTAGATACATTGGACTAGCATTCTAGGGACTACTGAGCGCACGACTAATTTACATAAATCTAGTATTGAAAAAAAAATATATATAAAAAAATCATGTACCTTTTAAAAAGTATTGCTGCTATTTTATGTAAAATCCGACACCTTTAAGTTTTTACTTACAGAATGTTTAATTACAATGTAAAGTATGATAATACAAATAACTATTAAAATGTTTTACTTTAGAAGAAAAAAAATAAGACTTGAGATTCATTTTCTGTCATCTATTATTATTAAATTACTTTCTTGAAATGATATGAAAAATATTTATAACTCGTATCTGTTCTTTAATAGTCGTATCGTATAACTCGTATCTGTTCTTTATTAGTATTTCTTCAGAATTAAAGATAATTTATTATATTTTATTATTCTTATTCTTGTCGTTAAGGGGATTTAACATAATTTTAGTTATTATAAAAAAAAACAACTTTAGAATGCGATTTGGCATTAAATAGAATGGGTGTCAGAAAAGAAGTGGAGGCTATTCATCATGCTCGGCAGACCCGGGACCCTCCAGAAGTATCTCTTGTCACAACAGCCTCCGCCGAGATCTTTTGTTGACGTGGCCAAAGCCGTATCCATCCCCTCACACCCGGGCCTCCTCCAATGCTTCAACATCCCTTCACATCTTTTCTAATCCTCGTCTCCTCTTTTCCCTACCGTTATTCCGCAGTTTCCCTTCTTTTTCGTTGTAGCCTATTGTCTCTTAGGAGTACTGGATGGCTTTGAAACACTATTCATCAGAAAGTCACTATTTTGAAAGTGTTTTGAAATTCAGTGGTCATTGTTTTTGTAGTTGATAGGAAAAAATCTTATATATATATATATATACATATATATATATAATGCACTAGAAAGTACTACAATTGTATCTTTTTCATCTTTGAGTATCCGAGAAAGGTTGTTGGCACACTTCAGCTGATAATCTTGAAATTAGCAAAGTAGATTCTTGTACTAGTTAATAACAATGTGTTTGAAGGCTGCATAGTCTTGTCCCGGCTCTATTTCATATGGACCAGCTGTGCAAGAGTACCCCGCCTGTCTGGTACCAGAAAATGAGACGTGTCATGATTGATCAAGAGTGCGAAACGGGCACCGAATCACTGATCAGAGCGGAAGGAACGGCCGGAAAAGAAGTCGAAGACCGTTATCACCTCCGGACAAGAAGGTAGGAAGGCGGAGGACCGACGGACAGGCGAACTCAGGTGGCAGAGGATGTGAGTCAGCTCTGAGAGTTAGTATTCCTCCGAGGCATCCAGCACGTGCTGCATCGCCTCTGCCTCCATCTGCTTCCAGCCAGCGTCTCCTCCGTGGATCATAGCCAGTCGTCAATGGGGCATCGTCTTTGTCTTCCTATCGCACTTCATTAGTTCCACTCCAAGCTGCAGCATCACAAGGTCTGGATTCAACATTCCGCACATTTTGTTTAAAGTGATTAGTATGTAACAAATATTAGAATAATATTTGTAGATTCAAGTTTAATTTAATAATTTGGCAATTAATCATGTATTGTTGTTCATATGTATTGTATTAATCATATGCATATATATGGTTTCATGATAAAGCAACTCTGTGCTACTCGCTGTTTTCATACAATGTAGAGTGCAGCTCTGTTATTAAAATATATTTCTAATATCTTTACTTAGCAGTTTAAGTAAAGTAACTGAAAAAATAATTTTAAAAGGATTGCAGTAATTCGTTGAAGAAAATCACTTGATTTCTCCCTTGAAGTTTGGTTTTAAACGAAACCACTCGACCGTTAGTCAACTTGCGAGAGTGACCGATATTATACCCACAATTTTAACATTAAAAAGCACTCTGGTATTTCACATTTAGACATCGAAAATGCTTTTGATAAATGTATTTGAGGGTATGATATTTAAACTTCGAAGGTACAATGTTCCTGATTACCTAATTTTTCTAATGAATAATTACCTTTCTAACCGTCAATTTTATGTTCAAATTAATAACTCCAAATCCTATTTCAATATATATAAAAAAATGGTGGACCACAAGGATCTCTCCTTTCTTTTTTTTTTAAGGGGGGGGGGTTCAAAAGGGTTTTTCATTGTTTTTCCTGTTGTTCTGTACTTAGTGCTATTCTGTAGTAGATTAATTTCAATCATAATTTCTTGTACTCCTGTTTTAAGTGTAAAAAAACAGAGGCAGGTTTGAAACCTTACTTGTATGTATTGTAAAATACTCTGTTTTTGTACATATATTTGTTAATAAACATTTCATTTCATTTTCTAACTATATACTAAAATTAAAAGTGAATATTATGAAATCCACATAAATTAATACTTCAGTGGCGATATCTGGTACTCGTTAAAGAGATAAAAAAGTTCTCTATCCTAATTAAATCTGGATAGGCAAAATTTAGGACCACCAATGTAGCAACGTCCAATTAGCAATAGTAGCATAAAGTTACGTTAAATTAATAAACTAAATTAATTTAATTTTATACATAAAATATAACTCCATTTTTTACAAAGCGATTTTTGTCATACCTTATTTAACGACAGTACTTCTCACATTTTGAAAATATACTTCTTTTTTTTTTTTACAATATATCCTTTTTATAATGATTTTTCCTCTTTACAATTTATTTAACTCACATTTTGAAAATTCGATTGTTTAATGTCATTATATTTTTTCTATTTTATTCTTTTTATTTCTATTTAAATGACAGTAGTAATTACAGCTCAAAACCATAAAATCTTTTTAAGCAAACAAACATCCACGCATATACCTTTTCAACCCACATTGTGGATTTTTAAAATAGATAAAATTAAAAAAAAAAAAGGATTATAAAATGACATTCAAAAGGATTTCAATAATAACTTTAATATTCAGAATCATCACTTCTTGCCGTTCAATATTTTAATCATAATTTTACTTTTCTTGTGTATTGCTTTGATCCAATTTGGATAAAAATGAGTTATTTGAATATTTAACGGTTTTGAAAAGAAAACATTTAGTATTTTATTTTGTTTTGTTATAGCCTAATTTTCTTTTCCCTTTATTCTATAATTATATTGTATCTGTTAGAACTGTCGATTGTTATGAAAACAATCGAAAGAAATTCATTTATCATTTATTATTTATTTTCACTCAATTTCACCTGGTGGACACGTCATTGCACCTTTAGGTTTTTATTTATTCGCGATTAATAAACATTCTTCTTTTATTAGTAATGTCAGACCACAAACTTAGCTGATTGGGGTTTTATATAAAAACATTCTATTTACCATTTACAAATTCTTGTTGGAAAATGGTATTTTAACTTATAAAACAATGATGTTAAGACGCTGAAAATCCATGATTACAAACATTTTTTCAGTTAAAGTTGGATGTTTAAATGGACGGAAGGAAAGAATGGATGCTGTTAGCAGTGAGTCAGTTAGACAATGGACAGCGTGTCCGAGGGGAATCATTAACCATTATTCAGCAACATCTCTCCATTTTTCACCACTAATTTGAAAACCTCCACGGACTTCCGACAATATTGGTCCTAGCAGACAGCGCCCGCGACCAGAATTCATAATTTCCCCGAGTCTGGTGTTCGGGAAGTGTGAGTCAATCTGAAACACGGAGTCATCGGTTGTTTCGGAGGAATAATTTTTATTCCTAACCATTAACTTATTGAAAACGTGTTATGAAGGAATGATCACACAATCTCTAGTTTTTAAAATAAAATGAGTTCAGGAGAGTGAAACATAGTATGTTTGGCAATCAAAGTTTTTTTTTGTTGGCTATCAAGTTTCATTTCATTACTATTCTTTTAGAAGTTTGATGAACACATATTTTTATGCTGTGTTTATTTTATGAAGTTTTGTAAAAACAATTCCAATTATACATTAATTTCAACATGTTAAATGAACATCGCATATATTAATATGTAGATCTGATGTATCCGTCAGCAGATAGATCTGTGTATTTATAGATCTGCTTGCTGATATATACTTAGATCTAAATAGTAATTAATTTATAAAATAAACAATTTATTAATATAACGTTAAAATCATTATTTGTATTTATTTTCTCGTAATTGTAAGTTCTACTTGCACAATTAAATTAATTTGTAAAAAAATATACATTTAATACATACCTACGAATATATTATAGGTAAAAAAAAAACTATCACTTCATATCCAGACTGTATTTATTGCATTAGTTTATCTAATGCATTTTATGACTCGTTATTTGTTTTTATGAAAATAATGTGATGTTTTTAAATATCATAATTAGTTAATTATGCGCAATACATCATATTATGTTGAGAAATAGTTGTATATACTATTTGAGGATCTTATTCTTAAAAGATACTTTTCCGATTTAGAAAAATAAATGGGAGCAATAGTTCAGTGATTATTTAAACTTGGGACTTCCTGAGGACTTTTTAGATAAGTGAAAACACCATTAAATAATTTTATGGGTATAACTAAAACTTAGTTTGTTAATACTTTGTTTTTCCTAATTGATCATTTACATCACTCTTTCCACAATATGGAAAAACCGTGATTTCACGCTAGTTTATTCAATTTTTTGAATTTATGTTTCATTGGAGTATAAAGCATTTATATTTATTCAATCTATTCGTGGAAGCTTGACTGTATAGTTATTATTAAAGTTAAGATAACTTTGGTCCAAGTAGCTATCAGGAAATAAAATTAAATAGATATCTACATAATGAAACAAACAACGTTTGTGCCTAGTGCATATCCATTCATGTTTTATTTGTTTGTTTATTTATTTAACGTCACTTTATGCTACTATGGCTAATTGGACGATGCTACAGTGGGAGTCCTAAATTTTGCCTATCCAGGTTTTAAGGATAGGGATCTTTAACGAGTACCTGACATCGCACAGGCTCGGAACCACCTTTTAACGTCCCTTCCGAAGGACGGCGTAACTAAGGATTTTTTACTCCCATTAAAAAATCCTAGGACCACCTGCGGGTTTGAACCCGTGACCTTTAGCATGGGAGGCTGCTACGCTAGCCACCCAGCTACAAGTGATCCCCATGTTTTATTTAAGTTATAAAAATAAATGTTTTGTTTTTTTCGTTTGTAGTAACTAGGCGGTTTAGCACACATGGACAACGCATTTACCTTGCGAATCAGCATAGATCTATATCAATCAGATTAATTTAAATATAAATAGGTTATAGAGGTTGGTATCATGGAGGGTATAATTAACAGGTAATGTACATGAGAGCTTGTAGAGCGGTTTACAGGCTACGACTAGGCTCAGCGTTGAAAATTTAAATAGCGTGGAAGCCACTCGGGGCAAGGACGACCCGGCTACATATTCATGCCTCGACCTCTCCGTTAATATTAAAACATGTTAATTGTTTAGTTAGCGACATCTCTGCCCCATTTAATTCTAATTCTATTAAAGGTTAGAACCTTTTTTTTCTCTCTACATAATTCGGTATATGACTGTGAACTGCTGCTGCTTTTAAATGTGGTGACATTTATGTTTAAGACATCTCTGATTTTGAGTTTATCGGTTGATCAGCTCCTTAGAGAACAAGATATGTCCATAAGTTTATAGACTTATAACAACTTTATATTAATGTGTACGACTTATTTTGTTGCATATTAAGTTTTCTATATATTAAGTTGTTGTATATAATACCTCTATACTATGACTCGTATTTAAGGAAAGATTTTCTGATGCATTGATCACAGAAAATCTATTTTTTCCTTTTAAAGAAAATTTGTTGCACTTACAAACCTTCAGGAAAGAATGTCTAAATGATACTGAAAACCGTATAAAAATTCGTTGCGTGGTATTGTAGCTAGCTGAAATTATGAATCCCAAAATCATTTTATTAAAATTTAAATTACTTTCCATCAGAATCCCATTTATTTTATTTATTGAAGCTTCTGTTTTCATGAAATAATTTAAAAGTAGATATAATTAATTACAATGTTATTTTAAGGATCTGTATGAAATTTACATATATTTAACAATTTATGAACGATTCGGTACCTAGTATTTTTCCGTTAGAATATAACTTGTACGATACTGTAATGGGGCTGCACTGAACTATCATAAACTCCCACTTCACAACATTTCAAATAACTCGTGTGTTATGCGCTTATAACAACTTTCTATTTATTTGTTCATTTTTTTTTCATTGCAAATCGACTTTTCTAAAAGTATGCGCTTTCTAACTGTATCTAATAATGATAAAAATTCTTTATTTATTCTGGGACGAATCCCTTTAGAATAATACAGCAGAAAATAAAAAGTGGACTTCAGACTGTATTCTTAGAGCATAATAATCGAAAACAATAAATTTATTCTAACAACATGAATGACCATATAGGATTTGGATTCAAGTCTTGACGGTCATTTGGAAAAAAAAACAAAAAAAAACAAAACAAAAAAAAAAACAACATGAACAAATAAGATAAACATAAAAGATAGATTCTAATAAAAATACACAAACATAAAAAATAAATGTATGTTAACATAAGAACAACAAAAGATTTAATGAAAAAATATAATAAGATTTAAAAATAAAATATAAAAAGAAAAGAAATTACAATTCTTCAATGTATGTTAATAAAAGAACAAAAAAAAAAAAATAAATAAATAAAAAAAAAAAAAATATATATATATATATATATATAATAAGATTAAAAAAGTTTATTCCTATTTTAGGGATCATATTTTGATGACGTGATTACAGAAAATTTAATCTTCCCTTCTAATGAAAAACTTAGCAATGTATAAACTTGCAGGAAAGAATGGTAGTGAAGACCGTATCAAAACCCGTCTTGCGGGTTAGAGGGTTAGAAGGAATTAGCGGAAACCAAAAATCACGTGATCATTTTAAATGTATAGTAGAGGAAGAATTTAAAACTTTCCACATGTAAATAAAACAAGTTAATGCGACTAAAATCATTTTTAAAAATCTGAATGTGTGAGATACGCTACACAGAAAGGCCAATTTTAAACCCTGACCATAGGTGGTTATGCTCACTTAAAAAAAAAAAATTGGTAAATATATACTAATAATAACCTAATGAAATGATACGAAAATTGGAGACGGCGTGAAGACAGGAGATTGCCTTCAACAAGTTCAACTGATAATTACCCAGGGACCCTCGCGTGCCTAGGCCAGCTGTTACCGCCTGCTCTTAAAGGCTAAAAAATTGATTATTATCAAAAGGCTTGTCCTTAAACGATGAACTTCCGACTCGGCTTTTTTTTATCCATTTTCCTGATATTTTTTTTTTTACCAAAATAATAATTGGGTCAATCGCTATTAAAGGAAATACCCTCCTTACCTACAAGATGGATATCGAAAAATATTAAACATAATTATACTAATCCAAAAATGGGCCGAGTTGCTTACACGCCGAAGGGCTTTATCTACATAAAACCCCAGGCTCTTGGGCACGATAACTTTATATTCATTGTGTAATAACAGACTATTTAGAGAATATTCATAAAAATTAAGGAATTCTTAGCGGAGTGCACGAAAGCCGGCTGTGTACACAGAGCGGGTAATTACTGTCTGTCCCAGCTCATTGTTCTGTTCGCTGCTTAATATACTCTCTGCGAGAAATTATCGACAATTAAATGGATCGGAAAATGACTAAACATCGAGAGAGTGGATGCTGTGGAATGCTGGGGACCTGTAACCGCAGTAACAGAACCGTTGTCCTTCGGATTTTAATCTATTACGTCACAGCTTCTCTTGCCAGTAGCATCTATTGTTCAGCAAATGGTTTTACTTATTCAATTGCAATAATATCATTCATTTGCCGCCTCTGATTAAAAGTTATTTGAATGGATATTAGACTAGTGTGGAGTCAAAGAAATTCCAGAAGAAGAAGAAGTTTTACGTACTGCTGATTAAACATTTCAGCGTTGTTTTTAGTCAACATATACTAGCACATAACTGATTATATAAATTTATTATAAATATATTATACTAGTCATAATAGAAAGGGCTTTGGTTCGGAAGCTGTGCGACCATGCCACTAGCTACGATAGAATTTTAGGAAAAGTATGGACTTGAAATGAATCAGTTCCAGAACATGACTATAATCCTGAACTCGCTGGAAATTCTGCATCACCATTATATATATATATTAAGGCTAGGTTGGATTTGTTAATTTCCAAGACAAATTTTT
This sequence comes from Piezodorus guildinii, assembly GCA_023052935.1. Classification (NCBI taxonomy): domain Eukaryota; kingdom Metazoa; phylum Arthropoda; class Insecta; order Hemiptera; family Pentatomidae; genus Piezodorus; species Piezodorus guildinii. The sequence continues at coordinate 85,709,465 of CM041292.1, read as the reverse complement.
ATGTAACTAATAGGTATGGCCTATCCATTCTCAGAATTGATGCAGTATGCTGTGTATACATAGGAACATTTGAGAAGCCGATGCAATTGGGATTTCTCTATTTAAAATGAGTTAATTAAACTAAAGTAATTAGAAAAAGAGTTTTTGATTAGTTTTAAACATACATAATTATGCCTTGTATAATTTTATTTTCATTCAAGTTAAAGTTTCATTCTCCATCTTATTTGACACAATTAGGCAGTGCTATCTGAAATAACGTTATATTACTTCTTTATTTTAATTTTACTTATCCTCGCGCTTATAAAACATATTTTTCACATATTATTTTTACTCATTTTATTGATTAAAGTACAGGGATACATGCATTACTTTTATACAACGCGACCTTATGCTTTATACACACCTTACAGGCCTTATCAGACCTGCATACCATATGGCAGCTATTTTACTGTTAACAGAACAAAACTTAAATGCACAATCAGGCCTGTTTAAAGGAGTATTTTTTTGGGTGGTTTTCTATTGTCTTTTGTTTAGAAACTGAAAATTTTAAATAGAAGAATATCATACCCCTGAGATGCTATATCAGTAATAAATTATTAAACTGTTTTCTGTACAGTATACATACAAAGGAACAATCTCATAAAATGTTCAGTTATTCGCAATGAAAAAAAAAAAAACTCTCCCGATTTCACTCAGGTCCAAACTTCCGGAGGAATATCTTATCTAGAGAGAACATGGAGTTGCTGTCGAAAAGAGGAATGTAGCGGATAGTGATAGGAAGATAAAAAGTAAAGAAGAGAGGTGGAAGAAGGTACAAGAAGACAAAAGCCCCTTTGCAATATTTACCTGCGTCAGATGGGAAGTGTCTTGTCAGCTGGTCTGTCAATAGCATTTCATCTAACTTTACCCCACCCTTCTTCTACCTTCCCTGTCTCTCAGGCTTAAAGTGCTCTGTTTACTCTATGTAGGATTCGCTTTGGTCTTTACTCTTTCGAAACATTTACCTACATTAAAACGTAATATTTCTTGAAAACAGTTTGGGAATTAGATGCTAACAAAATCACGAAAAATAAAAATAAATAGTTATTACTGTTCAAGTGGCTTAATCCTCAAATGGAATAAGGTATTATAATAAATTGGAGTGAAATATTTTTCAATATTTATACCATGGCTTACTAAGAAGGCGCTAAAATATCCTAGGTAGTTTTGGAGGGTTAGGAGGGTAAGGAGGACTAACTAACTTTAAATTAAGCTAACTAAAAATAAGTTTGTATTGTATTACTAGAACTCCGACGTATTTCTACTCATAGTCATTTAGTATACGTTGTAAAACTTCAAATTAGCTGTTATTTTTTCTAGCTGATTATTTTGATTAGCAATAACCCCCTTTATCATTCCTACAGCTACGATACTCACCTTAACTTACTTAATGAAATTTTCTGTTTAACTTAATTGTATACTTGTTATTATTTTAATTTGAAGGATGTGATGATTCGGAGGGTGGTCATCATGAATGAATGAATCAGAATGAAAATGTTGATATTTTAAATTGTCTTTCTCTAAAGTAGATTTAATTTCGTAGATTAAAAAAAAATGAGCATGCCTTCTTGTTAACATTGATAAATAATGGTTAAATATGAATGTTGAGCGAATTTGAATAACAAATAAAGGTAATTAGATATAACAATAAGAAAAGCGCAAATATATTTTTTTTAAAAGCATTTTTTGTGTTTCTGAACAGAAGAACAGAAATATATATGTATAAAATACTGTTGGAAAGCTAAAGATTTTAGAAAAAATATTATCTGATACACTAGGTTTTATGGTTAATAAAGAGTTATGAAAAGCCTATAAAACTAACTAGTTGTTGTAGATAGTAATATAATAGAATTTTTAATAAAACACATGTTTATATAGAAATTCAATTTAATTAATTATTTATTATTGTAGTATCACTTATTTTTATCTATAATTGTATTTGAAATTTTTTCAATCGGTTTTAACAACGGGGGTAAGTGAAAGTCGTGTGTGGCCCGCACCAGATTTTTAAACTTCGATCACATCATCAAACTTGATATTCGTTGCGATCCGACAATTCTAAGGATAACTGAATTAATTCTTAGTTCCAACTACTTGTATTCAAGCCGCGTGGACTATAGGCATTGCCGATTTAGGATCGACTGTCGAAAACATGTTTTGTTTTATGCCGTTGACCCTAGTTATATTACACCCGCTCATAACTTTACAGCGCACGTAACCGACGGAAGATGATAAAATGAAATGTTCATTCTGCGCCGAAGGAAATTCCGGCTGCCCAAATCGGTAGCTACCTGTGCATAATTCAAGGCGGCGAATCTGCGCTGACGTCGCCGTCGAGGGAAGATATTGTTGGCAACCTGTCAACTACCATTCAAACATGGTCTCTACTTCGTTCATATATTCATCACTGTCCTCATTGTCCCTATTATAAATTATCTTCTGTCCTCCTTTTGTGTTTCTCGTTTGGTGTCAGTGGTGTATGGGAAAACGACTTTCCCTTGTAAATATTATCAGCTTCTAAGAGATGACATCTCAGATAGATTCACATAGATCAAATTCTAAAAGTACCAGTTGCATATCATAGCAACATTATGTTTGATTTTATATCGCCATTGCATATATATTTTACCATTATGTAATTTTTCCAGTTTATTTTGTACCTACTTTAATAATTTATTCGCTACGTACTTAGTCTAAGCATATTGAACTTGAAGTTGCTTAAATTAAATAGTGGGTCGCGCATCAATGTATTTATATATACACATCAAAATATTTAAGTTGGATGAGATGTTTCAGTATTAAAAAAAAATAAAAAAATATATTTCTTCAGAATGGAGGTGTTTTGGGAAATGGAAGTAGTTAAAAAGTCCATATTTTATCAATTTAACAATCATATACATTTTTAAATATTTTTTTCAGGTTCTAATTATATAATAACTATTGTAATTGTGGCCTGAAACATGGGTACATCGAACTTTCTCAAAGTACACATGTGTCAGTCCATATAAAAAAAAAAAATTAAAATAACAACAACAAAAACTAAAATTAAAATATAAAAAAAGAAGAAAATATATCTAATTATAATCTTTTATATATCAAATTATTTTCTAATGAAAAGGCCTAATTCAATTCATATATTGATCTGAATTCCAATGTTATATTTTTTACTTACAAAAGTATAAGAATACAATCATTTCTAAAATAATACATTTTAAGATACGAATACATATTTTATAATGTTATAAAATTTTTATAAAAACCTGAACAGCAAAAAATAAACAGAAATAATGTCTCTATAACAACACTTGAATCCAATTGATTATGTTTTATAAGACTAATATTTAATGAAGGAATAGTGAGATAGGTAGATAGATAGAAAATAATTTTTATTCTGGGACTGGGTCCCTTTAGAATAACAGTTTTGTACAGTTTAAATATACAATATGTCTGGCCAACAAACAAGATGAACATGATTAACTACTATTTACATCTCATTTTAATTACATAATTATAAACATAATATATATATATATATATATATATATATATATATATATATATATATATATATACACATATATAGAGATATATGATGATTGATTCATCCGGTATTGATTACATATAAAAACTACTCGGTAATATCTTGTAAATTGACTTCATTTTAAAAAGTTTTGAATATTAAAAAACTCATAGATTATTCTACAGTATTTCATATGTGGAAAGTCAAGTAATGCTGTAACGCTTTTTTAAAACCATTCCATTCACTAAGAACTACTTCTGATTAATTAACATGTTTAAATGATCTAAAAGGAAATATATGGTATAATATTTAAATCATTATAAAGAATTTATCTTAAAAAGCTATTTATATTCATTATCCTCATTACTATGTTACTTCTTAGCACTTTTAAGGTTTTTCTAATCTAAATTTTATTCTTGAAATACCTGTTATTGGTAAATCTGGTAATGAGACATAAGTAATAAGCTTTATAAAAATTATATTTCTGTGCATTTTTATTTATTTTGGTTTGTTATTATCAATAACGGACCTTTTTTATCAACCAAAGAAAAACATATATCCCTCTCCCTCAAAATTGGAGGTCTCATGTTTCGGGATATGTATAATCACTAGATCGAATATAAAAAATATCGTATGTTTGATAAAGTGAACATGAATTGCTGATCGATAAATAATTACAAGATAAAATAAGAACCATTGAAATCGCCCTAGGAATTGAGGCAATATAGTGTTTTGAACTTTACTACTTTAGCAGTCGTGATAACTAATTTTCCATGAATATATACTAACAGTAAGAGTTTAGATTGTTCGCCTTACTTAAACTCTTTGGTTAATTAAATACTGTACATAAGTTAATTCAATAAACAGCTATATAACTTGTGATACTATAATATAATTATTAGAAAATAATAAATTATTGTGTAATAATTTGCAGCATTTATTCATATGAATTTTAGGAAATAAAAAATCGTTAAATGAATTTTATTTTCTCTTCCATTTTAAGCAATCATTCAAAATACTCCTTAAATATATGGAATCTCTGTTGAAACTGGTGAATTAAAAGCACCTTAACAAATCCTTTTTTAGAATATGTAAACATATTTGACCAAGTAAACATGATTTAATGAACACAGAAAAACGTCACGAACTTATTCTACAACCCAATATATAATTTATCATATGATATATATATATATATATATATATATATATATATATATATATATATATATATATATATATTAGCCACTATACCACTTGAAGTATATATATATATCACTATCCTATACTCCTTCAGGATTTAAGAACTTGGATAAAGGGGTCCAAAAGATTTTTTGAAGGTATTGTTGGTCTACTATGAATAAACTTTTCATTTTCACTATGGACAGTCGGAACAGAAGATAAAAATAATATATTTAATTTTATTACAGAGTGTTAATCAGTCCGATTACCTGAATAGAGTGTCTATTAATAGCAATCTATTTCTTTTGAATCTTCCGAATTTAGCCGCATGTTTGAATCTTACCCAAGGGTAAATTTACTTACTTCATTTCAAAAACTTAATTTCTTTAAATGAGATGTGTTCGATAAGCCTGTAAATAAGATTCTATATTAAATAATGATTTCGAAAAATATTTTCGTACAAGCTAAACTTACTGAGTATCATATTCAAATCTTGTTTAATCGATCCTCTGCATACATATGTATCTAAATCAATTTTAACATTACACAATGGCATCTGTTGAGGAGGGGATATACAACAATGGGGCAGTTAAAATGATGGCTACCTCTCCTGGAGCCGTTTTGAAAGTGCAACAATGACAATATGATTTATGCGGTGTAACCGGAGCGAAGGGATACACTCCGACAGCAGCTGATGGTCCCCGCTAACCGGCACTCCATCCACAACAAAGCAGTCCCATCAGCGTCCCATGATTCATGCAACCCTCGCTCAACTATTAATTACCATTCACCCTACGCTCCAATTAAACAATTGAACAGCGCAATTCACGTTGGCGATTAGGTGATGTGACAAATATCTGTTTAGGGCCGAAATGCCATTCATACCGCCTATACAACGGTGTCCATTAGGACTTGTTTATACTAGAAACGATTGGCTAGGAGGGTTGTGAGTAGGAAGGTATTGCTTTGATTTGAATCTATTGAAGAGCTTTGCTACTATTCAGATTTTTTTTTTCAACCATCACAGGTTTAGCAAGCCTTCATCGAAAACTATTATGGAGTTCAGGATCAGGATTGAAATAAAAATTCATTGTAAATATTATCGATAAGCATTACAGCATAAGCTATAACTCCTACTCTCAACCCTTCTAGCTCGATTGCTAACAATGCCTAAGCTACTAAACGATTTTGAAAATGAGTTTTATTTATTTACAAGGCCGATATGGACTTTCGGAGAAAAGCTTAGGGGCTTTACTAAACCATCAACTTCTCGCATACAAACTTTACCATCTTACCTCTTAAATGTTCATTGTTTTGTCTCGAATAAACTCGTCTATCAAGAACTGGGATGTTCCATATGCCATTTTTAATTGTATATAAATTATTAGAATCTATTACCAGTTCTTATTCACATTTGTTTATTTTTCAGATAACTTAATAAAACAAAAATTGAAGATAAAAACAAAAACAATCGAACAAATCTATACTTACACATTGATTACGTTGAATGAATAGCATTTTCCTTATTTTTATCTGATATCACGATTTAAAAGAGTTATTTTGAAAAAAATAGCGGATAATTGATGTAATAATTTGAATAAATATTGCTATGATAAGAAGGAGAAACATTGGAGCCGCTTGCTATTCCATTAACAAGGTGTATTGGTCCTTTTTGTCCGTTTTATTATAATATTGCGTGTGGATAACGCTTAGGTGTTTTATGTCCGTGTTTTAGTCGTATGTCTTCATGCTCCGGATGTCATTAAAATAACTCGACCCTGACGGAAACTCCTTTTTTTTTTCTCCGTTTTTAATATTTTATCCCTATATACCCGAATTAATAATAAAGTGAGTAATATTAATTAGTATGAATATTTTCTTTTGCATTGCATTATGCGATAAATTAGGCGATAATTTGAAGTGAAACGGACAGATGCACTTTTCCTAAGTGCCCCGGCCAAGAATGAAATAGTATGTAAAACTTCATGGAGTTACTTTTTTTCTTTTATTCATTCATTAGTTGGTATAAATAATTAATTTTTTCTTTCGTTTAAAAAATTACAACACGGACAGCAGTTAACCAGACAAACAAGTGTTGTATTCTAGCCTTATTAATCATTCTAATCTTGATTAATATGATCGGAGTGGGTATACATCCGAAACAAAAATAAAATTCTTTATTTAGCATATGTAAATTATGTTTTTTGCATTTGTAAATGAGCACTAATAGTCTGTCATTAGGTAGGAAAAATAAACGCCTCCATGTTTTTATTTGAAACTTCCTTATTCTGTTTCTTATCTCAAGCCACTTCTCAAACGAGTGCAACCTTCAACGGTTTGATCCAACTTATTTTAAATCTTTAGACTGAGGCGTAATCAATTGCTTGTGAGGTTTTTGTCGCAATTATAGTCCTTATTTATGAGCCTCTCGAGGGATAAAAAAAAAATGGATATAATTTTTTAATATGTCTCCCTAATGATTAAGTATCAGAACCAATCTTTGTAAAAAACATATAAGCTCTTACTTTAATAACTATATATATATAATTAAGCCTAGATGTTAACTGTTTTTTTCTTTATTAATTCTGAAAATTTAAGATATGCATTTGTAAATGTATTTATGACATCGGACATATTTTTAGACAAAGTTCTTTTTTTTAATTGCATTATGCATGCAATTACGACTTATTCAGTTCTAATGTCTAAAGTTCTAAGTGTTATTAATTGTTGGTAGTTACCATTTAGACGACTATGTCAGAGAAAACTGTTAATTAAAAGAGCCTTATGCAAAATTAGATAATTATAATTTCATCATATGCACTTTTATGCATACTCCATGCAGCCATGAATATAAAGTGCTTTAGATTATATTTACTTATGGGCATTATAATTTGTTTTTTAATTAGGCATTAAACCTAATTTTCACTTAATCATTATTTTAATGATACTTTTTAACAAACAAAACTATGTGTTGAAAAAAAAATCTACAATACTTTAATAGGAAATGTTTACTTTTAAAATGACAAAATTTTAAAATTCAGAAGGGCTTGGTACCCACATCAAAGGTTCTTACCCGTTCGACAAGTTTTACAGTCTTTATCTAATCTTTCTTATCAGGGACATTCAATCGCCTATTTGTCTGGTAGGAGTGTCTCATTTTTTGGGTGGTTCACGAAATTGTTTTTGATTTGTTTTGATACATGTCATAAAAACATGTTCTTTTAAGGTATAAACTCCATTTTAAGAAATGAAAACATTATTATAAACGCTAAAACAAATAAATGACAAAGTAATATAGAAAATTCGGTAATGGAATATTTATTATAATATGTTGAAAGTATTAGAGGATGTATGATATTACTAGAAGAACTCATTTCATTTTAGTATATTATTTTTATTTATGTGGAATTGGTCTGTTTTACATTAATTCTTGGCCAGATATTGATACTTTATTATGTCAAAGCTAACGTTACTCTTAAAAGAATAAAACTAAAATAAAGTTACTATTTTTATTTTTTCTTATTATTTATAACTAAACTCTGTTATCAATTTGTTTATTTTTCATTTTGTCTAACACAATTATTTTCTAAAAATAGTTTTTATTTAATCATTTTTTTTTATTGCATATATATTTATCAATGTTTGCAAATATTAGTTAATCATGTTCCTTTTGTCTGTTGGCTGAACATGTATATTTCCACTGTACAAAATGTTATTCTTAAGGTCCCAGTCCAGAAGTACATATAGATATAAATTTTTTTGTTACATGATTCAGTTATCCTTTTATCATGATAATAGAGTTTCAATCACCGTTTGATTTACCTATGATAATACAATGTTTTGCTTAAGAAAGTAGGAAAAGCAACATGAAAAAAACAAAACAACCTACACAATATTTATTAAAAAGTTCATGCTATGTTCTTTTGTGCGTGTATCGCTTTAGTGAAATTTTCGTCGTAATTACCTAATTTCGATGGATTTCAGAAGTTGTGGTTTTATCAAAATAGTTTTTGGTTTCTGTGTAAAGAAAGTTTTTTAATGCAGAAAGATTCAGTTTATAGAGCATTTTTGAAATTTATTCCATGTTATCCACTCTCACCAAATCTCATGATATTTCACCTCACCTACACGTACCTGTTTTCTCACCGTGTAGCTAGCCTTTAGTGACTCCTACCCTCTACCCTCCTAGCTAATCGCTTCTACTATAAACAAAGCTTAAAATACCTGCCTACCCTTTTAGCCTTTGCTTCTGCTCTTACTGACCCCTTGTTCTTTTGCAGAGAAGCCCATCCAGAGAGAGCGGATCGCCTAGATCGCCGCCGACCTCCCGCTGCTGCGACACCGGACGCCCACTGTTCACGGACCCGCTGACCGGGCACACGGTCTGCTCCTGCCAGTACCAAGACATGCTGGCCTACCAGAGGCTGCCGGCCCTCTACCCCGCGCCTTATCCCCCGGAGGTGGCCGCCTACTTCCCAGCAGCAGCCGCCGCCGCAGCCGCCTCCCTCCCCGACCAGCCGCCCTTCTACCCTGCCGTGAGTACCATCTCATACCAATATTAGAATAAGCTAAGGTACATGATGATGGTTCTTAAGGTGATTGTAAAATTCATAAAGTTAATAGGAGAGTATGAAGGTGTGTCTTCGCAAAATATCCAAGGGCACTTGTATCGTAAGGAGATTTCTTTCTATTTTAATAATATTAGAATACAAATAGAGATGTTTTGGGATTTGAACTTGTTTATTGATGTAAAAAATATATCATAGTAATTAAGAGAAATATAAAAAGGAATAGTCAAATATGTAGAGAGAAATTGTGTTCGGAGGAAATTAGCCAGTGGGCTGAAAATGGTCAGAGGCCAAGTAGGTCCAACATTTTTTTTTTTCTTTCAAACTCTGTTCATAAACATAAATTCAAATTACTCATTCAATTCCCAACTTTTCCGATACATTCTATCATCCCAAATAGGCGATCAGCAAATTTGATATTTCAATTCCAGACATTTAAATTGAATGAGAGAAGATAACTGTTTACCGTCCAATTTCAAATTTGTTTTAAATTAAACTATTTTTCATTTAGTTAAAATTTAATTTAAAAATTTACAAGATTATTATTATTTTATTTATTTATTTGTTTGTTAATTTTGTTGTATAATTATTCTCCTTATTTAGCCATTGTAAATAATAATTAATTAAGACAATTTTCCCTTTTCGGCCAGATATATTATATTTAATTGTACAAAAGTGTTATTTTCAGGGGATTCAGTCCCAGAATAATTTTTTTTCTATTATATATTAATTTAAAAATTAAATTCTACTTCTAATACCTTGTTTTACATTTTATCTTTTATTTTTATTTGCCCCCACCATACTTTAAGGGATGATGGACCGCGGGTCTTCCTAGCGCCTTCTGCATGACACTAGTAATATATTTACTCCTTACCAATAAATATTACCTTGATTATTTGACAAAAACCTTAAAAAATAACTGAATAATTGGACGTGAAACATTTTCAATCGGCTACCATCTTGAAGGTAATTATCTAATAGTAAAGTTGAGGTTTAAGGATTATCGTTATTTGCTTCGGAATTTGAAAAATAATAGAAAAGCCGTTTCTTTTCATAAAAATGCTGCCGATATCGCACAATTGTTTTCTTATTTTTCTTGAAAGGTGAAATCACAATTTAAAAAAAAAGATTTTCATTATTTTTTCCTTGGATGTTTACAATAGAAAAGATAAAAAAATAAATTAAAAATCAAATAAAAAATATACTTATTATTTAGTCTTATGAATGTACTACGAAGTTACAGCGATAGTATAATGTCCAATATTGAAACTATCACCATGTACCTTTATTTACATTGTACCTACATACTTTCAGGAATTGTAATTAGGTGAACTACAGAAATTAAATTTTTGATATTTAGTGGGTTGATCACATCATGCACTGTAGCTATAATAATATCCCATTAAATATCAGTGATTACTTTAATTGTTGAAATTTCGATGCATTTAATTCAGAAAACCTATAACAGAATCAGTGTGATGTTTTTCACATTCACGTTTTTACAGCTATTATTTTATTATTATATTTTTACTTCTTTTTTTTTTCAATTCTAAAGCTTGTATTCAATTGTAAAATTTTATTTATCGACTTACACATTGATTTCGCACACGATGCCTGTAAATTGTTTTAAATTTCGAGAAATAAATTGGAGATGTATAAGTTCTTGGAAGTTACATTTAATGGAATTTGGGTCTCTGTATTTAATTTCTATTTCTATTATTTTAACTAATATTTCTTATTATAATTATATAAATCTTAGTTGACTAAGCAAAATTATTAATGAATTGCTCAATTATAATTGCAATAAACGTATATGCTATGAAAAATAACTTAATATAGAAACCGTGTTTTCCAATTTATTTAGCTATTAAAACGATTATGTTTTGAAAAAATAATAAAAAGGATGCTCTGATGAAAAGGTTGTTTTAATAATATTAAGGTTAGATCATTGTATCCTTACTTATTTAAACTTTATAAGTGTAATTTCAATATCGTAACTTAAAGATAATCGTCGCCTTCCATCAATTTATTAATAGCTATTTTGGCTTAATTGCCTGTTTTTATAATTTCAATTGCATCGTATTGGTCTCAGCAAATTTTAAGAATGTGCTAGAGGGTACCGGGGTCAGAGTCGGTAAACATTAGCAATTTAAAATACGACAGGATAAGTTCCGGTAGTTGTTGCAAATTGGCGACAAGGCACCGGAAGTCAAGGTTTCGTATTTAACATATGAACAGTCATCAGGAAATCTTATGTTTATGCATATTTATAAATGTTCATTGTTCGAGCGCGTCGGACGTCCCGATACTATAGCCGTGCAGTTTGTCATTTACAATACTTCTCATAGGATGATGGAAACAATGACCAGATATGAGAGGAGGGAAATATTAATTAAGAGCGTTTACATGCCGTTAATGTTGAAATATGCATGAAGGTGGATCCATTATTCATAACTACATTTATTAATTTATCATTTAACTATTAACAATCTGTAATGAGACAAACTACACCGCTCCGTTTATCTATTAATACAGATGTTGTATCTATTTCATTATTTAAAACGGATCATAAATAACAATTGTAAACTTTGTACTGAACTTTGGTAGCTAGAGTAAGCGCGATTGAGACGTTGAGTTCCAAAAGGTACTATATCCACATTAGACGGTTTTATAGGAAAAGCGAATATCTGTCATTTGTTTATTACTGGACCAATTTACTTAATTCTTTTTTTATTAAAATCTATAGTTGATTTTTTAGTTTATTAACAACTTATTTTTCCAAATTATTATACTTTTAATAGTATAATACGGATATAGTACTTTTTGGAATGGTACGTGGATACAGTACTTTTTGGAACGAATTAAAAGAGGTATAATACTTTTTGGTATAATGTAACGCGAGATATCAGTCATCATAACCTTCCTTTTACAACATTACCCACAACTAACGTCTTTATGTTATGTTAATTGTTATAAATGTTAGTTAATGAGTTATGTATATTTCCATATTATCACCCTGATAAATATCTTTCCTTGTTGGTTTACTAGATTTTATTGTCTATTCTTTATAAAGAAAGCGAATATTCAAAGGATCTTTTATTTATTTTTGGCACTATAATAAGAAAGTATGGAATTTAACTTTTGTTTCGGTCTTTCACCGTTTTCGAAAAAAAAAAATCTATTAGGTTAGATTAGGCACGGTATTTCTTCTCATATTTAGCAAAGTTTGGGAATTCTAATTCCAACCATTTGCTGGATAATTTACTATTATTCTATTAAAATGTGAGTTTCTTAAGATGTTTATATCAAATTTATGTGGCAGCAAGAAGAAATACTATGAACAAACTTAATTTAATTGGGAACCTACGAGAACTTAATGAGGCAATTAAATTGTTTAAAACAGCCTAAAAACTGATTATCAGGTTAAAACTATTGATCAAAATAATATCAGTGATTTAAGAAGTACTAAATGAACCAATAAATATGGATAAAATGGAGAGAACAATAAATTAATAGTGATATATTACGGGGTTAGGTGCTTCTGCCGTATGATTGGAAATATAGTACCTTTTAGAAGAAAATAAAGGAAAGATTATTTCTGTTTACAGAGGATATAGTAAGTTTTGAAAGGAAATGTTTTTAGTATCTTTTGGAATGAAATGAAATGTGTATTTAGTACCTCTTGGAATGAAACGCAATTTTCAAATACGTTTTTAAAGGATTTCTATGTTTTTAGATAAAATCTGATAACGGATTTTGATGTCAAAATATCAATTTAAAAGAGAATGTCCTTTAGTACCTTTTGGAAATCATCGTCTCAATTGATGGGTCCTACACTTGCACACTGATTTCTGCTTGTTCTTAAAAATTGTTTACTTCCTTTTAGACACCAATTTGGTTTACTTTCTATAAGTAGTTCTATAGTTTACTTTCTTCGGACGTATTTATAAGACATTATTCTGTATTTTATCAATAATTAAATATACTGAAGCAAGAGAACATTAGTCGATACTGGCCTTGGAAGTGGTAGCATTTGGCTCGCTGGGTGATTTACGCGAGTACTTAAGATGCTAAGCTAATATAGCTGCCCAGAATTGAGCTAGTGCAGTCTCCAGCTTACAGCAATTAGTAACACTTTTAGTAGGGCTTAGGTCTTCTTAGTAGTCCTATTCCTTCTCTTAATATTCTTAAGCCCAACTTAAGCAACCTTCTCCAACATTACAAGTCTTCCCCCCGGGTCGAAATTTACGTCCGCTTTTCTTGTGGGACATTTTGTTTGTGTTTCAATTACGTGCCTTCTCAACTTTTATATTTATGCAGTTTAAAGAAAATTCTAGATAATAATAGAATTCAATCATTTTTTTTTTCTCACCACATCAACACAGAAAATTATACATTAGATCTTTAATTTTATACTTAGTTCCTTCGATAAAATTCTTTATTTTGAATTTCGTAGCTTTACCCTTGAGAAAAAAAGGAACGCTTAAGCTATGGTCTTTGAAAAAAAAAAAAGTTTCTCGATAATTTTTAATTTTCTTTTATTTTATGTAATACTTAAAGGAAGTTAAAATATTTAATACTTCTAGTGTCTTCTTGAAGCCGTCACCTCGGAGAGTTATCGGGAATAATTAGGATTGCTAGGAAATAATATTAAGTACTTTGGGTCTTAATAATTAAAAAAAAAATTGTATGTAATTCATTGAAGTCTACAACAAATGGGGTTTGGATAAAGGCAAAGACTCTGCATATTTTTATATAGAAGATACTTGCGTATAATAATAAATTTTGTATAATAAATATCTCGCAAGTTAGGGGAAATACAATAAGAAATCTTTGAATTTAGAGAGCTTTTAATATTATTATTTTTTTAACTTTTATTTGTCATACTCTTTCTATTCTTTATATTTAATACTGCACTCTCTTAAAACTATTTATTTTTAAGTCAATGATTCAAAGCGTATAAAAGATAATGATCATGTTAATATAAATGTATATTGGGTTTGAATTCTGGAAACTTTAATTAGAAATATTAAAATTATTACCTCATTTATGTATGTAAAAATACATTATTTTAATTTTAAAGTTTTATTAAAAGACTTTTTTATATATTTGGTTATATGATATGCGCGCCAAAGATTTAAAGTTTAAATTTTAAATGTAGTTATAGAGGGAAATAAAAAAAATTATAAATGTAAATAACTAAATGGGGAAAACAAAATTAAATATTAGAAATTTAGTATTAGAATAGAATAGAAAATAATAAATAAAAACATAGAAAAATATTTTCATGAGGGATTGATAAGTAAAATGTGTTATTTTAGCTAGCCGGTGTATTATATTTGGGCAGCATTGCCAAAAAAATAAAGCATTTATTTCTTGTTTTTTGAATTGTGATATTGTGTAAATTTTTGTATTGTAACCAGTACACCTTCCCAATTTGATCATTACACTATGTTTTGACTCGATTTTGATCAACAAAATAAGATGTTTCTACAATGAAAATGATAATGGTGACTGGAATGGGTAAAAAACTCTTTTGCCTTTAGCACTGATATGTTAGCAATTTCTATACTAGCTAAGGTATATAAAATTTATGGAGTCCATTATGGAAACCATCCAAGGTATTAGATTTGTAAAATAAGGTAGCGCCTACCATTCGCGCCACCAGGGGCCTCAGCCACAACACATTCTTCCATGTCAGATCAAACCTGTTCCCGGTCGCACTTTATAGCAATGTCACGCCATATTTATTTGTCCAACGTCATCCTGGGAAACGGGGGGAGACAGCTATGTCACATCGTCTCAATTACTACCTAAATGGAAGCCGTACCTGAATTAATTGGACTCGGCTGGGCGGGCACAGACTCGGCATTTTTTCCGCGATGCTCCAAAGGGGCAGCGATGATCCAGATCCGCGGACCGGCCGGAATACCGATGAGGCGGGGGGAAAAAAGCGCGGGATAATGGCGGCGCCGAGGGGGGCAAAAACCGCGGGGGCGCCAAAGCCAAATTGCCCCCCGCACAGATTGCCCCGCTTTTTTTTCCTTTATTAGCAACGAGTTTTTCTCCGGCCACGCCTCCGCTGGCGTCCGCACCGGAAAGACTTCGACGCTGGGGTCGGTGCGTATGGAGGCCGCGTCGGAGGATCTTATCAATCCTCTTTTGGAAAATCAATTTAGCAATTATTTTCATGAAAACTAGATCGTTCTAAACCGTCACAGCTCCTGTTGACTGGTATTATAGAAGGAAGAATCTTCTGTATGCTTTAATAATTTAGAAGTTGAAATATGTATAATAATTCATTTTATTACTATTCATGTTTCTAGATCATTTACAAACGAAAAAGACGTTTGTGGAATTAACGTTTGTGTCATTAATCGTAGTAATAATATATGTCTATGTATCTACTTATATATTTATTTGTTTTATTAAAAATAATACAAGATGTCAAACTCAGATGGGGTATAGTTAGGCATAGGTTTGTTTGGGTTTTAAAAAATAAAACCCTTAATTCAACAAGACCTGTATATAACATATACACTTACTATAATATAAAATTAAAAAATGTTATAAAAAGGAAAGGAATAATTAAAAAATAAAATACAAATATAAATAAAAAACAACAAAAGTAGAAATAATTGGCAAATTATTCATAAATGTAGATTAAATAATTTAGACAAAAGTATAGACGAAAGACAAGAAAAAAATGTAAATATATAGATCTTTCTATAAAAAATAGAATTAAGAACAACATTATGAATATTTGTATATGCACAAAGAAGTAAATTATATTTTTATATGTCTTATTACCTAATATAATACTGTCGTAAAAAATCGTTGACTGAAGGAAATATTAAAGAAAGTTGTGGATTTTTTAAATGCATGTTTTATTTTTATCAGAAAGAGCCATTTTATTATTTATGAATGAAATTAGTATAAAAAATATAAATATTTTAATAATGTTTAGGAAAATGTTCCGAATAAAATATTATACAAAAAGTCCATGATCGGATTCACTTAGTTTTACCATTACGTCAGTGGTATTATCCGAAATATAAAATAATTTGATTCCAATGTATACAGATGGTTTATAAATATTTTATTACCTTCGTGAATAACACCTATGATGAGGTAAAAGTTTTCTAATGCCGTGTAGGCTCATAGTCGATCTAGCCAATGGACCATTTGTGCTTGATGGAGGAACAGCACGAATGCACAAATGCACAAAGTGCAGATTGTTTAAATTGTTCCTCTGAGCATACCCAAGCAACAATGCATATTTTATAACACTAAAACATTGAGTCAAAATAGGCGGTAGGATATTTTTTTTATATTTTCAATTATTTATTTAATAATTTATCATTAGTTTACATAGGGCCAGAACTAGCATCATAACAGAACGTTAAACCTATACTCATCAAAGAAATTAATATTATTATTCGCAAAATATTTTATGTAAAAGAATGACAAATTTTCCTTTTAACCACAAAGAAAATGGTTACTCAGCAAAATATTTGTTATTAACAACTAAATACACATGGACGATTTAATTCTCAGGTGAGTAGTATCCACGAAGAAGATTACCATTGCCTACGGACGATATAATTAAGCAATAGAAGGAATTTTAGAACAAAAATGTTATTTTTTAAACAGAAACAAGTTTAGAGGCGCGATTATAGTATCTATGTTAAACAGCAATTTGGATTCTGTTTTAAAGTCATTAAAACGACTGTAGTGCTGTAGTTACCTTGAGTTAACAATAAAAGCGATACATACTTATTACATGAATATAATTAAATACAAAATAAAATGTTTTACCTTTGGAATAAATCTGCACGAAATATAAAGACACTAAATATGAATACCCCGCCTAAATCTCAATGCTTTCAATCTGCATTTTTCGGTCCAGACTAGAGCACAAAAAAAACTATAAAGAAATATAATTATAGTATCACAAATATATAGCAAAGGCCAAATATGAAGTGGTGTTGTATGTTGTTAATGCTACTCTGCATATACTTAAATAATTTATGTATAGAAAAAAAAAAAAAATACTGCAAATTGAGATACATCCGTTGATTGGAAACAAAAATAAAAATTTGCGAGTCTGATATTATAATGTTCGCTATCATAATATGGAGCCTATTAAATGATTATTTTTTAAATATTAAAATGCAGGTGTTGATAATATATATTATATAATATTATGATGATAATATTAATCTTAAACCGAAATGAAAATACTTTTTGTATATCCTAAATTTTCTTGTTTATAATTATCTTAACCTTTCACGGTTATGATGAAATATTTTTACCATTTTGCTGAATAATCCACAGTTATCTAATGATACCGTTACCGTTTAACAAGTACTATGATTGTTTATTAATTATTTTCATTATGATCTTACTCAGATTCTAAATCAAGAAATAAAAAATAAAAACAGTTAACAATTCCAGCAATGAGTTCAGGTCATACTGTTTTAATCTGGGTCAGTGCGTACTTCCTTTCTCGACTGATTCGTATTTTAATTAGAGTTTCCTACTAAATTTTCTAGTAAACTTGCTATTTTTTTTCAGAACTATTTATAAATAATTACTAAAAAATCCATTCTTACCGATACCTAAATTATTAAAAAAATTATATCATAAATAAAAAGATCTGCCTCCCTAGTTATTTTTTTTTTATTGGTTTATTATTTGCAATAATGGACCTTTAATCGATCCAAAAAAAAAAAAAAAAAAAAAAATTACCCTCCCTCGAAATTAGAGGGCTTACGCTTCAAGATACGTAGAACCCGAAAACAAATTTTTTTAAAAATCTATTTGCGAAAATTAGTAAATAAATACCAAAATTTTAGGTAATTTTCCTTTTGATAAAAATCTTAATGCATTTATCAAAGCATATAAATATCCTATAAAAATTATTCTGTATTTTTCGGTTAAAATGGATTTAACATGAATGAAGCAATAAACATTATTGTTTTATCACAGTTTTTATGTAATTCAATTAACCGGTAATTGAATGTACACAATGGAGGAAATTAATTGGTCCTCACAGCTCAAACAAAGGAATAAGTCAATATGAGATCGCTGCGGTGGAGTATTAACATGGCAAAAAATGTAAAGCTACTCTGTGTACAAATTGAGTAAAACAATTGTCAATTAACTAAAAGCATTTTAGAGTGCACAAATATTTATCGTTATTCGTGTTCGATTTAATAATTAAATTATCTGAGCATTACTAGTTTCCTTATCACTCTTTTTTTTTTTTTTTTTTTTTATGTCAAGACAAAAATAAAACTTGCCCATTCGAAAAATTATATTTACTAAAGATAGCCTTATTTTAACTGGTTATTAAGTATAGCGTTGCGTAATATGCTTTCAGATAACTGAATGTATGTTTTTTTGTTTCAAGGTAGTCCCCATTTCGCGATTTGATAATAAGTTGTTATAATGGCATATATAAATAGTATGAATCATCATTCTTTTCGCTTTAGATTTTTAGAATATTACGAAATTTTTCAAGTATTTAATGCTCATCTGAGTTATAAAAAAAAAAAAAATGAACAATGCTGCGATTAGTGCAACTTGTTTTTCGAAATGTGATATCTGAAACATTACAAGAAATATTGTTTACCCTTTTACGACATCGCTTATTTTTTAGCGTTTAATGTTATTTACCGTATTCTTATCAATTAAACTAATTAGCGGCTGAGTGAACGAATTCTAGCCTGAATTGTTTTGCTCAAGTACCGCAATAATACTCATCGTATTACAAATAATGGTTTAACATATCATTATTTCACTTCAAAATGTGTTGCAAAACACAACATGTTTATTCAAATGTCGCTGTAAACTTCCGTTAATTAACTTTTATGAGTTGCAATGGCTTTATATAATATGGTATTAATCTCTGCAAAATTAACCGCAGTCTGGATATGCAATAAATATTCTAAACTGTATTTATTAATGGTTATATAACTTTTTTTTACATAAAATTTGTATTCAATAATATTACCATTTGCTTTTTATATAACCTAATTAATATTTCCGTAATGGACTTTGGAAGCAACATTTATAATAAATTACCAATTTTTTTATTATTTTCATATCCATGAGGGATTTTATTGAATGTTTCATAAGTATTACTCTTAGCTGTTTTGTGGAGATATTTATAAGTATTGGCTATGTCGAAAGAATAAAAAGCGAATTTCACAACCATTAGTTCTGATTTTATTTTATTTTATGTATCTATGAATTTTTATTTCAGTTGAGAGTTTAGGAAACGATCAATGTCTGTTTAGGAAAAGTTTTAGATTAAGATTTTATTATTTTTATTTTAATGCTTCCGCTTTTGGGTAAAAGATTAGAAAGAAATGTGATACAGATTTTTTTTTTCATAACCAGTGTTTTCTGATATAATACTTGTATAGGTATACTAATAGAGTAGGTATATAATAGGTAATACTTGTTACCCAACGTTATATTTTTTACATACGTGTATTTATACTATTTTATTTATAAGTTTTAATTTATCTCATAAGTATTGTTAATTTCTTTAGTCTTCTTACAATTTTCTCAAAAACGGCTATAACTATTTTCATTAAACTGATATATCAATATAAAATTAATGAACGGGCTTTAATATCATGTAGATTTCATTCTGTTTGAAATGCTCTGACAGAGCTTAAATACCGATATTGCAAAGTTTCTTCCTCTAAAGTAACTTTCATTTTTAGATTCTATAAAAATAACCATATCATCTGATTAGCATTGCTATAAAACGGCTAAATATACAAGTTGAACGAATTTGATATCTAAGAGAAAACTGAAAAATATTTTGTGAATGCACTTATCTGAACTTTTGAACTCAAGTGCAGTAATATACACGTATAATATACCGATGGAATGCTAAAGATTTTAGAAAAACTTATCTTATACATACAAGTGTGAAAGTTAACAGAGAGTGATGAAAAGCAGAAAAAAAATAAACTGACTGTCGTTGATAAGAATATAATAGATTATTTAATAAAACCCATGTATCACTTAAAATTTATAATGTAAATAATTCTTTGATAATTTATTTTCGTTTCTAAATTTGTTTAAAAATTCTTAAATTTATATGAATAACGGTGGTTAGTGAAAGTCGTGTGTTGCGCGCACCAGAATACTTAGCATAGTATTACGAAATCAAAGTATCTATATTTATAATTATACTGGGATACCTCTGTTAATCCGGCATTAAGATACTTAGGACGAGGTTATAAGCAAGCAAGAGGTTGCTTGTAGTACAAGAAACCGCTGGTACAACCCCAGGCTCCAATATCTTCAGACACCTAATCCCTATAATCAGTATCGGCAGAGCCCTTTTTAGTATTAATCTCTTCTTGTACTCGCTTCTATACCTGGCAAATTCCAATAATTTATTATTATTGATCTACGCGGCGAAAAAGATAAATTATGTAAAATGATAATAAGAATGAATAAATTGTAAGCTAGGTGATTGATAACAATAAAACCAACTAATCCTTAAACGGCTCTTTAATGAAAAGGGATGAAGTTTCTTGAGCATGGTTAAATAATTAGCCAAAGGATTATTGTAGAAAAACAAGAGTTTTATATCAAAAAAAAATAAATAATATATAAATATACACACACACACACACACACACACACACATACTCTTATATAATATAGAGGAAGGAGCGGTGTGGTCTAGCGGATAGAGAACAGGCTACAGTTCTCCGGATCCTCGGTTCGAATCTCGGCTTCGACAGAATATTATTTATTCTGTTAATTCAGCCGGGGGCGACCTTAAGGTATAGAGGACTCTCCAAGGGCAGTCCCAGTCTATTTAAAGTGGGTATCCTTAATGGGGAAAAACCTGGTGGTTGAGCTTGATCAAGGCTATATCACCTTATTGCACAGCTGTTGACCTAGAAACAGTATGAATCTCTTTATATCAGTACATTATAAATCTGGCTCAGTGCCCGAGACCTTCATGGGTAGTAGAGGTACCGGTATTTATTTGTTTTTTAATGTCTAATTTAGATATTTTTTTCCGTAATGAGTGCGTGCATATCTTTGCGAACCTGTAAATAAGAGTTGAATCTGCTTAGTTAACTAGTCTATCAAGAAACATAGAAAAATGATTAATAATAAGAAGAAATACACTGATATACAATTCATATAAATACGACAATGCGTGAATAAAAAAAACATCAAAAGGATACATTCAATGGCCAAGACAAAGTATTCTGTTTATGTGTATGATCCAGATTTTGAAATGCGTTTTACACATTTTCTAATCCTCAAGACTTCAAGTTATGATATTTTCAACTTTAGCACTCGAAAACAATATATTTCTGAAGGATGAACATGGATTCATTCAAACTTTTTATCTGAAATCTAATCGTTCAGGATTATGCCGCTGATTCAAAAAAAAAAAAAAAAAAAAAAAAAAATACGAAACTATGTAGACACTAAATATTTAATTCATCTTGCTACTTTTGTTATTTAAAACATTGAAGGAATTTAAATAATTTTCAACTCCAAAAATTAGAAAAAAAAAAACTTTTACCAGTTACTTTCAAGAATTTAATAATAAAGTTCTCTTGGTTCAAGACAATGTATTTTTAATCGATGCCCGAAAATACCAACGAACTGAACAACAGTGTAACTAAAGTAATTTTCGTTGTTTATTAACGGCTAGTTGAAAATTTAACAGTTTCAGAATTCAGGTTTTCCAATCCTGCCTAATGTGGTTCGGATGTAGCTTTAAAGAGGCTTGAATTATTGCTGGTATAAAACTAAGCGTTTAGTAAGTCCGGACAGGTGTAATAGAATGCGGGAACCACAACAATTAGCAAACTGTGAGGCGAGAGTTGTGCATTTCTCACGAGCTAACTTAGTTTTCCTTCTTTGCGGGCGCAAGTTGGCAGCTTGTAAGCTAGACCTGTGCCATGTTTCTCTTCTAACATCCCTTCAAAGTACCGCTTATATTTCCTACAGGGCCCTACTGTCAAGGATTATATTAATTTAACACTTCCTCCCTCATCAGTAAATTTTATTTTATTTTTTCACGTGATCTTAAGTATTGAAAAATATCGGATTACTTCTGGAATATTACGTGATGTAGTGATACAATTAAATATTTCATTATACGCCCAACTCTATTTATGGTGCACCACTCTTCCCGCATGTTGCTAATTCGACCGAAAATCGTATACAGTCGTTTCAAAATGGCGTACTATGGATAATTGTTAAAGGAACGTCATTCCAAAGAACTAAGACCTCTAGAATTCACAAGGAATTAAAAATGGACAAACTTTTCCGAATTCATAACTGCGGGGAATAAAAAGTTCTGACACCTTCTGGATTACTTTAACGATGACAGAATATTGAAAATTAGGTTTTAGTATTAGATTCAGGTTTAAAAGGTGAGCCGTATCACCTCATTTTAGGTTCTTAGAAGATAATATATATTATAGTGATTATAGAGATATCTGACACCCTTAAAATGCATACATGCAGAAAAAAGAAAATATTAAAAAACTTAGCTTTTAAAAAGAGCTAATGGGGCTATGAAAACAAAAATCGAAGTGGAGGATGAAGCATTGTCAGTCGGGAGATGCACTTCGCCTTGAATAGCGCCATGGTTGGCTTCTCTATCTGCAGTCAGTGCATATCCTACATGCATTGGATTATAAACAGCGGTACCCTAATCTGATCTAACTTGGTCGAGTAGATTAGCCAATGCTTTTGCTCTTGTTTACTAAAAGATTACATCATCAAATGCTATTCCTTTGGGAACCTTATCAGCTGATGGATTTTTGCCTTTCATATATTTCTATGTTGCTAGACTAGGTTGACCATGATTCCTTTGACGTTGTACAATGCATGATTGAATGTAATGTATTCAGTAAATATAACCGGTTGGAAGTCCTTCGGCGTGGAAGAGAATTTCCCACAGCGCCGACCCCAGGAGTCACCCCCCTGGCGAGGACTATATAGACATAGAGGCGCAGAAGGGGTGGCCGGGGGTTACATTTGCATACAATGGCGACGATCACTCATTAGCAACAAATACACCGGAGCTGGATACAGCAAGACACATTGTTAGAGTGTTTCGCCTCCAGTTCCCTCTTACCTTTATCTATTGCCTATTGTCTTTTCCGTCTTCAGAAAAGCACGGAGCTCCTGCACTTTTCCAGCTTAGCGTTCAAACAACGTTTAAGTTTCATATCCGGAATGCCGATGTTGAAAACGTTTTTGTTTGTTCGAAACGAAGTTTTGTGTTTGTTTAGTAAAACGAATAAAAGATTGTAAATATTAATTTTCAATAAATAACGTGGATCTGCATAAAGGATTTTCCTCATCATTCCTCGCAAACCTAATCTAAAGAAAAATCTAAAACACAAGGAATAATAACAAAATAAATTAATTATTATGCCGTTGGAAAAAAAAAAAAAAACTTTACCTCTACTACCCGTGAAGGGCTTTGACTCAAAACTTCAAAGAGTTTCCTACTGTTTCCGTTGATTAGGCCTGGAACATGTACACTCACCAGTTTTTCCCCAACTTATAGATGCTGGGTCTGCCCCAGAAGGGCTCCCTACCCCAGGATAGCTGCATGGCTGAAACAACAAAATAAAAATTCTGCCACAGCCGGGGTTCAAACCCTTGACCCGAAGAACAGTAGACTAGTGCTCTATCCATTAGACCACGCCGCTCTTTAGTCGTTCTAACATGTTATAAAATTCAGGATAAACACTAAGTACCAAAACTAATCCAGAAAACTGAAAATTATTTAAGACTATTTCTTTTGTGTTTTTAATAAAAAAAATAGTAGATAATAATTTAAATTTAGATACATATAACATATTAGAATGAATATGTTATTTTTGCGAAATATTTCAAGAAAATGAATTTGATTAAGTCGACGTTTACAACAAAGAATTTTAGTTACATAAAATAAGTCATGTTTATATTTTAAGATAAAAGTTTCAAGCCATATATGGTATTAGTACGTTTAAAAATATATTTATAAATTTTATTTTGTTTTTTTTTTAGTGAATTATATTAAATGTAGATTTATAAATAATTTGTATCCATATTTTTCTTTATTCAACTATTTATTAAGTTGCTAATTAGAATAGAAACAGTAATAGAATCTGACAAGGGCCAGTTCAGCCTAAGGGGTTTATTGACTATATATATATATATATGAATGTGACACATTAATGGTTTCATGAAAATAGCTTAAATTAAGAGCAAAACTAAAAAACTAAAATAAAAAATAATAATAATAAATTGCTGAATGAAAAAAAATATGGATGAAAATTATTTATAAACCTATAATATTTTTATAATGTGGTTTGCATGTTGACTAAATTCGATCAAATGTTAACGAATAACTACTTTTTCCAAATTGGAAGTCCATGGATTATAGAATAGGTACCAGAAAAGAAGAAAAATGGACAATGCCTGATGTTATTGCCGTGAAATGGGTTGGCCATTTATCTTGAGAGCGACCTTTAATATTGTTTCCTTTCGATAGAAGGAGATCCTTATCGTTAGGTCCCCCGGGTGACGATGTTCCCATGAGTTATGGGCCAATAACGACTCCAGCCTAACGCCTAATGAGCCCCACTCATGGGCTAAGTGAAACGCACTCCTGTTATAACGCACTAATTATCAAAGATTCTCATAATTAATTAAGAGCCTCGCTGAGGCTAACAACGGTTGCTTAATAATATCCTTAGCTGCCTCCTTGTCTTAATTTCCGCAATTACCAAGAGGGAAATCTTCCTATCGCATCATCTCCTCTGTTTGTTTTACTGGACAGCTGTTGTTTGAGCTTACTCCACAATTCTCTTGTAACGGGATACTTCTATATTCATGTTATTATCTCCGGGTTGATTGGTCCTAACAATCTCATTCAAAGAAGTCGGGTTGTTTGTTTATTTATTTAACGTCACTTTATGCTACTAAGGCTAATCGGACGATACTACAGTGGGAGTCCTAAATATTGCCCATCCAGGTTTTATTAGGATAGGGATCTTTAACGAGTACCTGACATCGCACAGGCTCGGGACCATCTTTTAACGTCCCCTCCGAAGGACGGCAAAACTAAGGAATTTTTACTCCCATTAAAAAATCCTAGGACCAGCTGCGGGGTCGAACCCGTGACCTTTGGCATAGGAGGCTGTTATGCTAGCCACCCAGCTACAAGTGACCCTAAGACGAAGTCGGGTTGTAATTTTAAGCTTCAGGATCGAGTCCTTTACTTCAAAATTAAATAACGTTTGAAGAACTATTATACAATGGTTAAAGTTAGGTAATGTTTATTTAGAAAAACATGTATACGTTAAACTTAATGTTGAAACTAAAATTATAGTAATTTAATAATGCATATTAGGTATTAGCTAAAGTTCCTTTATTTAGTGATGTTTACCCTAAACCTTCGATTTATTACATTAGGCAAATAAAAATCACTGCGAAGCAAAAACTAAATCACCTGCTACTTCCTCTAATAATAAATTTTATATTATTCTCCGGATGTATATAATCTATATATTCCACCTGAATCTGTTTATGACTGGTGCGAATGGAAAAGTGTGAATAGAAAAAACAATTCTCCATATGCAACTAATTCTTGTAGGGTAATAAATGTTTATTATTTATTTTATGTATTTATTTATTAGGAGTTTTCAACCACAAGGGTCATTTGCAGCCTATTTTAAAATCACAATTCCTAACTAAGGTGGTAGTTTAAATTTTTTGAAAAATGTAGATTTTAAAAATAGCATTAACTTCTTGATCTGCTCTTCTACCTTATTTACAATTTAAAAAATAACTAAAATGTTTTCTTAATGATGGACTGTTGAGTCTATATGATGGATCAGTTGGTTGGTGAAAAACACACCAATAAGACAAAATTTGAATATAAAAATAAATTTAAATTTAAATGTTTTTCACTCAATGTTAATGTAAAATAATCGTAACGTTTTCAAAATAAATAATTTTATTATTTAATACCGAAATTAATGGCAATATTTTTGGAACTGTTAACTTTTAACGAGCTTCAACACTCGGAAAATCCTTATAATTATTTAATAAATCAGTATATATGTTGTACTTTATTGTCAATTATGCGTGAATCTATTAAACATTTTATTCCTTTTATCGCAGTTGATAGATTAAATAATAATACTAAAATAATTTTAACGTATCGGCTTATCAGTCATTTGCGTTCGAGGTCGTTTCTTGTATTTGTTAGTGTAGAGCAGAGTTGCGGATAGGGGTTGGGTTGCAATGACCTTGAACTACTACTTCTCAATATCAGATCTTTGGTAACCTTATTCTTCGTAGTCACTATAAATATTGTCAATAAGACACCGTTCTTCCGTCTTACATTAAAAATGTTTGTTATCGAATGTGAAAATGAAGGAAAGAATAGTAAGAACTCATCCTTAGATAAACGAAAAGGGTATTTTTAAAGAAACCACCTCAGACGAAATAAAAAAGAGCCCTCCCTTACAAAGACGAGCCCGATAATGGGGTGATTGAACCATCGCACTGTTATAACTGGCCAATGGTCGGAGAGTGTGTATCTTTGAAAAAGGCAGGATAAAGGAAGGCACGAGCTAATCAGGGAGGCAATGAAAAGAGGACCCAAACGAACTGCCTTTATAAGTAGCCCTGAAAGGGAAGACCGGTGGCACGACCCCGAGATAGATGGCCCTGGCCTCAAAGGATCACGACAATTATTTTCCTCAGCCTGCGTCAGATTAAGGCGGCAGAAATGCCGAGTTATAGGACAATACTCCTGCCTTCTTCTTCTTTCCTGTTAGTTCCTTTTGTCCGTTCCTTCCACCTCCCTTGTAATGGAATAATAAGCTCCTCTCTCCGGATCTGTTTGCATACCGTCGACCTTTTTTGGACGAGTCCGGCTGCCGAGTGGAGATGAGCCGCGGAGAAAAGGATTCCTCACCAGATGTCGGACTAAGCCTTACAACTATGTGCGAAGAGGTATGTTGGATGTTCCGTTAAAATAAAACCGGTCATGAAAAGGTCTTTGATTCCATAATCTTAACGGCTGTTTTTATAATCTCATAGCGGAACACTTTTTGTCATTTTCCTTCTTTTCTTCTTTTTTTTTATTTTGTAATTTTCTCATTTCGAAGTTATTTTTGTACACTCGACGTTAAGCTGCATTGAATGGATTTAGTTTTCTACTACATTGTTAGTGAAGCCTACATTCCAGCTTTCCCACTTTTTTTTTCTACTATAAAATGAAACTACCTACTAATTGTATTCCTGGCTCAACTATACAATGCATTGAATAGGTTATAGCAAAATGGCAGTTTTTTTGTGCTTATTGTTAACCATCCCATCTGCAAAACTCTCTTTTATTTATTTCCCGAGTCTTCCAACATTGGACACCTAGAAGGCCCTACGCATTACCCTACAGTGCTTGCTACCTTATCATTCGTGTCTAAGAAGATCTACAAGGCTGGTCATGTACACGCATTAAGAATCTTCCACTTATTCCGGTTATCCTTCTTACTTCGATTACATAACAGATAATGAATATGTTAAATCCCTCGGTATTCATTATTTCTTCTTTATAATTAACAATTGTTAAGTAATCATAAAAAAAATCTAAAATAAGTATTGTGAAAATAACGATTAAAAATCCTGACAGCCATTAAATTGTATTTCATGCCCGTGCATTTATAATGCACTTGAAGAATTTAAGAATAAAATTATTAAAAGATCAGGCGTGATGTATATTTAGTATTATTGGTGCTAAACTTAAGTGGTAAGAATCAATACGCGAATACTGCTACAGAAATTTTTATTTATCTGTGTTTATTGAGGTAATATTAGGTTGACAATTATATGCTTCACTTTTATTTTAAAATAGGTTCTCAATATAAATTGAAATTGGATTTATAAAAACGCAATGTTCGCTATCTGATCCCGTTAACTCCTGATCCCACTTGTACTTCGAGATCACATATTCTATTGATGTATCTATTAGCCTTGGAATTAAAAAGAAACGGTATTTAAAATTTTTAAAGTGAGACATCTAATAAAGTCATATTTTATGGTGACATCACGGTAGAAAATCGGTTCTGTTGTTGTCTTTTGATGGGAGGACATGAGAGAAGAACCAGCGGTAAAAAGTGGTCGAGCAGGATGAATTTTTTTTTTGTGATTCGAGCTAGTTGTATGAGGCTAATGGTAGCCGGGGAAGGAGGGCTGAAGAAAGGACTAAGTAAGAGATAAAAAGAGGCCTGCCGAGAAAGATTGACACAGAGGGAGGCGACAATAGCTGATGCCGGACAAAGCGAAGCCGGTGAAAGGGTGGCATGAAATATAGTGCGGGGGCCTGTATTAATAATTAGTTGACAGGGTCATTAATAACGGCGAGAAAGAGCGGCCATGTTGGCTATAGCCTTAATGAAGCTGGGAGTAGCCATTGTAGGGGTAACAAGCTTCTACACGGCTACTTCACCGTGTCACATCCGAGCTATAAATCATAGCAGCCTTCTTTATCTAGGCCCAATTATCCAACGTGAGTCGCTAAGACGTTTCTCCAGGCCGTACCTCTAGAACGAGGTCTTGTTCAGAGCTGTCTTCCTTCTGTCACGAAGATCGTAGTGGAATCTTGTTCTTAGTGCTATGTCAGCTCTATGAATTGATATCGCAACGTCTACTTACAAAGGCTACTAGCTTATAGTGAAACATAAAAAAAACAACGTGAGGCTTTTTATGCATTTGAGGCATTTTATAAAATTTTAATTTTAGTAGAACATTTTCATTAGTTTTTAAGATATGATATGATCAACCCAAATGTGTAAAAATTTGATAATTTGACTCCTGAAATATGTCGGGCGTTAACTAATGTGCTTTAGCTTCTCCTTAACAATACTGTTCCTTTATCCTCAGGACTTGCTGTTGCAGGGAGTCGGGCTGGACGTGAAGGATGGACTTCCCACCGCCGCCCCCGGGTGGCCCTACCCCTCCGTCTATCACCCCTACGAGGCCGCCTTCGCTGGCTACCCCTTCAATGGGTAAGTAATCAAATTAAATAAAATTAATTTGTATTTATTAGCTCTATAAAAAAATTCAACTTTATATTTACATTTTATTCCAAACAAAAAGTGTTTGAGGACAAGAATAACATAAAAACATGACATACCTACTTTCTTAGTGGCATACCAATTCACTTTACGATATGGATTGAATAATCTATGATGAAACCAGTACCAGACCTCTAGCAGTATTCTCCTCAAGCTTTTGCGTTTCTATATAAATACAGTTTTTATGAATTGTGCAGATAATAATTTTAAAATCTCCATGTAATCAATCCAATGTGTTAATTTAAAAAAAAAATTCTCACAACTCGTTCTGTAAAGTAAAACCAATATTAGAATGGGAATTCAAACAAATATTTTAATCGTGTTTTAACAATAGAAACTAGTTTCGTTGTAGAGTACATGTTCTCATACAGTTTCCAAGGTCTATTCCATTGACGTAATTGAGTTGTAAATGTAATTGCTTGGATTTTATACTAAAAGTTTTTTGTGGAAAATCTAATTTATATTACAATCATTAAGGTGTGATTGCACTTAAGCGATCTTCAATGTTCTCGAATTATGTTAAAACTTTGCTCTTCAAATTCTCTGATGCGGAAAGAAGATGGTATACGAAATTCTAATTAAGATTTGTTTCTACAGTGATACCTACAATTTTGTTTCTTGGACATTCACAGTACGCATTTACTTGTAATTTATTTGGTTAGTGTAATAGCAAGAAATTAATCAAGTACAGAGTCAGAGTGCACAGTCTTCTGCGCTCATATCGTCTCCAATCGCTACTTCCACTTCATAGTGTCTTGTCTACGGTAGATTCCCTACTTAGGGGAGTACTCCAAGTTCCGGAACGAGCGCCCTCCAAATCTCTGCCGGCGATAGGAGCCCATGAAGGAGCTGCCGATAAGAGATAAGATAGCGGTAGGAGATGATCCTTGCGGCCATGTTGTAAGAGTAAACTTACCAAAAGTGCCGCCATGTCAGCTGAACCGACATATTTACCCTCATATCGCCTCCTGATAGCCACACCGCCTCCCCTCAGATCTAGCCTTATCTACCGCTCCCGATAGCTCTGTCAGCTAGTTCCTAAGTCCCTCAAAGGCATCACTGTTTCAAATATCTCGAATTAAAGGCCAATGATAGACATGAAAGGACTTATAAGTAAATAGATTATTTATGAGGTTCCAGATCACCGACCTCATGAACCTGCTGACGATTCATGAACAATGATGCAACGTAATCAACATGAGAAAAAACTGACTTTATGTAAATGGTGTTACTTACGTATGAAAGCGTTACGTAAGGAGATAAACCAAATTGTCGCTTGCGGGTTCATTACACAGTTGTTCCGGTATGTTGCGGAAGTCACGCTTTTTGGAAGGAACGGGAAAAGCTGAACATGGGCACAACCGAAAAAATTAAACTAGATTGTCATTATACCTTCCATCATTTTGTATTTTGTTTATTTTTATTTTTTCAAAACAGTGATTCAATTTTAAATCCGGGTAAAATTCAATGATTGCTAGAATGATTAAGTTATCTGTGTACTATGATATACATATGTGCATGATAACCGCTTATTGAGTATTATTTCCTAATGTATAAGTTGATAGTTTTTAACGCCCCCTGTTCATACAGGCTCCTATATGTTAGTATACAACGTTATTCAAAGCTCAAAGTAGTTTTCATGTGAAATCATATATTTAAGTAGTTGAGAGCGATAAGCATTGTGGAATATGTCCATCATGTGAAATTAAAAGACGGTTTGATTAAATGTCTATTGTATTTCTTCAATGAGAGGATTTTAAATGTGTAGAATTATTGATTCATTCAATATGAACCAAATCAAAAAACTAAACTCTGTTAAGTTAGGTCGCTTTCCCACTTTACACGTGACATCACGCAAAGTACAGACAACGAAAGTGATGTGGTAAACTTATTTCATGTTCAATGATAGATGGTTTCATTGACCTATTGGTCTTTAAATTTTTATTTTGCTTTTTTTTTTTTTTTTGTGTGTAGAAAGAATTAGCTATAAGTGATAATCGTCACTTAGTTCGAACTTTAACAAAAAGGATTTAATTTTTAGAGAGAAATGCTTTATTTTTTGGCAATGTTGCCCAAATAAATCTCATATCCCTCCCTCATGGACATATTGCATATATATTTTCAATTTTTTTTTTTTTAATATAATTTTTTTATTATTATTTCCTATTCTATTTAATACTAAATTTCTAATATTATAAAAAGCTAAAATTTTAATCACAGAAAAAAGTATTAAAAATAACCAATGGTTACTGGATTTGATGTTACGGAGTCGTCAAAGTTACAGCTTGATTATTTATGATAATTTTTTCACGACTTTTATGTGAACATACATTGAATTAATTTGTTTTTAAATTATAATTTCACACATAACTTGTTATACGAGTAAACTTTATGAAGAGCTTATCCTTTAATTTTATTGTTAATATAAAATTTAGTTGTTGAGGATAATTAAATTTTCATTTATATATATATTATTATTTTTTTTTTTTAATATTCTCATATTTTAAAAAAATGATTTATGTGTGGTTTTAATACTTTTTGGAGGGCTAGAAATTCCCCTCGGATCCTCAAACAGCAGATCGGGCCGTAAGGAGCCGAGGCGGCAAAGATGAGGAGGAATGTTTAATCTTCAAATGAGACCACGAAGTGGAATGGTCGGGATTTTATGCTTCCATCAACTCTCTGTAGTCAAGACCGCCATTCTGATTTATATCTCTCGTCTCCTCCAATGAGGTTCTGGAACGAGGTTCATATACATATAGATATATATACATATATATCGGGGCTTTAACGACCGGGAAAAAATAGAAAATGGGACGGACACGGGAGGATGAAGAAACAAAAAAAAAAAAAAGTTAAAACTTGTTGAGTAAAGGGAAACTTTATCCGAGCCATAGTTGGCCCTGCTTTCCCCTCCCGACAACCTGCCCCTTAGACTTTTTACTTCACACCTTTTCACAATCACCTAACCCAACAGCCATCCTAAACCACTGAGCTTAATAATTCTTTAGAGCGTTTTAGTTCACGCTTCTTTGTTTTCTCTTTATTTTTTTGTTTGTATATTTATTTTTATTTTTTTCCCTCATGAAACTTAATTCTTATATCACCTATCTAATAATAGTTTGTTCACTGAATTAATAATACGCTCAAGAAGAAGGCCGAATCTATGGACTATCATATAATAGACAACCTAACAAAATAAAATTTAAGTAAAGATTTCGAAAAAACATGTTTTCTAAAATCAAACTACTTGACTAATAATCTAATTATTTCTGAAGAAAAACTAAATCTAGAATAATTACATCTAAATGTCTAATCATATTTAATCCTTTAATTTAAATACATTAGATAATAAAATAATCATTTTTACGATTGATACATAATGATATATACAATGGATAATGATTTAGCTCTTTTAAAACCCTTTACGATAATGAATAGTTACATTGTGTTATCTAAAATAACAATATAAAACAACAGTTTCGATATATGACTTTATTCGCGGGCTAATTATTAAGTATATTTTAAAAAAGATTATAAATAAAATATGAGCGTCTTTACAAAACCTCAAGTTTCGTTTTAGAATAAATTGTTGGCCTATGATTTATAAGCATTTACATTTTATTCAAAGCTTGTCTTATTGTGTTTAATTCAAAGAAATTCAAAATTATTTTGAGATTATGTAATTTCTTTCTCTCTTTATCCTCCTTTTTTCCCAAAAAACATATATAACGTATATAACATATATATCACAACATATAACGTTTATACTTCTTTATTTTGCCATTTAAAGTTGTAATAATACATATCAAATGCACTGTTTGTGCTTTTAGCGTTTAGGCTTTTGCCTTTACATTTTGTAAATGGGAAGGAACCATTCAACTGGTTGTGGTATATGTGAAAACCTAACAAACAGTTTTGTATTTGTATTAAACAACTATGTAAAAGAACAAATGATTTCGTCATAATTACAATTTATATAAATGGTTTGCATGTATGAAAAAGCGAAAAGTAAATTTTTAATGACTTCATGAAAAAAAGAATCATAGAAAATTAAATATTTATTAAACTAATAAAAATTTTCATGAAACTACAATAATATGATGGTGATAATTTAGGATGATTTATTAAATAACATTATAAAATACTATCATGCATCCAACCGTTTTACAGTCATTTTATGCTTCTTTCATTCCTTTGACAATTATTATTAATTTATGATAATTTGTCTTTTATGTAGTAATTTATAAACATCTTATTATATTTATATTATCCTAACGACAAACATAAATTAAAAGCAGAGATATTAACTCTGACTTTATATTATACTGTAAATCTTTATATCATTATTTTTCTAAACTATTTACTTGCAATGAACAATAATGTTGCTAGCAAAACAACTGCAGAAAAACTCTACACGCGTATTTTCAGGATTGTTTACGAATTTCTCGTTTTCAAATATTAAAAAAATTACCTTATCGGGATCCTACTTGAAATTGGCGACATGAATAATATCTAGATAACTAAAAAAAGTTCTTTTAGTAGTGACAGAACAACCGCATTTGGGACTTAATATTATTTAATAAGGAATGTGTTTTATTAAATGACGAATCTTCGTTTTATCTAATCTGCGACTTTACATATTTAGCTTACTAGACGAGGGTGATACATCATTCAAATCCTCTTCAGCATTAAAATAGTATCTTCTGGAATCCTATTCATATTACTTAAATTGTGTCCATTTAATAAGTCATCTGTAGATTAAAGTGTTCGTTGTTGATTTGAATATCAAAATTGAGGATATTTGTTTCAAATTTAAATAAAAAACATTACTCCAAACACAAATAAGTACATTACACAAAAGCTGTTATGTCCTAGGTCGATTGTGTGATTGTTACATGACTGTTTTCAGCGTTACATTTTGAAAAGTAGCTGGAGAGTCATTGACGGATACTTATTGTTAGTTTGGTTTAAATCCCTCCTAACTAGGCTTATATAACAATTGGGATGAGACAGTTGGCAGCATTGCCAAAGCCGTCACGTGACAGCACTTCCTCCATAGGAAGGTTCCCGACCCGTAGGCCGCTTCCTCCTCCCGATATGTACACATCCGTCGCACGTACGCCATTGTCCCCGACTAGTCCATCTTCGGCACCACACTCTGTTATTATATTCTAATCAATGTTCCGTCGGCTAATTTGGCCTCGTTCATAACTGATTCAACTCCCTACTTCGGATTTCGGGGGTCGGAAGTACTTATTCGGCTGGTTCTACATGACAGGTCTCGGGAACAATACCCTCTTCCTTTTCGGTCCTCTTTGCCCCGACGGTAGGCCTTCTAATGTTCAAATCACAGTTCCAATCTGTCCTGGTTACATGATGAATGCTAGAGCCGAATCTGTTGACCAGTTGTTGGTGTATGATCGAGAAATGTGAATCGAAATCATAACTATTCCGAAGCTTACTAATTTGAAATAATTTTAAATGAATCAATATATAATTAATTAGTCATACAATGCCTGATTAATCAGAAAGACACTGCGGAAGCGATGACCTAAATTAGAATACGTTAGCAACGCACTGCATTACAACTAGATCGTTTTCTGCGTCGTGAGTGGGACAGGTATCTCGCTGAGAGGATGATTCACTTATACTCAACCTTATTAATAAAATCCAACGTTATCCCATCTAAGCACCTATTCAAACCAGGCTGTTTCCCAAAACTCCTGAGATGGGACTACAGTCAAAGCTAATGACACTCCTGAAACATAAAGAAGACAGGATGAGAAGGAGAGTGGAGAACGGGAGATGAGGCTATCTTATC
This sequence comes from Piezodorus guildinii, assembly GCA_023052935.1. Classification (NCBI taxonomy): domain Eukaryota; kingdom Metazoa; phylum Arthropoda; class Insecta; order Hemiptera; family Pentatomidae; genus Piezodorus; species Piezodorus guildinii. Next base: position 85,674,179 of record CM041292.1, on the reverse strand, counting down.
CGAGGAGCGCGGCTTGGTAGCCACCCTTGTAACTGGAGGTTATCTTAATTGGAGGGAGGCGGCGGTGTGATTTGCTCGACACCGCTCCGTCGACAAGGAACTTACATTAACTGAGGTATTTTTATCTGCCCCGGGACACAGCAAGTAATTGATCTGCCCAGCTATTTAAATAGTTTCTCAGTCGGCGCCATCAGGTCGCTAACCGCCGCCCAGGAGAAAACTCTACAACTCCCGGTGTCATCCTTGCCTTTAATCGGAATTCCATGAGCTTGCTGATTACAGGAGGAACGACGTCTTGGGATTCTATGGGACTGTTGTTACTAACTAGGATTGTAGTCGCACTTTTGTATGGTATAAAGTATATTATAAAATGACATTATTTATATTGATCGTTTGAATAATATAGTATTGTCAATATTATTATTTAATAAACCTTCAAGGATATGCCTCCTTGGAAGCACATTAATTCTTCAAGTTTGGTTTTCACTAATATGTTAAGGTTTTATTCTTGTCTGTTTTAGATATTCCAAACTTTTTTTCTTCTAATTATCTAAGCGAAGTCAGCATTATGTTCATAAAGAATAAATAAATATTGTTTGTTTGTTTTTTAGAAAATATATTAAACTTTTTATTCTACCATTGATCCAACTTTTTCCCCAGATTCGGAGAATGCCGCTGTTAATTAATAATATTCCACTTAATCGCTCATCTGCACCCTCCCTCTCTTGAAACTTTAACGATTAAAGAGGGTGTCCCGCAGGGGAGCTCTCAGTCCAATTTCATTCAGTATCTTAATACAGTAAATCTTAAAAAGTATCATTTGTCATCTTTTATATTTTCAATAAATATTTTATATGATATTTTAAGTTGTAAATTAATGCCCTGATATAAGAGTAGATTGAAGAAGCGACATGAGCTGAGACCGATACGGGATAGGGTTAGGACATGTTTTGTTGCCACTAAGCCAAAGGGCAGTCCTTGTAACTTGATAGGGATTATTTAATTTACCACTAGCGACAACTTCCTCCATGAAGCCATTCTATGCCCCACGCTTTGTCCTTCACGAAATGACACTCGCCCATTCATTCATAATTTAATTTTTTTCATTCATATAATCTTCCAAGTTTGATTTGAATTTACGCTACTCATTTAATCCTAATAAAATTTATAGAAATAGGTTTTTTTCTTCTCTCAATATTTCTATGAAAGCAAGGGGTAGATTTACCGGGTACTTTTGCAATTAAAGGGCTTCGCGGTGTTGAAAGTCTTCACAGAATTCGCCTTTTCAGGACAAACTCAACTTTATTTTTCCAGCACCCCTGAAGTTCCATGAAGAACTTCTCAACCAACAAAACTCAGTCATTCTATTTATTTCCGACTTATTTAATTTTAAGTACATAACAAAAACGTTGGATATGTCATTCAGTACATCTTCCTCACCGTTTATGACGTGTGAAAAAAGGAAAAACGAATGTCCTAGAAAAGACATTAATGTTATTCTCTTCTATATATATTTAAGAATATTAACATTGAATTATATTATGTATATGATTTTTGTAAAAATTAATTCTTGATTATTTTCCACAAGACCTTAACTTATTAAAAATGGAGTCACATGGATGACGTTAGAGACAGAAATGAATCCTAAATTCTTGATTAATTTGTAAAATATACGATATGAGGGAAAACACTCGATTTTGAATACATTTTCATAACTTTGGTATTATAGTTAAGGGAAAAAATATTAATATATTTTATACTCATGGAAAAAACAATATTCCAGGTTAAATTTAGATGTCAAAATTAATCAGGATAATCAAATTCTATTAATCATTTATTTATTTTATTTTTTATTACAGATAGATGTTTCATAATTTAATATCTGAGTAAATCGAATCTTAATTTATTAATCGGTTTAATTGTTTATGGTTGTTTTCAATTCTTATACCTTAAAGATATTTCATTATTAAAATTAAGGATATCTCTCATCAAATTATATATCGCGATCCAAAAACGTCTAAAAAATAAACTTTAAACCTAGATGTTTACTCCCCGTGGCCCTGTATTCTTGTCTACTGATTTTGAACCTTGGTATTCATATCTGTTATTCATTATGTATTGAAGTTATGTGTTGTAAAATATATAATTTCGCGTTTACATGTATATTATTTAGATTTTACTAACCAGAAAATTCTTTTTAAGAGGTTGAATGTAAAAGTCAAGGCCATTTCTTCGCTAGGCCTTCATCAGCTTCTGTTTGCAGTGCGAAAAATCTGCATTAATCTCAAATCTGTCGTGAACATGATTTCTTGCTGTTTTAAACGTAACATGATATAATATTCTATTTTTATTCAATTAAAGTTGGTATATTCACAAGTATTACACTTAAATATACTGGCCAGTTATAAATATATTTTTTATTTAATTTGTTTTTACTTTTTTAAGGTTAACATTAATTTTCATATAGTATATATTATGTTTTAATGCCACGCCTTTTATTAAAAATAACTAAATTCTCAAATGTTATAGGAAAATTGGCCTAATTGAAAATGAACCTAACTTAACGAAACGGTTAGGACATAAAAAATAAACAAATACATGAAATAAAAAGTAAATGAACCAAAAAACACTCAAGTAATATTCTCTGATATTTCATTTTATTTTATGTATATAGAACAATGTTGTATTTTTAGTTAATAAGTTGAATATTTTAGTTTGTAATATTTTTGGACAGGGTTAGTTAATTGCAATTTAATAATTATAAGACACGTGTTTAAAATAAATTACAGACAAAAACTGTTTACAAATATATTATTATACTAAAATCCATAGAGACACGGGTTGTTATAGTTTAATACTTATTGTATACTGAGGTTCGTTAAAATTTCTAAATATACCGCTCGGTTGTTTAGTACTTTGAAGTGGTTTTGGGAAGTAGGTGAATGAGATTCAGTTCTGTCAGAAACGGCCTCACGATTTTTATAAGGGCTATTTCTGGAAGATAATCCATCTCTGTCGCCAACAAAAGACATTAATCATTATTAGTGAAGGTTTAGCTACTCAGCTAATTAGGGCAGGTGTTGCGCAAGGAGCATGATCTGTACCCCACGAGGTACTACTAATGGCGGCGTGGTCTGCATATCCAACCGCTTGCGAAACGGCCTCTTTCAGGCTTCACTCCAACCCTTACTTGAGTAGCCACGCTTTCAACGATGCCTGAGAGTTCGGGAGTCTCATTTAGGTTTTTGTCAACGTCACTTTTTCCTGTAATAAATCGAGCCCGTTCCCCAGGGAACAGATTGCCCGTACGTCCGTCAGGGTTTCAAAAATACCATCCCCATAAGGAATACCGATGTTGGGGGAGGGAAGGCAGCCACTAAGGACCGAGGGTGTTTTTAGGAAGTCGAGGACGAAGGAAAAAGACGCCCTAATTAAATACTCGTACATCAATATTTCTTTCTTCCTCCATCTGGTCGCACCCCCTTTCCTCTTCCCACTTTTTCTTCTTCTTTCCTTTTTAATTTAGTGAGTCGTTAGGCCTCCCTTGTTAACATAGTCTCTTTTGTTTTGCGCGTGTCACTACTCTTCCTCTGAATGTGGATGGGGAAATAGGGGATGGATGTCAGACTTTTTTTGTTGAGGATTAGCAGTTTTAATTAAAACCATCCCCTTTATGTCGTTCTCAAAGTTGAAAAGGATTTGAAGCAGTGTTTAAAGTAATTTTTAACTTTATCAGCAATTCAGAATATTTTCTTAGGCGTTATTTCTCAAATTTTATAAATAGGATTTGTTTGTGCCTTCTGAGCATGGGGTATTTTGCAGAATAGTAAAACTGAAAAATCAGTCAGAGATAGTCCTAAGAGACTGTTATAATCTTTCCCTTTGTTATAGGTGTCCATTTGAAGAGTTTTCAGATATGATATTTTTTTTTTGTCAAGTCGGAATAGAGCTATGGGACAGTGAAATTTATTTAGAAATATATCATCTAAAGCAAAATCATTCAGAGCTTAAAAGAAACATTTCTTTCTTGGATTTGGCCGACTATATACCAATGAGCTAAAAAGTGTGGGAATCTCAGTTCATCAATTTTATTTTATACATTACAATATTTTATTGTATTCCAACGATTCTGTTTTGCTATGATTGTTTCAAAACTTTATTATTAAATATTTTTGAATTTTGAAAATTACGAAGGAGTGTTCTCACAGCTAATGTAATAGCTTGTTAATGCTTCATTAATTTAATGTAAATTATGAAAGACATCTTTGATAACAATTCTGTATTGAATAAAATTTGACTTTAATTATTCGATTTCTTAAGTAAAAAACAATTGACAATACACAGTTTCCCTTGAATCGAACTTTTTTACGGCACACCTTTTGTTTCGAAATTTTTAAGAGGCTTCGAGTTTCCCTGATTAAGAACAAAAACGAATAATGTTTATTTTAACCCCATTATTAAAGTTGTTAAATAACACGAGTTTACATTTGGTAAAAAAAAAACAGGAAGATAATTAAACTTTCATATTCAAGGAGTGTTTCTCGAGTGGCAACATTCACACGCCACGTTTTTATCTGATCGGACGCCCGTACCGGTCTGCTCACGGGCCGGCTACTGCGAAGACCGATCAATCTTAGTAACTCATTGGGCTGCTGCTTCGGGTCCTTGTCTCACACAGACATGTCCGCCTGCATATTCAATTATGTCTTTTATGAAGTTAAAAATAAATGTGTGGCTTTTCACATGTTTCTTGTCGTAATAGCTGTACCTTGTTCTTGTTTTTTGTTTTTTTTCTCATATTATCCACAAAGTTGCTAACCTTTGACTCTCCGACCGCACTTAAAATCTAAAACTCACAATTATGTTTTTATTTTATAAGTTCAGGCTTCAATGACTCTTCAACATTATTTACTACAGCTACAGGACTATTTTAAACAATGGAAGATAAAACTGAACAATGAAAAATCTCAACACATTAGCTTCCCTCTCAGACACGATACCTTCCTCCAGTTTACATGAACAATGAACCCATTCCACAGACTAACACAGTTAATTACTTAGGACTCACCTTTGACAGAAGAATGACCACACGTAAAACAGAAACGTTTATGGCTAAACAGGAAATTGAAACTATTTTACTCTATTCTTCATAAGCGATCAGTGAAAATTAGACAACGACTGAATACTTATACCTACCTTTTAAAACCATTATGGACATATGCATCTCAAATTTTCGGAACCACTAAAATTACTCATATTCAAAAAATATAGAATTTTCAATCGAAAACAAATAACACGCTCACCCTGGTACGTGGGTAACAAAACTTTACAGACCTACATATACCTACTGTTCAAGACTACATTCATACTTCATACTAGAGATTCCATGACAAACTTTACGGACATTACAACATACTCATTCAAAACATGGCGACAACGGACAAAACAATCCGGAACTCACCAGAAGAAAGCTGAAAAGAAGCTGTTTAAGGGATCTCCTTGTTTAAAACTTGTGATTTTCACGTTAGGAGGAGGTACCGCTAGTTACTGACCTCCCTCATGTCTGACATGCCAGCTCTTACAATATATACACAGCGCATCTACTTATTACCGCGGGAAAGTAACAGGTGTAGATTATAATAAATTAAGATAAAAACAAAAAAATAAAAAAAATTATAAGCTGTTTTTCTGAATCGGTCTGTAGGCTCAATAGTTTTAAAATTGAAATGCATGATTTATGCAGTGAGTTACTGTTGTTCTTTCAGAAATTTTCTTTTTTTATCTATATTCTACATCTCTTTGTGGAGAACAAAGCGGTTAAGTTACCGGTTTTGACGATAGGGTTACGCCGTTTCGGGTAGAAAATCGGACAACGATCTGAGCAGTAATGAGAGGCGAGATAAAAGTTGTGAGAGATGAGGAAAAAAGCTGCTCCTCGCAGGAGCCGACACAAAATCGATGGGACGAGTCATGTGGTGACCAGTACTACACGGTTCCCGCATTTGAGCCCCTTCGTCCATTATTCAGGCATATCACACCAACACCACCCTCAAAAAACGGCCTAGTCCATTTGATATAGGTTCCTTTTTTTTTTTTTTCTTTTTTTTTATTATTTATTTATATACTTGGTCTGCCTTGTTATGAATTGGAACCCTGAAGTGGATTTTGTTTTTTAAAGCCGACCCCGTCTGTCAATCCCCGACAACTGCCCATTAGCCACATTTCATTTAAACTCCCCTTCCTCCTCACTAGTTCATATTTTATTATCTTATTTAGGCGAATACGTCTTTATATTTGGATAATGTATCCAGTTCCTTTTTTTAAAGGATGGGAAGTATAATTACGGACTAGAATCAAATGATGAATGAATAAAAAATAATTTTTATTCTGGGACATTTCGTTCCCTAAGAATAATATACAATAAACAGAGGATGGATTAATTTGTCTGGCTTCATTTGATACATAATTATTTAGTCAAATAGTAAATTTTTTACTAAAGAGTTACTAAATATAGTGAATAAAAACAGTTAACAACATCGAATGAATTTATTTATATGTGATGAATATTGATTTTTGAGGAGGTGGATAAGTGATTGGTGTTTGAAAGTGGTTATGGAATGACCTTATACGGAGGAAGATGGGTAAGGAGTTCCAAAGTATGGTAGCAAGGATGATAAAGGACTTTTCAAAGGATGCTGTTCTATGAGAGGAAAGGTATAGATCGATGGGTTGAGATCTTCTATTTAGGATGTGCACGAAAGAGCGCGGAGTATGGAGGTCAAAGATATAGGAAGGGTTTCTGGCTCGCAAGGATTGGAATAGGAATATGCCACGAAGGTATTGATTAATCTTTTTAGATTTACCTAGTTTTCGGCACTGAGTCACCCAAATACCAGGCATCCATATTCAAAGTGTGGGAGTATGAGTGAAGACACTAAGCGATAACGGGTACTTCTAGGAAAAGAGTCACGGAAACATAGGTGCGGTTTGAGGATAAAGATGGATTTTCTGGTAATTTTGGAAATATGGTTACTCCATGTTAAGTTTCAACCAAACATAACTCTTAAATGATCATTGATGATCATTTATACGCCCATTAATTATTGTTAGTTTGCAGAATTATTTTTTTTATATTCAAGAAGCTAAATGTCCCTTGGAGGTAGAATATTTAGTTATAAGGATTAAGCTCAGATTATGTTAATAAAAATACTTCATGAATAGTATTCTGTCCGAATATAAGTAAGTGATAAAAACATCTAGTACGTTTGTCGAATTATTCCAGCTGATCCAAAATGGCTAGCGAAGACTCCAACCCTACCCGCGGTGTGGTCTGTATTAACATATTCCCCCGAAGTAATCCTTATCGTCTTCTCAGTTCCCAACATCTCGGAGCACTTCCTTTATCTGTTTATGTTCGCCGACCAGCCTCCGTTTCATTAATCCTCACTTCCATTACACCGGTAGCTCCTTATTCATTTGACTCTTTATCGCCCTAATCTCCTCTTTCCCGCTATACAAATGGCCTGAGTGCTACCTTATGTATCCTAAGATTATTTAATTATAAAAAAAAGATACTTGGATCCTGCTTTCGATCCAGTTAGTCCATCTCGATACAACGCTTTCCACTGCACTAAATATATCTGTATTGAGAGGTATCTGTAGGCATGCTGCAATTAAATCAGGAGCGTACCAGTTGGTGCATAGCACTGGTTCTGTATCCGTGGATAAATGACCGTTTCTTTATAATATATTTGGTCATTATTTACTACAGTGTGTACCGTAAATAGTTCCTAAAGCAAACTACCAACACTATTATTTTTTTTTCTTTCCCTCCATTTTTTATATTTAACAATTTACAATATATAAACATTACATGCTCCAACACCATTATAACGATTTCTCTCTATATAAAATGATATCGCGATTTTTGGTTTCCGCGAACTAAACCACGGGACGCATTTTTATTTTTCACTATAATTTAGAGCATTCTTTTCTGAAGGTTTATAAGTAAAATACATATCAATTAAGTTTTCTTTTGATGAGAAAATTAAATTTTTAATAATCAAGTCATCAAAAAAAATATTCCTGATATTTGAGTAGAAGTGTATAGAGACGTATAGCGTACAAATTAATAGAAAGCGTTGTTTTAAGCCCCTAAATTTTTGAACATATGTTATTTGCAACGCAATTTGATGAGGGAGGTTATGGCGATTCGGTGTTGCGACCGTACAGTATCGTACAGTTTACATTCTTCTATACAGTACTCGGGATTTTAGAAAACATTAAAATTAATAAAAAGTTGTCATAAATACAAAATGTTCCAATGTAAACTTTATTTAAACTTGTAAAATTCATAAAAAAAAAAACATTATTCGAGTCCATAATAAATCGAATAAAATAGGAACCGTTTAACATAATAAACTAATAATCTGAATAAATTTTGATTTTTTGAGCGTTTTCTGCCGATGATTAAATATAATGATTAACATACGTTTTAAAAAAAACCGTAATATTTCCTTCATCAAAATATTTTCTTTATTTTCGATGAGCCAAGCCTTAAGTGATAAACTCTTAATTGGTCAAACTGAACTTTGTAAAATTTAAATCATATAAATTTTAAAATTTATCATGAATAATTTATGCCTAATATTTTGATTTTTTCTTTCAGTTGTATTTTTATTGTAATTAAATTATGTTTATCACTCCATTAATTAACCTTCTCCATATTCCTACCTACCTTTCATACTTACCTTCTCAATCTATATAACTATGAACTGTTATTGGTAATATATTTGAAATAACAATATTTTACGTCGGCAAACATCACCTATGTTGTGGATTGCCTGTATCGATAAAATAAATAAATAAATCATATAAAAACAAGGGTGTGTCGCATAGGTAAAATAGAATTTTACATATTTCATAATGAATAAAATTGAGTTGGAAGTTTGATATACAAGTTAAAAAAAAGAAAAACGATGTAGAAATTTTGAAAAGGTTTTGGTGATTCTGAGCACAGTAGAAGACAGCTACGTCCCTCCGCCACCTGAAGATGTCCTTATGATGCAAGCCGTGCCAGCTACATGGACACCCTTTCGAATGCAGATTACCTTTCATTGTTACTGGGCTCGGATAGGGAAAACATTAATCGCTGCCTTTTATTTAGCACTGGTGGCGATGGATGGAGGATTTAACTTTCTCGAGAGCAGTCTATTTACTATCCTTGTATTACGAATATACCAGGGACGGATAACCAGTAGGTCGCATTAATATTCTTATCATTGCAAACAGCAGAGTTTCTTTGCGATATTTCACGACTTCAAACGTTTTTTTGATCTTCGATAATGTCGAACGCAATCAATAGAGATTCCGAACCCCGCGGGGCATAGCTGATATCACATAAAAAGCAATTGGCCGATTCAAGGTGTCGCAGTTAAGTTTCCGTATGAGGTTGGATATGCGTTTTTTGCTAGAACCGAGAGAGACCTCCGACTAAATGAGCTAAAAATTTAAATTTCTTTAATTACGAAGATGGACTTTTTGCTGGGAGCCGACAAAGACCAAAGACGATGAGCATTGTCCAAGGCGCCTGCGGGCTATCTCCCGTCGGATCTTCGCCCTTTTTCTCCAGAGCCTCATTCCAGAGGTCTGGAGAGACGGTAATAGACTTGTAACAGCCGCTATTTTTTTTTATTATGGTCCTTTTATTGCATCTCCACCACCATCTTTTCGCCTATGAGTGCTTAAAAAATTCTTCTTGACGCCTTCTGCAAGACTGATAGCTTCCTTGACAAATCCGCCTTTTAAAATTCGTTTTTTAATTTTTAATTTCGTAAATTTTGTTCATAAATAAAGAGAACTAACGATAAATGTAAATTTTTTTGTAATATTTAATTAAGATAAATCGATGTGCAACTATTATATTAACTAATTTCTTCATAACACTACCTTGATTACCGATTATGAAGGACATGGCAAAATAAGCTAAATAAGAAGAATAATAACTTCTTAGTTTCATTTTAAATATTTCATAAGTGTAATAGTTTTAATATTAGGTTGTCCTTATAAAATAAATGTTTTTTTGTTTTTTTTATATTTTTATTTTGAAACATTTTAAACTCAGGATTAACTTATAATATATAATTAACCCTTTTCCTGGCTGCGAATTCAGAAAGTTCTCCAACTGTTCACGGAAATCAAAGGATGTTATGAAGCCCAGCTGGAACTTATGAAGATCGGGTGTTGGTAGTAGGAAATGAAGTCTCCTGAGGACTTTATTAAATCTACAACGAAGCGAAACAAGTAATTTAAGCCGACAGCCTCCATCTTGTTCTGTCCCCAGAGTGAAATTTTAATATATCGCCTCCAGCCCGCCACTTCCAGCCCCGCCTTATTATTGTTCCGTATCTTTGGGGTCCGACTTTCCCCACCCCTTGGTATTTTATTGTGTTAGCAACGGGGATCCTGCTCGAAATGAAAACTCAACAACCCTCTTTTCTTATCAAACGAAAGAAAATCGAAATAAATAGTATTGTGATCGCATATTAATATATTTAAACAAAATAATAATGTTACCAACTGTCTTCCTATACTTTCCATAAAAGGATAGCCTGTTTACCTGCAGTATTAGGGCTACTTTGCAGTAAAAAAGAAATTTCGACAAATTTAAATCAATTGCAGTTATTTCAATTATTTAATTATCAGTAGCATTAATTTTTAACATTATGCAATATATAAACTAAAAAAAATATTTTCCTTCGATATATTCCTGTAAAAATGACTTGCACTATACCATATACCACTTTTATTTCTAAACTTAAAGTTTAAAACTACAATGAATCAATAAATGTTCAGTATGATATCGGCCAGAAAACCACCAACTTAATTCCACAGCTATAATTTTCTATATAAGTTTAAGAAAATTTTCTTATGATAGATACTATTATTTTTATAGTAAATAGCCACATGTTAATAAACAGAAAACTTGTTTTATAATAAATCTTAGTGAATGAAACTGAAGTGAAAAAACGAATATTAAAAATGAACGTGTTTAATGCAAGGAATTCAGAATACGAAATGCAATATATGCAACAATATAGTTTATGATTGTTTATTTATGAGATCTTATGGTTTATTAACCCTAGTTAAGGAGAAATAGCATTGTAGTAATTTTATATTATGAATTCATTATACCCGGTATTGAATTAGGTTCTGCAGCTAAAGTCTTTAACGGTATAAATATTTTTTTTCTGTTGCCAGCATTAACTCAGCTTGTTGACAGCCAAAGTAAAGCAGATTAAATTTAGCTGAAGGGAGAAAACGAAACCAACGCGAAAGAGGGAGAGAGAAAGAAAAAAAAAAGAAGCGGTGGAATTGATATAAAAATTATTTGTCCGGGATATCAAGGGTAGAAGAAAATCTCAAAGTTTCGCCTTCCCGAAGTCAATTACTCGAGGGTTGGTCGGATTATGTGGGGTAAGAGGAAGGAATTGCTGATGTACACCCTGAATAAATTGGCCTCTCCCCGCTCTAATTTCAGATAAGGATGTTGCCCTCAGGTGAAAATTGAATTTGCTCTCTTCACCACCTATATCTCCTCTTTACGCTGATACAGGTAGGATAAAGTAACCTCGGAGAAAACAGCTACAAGAAAACTGATTTATTTTTACATGGCTCACGTCTTCATTTTCCTGTGACCTGCAAATAATATATGACTATCGTCGTAAACATTTTAAGTCAAGCAATATTTAAATCGAATAATTTCGTTCGCAGTTGTACTGATTTCTAAGATTCGGTTGTACGTTTTGTTGACAGTCCTTTACTGTATGGAGAGTCTATTAAATAAGGGAATAAAAAAAAACAAAAAAAACAAAAAAAAACAGTAAATTAATAAACTCAGAATTTCAGAACAGAAAAAGGAGATGAATCAATAGAAATCTGATGATGGATTCCTGAAAAGTTGAGTGAATTAAATACTGACAGGTTAATAAAATGAACAGGCTAGGATAATAAAATAAAATATGGACAGCTTTTTTCAAATACAGCTTTCTGTTATTGGATATAAAACGATAATATTTTGTGTGATAAAAAGAAAAGATATATCATGATCATTACTAATATTTTTATTTTGTTAAATACTCATTTGAGAAAAATATACAAAAAAGATCCTGTTTTTTCTAGATCTATAAAAAAAAAAAAAAATTAATAAAATAAAAAAAAAATAAAAAAAAAAAATGGCGATAACGTTAAATAAAGGAAAAGGATATTACATTGGTTGATTGAGGTGATCTCACTTTTTTTGGGTTATCCTGAATTTCATGTATTATCAATCTATCTACCTATAAACCTCATTTTACCATTGATAATCTCATAAACAATGAAATTTACATTAATTACAGTACAGTAATTTCTCAAAATTTCCAGTGATTTGAATTAATACGATGATTTGTAAGCAAGTTGAGATTTTTAATTTCTCATTCTACTCGTGATTATTTTTTAATTTCTTACCGCCCCATTTAATTATTGATTTTTAAAAATTATCCTTGATAATAGACAGTTGGATATCGATTATGCTTTGTACGAGCCGCATTCCTTTCGTATCAGTTATTTGAAAGTTGATTAGAAAACAATGCTACACGTAGCATCGCTATTTATGTACCGAATGGAACATTCCTGAGCCTGTAGGGCAGTAGTTGCTAACACTATTTTGTAACGTTTAGGTTCTTCGCTGCTGTTTGTGCATTCTGATGCATGTTTCAAAGTGAAATCATTATGTTGCTACATATAACACATCATTTAATAATGTTAATTATAAATTGTTTGAATTCTTTCCGGTTTACTATCAGTAATTGTAATTTAGTTAATTTTAGAGTCTGTTAGATCTTTTGCTTTGGTTATGATAAGGCAGGTCCGCAGTCGATGTAATTGGGAAATGATATTAGATTACCTTAATAAAAAATTTTTTTGAAGCCTTGGCTTGAAACAATAATCACTAAGGCATTGCACAGATACATTAAATTGCGTACGGTACCTAATAGTAAATAAGTATCTATATTGTATTTATAAATTTTAGTTATTCACTTTGAACGATATTTCGCAAATTTTATTTATTTAATAAGCAAGGGAATATACTATTGGTTCAAGCATATACTTTATGGGAAATTTTTAAACAATTGATTTTAATCACAGACAATAAATCGTCAATTCAGTTTTTTCAATAACAAAAGGTTGCTGTAACAAAGACAGTGATTTACAATATATAATATGTCAATTTTAGAAAATATTCCGTATTTTTTTATTTAATCAATTTACTTGATTATGTTGCATTATATATTGAAATATATTTTTTAATTTTTTTTTACTATGTCTTAATATGCTTTGGAATTAAATTAAATATGAACATAGTATATTTTTTAATTAACTGCAAGATTTATTTATTTATTTGTAACATAAAGGCTTTTCAATCATAGTGGTTATTTTAGCCCTAAACTAATAATGCAGATACAATATAATAAAAGTAATAATACATACATATATACTAATAATACATACATATATACTAATAATAATACATACATGATAAATTATAAAATACAATACGAACATTATACATAATATACGAAATAATACATACAATACGAAAATAATACATACAAATATACTAATCACAAATTACATAATAAAATAAAATACATAATACACTAAAACATACATAATACTAATAATACAGATATAATATTTTAAGTAACTGCAATATTTAAACACGCTTTTTAAGGACTTGTGTGTTCTCTAAATGAAATGGGATGAGTGGTTTCGACAAAACCCTAATAACGTTTTTGAATTTAGGGCCTCCTTACCATTGCGCTAATTCGATAAAGGGCTCGGCGAAAAAATTTGTATTGGAACCATCTGTTTATATAATAATATAAATGTGAACTCCAGCCTAGATGTAGGAAATGTTGCTCATACTAATCGCAAATATAAAGAGCATAAAAGCAATTATTGCATATAAAAAGCACAAATGTTCATGAAAAAAAAAATCGAACTTGTAGAACACAAGCATATGTGGCTCACACACAGAGCCACCCCAATCCTGTTTTTTTCCTTCCCTCTTAGTAACTCCCTCCGAACAGAACGGTGCTCACTTAATTAGCTATATCACTGGAAACGTAAATTGAAGCCAAATCCGGCGTGATATTAAGATGAGACGGTGATCCTGGAGGAGGCTGGATAAGAGGCTTGTTATACGGATGAGCGAGTTGGTCCTGGCGCCATAAAGTTGGAGGGCTCCCGATTTATGGGATCTGTTGATGATGATGATGCCTGCTCCTGATCTGCCTGTCACCCTCCTCCGGCTGCTAATGGCGGAAAAATTAAACGTCGTTTCATTAGGCCTTTTACGACCCTCCACTCACAGGGTGTCTGGCTCGGGAATGCAGTGGGGGAGGGTTGGAATATGATGATAACCACGCAGTTGAATCTATTCCTCGTTTGATCATTTATTTATTAATTATTTTATAATTATCCTAATACAGACCATATGATTGTTAAATTTTAATATTAGATTTTATTTTTGTAATAATTATTTCTACCTCTATTCTCCATTCTACGCTATTTCGGAAAACAAAACCTTATTAGCCTGAGTAGTACTTTCATAAATTGTTGTTGAAATTGTCACTTTTGACTATTTGTTGATTATGTTACTTTGTAAATGTAACTAACAACTTGATAATCGTGAATTGAGATGTACTCTAGAACCATTTTAAACTCTAGAAGCATATTAAATAATAAAAGAAAACACATTAGCTATAGAAAAATTACAAAAGAAAGACTTCGTAAAAAAAATTACCATTCCATTGGATTCCAATAGAGCAAAGAAGACCACTGACGTGGTGGAAGGACGAAATAGTGTATGTAGTGGGGACTGTAGTGGTACCTTAGCTAGAAATATAAATCTTCGGAATAATGTAACAAAACCTTTCGGTGAAAACATTGATATAATTTTAGTGCTAATCGTTCGGAAAATGCTTTATTGTATTCATATTTTATATGCTTAAAAGCAAATATTGTAAATAGTTACATTAATGAAGAAGAGGAAATTTTGTAATAATTTCAATACCAGAATTGCACGTGCCAAAAGGGAGTGACTTATTGTTCTGTAAATAATGAAATAAAGCTCTTATTAATATTATTGAAATACCTGGAATATTTCATATTTTCATTTATAGGCGGATTAAACTATTTGCCTAAGGACGGTTAAGCATAGTCCTCACCTCAAAATTGTATTGACACAATTCTTAAAACATATTAGATATATTACCTTCTTTTTGCTAAAATAGTAATAGGAGTACTAGTATTTATACATTATCACATAGATTGTTTATTGATTTAAGGTCTCTTTATGCTACTGTGGCTAGTCGAACGAAGCTACAGTGGCAGCACTAAATTTTGCCAGTCAAGGTTTAAATAGGATAGGGATCTTTAACGAGTACATGACATCGTAAAGGCTCGGGACCACCTTTTTACGTTCTCTCCGAAGGACAGCATAACTAAGGATTTTTTACTACCATTTTAAAAAAGCCTAGCACCACTTGAGGGTTTGAACCCGTGACCTTTGGCATAGAAGGCTGTAATGCTAGACACCCAGCTTCAGATGATCCCATCACATAGATTTTATACCTGCTATGAAATACTTCTCTTCTTCAAACTTTCGATTGCGCCATTTCCATCCTTTTTCGAATATGTCAGAATCAAATAAAATTACATAAAAGGTCTAATGAGCTATTTATCACTATCACATTTTTTCATTTATCAACGCATTGATATTGTAATCAGCTTTATAAATAATTCATCATTAGACCCAACAACGAGTTTTAAAAGAAAAACTGGGTATTTATTTAATAAACCTTCTTTATAAAAAGATCTGATAGCAGTAGCAGCTCATGGGATACATTAGCTGTTATGTGTTATCTCCCGTTGCTATTTTATCTTCCCTGATGTCAACAGCTGTATATAATTGGTCTCCTCTAATACTTTACGACCCGATAAACACAGCCATAACTTGTCTACACACCGCTTCTGAAAACATATTAAAAATATTTGCACCGATAATCTGCCCTTTCTACGAGATATGATTGCCGCTATCGGGCGATATGTTACATACGATATGTGACAGCTCTCTTAATTGCTACTTTTATCGAAGGCTCAGGCACCCCCTCTTATATAACGGACCTAAAATGTCCCAGTTATTTACTTACTCTGTGTAATCTATATACTAGACGAGGCTTTACGAAACACCATCGGTATCTCATAAATTCAAACATGATAAGCTTCCTTAATCATGTCAAATAATTTATTTAAGTCAATACTGATAATTTTCCTGTGTACTAAAAAAGCATAAATAGATTTTTTGTTGTGTCTAAAACGGTCGAGGATAAGGGATAATAACAAAACGTACTGTTGTTCATTTCTATATTAATAAAATACTTTCCTTTCTATGATAATCATCTTAATATGAACGATTTCTCATTTAATCGAATATATATATATATATATATTTTTAAAATTAAAATTCGAGATAGCAGAAGTACTTTTCCTCTTAAAGCAATGTAGTAAGTATGCCAGACTTTTAAATATCATGCAGGTATAAATAGTTATTAATAAAAAATTTTGTTTTCATATTTTTCTTTTAATTTTTATCAATATTGTTTTTTGTTTTTTAAAGATATGGGATGGACCTCAACGGAGCGCGAAGAAAAAACGCGACGAGGGAGACGACAAGCACGCTCAAGGCGTGGCTCAACGAACACAAGAAGAACCCATACCCTACGAAGGGAGAGAAGATCATGCTGGCCATCATCACCAAGATGACCCTCACCCAGGTCTCCACGTGGTTCGCCAACGCAAGGAGGAGGCTCAAGAAGGAGAACAAGATGACCTGGGAACCGAGGAACAGGGTTGACGAAGAAGACAACAATAACGAGGAGTCTCCGCCGCCCAGGTCCAAGGATGAGACCAAGGATAATTTAGGTAAATGTTTATTTTACTCACTAAATTGTTGTGTGTCACTAAGTTTCAAATTACTTGTGACTAGGTATAATGTACTCAGAAAATATTTGTGTATTGTT
The DNA here is from genome assembly GCA_023052935.1 of Piezodorus guildinii. Taxonomy (NCBI): domain Eukaryota; kingdom Metazoa; phylum Arthropoda; class Insecta; order Hemiptera; family Pentatomidae; genus Piezodorus; species Piezodorus guildinii. The sequence continues at coordinate 85,657,053 of CM041292.1, read as the reverse complement.
TTAATTGAAAAATCAGTCGCTTTTTGTGGCAATACTTAAAGAAGCTAGGATATAATCATTCAAATTCACTCCTTTGTGCTTTAACTGCAAATGATTCGTAGAGCAAATATTTGCGGGCCACCGATAGGGAAGGGGGTGGCTGGAATAAAATCGAGGATATTTGATAGGCCTTACCGCCAGTCCCGTTGGGGGAACTTATTGGAATAACATCAGGGTTGAGTGTCCGATATATCCAAATATTTTCCCTTGCGCTGGTGTCATGAATAAAACGGCCCGGGTCGCACGTGTCAGCCAAACAGCGACACGCGTTCGTAAGTAATTAAAGCGCGACTCCATGAATCATTGCAGCTGCAGTTATTGCTGTCAGTGGTGCCATAATCTCATGGCAGCTTCCCATCCAAGGAGTGTGCTGCCATCTGCCGATCCCTATCGTCGCTGCCTTTGATTAATGGCTAATCAGTGTGGCTTACCGATGAGTGCTTAGGCTGTGGGAGGGTTAGCTTTTAGGTGATTGTTTAGTGGTGTCATTGTATATTAGTATAATCGGCCATGGAACTAGTGCACGAAATGGAGGGAAGAGTTAAAATAAAATAATTTACGGCCAAGAGTCCACTTTCCAAATTAATTTAAGAAATATATCTTGAGCATTTATTTAAATGGGACCTTTATTAGTATTTATTTATTTTTAAAATTTTACAGTAATAATTATATTCTGACTCAAGAATATTGGCTATTTAGTCTTATAATTATATTGCTGATTTATGCACATTGCATAAATATTATGGATACTGCATAATTCGACTTACTATAGAGATATTTAAGATATAGTTAACAATTTCACCGAATACCAAAATGCAGGATTCAATCGTCATTTGGTATAGAGATAAAGTTTAGTAATGGAAGCTTATCAGCAGACTGCAGTACCAAAAAAGAAATTTGTGACACTAAAGAGGCTGAGTCTGCCTTAGGTGTTGTTTCCTTTTGAGAGCGACTAATCCCACAGACCATATATCAACCTCGTTGCTCGACCCGGACCACAAGGCGGTCGACAATGGCTGTTAAATAAGATTATAAACCGCTGGGAATAATGTTTATGCCTTGTATAATCCTGCCTAAACGGTGTGAAAGGGTCTTTTGTAAGTTCTCCGTATTTATTGTTGCGGTCGTCGGAGTGGGGATGATCCCGAGAGTTATAGCGCCGATGACAGTCCCCGGGAGAGTATTGGTATTCTAGAGTTGGTATTTATAACGGACGGGATAGATAGCGACAGCTGACAAATCGGCCCGCCCTGGAGGAATCCGGTGAGCCTGGTCCTCGTCGGTTGAAATGTCTAAAGAAGGATTGCCAACTTGATAAATGTTTATAGATAATTCATCTTATTGATTCTAATATTTTTTAATTTGGTCCATTATAAGATCCGCACCCACTCATGTCTAATACTTTGCTTCCTTTGAAATCACGATTTCTAGTTTCAGAAACTTCGTAGGAATTGTCATGGTAGTTATTCACAAGCTTTAGCATGTTTAATTGATAAAATAACACACTATTTTACTGTTGAATTCTGAGTAATACAGTTGATTTTTTCCTATTTTATAGATTAGAAGTACACATTTCTATTGTCATTTTTGAAATAATAATTGCTTGAGAAGGCGATGACAAAGGTTAATAATAGATTTCTCGTTGCAGATTCCAAGGACAGCGGTACCGCCTCCAGCGAGGACGGGAGCGGACCAACAGGCTGGAGGGCGGCGCGAGCGGGGGCGGCGGAGACACGGGCTCAGAATGGTCCGAGTCACGGCCGGACAGCCCGGAGTGCCTCTTCATCCAGCCCGGCTACCCCGATACTCGCCGCCCGCCCCCAAGCCGAGAATCTGGAGCCTGGCGGACATGGCTAAGCCGGACAGCCCCCGGCGGCCGCGGGCCTACCCGTACCCCCCCGTCGCCGGCCTCTACTCCCGCCTCGCCGCCCACAGCTCAGCTTCCATCGCCGCAGCACAGTCCTCCATCACCCCGCCCTCACCATCCTCCTCATCACAGGAGCAGAAGCCCGAGACCAGGGCTTGACCGCGCATGTGATTTGTTTTATTTGTGATAAAGCCCTACTGTAAGATAGGGCAGAGTGCCGGTTCGTTGTACAGAGCAAACAATATGTATGAATGTATATGTGATATATATAGTTTTGAGGTTTTATTTATAAGAGAGCTCGTTTCTGTTGTTTGCCGTGTGATCACTTTCAGTCGATGTTTAGTAATGATACAATCTGGGGAGAAATTCGAGGATACTCTGTTCCTCTAAAAATGGAACACTTGGAAGTGGATTCGGAAATCTGTGAGCTTCGGTCCGATAAATAAAAAAATAAATAAAAATCACTACTGGTATTGAAGTCACTGAAACAAATCGAAAAACGACTTACTTGATTGAATAATAACGTTTCGGTGGATCGAAATGCCAGAAGTGTGATAATAAGTCCGTTTCCTGGACTATAGAATTTTTCGGTAGCACAAAATTATAAAATGCACGGTTTGGATTGTATTTTTTGCACAATTGTGAAGAATTATATGTTTCGATAAGTGTGTCAGGACGAAGCTCGAACGATTTCGAATCCGCTTCCGAGGAGTTAGAATTATCCTTGTGTACCCATACTCAGCATATATACTTCCATACACACCGCTAAAGGCAAAGGCATCTTGACCGAGGGTGCAGATTTGTTTCTACAGTCATTTTATTTATGTTGATTGAATTGATATATAATATATATATACTATAGTCTATGAAGTGAGAATCATCCATATACAGGAATGTTAAGATGTGTGTCGGTTTTCGTGGTCGGTGACATTGAAGGCGAGACCAGCTGTGCATTAAATACGTGTAACATTATCTTCCCTGCGAACAAAATAACTAAGCGGGCATGACGACTTGGGAGCACAATATCTCATGCCAGTCCTAAATCTGTTAGTCACTTATTAGCATGGCATAGACTTGGCTAACAGGGACATGGCTCGGTGTGATTCACTAAACAAATATTTTTCAGTCAAGAAGGTTTCCTGTCAGGTCTACTTTGACGCTGTTTTTATTCTCCGTGTTAGGATGGAATTAATTCAACGTCATGGGATCTCAGGGTCAAATTTTTCGAGAATTTTCAGTCTCTAATATTTTTCAAAACATCGTATCGTATTGTGTATTTGAGATAATTCATTAATTCCGAATTTTATTTTTGTGTTATTTCGATTCATTTAAATACTAACATGTTCTGAGGAGTATATTGATTGATGAGTAGAAAAAAGAATAGTTCTAGTATATATATATAAAATCTGTTAGTCCAAAAGGAAATAGCTATAAAAGACTGCCCAATTCTTATAATTGTTACAAGTCGAAGACTATATAATGTTTTGTTCGAAATACAGCGTTGTAAATAAGTATAGATGATGTTATCGTTTATTTAATAAAACTGTAAATAATATTTTATGAATGTTGATATATTTATGCACAGACAGAGCTTCCCCACCGACCACGGAAACCGTGGATAGAGTAATATAATATATAATCACCTTAGTGCCGGAAGGGCTTAACTGATCGGGGGCTGGGGCGGAGCCGACAGTACCTAAACCTAGCCCCACTGTGAGGCCTTATCATTTACAGAGCCATACTGACAGATAATATACAGATATAGCCGGATATCTTATTTTTTTACACTGTTATACGACAGATCTATATTTTAACAGGGATATATAAATATTATTTAAATAGCATAGACTTCGCAGTCCATTATTAGTTGAATATAAGAATTCAATTTACATACAGTTTTACCTACAATATTTGCAATGTACACAGTGTCGTAGTTACTCAAACCCCTTCGAAGTATTCATTTTGTTTCGTTTATCGATATGTTTCGCAAGATAAATTTTTTTTTCTCGGACATTGTTATGTTACATCTCAGAGATGGATACAAAAACAAAACTTTCGGTTATTCAAAAAGAGCAGGATGCAAAATGAGTACAATGTGAAACAGTTATGGTCGCCATAACAACCCCACACCCTGCACAACCCTTTTCGAAAATAGCTACCTCTACAAGATACGTAATCGAAAATAGAAATTCATGTTTTTCGAGATCCTCCGAATCCGCCACGTTAGGCCGCTGCAATAAATTCAAATTCGACTATTTTACTTGGTCTAATTTTTCGGGCGGACAAACAAGCAATAGACACGAGGCTGAGGCTAGTCATGGTTTAAAAATAAAAAAAATCTAAAAAAAAAAAAATTAATTGAGTTTATGGTGTTAAAATTGAAATTTTGTCACCACTTATTTGAGAAAAAAATTCACATTATTTGTATGATATATGTATTTGAAAATAAAAATTAAAAAAAAAAATATTAATAGATTCTTTTGTTACTATACGTCCATTTGGGTTGTTCCAAGCACCAAAATGTATTGTAAAAATATTATATTCGTGTTCGTAGGGATTTGTATTATATAGAAATTTTGCGAATTGTATATTCCATTGTAATGAGCTTTAAGAATTATTGATATTACGAATTTAGTACGAAATTTTTAACAAAAAACTATATGTACTTAAAGGAAGTGTCAGAATGACTTTTGTAAATATTAGGAATGTATATTGTTATGTTATTTGCAGTATTATATTATATTGTCGATTATTATTATTATTATATATTATTTATATAGGAGCTGGTTAATTTTTAAGGAATTATTTATTTTAAAAAAAATTATATATGCATTGTTTCTTATATAAAAATATAGCTGAAGTGAATGAACCTGCTCCTATCTTTCTAGGTACTTTAACGCCTTGTCACGCCCTTTCCCCGTTTGTGTACAGATTTGGAAAAAATAAAATAAACAAAAGTAATCATCACATCATAACCAAAAATTGTTTTAAGAAATTTAATTGGAACAACCCAGTGTCAAATGTATAGATAGGCGGTACTAACGTTCACTCTATGTATATTCATGTATGTAACATTGTAGTCCTATAGGCAAGTTGAAGACATTGCAAATGAATAAAGTATTTGTTATAAAATAAGCTTCCCTTATATATATGTTTTTTTTTTACCTCAAACCCTTCTTCTTTGCACCACCTTTGGAATATGTTCCATATCTATTTGTGGACTGAATATCGCATTTCAAGAGTTTTAATTTGAAGGTAAGTAATATAAACATATTATGGTCAATATTAAAGCAACCTGAAATAGATTAAAGTATTTACGATAATTAGAAAAGTATTAAATATAAAATTCTAACATAGATAAAATCATTTTCTATGTTCTAGCTATTGTGGCAAAAACTCTTACCATTTCGATTTATATTTTTTAAATGCTTCTTTATATTCTTTGTTGATTAATGCTGTTATTATAATGGTAACCTATGTGATAGATAGAGATAATAGGAGTCAGTCGTCGACTACTGACTATTTCAACAATTGACTGCTTTGCACGGGTACAATTAGAATGAGATGTCATTTATGTTTAAAAAATCTCTGACGGATTTAGAGTTTATTGCCTTGGGACTTTAAGTTCATCGTAACGAAAATTGCAGTTAGCAAGAAAATATGTTTATTTCATAATAGGGGTACTCACTACGTTTGCTATAGCATGCTATTTGTGTTATTTTGCTAAACCCGTCGAGTTTCTACAGTTATTTCCTGTATAAAATTGATGGGTTTAGCACAATAGCACAAATAGCATGCTATAGCAAACGTAGTAAGTACCCCAACGTCTATTCATTGTTATATTATTGAAATGTAATAATGAATAAACGTCTATTTTTAGAGAAAAATGAAAAAAATGAATCAGAATTATTAAAGTTTATTTGTTTGTCATTTTTAAAGTGAAGTACAGATAACGCAAAATTTAATTTTCCCATACAAAGATGACTTGAATGCTAACATTTGTTCATACGTTTTCGGCTTAAAACAACTTTACATTAATTTGTACGATTTCTTTTATTTCATATTAACTTTTCTAAAATCTTGCGGTTTCCAACGGTATATTATATGTCTATGTTACTACTTATATTTCAGGAATAATATTTTTATGACTTGGTTACAGAAAATTTATCTTTTCAGTTTGAAAGAAAAGCTAAATTGCAATCTATTTTACTTATGAACCTTCAGAAAAGAATGCCCTAAACCAAAATCCATCTTGTTACTTTCACTTGCCTATATATGAAATATATAGAAAGGAAAAGTATTTCGATCGTGAAAATTTAGAACTCTTGTTTTCAAGGAAATTACTCGATTTAGGGTCCCCGGAGTCAAAATTACCAAATCCTGCAAAAATATCTGTGTGTGTATGGTAACTCCAGCGCGTAAACAAAAAGTCCTGTAAAACTGAAATTTCATATTTAGCACAACTAACCGAGATGTTAATAAAACTTTTTCATCAAAATCAGCTTATCAAAGAGTCACTTTATACCATGCATTTTGCACATTTTAACGATTTTCTCAAAAAAGGCTCAAACATTTTAATTGTACTTGCTTCATAAATGTTAAGTTTAATGGGCTTTAATATAATTAAGGTCATTCTGATTGAAATTATCTAACAGGTATTAAATGCCGATATTTTAAATTTTCTTTAAAGTACATTTAATTTTGTAGATTCTATAAAAATAACCATATTATCTTGTGACCACTGATGAAAAACAAGTAAATATATAAGTTAAACAAATTCAAATCCAACTAGAGGATAAAACTGAAAAAATATTTTTTAATTGCAATTTTTCGTTTTTGAATATAATAACAGTAATATAGATATATAATATTCCGTTAAAAGCTAAAGATTTTAGAAACAAATATTTTCTTATACACAAGCTTATAAAAGTTAATATAGACTAATGAAAAGCCGATAAAACTAACTGATTATTTTAGATAATAATATATTAGAATTTTCAATAAAACACATGTTTCTATAGAAAGTTCATTTAAATTATTCTTTATTAGCTTCACTCATTTTTACCTTTTACTGTATTTGAAAATTCTTTAAGCGGTTATTATTGTACAACGGCGGTAAGTGAAAGTCGTGTGTTGCCCACACCAGATTTTTTTAGAAGGAGTTAGGGTAAACCATATTATACTGGTAGAAGTAATAAATTATATTGTTTTAAGCTGTAAAATTTTGAAGATTCGAATCTAAAAAATATCTTCTCTGAAGTATATTAACGATAAAATTATGTGAATAGTTAAAATATTTTGATAGGTTAGCGAAACTTAACATACAAAGATTAGGATCTATTTACAGCAAGCTATACAATGTTATATTAAACTATTTTGTTAATTCTTATTCTACCATAAGCTAACAAAATAGATGACAACTGCACATTCTATATTTTGCGTTACTATACCTTGGAAACACATTCACTTCAAATATATTAAGTATAATAAAATTTCTGGTGGCTTCAACTTATTTAAATATTAAACTATTTAAGCATTACAAAGGGTTAGTTGTATCAAGATTGTGTTCAAATGAAACACGCAACCTTGATCATACATTTTTCTGCTGCATTAGTACTAAAGTTGCACCACCCAAGAAACATGAGTTTTTTTTAAATAAGATGGCATATTTAACATACATCAGAAAATATATCAATTCCAGACATGCGAATTTCTGTAATTTCATGTACAAATAATATAAAATGTCAACATAATCTTTTTTAACTTTTATTATCAACAATAAATCTTATATTTTAGACATTAAATTGTACAAATTCATTTCATTCCTCCTCTTCTACTTAAACAATTTGATGCATTATCATTAGACGAATCCGGGTTGTTTTTTCTGTTATTAACAAAGCCGAAAGACGGTAACAAATAATAACAAATAATACATACATGTTCATTGTACCCCATAATGCTAATATAACGGAACACTTCTTTTTCTTAGTATTTTTTATTCACACCTTGTCATGAAGTTGACTATAAGTGAATGTGAGGGTTGAAGGTTAGAAAACTTACAAGGACAAACCAACTCATTATTAACATATTATTTTAAATTTTACTAATAAAAATATTGATTAATAAAATATGCTTACTTCTATATACAATTGAATTAGAGCTGTTAAGAAAATAATAATTAGTTATTCCTTTATATAACTTCACTCTACCTGTTCTACCTCCGACAAATGTAGAAAAAATTCACGATTTTTTTTTTTACAAAAAGTGTCAATTTTTTGTCTACTGATTGTCAGGAGGATGTACCACTGGATACTGTCTTAATTATGCCTGACCATGACCCCAAAACAAAATAACTTATTCTAAAATAAAATCAAGTTAAAACATTTTACATAGTAACATTACCTTGTTCTGTGGAAGACTCATTCAGAAAAATCAAAAGATCGATTCCGAATTAAGCCAAGAGAGGGGATGATGAATTTATTTTATTTTATATTGTAAAAACAAAAAATGGATCTCTGCAACCCATGAAGGGTCTTAGGCTCAGTACATATAAGAACCTCGTAATGTTTCTAGGCCAACGGCCGTGCAATGAGCTAATTAGGCCTTGATCGAGCTCAGCCGCCAGTTTTTTTTCCCAACTTTAAAGATGTTGGGTCTGCCCCAGGAGGATCTCCATACCCTAGAGTCAACCCCCGGCTGAATGAACAGAATAAATAATATTCTGTCATAGCCCGGATTCGAACACAGAACCCGAAGAACAGTAGCCTAGCGCTCTATTCACTGACCACGCCGCTCCTCATTGTTAATTTTTTAACTTTTATTTTAATTAAAAATACGTAGATGTGGTGTAACTGGACTGATAATTATGTCAAACTAAATGAGATCTCTCTTCATATTTCAGCTTGAAGCAGAAAATTATTATTTTTCTACAAAATGATTAATGAGTTGGCTGGAACGGAAATAGCAACAACTAAGACGTCTTCGTTCCTTTGAGATAAGTAAAAATATATTTTCTTTAATGATACATAATAGACATTTAAAATAAACTCGAAGAAAAGATATTTAAAAGTACAAAAAAAGTTATATTTTAAAAAGTATACAAAGATTTCGTTGAATTGCAGTTTAATGTTTTGAAAACTGCTTAATGAAAAGTCTTTGTATGCATATATATATATATATATTAATATATATATATATTATAATTATGGAGACTTTCCTGGGTCGTACCCAGGCTATATAAAGTGGGTACCAAAAATATTGGTGGCGAAAACCTGGTGGCTGTGTGATCTAAGCCTAGTCACCTCATTTTGAACGGCCGTTGGCCATAAAACAGTACGTATCTCTTTATGTACCGATATATTATATATAATATTATTATACATAATAAGATACATATATATATATATATATATATATATAGGATATATAATATATACACGCAATATTTATAAATAAGGGATAAGCAGTTCTTTTTCCCTATCATTTGCAAAATTAATATTTTAAAATATGAGCTATTAGAATGGAACAGAATAGAAAAAAAAATTTCTCGGACGGGGTCTCTTAAGAGTAACAGGTATGTACATTGAAATAAAAAGTGATATATTTCCGGCCAATAGAAAAAATTAACACAGTTAGCTATTATTTACAATAATGAGATCAAAAAGAAGAAAAAATATCAAACAAAAAAAATCATCCGAAAACCGTTGTGTTGATGAAAAATAAATTAATTGACAAACAATGTATCCATTTAGACAGTAGGCACTTATTCTTTAATCAAAAATTAATACTTGCAATTGAAATATCACAATTGTTAAACGTCAGTCCGGGATGACAGGATGTTAGGAAAAGTTTGGATTTGAATGAGGATAGAGAAGCAGCATGACGGATATTGGTAAGTAGACAATTCAGTAGTAGTGTTGATATATAATAAGAGTAGAGTGGATAATAAAGGAACGCCCAAATGTTTTAGTTTTGTAAATAGGAACGTAAAGGTCAGAATGGCGTATTCTTGTTTCAAGAGAATGGACTGAGGATTCAAATTGAAGGAAACTATGGATATAATGGGGATGGTGGAAGTAAATGGTTCGGCAAAGGTATAATCTTAGGAGGAGCTACTTTAACTCGTTATAAGTGGGTAACATGAGACCTTTTGTAATGTAATGAAGAAAATCTTAAAAAGATGTTCATGGTTCGCTCCAGTCTGTTCTCAAGCAGAGTCGAAAGGCTATCTATACCATAGAGTCGTAGTCAAAGTGGGGGAAAACAAGTAAGGGTACTAGGGGCTTGCGAGTGGATAGAGGAAGTAGATGACGGGAGCGATGAAAAATTTAAGGATACTTATTGTTCTGCGAGAGATCGATAAGAAAGGGTTTGATCGATGGTGAGGTTAGATACGCCCTGTAATATTATTTTGCAAATGTTATGAATGCTGGATAAATCATCCAAGGTGACATCATATTAGCTACCAGGTCAAAACGTTTTTTAAACTTTCTAAATGTTTATAATGTCATTGTAATATATTTTTTTCAAGTTTATTATATGCACTTATTAAATTTTAATTTAATTCAAGTAAATTTTAATAATTTTATATATATATATATATATATTTAATTTATTTTTCTTTATTCATTAGCGAATGCGGGGAGTACGTTTGTACTGTGTGTAAACATTTTTAGTGAAAAAGGTTGTTGGTAGATTCTTATTATGCCATTAACATTTAAAAAAAACATTATTTTAACCATAAAAGCCTTTTATTTTTCAAAATACGTGTTAACTAATAACTGTGGTTATAATTAGGTTTGTTATGTCATAATAATGGCAAAACAGTGTTTGAATGCTACCACCATCTCGACAAGTAGATGATTATGTATGGTCTCGGTATCTCTCTAAATGAATGTACAACTAAAATAAATGCAAAGCTAAGTATTTTATCCAAGATTAAATTCATCAAGTTGCCATTCTTTCCTCAAATTGTTCAATGGCTTGCAACAGGAAACCATTCCCTCTAGTGTACAGATTATATAAAAATATGGCTTACCTATAGATATGGTAAGGTGCTGAGCTAGACGCTGCTGGCCAGGATGTTGCCGAGGAGAGACTGACCCTAAAGATGAAGAGGCTCAAGACGCCGAAAGAAAGAGCATTTGGTTTTTACACCTCGGACTCCCAGGACCTTTGTCGGCTGGAAGATAACATCTTCACCTGTCACATCTCGGCGAGAATAATTGCTGATAAAAAGCACAAACTCGACGGACACGGTGTGCCGGCATAACTGTACCCCTGCTTAGTTCCGTCAAGCCAATTAGCAGATCGCTGGTAATTGTGCTTTCGTAAACAGCGGATACCTCCTTGAAGGAGCTTGTATGCAGTCGGTGCACCGGCTGCATTGTACCATCATCATTTCTGTTCTGCACAGCCAGGTATCTAGGTCACATCTATCATTTGAGGCAAAGGTAAGTATTCGGTCCGACCTAATTCCCAAAATATGTATGTATTTTGTGCCCATTATGTATATTTATAAATTTCACTCACATTTCGGGTATACAGTATTCAAGAAAAGATATGTTTATGAAGCTGAATTTTTTTTTGAAAGGTCTTTCCGTCTAGATGGACAATAAGGCTAGATTTAAGAAATTTCGTTCTTGAAGTTTGAAAAAATATATATCTAAGAACGTTTTTTTTTTTTTTTAAATAGTCTTTAAATATAGCAAAAACTATCTTCTGAAAAATTTTTTAAGTTCTCATTTGAAAGATAATCAAATTTCTAAACTCATGAAAGTGAAATCATCCATTTCTACAACATTTAAAAAAAGTAATACCATATAAAAATGAATTAATAATAAAAAGAGCCTTGCCTTTCACTGCCCACTATCCAAAACCATATCCCGATAAAAACCGTAACCTCTTGACATAGAATATCATTGAAGTGTTACCATCGGGTTGTTTTATTTTTAAATACACATCACATTTACTGCTGTATTATATCATACACTTGTAAATATCAATAAAAAAAATCTTTTTAAAATATTTTATTTTTAATTCTTTAAAACATTTTTATTGAAATTTACTTATGTATTAAATAAAAAAATACAGGAAGTAAATATGATAGTGTATATAATACAATGACATGTAATACACGTAGAGAAGCTTCCCGTTGAAAGAACTTTAAAAATATTCTAAACTAGAAGGTCCCGGGGCCATCTCCTTTTCAGGTGCCTCGGCGGATTATCAGGAATTGAAAGAAGAAGAAAGGGTTGAAACTAGTGGTTAAAGTGAGAATGGAGTTTATCATGAAAGGATTGATACCTGGTCCGGGTCAAATCAGTAACATAGGGAACATTAAGGTCTTTATGGATGAGTTTATTCGTGACAAAGTAAGAAGCGTTTAGGATTTTGGATTGTAAGGATTGGATACGAAGGAATTCAATGGTTTGGTAGAGCCCCATAGCTCAATTCTCTATGTCCTGATTGTTCTTATAATAGTCATGTAAATGAGCTTTTTGTAGTCCAGAGGAAGGTTTGAACGTTTGTGTAGTAAGTGTTGAAGTAACATAAAATAGCGAAAAAAAAAATCAAATATTAAACATAACCTTCATATTCATATGACAATTCAACACATAAGGAGATGAGATTTATTCGTCTGAAAACGTGGAATCGCTTCACAGAGGCTTAGTGGAGTAAATAAAAGTGAAGTAAGATCATTCTCGTGATATGAAGTACGTATGCTTTTTCTACATTTATTGCATTGAAGTAAAATCATTCGCTTATCTTATCTTTTTGATAGTTAAACTATTAAAATAAAGTAAAGGTAGAATTTCAAATTATTATTTATAATACTAACGCCTGATACACTTTTCGCCCTCCCTAACGATAAAGATAACATCCCATTCTCATAGATGAGAAAATAATTATTCATTCATCGCCAGGTAATGAAGAGTGAACAAATTTTTCCCAATCATTTGTCCATTACCTTCATATTGTGCCATATTTAGCTTCCCCTGAAATTACTTTCTACCATTCCAACCTGCAATGATCCAAGACAAGAAGGCAGTTATCTAAATTCGGCCCTGTTGAACATTTACAGTAAGTATAAATCTTTAAAGTAAGACTTTATTAATTGGGCAGGGCGATTACAGGAGCCTAAAAAGGGCGCGGAGACGACTCCTTGAGCGGCAATAACTGTCCGGCTGACACCGTGATTTATAGCCCCTTTATACTCTCGTCCGCCGCTCTAGGCAAAAATTCACCTTACGTCTCATATACGATAATTATGATGAATGAGTATTTATTTTTTACAAGTATTTATTATTTTTATTTATAGTTTTTAGCTCTTTGTCTACTTGGCATTTAGTATGTGGAATGGGGAACTTATTTCTGTGAAGAACCTTGCTAGTTGGGGATTGCAACACACATCTCCATCATTGGGGAAAACTTGCTTCTAAGAATTGAAAGAACACTGAAGTCATCCAATTCTTTTTCTACCTTAATTGCTACTCTCTAAATTAATAATAATAAAAAAATAATAATAATTTCTAAACATGTATTTTATAACAGTCAACGACAGACATATTTTATTATTTTTCCTGAATACAAACATTTATTTAAAACTCTCACGATTATTATTAGTTCTATTAAAAAAAAAAAAAAAAAAAAAAAAAAAAAAAAAAAAAAAAAAAACAAAGAAATGGAAAGTAATAATTTCCACAGAATATTAAATTCTCAGATTAAAATAAGATAAATCGGATTGGAGAAATTTTATAACACTATTGAAATAGTTTGATATTTCAAAAACTTTCTAATACATCAGGATTTAGATATTTAATTGTTTTTTATTCATGGTTAATGATAATGAGCTTTTATTTATCGTGGAATTGGTTATAAAGCGTTTACGTTATATTTTAAGTAAAATTAACCGTTGATGTACACTCATGTAAAGGAAATCGTGAGAAATATTGTAATTATACAAAATATAGCTTTTAAGCTGATTTCCTTCCAATGACAAAATATTTGCTGTTCTGTTTCACTAATTATCACTGTACAATATGATACCATAAAATGAACATTGTGATAAACTGAGATAAAATATTATATCTGAATATTTTTGAAAGATTGTACATATTTGATTTAAATGTTGCATACCAATGCAATGTGTTTTATATGAAGCATTTGTTAATATTATGTTATAAAGTGCTAAAAATGATATACATTTAGAATTGGATATTGCTATTTGATGAAAACATTTCCATCGAATTTTAAAGTTAGCGTTTATTTTAAATAATTTCGTCAAATAGCCACTTCAAAGTTTAAAAATATTCTATTATTTTATACTGTGTTATTGTATTTGGCACCTTAAATTGTAATCAAATAAGAAATATAAGATAAAATAAATAATTTTTTTTTATCAAACACATTACATAGCAGCTATTCACTAATTTGTCTCTAAACTTTATTTTTATTTACTTTCATACAATGACAAACGTCTAACATGGAACCCGCACACTAGGCTGAAATGACAAGAAACTGCTCGCCAATAATTCAACACTTGCTTTTCAGACGCTCTATCCGTTCTAAGACATAGTTTATCTTCCATTCATTTCATTTGCAACTGATTTTAATTCAATTAAATACTGATATTTTGTGCCGATATTACACTGGTATCAATAACCTTCACGGAAATTGATATTGTTATCCTATCTCTAATAGACGGATATAGACAGAAAGAATGAGCCGGTCTAGAGCACATCAACATCAGTGACGTTACTATGGTTACGGAATCAAAGCTTTTACCATTGCCGAAAATCGCATAATGTGCCTAAAGGAGAATTTTTTTTTTTTTTTCCTTATCCCCTTAATTTAAAATTCTTAATTAACCGTTTTCGTTACTAAGTTATTCCTTTTTCTGTAACTTGCATACATTTTAAGGAATCGCGGAGTTCTTAAAAGTTTTAAAATTATTTTCAAAATGAAGTATATCTGCGACGGGGCTCGCTTCTGGCTGTTTGGTGTCCTTAAAATTATCTTATTCTATAATAACTTAATCGGATGCAACAGCATTTTGCCACCGTTTTGGGGCTGGTGGAGGTATTAAGCTAGAAACTAGCGGATTCTCAATTTGTTTTGTAGTTTCAAAAAACTTGACCTGACGTCGCTTCATAAACTCTTGCACAGTTGGGATGTTCAAAATTGTATGGACATTGAGTAGAGTCCGAGCCCTCCAGAGTGAAGTGCTTCTGCATATTTTTTTGACCACCCCATTTTGAAATTGCTGCAATTTCTTCGCTGTGTGCTGTGTGATATGAGGAAACATAGGAGCACCGTACAGCAGACCTGGCCGGATGAAGCTGCTGTAAATAATGATTTTCAGTCGCAAACTTAAGTGTGGCGAGGTGAGGAGATGGGCTAGTCTGTACGACTTATTTCTAACATGATTTAGTTTTTTTCTAAAGTGACCTGCAAAAGTCAAGTGTCGGTCAAATTTGATTCCTAGGTATAATATTGTTCTGGAAATGGATTTCTTTACATTTTCTATCGTAAACTGTTTAGGTAATTTCTTTTTATTTTTTTTGGAAAAGGAGTATTTACTTCAAAAATCTTTTATAAATACACTTTTTTTTTTCAACATATCGAGATTATAACATTTTCGTTAAAATTAATTCGTAAAAAAATTGCCGTTTGCAAAATAATAAAAACAATTCCATTTATTTAAGGTAAAACATCGAAAGTCTTTTTCGTATCCAATTACAATATTTTCTCAACAAGAGGCGAACTGAAACAGAACAAGCATGCTATTACAGTGGGAATGAGGATTAACTTTTAATTTTACATGATGGTAACAAAGTAAAAGGAGGGACGAAGCCAGCCCGAAGGCAAACTCTGGAACGAGACAAAAATCCTGTAATGGTGCTCAAGATTGGAATTAGAAGAGAGTACGCAATGCTTTCTGATTATTCTCATTTCCCAGAAGAGAACATCTGCATTACCGGAGGTAACGAGGGGCCACGCCATAGGGGAAATTATTTAATTTGAGATATTTCGGAAAAGTTTCTGGATTCATTCTCATTCCTGCAACTTTAACAAGGGTTTGTTTAACGCAGCCGATTCTTTTGTTAGCATCGTTTTTCCTTTCTAGATAATGAGAAAAAGTGTGATGATTTTTTTCATCAATTCAAGTACTTTAATAATTATTTTTTTTTTTTTTTTTATTAATTTAACGTCACTTAAAGCTAATCTGATTAGCCACAAGATGCTGCAGTGGGTGTCTTTTTTTTTTAAAAAATATCTTTCTTTCTTTTCCATATAAATTTTATCTAATCTGAAATGCTAGTTTATAATTATAAACAAAAATACCCTACACAAACACATTTGTAATTGTATTTCGTTTCGGGGAATACTGCGTTACGGTTTATCACTTGGGAAAATGGAGTTAGACATAAAATAATTTTATATGCCAATTTTTTTCTTGTCTTTCCATTGAAGAAATCTCATCCCACGTTTTACTTTATCAAAAGCATAGAAATGAATTTCCGGTTTGAAAATTTTGTCATTAAAAATTACAAACAAAAGAAAATTTTGAAAGAGTTTGCACTTCATAATGTTGTGTATATATTGAGGTATTTATTTAACGTCACTTTATGCTACTATGGCTAATCGGACGATGCTACAGTGGTAGTCCTAAATTTTGCCAATCCAGGTTTTATTAGGATAGGGATCTTTAACGAGTACCTGACATCGCACAGGCTCAGGACCACCTTTTAACGTCCCCTCCGAAGGACGGCGTAACTAAGGATTTTTTACTCCCATTAAAAAATCCTAGGACCATCTGCGGATTTGAACCCGTGACCTTTGACATGGGAGGCTGTTACGCTAGCCACCCAGCTACAAGTGATCCCAATTGAGGTATTTAAAATAATTTTAATTTGTATGACATTATTTGAAAATTCATAAAAAATCACTGAGTATTTTTAATATGAAGCCCAAAGTTTTCTTAAACTTATCTAATAACGATTGTAAACAAAGTTAAATGCAGAAAATATAGATATATATAGGAATAATCAGTTACAGGGACATTTCTCTGAAATCGTCGAAAAGACCTATATATTTTTATGAGAAAAATATGCCAATCATACCAATCGAAAGTAAATTTAATAAGAAACAAAATGACGTTAAAATGGATAATATAACTTAAATAGAATGATCAGTGTTGACTTTTGTCCCGAAAAAGTACGTTTGGAACCACTGCGCGCCCTCAGCGTTTGGCTCGAGAAAACACGTGTATAGCCTTAAAAGGCGAGGTAACAAAGAATAAAAAAGAAAATTAAAAGGAATTTATAGTAACTGTGGCCATAATACCATTTAGAAATGTGAGATTCTCTGGGGAGGCCACAAATAAATTTTACAAACAGTTCATAAATATTTTTAACCTCATCTTGTTCTCTCCAAAGTCTATTCTGTTTAAGGTATATATACTACACTATGTACTAGGCATCCAAAGTCTAAGTGGGGAAGACTGAGAGGGCTACTAGGATATGATGAATAGCTCTAGGAAAAGAGTCTATGGTTTGAACTGTTTGAGGATAGAGTTGGATTTTCGTGTATTTATTTATGAAAAAAACTATTCCATGCTAAGTTTTGATTAAAAGTAACTCTACGGTTTTCTATGGGTTTTATTTTCCTTTAGTTTTATGCGATTGTCATAGCTAGAGAACGGATTTCCATGATTTTTGCACTTTTATTTACTTGCATGTATCAGCTTCAAATCCGGACAGCTATCTCGTTCATGTATTAAGGAATAATATATTGCAATTTTTATACTGCACAAAATGCACGTTTTTGCTCTTCATCAAATTATCAAAATTCATTGACAACCAAATTTTAGGTAATAAAAGTACATAGATAATACTTATAAATATTTGAAATTTTATTTCATCATGTTTCCTCTGGTTAAATCCACAATTAAATTATTACCAAGAAGAGATAAAATGAACTCAAATACTAGGAATACTGACTTCATGTAACACATCAGTCTAACAATGCGTTCCATTGTTTTTATTCGTTTAACGTTACTTTCGACTTAGCCACTACTGGGACTAATTCGAAGAAGTTCATTGTTATTTTGTCATACTGAATCTCTGCGACCCTTCAGAATATGTTTAAATAATTCCGAAAAGGTGACGTGTCCCGTCGAAATAATAAAAACTGGATATCTAATTACCCGTAACTTTGATCTGATGGGAATAAATGTTTTGTATTTCTTGTGATCAGTCAAAATCAATGTGGTGTGACAGAAAATCCCAGACGCTTCTTGCAAAATAGTTACAACAAATTCTTCCTTGTTATAATTTAGGATTTATTATTATTTATATTTGAGCATATATTGAAGCAGATAAAAATAGTCCTATAGGAAAACAGCGGTCATTTATTATTGAATATCATTTAAAATTAAATTTATATATAGTTAATTAATTACCCTGGTATACATAATAAAGCTCTATTTATTATTTACAAGCATTTCTGATCAATTCTTTGAACTGTTTTCAGTGAGTTATTACATGACTTATTACATATTTTGTAAATTCCCAAGCTAACTTAACTGTAAGTTACGAAAACAGATAAATAATTGATTGATGAACAATTATTTGAATTAACTAGTCAATAAATTAGATAATTTTATCTATTAATAAAAAATTGTATATAGATCTTTTATTTACGTGATTCGTGTTTTTTTTTTATTGTTGACTATAAGTAAGCAATTTATCAACTCTCATTCTTTCATGTATCAAATAAAACTACTTTTAAAGGTTAACTTCCTCCTCCATATGGATTTAGGTTAATTTATTATTGGACATTTAAGGTATATCTACCCTAAATTTTGTATTTTGGGTTTTCGCACTATTTTGTGCATTTCAAGGTTTTTACTTCACGATGTTGTCACGTTTCGGTGTTTTTTACTGCACGTTTTCGATTTTTTACTGCACGAAATCCGGTCTCTAATCATAGCTTTACTTATGACTTATCTGTAAGTTGATTTTTCTCCTTAAAAAAAAAAAATAAAATGGTTGCCTAAATGATGGTATTCAAGCCTGAGAGATAATCACGCTCAGCCGCCAGGTTTTTTCCCCATTTATGGGTACCCACTTTATAGAGTCTGGGTCTGCCCAGGAGGGTCTCCAGATCCCAGGATCGCCCCCCGGCTGAAATAACAGAATAAATAATATTCTGTCCATAACCGGGATTCGAACCCAGTAGACTAGCGCTCTATCCACTAGACCACGCCGCTCCCATTTTTCTCCTTATAACAGGTTTATTTGTAGGCGCGTGCGCCTAAAAGGTCCCTCTAAGCAGTCAACCTATAACACGCTAGCTAAGGGACACACTAAATAATACACGCGTGCGCGGGACTGCACGTTAGGCTATAATTTGGCGGCTCCTCTGGAAGACTCAAAGGTAATGAATGCCTTGCCGATCATCTAAGCACTAATAACTGCCTCCTGTTTGTTCTGTTTCTTTGTTGCGTGTTTGTTTGTTTGCTTGTTCTCACTAATAACAAGCCCTTGGCCTGACCCGGTGGGGGACTTCTCTTATCGCACTCCCATCCAACAAATTACTTTTTGTTTTAATTTTCCTCCTGTCTCAGGGAACCGCTTCACGAAAACCTAATTTACAGCTATTAATTACGTCTTTCATTTTTTACTCATTTCTTCGTTTAAATGGGATAAACTTCTATAAGTAACTGACAACAGATGTTTACGTGCTGAAAAAAACATTTTTATTTTTTATACATTTACGTGGTATTAAAATATCTTACATTAACATATAGAAATATAATTGAGAAAAAGTAAACCATTGTATTATATTATATGGGTGAGCCCCATCACCTCAATTGTTTAACTACTATTTTGTAAACAACACAGTGACAAGATATCGTTAAACAATCTTAAAATGTAACATGTTTACAGTAAAAACCTGCTTAACTACATACATTATAAGTATCAAATCTCATGTTGTTTATTAGGGATCTGAAAAAAAAAACCATTATACTAAACAATTTAAAAATTGTCAATAAAAAATATTAAAATTTGTAATATCAATTACAAATTAAAAAAAAAAAAATCTAGTGCCACTACTTTCACTTATCACGCCTTAAAATCACAGTTAAAATTTAAAACCACTTTTTAAATTTTCAAGCATTGTAAAATAATAAAAAATTGTTGTTTCAGAAGAAACGTTTATTTCAGATTAAATAATATAACAGTAGAAACTATTATTTACAAAAATTAATTTAAAAAAAAAGATGGTAATAGAAAAATATTTTTACTGTTTCTTGTTCAGTTCATTATCAAATTCTTTTGATTTATGAGTTTAATCAAAATCATTATTTTTTTTTTAATTCCATAAGGAGTCTGTATCTATAAGGTGAATCAAACAACGACTGGCAGTTTTCATTTTCTATTTAAGTATTAAGAAATTAAATATAGCATACGGACGTGGTATATATATATATAATTTATAAATTTGGAGGGGAAAAATCTTGACTCGGTAAAGTAATTGATGTGAATGCTTACTGGATTTGTCACCTGGAAAGAAACAAATAATTGATAAAATTCTTACTAAACTATAATTTGCAAACGAAACTAAAGTAAACGCGTGTCATATCCTTGTAACGCCTATTTCTATAACAGCAATAAATGCGATGTGGTTGAGAAAGAAGCTCTGGGTTATGTTGAGTATTGTCTCATCACATATTGGGGACAAACTTCGCTTGAGATTCACCGTCTGATTGAAAATATTGTATTAAAGTATGAACGTTGTTCATTTATTTACTATTTTTTATTTTTCCCTAGTGTTTCTTTGTTATGATCATTATTATTTTTTGTAAATATGGTATGAATACAATTTCAAATCACTACTATTATTGTCTCTTGTGTGACAGAATGTAATATTAGTTTATAAATAAGTATATAATTATAAACAATCGAAAATTAACAACAATTACATAGTAAGCATTTAATTTTTTCGAATATCGTCCATACATAATACAATGCCTCAATGTAATTAACTATTATTTGACTAGTATTACAATCTAGCCATGAGATATCATATTTATATAGAAACTATTTGTCACCTTTATTAGCCAGCTGTGTCAATTGTTTTTTTCTTCGATATATCTTATAATTTGAATCAATATCCTGAACGCGATATCGCATGCGGGCTACAATTATAAGTCGTCTTCTGGACAATCAAAAACCAGGTTGCGGTTGCCAACACCTGTCCGTCGATTGATGAGCTGATGGTCAGGTAAAGTATACTTAGTCCTGGGCTGGCTCGAGTCCAGGCATCTGCCTTCCTAATTGCTGTGCTCAATTGTTTAATTAATATCCCGCCAGATTGGGACGGGCAGCGATTAGGGGACATTTGAGCCAGGAGAGAATAAACACAATGTGTACCACAGGACGCCCGGTGAGCTCCTGTCTATAAATAAAGAGCGGGGACCCCGGAGGCTGTCATACACACCCCAAAGACAAATCAGCCTTTATTAGCCGGAGGAGCAATTACTTAACGTCAGCCAGAGCGGGTTTTTTTAGCCGTTCCCCGCGGGACTGGCTCCCGAAATAGGCGGAATAAGACGGATCGCCGGCAGCTCTCCGCCCGACGGCTTGCTCGGGGATTACATCCCGGCCGAGGATCTCCAGGGTGACCGCTAGGGGCAGAGGTGTCCTTGTCGTCGCCTTCTCCTTTTCTTTTTTTCAGCTTCAGGCTTTTTCAAAGAATAATATTTCAATCTTTGTTTATTCATTTAACCTGACTGTCATGTTACTGTGGCCAATCGGACGATGCTATAGTGGAAGTCCTACATTTTGCCTATCCAGGTTTAATTAGAATAGGTATTTTTAGCGAGTACCTGACATCGGACCGCCACTTTACGTGGATGACATAACCAACGATTTTTTTAATTGTAAAGTCCTCTGTTCTGAGCTGAACCAGTGGCTTTGGACAAAGAAGGCTATTATGCTAATCACTATACAACAGGTGACCTCAAACACTATCAGTAAACAGTAAAGAACTGTTGTTTGCTGAGCTAGTTGTATTGTTTACTAAAACATTGATAAATGTAAGAACATTATTTTATTTAAAGATTAAACTACATCAGCTGAGATTTGACTAAGAGATTTAATGTTGGAAAATGGTCGATATTTTGTGTGGAAATGGATAAAATGTAAGGTTTTGACGATTATATATAAAGATGGAAATGGGAAATTGTAATAATTGAGTTAAGATTTCAAGGTATGTAAAAGTATTATGATAAACTATATACAAAACATTATCAAACTTAATAAAAAAAAAATATATATATCTTGATTTTGAAAAGTGGCTTTAGGATATACCTGAAGATAAGGCAAACTTTGTTGAAATTTTGGATGATATGGTTATAATAAAATATGGTTGAAACAAGAGTTGTTCCATTCCATATTAAAATATATTAAATAGTTAATAAGTGAGTAATAAAGGACGAACTATTTGCAGGTGTGTGCATATTGTAAGCTTATCTTGAAAACAAAAATTACGAAAATAAGAATAAAAATTTAATAGTCATATAATACACTTGGGAAGCTGAAGATTTTAGGGGAAAAAAACAAAACAAGCATAAGGTAATGAAAAGTGATGAAAAACGCAAGAACTTAAGATATGTTTGTTGATAATAATGTCTTATAATGGATTTTGGGCTCAGTACATACAGAGATTCACACTAGTCCTTGGCCAACAGCCATGAAATAAAGTGATTAGACTGAGATCACTCTCAGGAACCAGGTTTCTCACCATTTTTCGATATTCACTTTATAGAGGCTTAGTGTGCCCCAGAATAATATTCTGCCACAGCCAGGATACAAACTCGCAATGCGGAGAACAGTAGACTAGTGCACTCTTGGCTCCTTTTAATGCTTTATTAATATTTTTACGTAATTAAATGTAATTTATACAATTTAAAAAAATTAATTTTCATCGCGACAATAGGCAATAATGTTATTTTTATAAAAAAAATAGAGGACATGTTTGGCATGAAGGATGTGAGTACACCTTGACACCTTCTTCCAAAGTGAAATTGCTAAGGACTTTAGACAAGCAGATATCTTAACCATCTCATTCTCGGCGTTCTTCTAGTAAGCTCTGTCTGGCATATCCTTTGTCGCCATGTTTTGAATAAGCTGCTTGTAATGTCTGTTAAGTTTTAAATAGAATTTCTTCTATGGACTACGAATGTAGTCTCAAACAGAAAGTTGGCAAAGATAGATTTTTTTGAAGTTTTGGGGCAAACGTACCAGTCCATAACCTTTATCAATGTTCTATTTAATCTAGAATAATAGTTTCCTTGGAAACTCCACACACACACACACACACATATATATATATATATATATATATATATATATTATAATATTTATATTTATTATTATTATTATTATTTATTATTATTTTTTATACCCTTTATCAATGAAAATTCTGATTCACTAAACCTTTCAAAATTGATTTCAAGAAGGGATGAAAATGAATTTTAGGTGTATTAGTATTTAATGTTTTAAGATAACTTTATTATACTCAGAAAGAATTGTTCTTGAAAACGAAATCCAAAGATAAATCATAGTTTGCCAGTGAGAAGCCTTTAGACATATTATTTAGACATTTAGAAAACTATTTCAAGAATCCATCTATAAAATATAGCTTTGACACCTGCTTTCTGTTTTAGTGGCGTTGCACAGGGACCAAAACACTACCGTTTAATAGCACCAAACCGGCTATTAGGAATATCTTCCTTCTAAGCAGCACTAAGGTTAATATTTTATGACAGTAATAAAAGGCGTCGTATTACAACTGCCCGTATCTTCTCTCCTCTTTGCCGATCCTGAGCCCGCTATAAATGTTATCATACCCGGGCTATTTATGATACCCTCAATCGGAAAATGTTTACATCTGGAAATTTCTGTTTACTTAATTTTATTACTGATCTCTTCGATAGCAAAAGAAAAATCCCAGTGAAGGTTAATACGACAATAATTATCCTTTAATATTTAATATACCTCCGTACTATGGTGCAAAGGTTAACTCTAGCAGATGGCCTGAATACAAATAACAACTTAAGGCAGAGAGTAATAAGTTGATAGGCAATAACTTTAGTAAATAATGTGAAATATAAATAATGAAATAAAACAAGATACATTCTATAAAATATAGATAGTTAATTTACTATCTGTATATCAAGGGTGAGGATGGGGTTTCTAATATTTGGATTATTTATATTTATTTGGCAATCCTTTTAAGATTCAATTTCAAAGAGAACGTTTCAATGCTTTGACTCAGACACTCTCTCTCTAAATATAAGTATAATAAATATAATATATATATATATATTATATATATATATATATATATATATATATATATATATATATACACATAGAGAGAGAGAGATTTAATAAATGGAGCTTCACTCACAGCATCTCCCCCGGGTATGTGAGACCCGTCAGCCAACTGGTGGCCATTCACAAAATTAGGCGTAGGGCGTTCTGATATTAGCTTGTGCATAATAGAGCCTTTTATTATGACACAGTGATGTAATATATACTAATATTATAAAGCTGAAGTGTTTGTTTGTTTGCTTGAATGTGCTAACCTCAGAAACTACTGGTTCGAATTGAAAAATTCTTTTTGTGTTTGATGATCCATTTATCGAGGAAAGGCTTTGAGCTATATCAACATCTTTGAGCTATAACATCACGCTTTCACAATAGGAGTGAAGAATCAGTGGATAATCTGGAAAAAACGGGGAAAATTAACCTCGCATCCCAATGATTCAAAATGATTTACCTTTAAATTTTAAAATGATTCCCGTTGTTATTTTTTGCTGTAAGAATTAATAAATCACCGGGGCAAACATTTAAACAAGTAGGAATCGATTTACCTCCGGGCTGCTTTATATGTCGCATTGTCAAGATTAGATTGCGGAGGAAATCAGTAAGTTCATCTGCCAAAAAAAAAAAAAAAATTAAAATTATTATTTGCGCAAAAGTACTTTAAAATATATTCTTTTAAAAACTTGTTAATAGAGATCATAATAACCGAAATTGACGCAGACGAAATCGCGGGCAACGGCTTCACCTTTTATATATGATATATATATAAGCTCAATAGGAAGGATAAAAAACACAGGTTTACCTAGCAAAGGCATTCTTGGATTAGGAAAGTATTTGAATTCAGCCATGACAGAATGAGTTCAACCCTCAACTATCCCCCCTCAGATAGATGAACCCTGGTTGTTAAGTTAACTATTGAATTATTTATTACATTGCACATGCGGTTTTTGAAATGCAGCTCTGTCAGCCAGTCCACCCTTCGATTCAATCCCCTGCCTCTGTGTAGCCAATACATCAGATCACATTGCTGGCTTTGACTTATGTTAATGAACCTACTTATCATGAGAACTATAAATTTTATCGATTAACGGTGTTTATAGAAATAAGTAACAACAATATAAATAAACATATTTTTTCTTTGATTGTCCTACCAACACAAGTTCTTAAACAGCACTTGTTCGTTACTTTTAATAGAGCCAAATATGGAGAAATAGATTTCAATGAGTCTATTGAATGAGTCTCTAGGTCTCTAAGTAATGCTTATGACATTTTAAAAACAAACAAAGTTTTTAAACTTCTCTGTTCTCATTATTCGATATAAAAATTATTACACCTCCGTCCTATAAAACATAACCGTCAGTTATTAGTACTTGTTGTATAAATGAGAATAACCTTGATTTCTAAAGGCTTTAATCGACATTAATACTTAACATATGTTTTAAATGATAATGGTATAAATAATTGGTTAGGTTTGTAAATTCCTTATCACTCTCCCCCGCTTTATTTAAAAACATAGTCCTTCAAGTAGGAGGGAGGTCTTGAGATGCGAGTAGACCTGCGGAGTGGCTGGTTCTCTCCAGAGCTCTCTGCTGTTTGGTCTAGGCGATCATCTGGCTGAGGATGTGCTTCGGTCGGGGCAGCCTCTTCACTGACAGCTTGTGCTGGCGGAGGATCGTCATCTAGCTCGGGACGTTCGTCTGGTTCCAATAAGTCTTCTTCATAGGATTCCGAACTTCCAGCGGAAGCGAGGTGCTGCAGATTAAGTGTTGTCTCCTTCCCGTCTGGCAATCGTACAAGAGCGTAATTTGGATTGGACTCCAAGAGTTCGACTTCCTGGACGAGGGGATCATATTTACTACCCCGAACGAAGTTTCTCATTAATATTTTACCAGGGGTACTTAACCAAGAAGGTAGAGCTACCCCATATGTGCCTTTTCGCTTGTGAAAGAACATTCTCTCGTGAGGAGTAGCGTTGGTAGCTGTGCAGAGTAATGACCGAATGCATTTTAATGCTTTAGGTAACACTGTTTGCCATTGTGTAATCGGCAGGTTTTTTGAATGAAGAACCAGAGATATCGTTTTCCATATAATTCCATTGTACCTTTCCACTTGGCCATTTCCACAAGGATTATAAGGAGTTGTACGGCTCGTAGCTATCCCTTTGGAATGTAGATACATCTCGAGCTCTTTGGAGATGAAGGAAATGCCTCGATCTGAATGAATATAACCTGGATAGCCAAATATTGAAAATATCTGGCTTAATGCACCAATCACAGTTTTTGATGACAAATCCTGACAGGGGATGGCAAAAGAATATCTTGAATATTCGTCAATTACAGTAAGAAGGTATTTGTACCTATTATCAGATGGCAGAGGTCCTTTATAATCTATGCTCAGCCTTTCAAACGGGGTTGTTGCTTTGATGAGAGTACCTTTCGTTCTGTAAAACCGAGGTTTTATTAATGCGCAGGTTTTACAAGCCGACGTTACTTTTCTAATTTCTTCTATAGAATACGGGAGATTTTGAATTTTCAAGAAATGAGACATGCGAGCTATCCCTGGGTGACACAATGATACGTGAAGAGATTCCAGCTTAGTTATAGAATGTGCAGTACTGCAAAATCTTGAAAATGCATCAGCTGCTAGATTTTGTTTGCCTGGACGATAAATGATATCGAAGTTGTATGCGGCCAATTCTAAACGCCATCGAGTGAATTTCTCATTTTTTATTTTTCCCGGATGCTTAGTATCAAATAGGTACGAAATGGATTTCTGATCGGTGATCAGTTGAAATTTTCTGCCTACTAAACAATATCTCTACTTCCGAAGGGCTTCGATGATTGCGTATGCTTCTTTCTTCATTGCGGAATGATTTCGCTCAGTCTTAGATAAAGTTCTGGAGAAGAAAGCGACTGGTCGTTGGTTCTGTGTTAGGATTGCTGCAATAGCGACATCTGAAGCATCTGTCTCTACACAGAATGGCACGTTCTCTTCAACATTATGAACGACCGATTTAAGAATGCATGATCGGATATCGTTGAAATCGTTGACAAGCCGAGAATCAAGCGGAAATTGCTTACAACTTACTAGCCTACTAATTTTGTGTGAGAATTTTGGAACCCATTTAGAATAATATGAAAACATTCCAAGTGCTCGCTGCAGTGATGCTTTGTTCTTTGGGAGTGGAAAATCAATCAATGGTTTGAGTCTGTCGGGATCAGGCCGTAAGGTGTTATTTTCAATCAGGTAACCAAGAATTTTAATGGACTTTAAATTAAATTTAGACTTTTGCTGGTTAATATTTAAGTTGTATTTCTTGCAGACTTCTAAGAATTTCTTTAAGTTGCGGTTATGTTCGTTCTGATCTCTTCCACTCACTGTTATATCGTCCAGATATATGTTGACACCATCTAGACCTTCTTTTGTTTTAATTTCGTTCATTTTTCTTTAAAACGCTGCAACACCATTAGTCACCCCCATTGGAATCCTTTTAAATTGCCACAGTTTGCCAACTGCTTCAAAGGCAGTGTAAGGTCGGTCTTCTCTTCGAATCGGTACTTGGTAATATGCGCTTTTCAAGTCGATAGTGCTATGTACGTTATACCTAGCTATACTGGAAGCTATTTTCTCTACCGGAGGGATAGGGTAAGCATCGAGTAAAGTGTATCTATTAATTGTCTGAGAATAATCGACAACCATCCGTTTTCTATGCGACCCTTTTACAACTAAGACCTGTGCCCTCCATGGAGAGTTACTTTCTTTGATTACACCTTCTCTTAGCAATTCATTAATGTGGAGTCGAATAAACTTTTCATCTGCATCAGTGTGCCTTCTTGATTTTATAGCTATAGGTTTGCAGTTTGGAGCTAAATGTTCAAACAGTGAGGCTGGTCCTACCTTGGAACATGCGAGACTACTGACACTAAGAGGAGGCCTACTTCCACCAAAGGATACTGATAAACTAGAATGCTGATTAAGAATGTCGTGACCCATTATCACATCAGCACAGCAGCCCTTTAGAACACTTAGTCGGACGTTGGAATAAACATTGTCTAGCGCCTGTAAGTTTACTCTACAGTACGCCTTGATAGGCACAGCTAAATTTGATGAAGCCATGGAAACAGCAGATTCGGTAGGATATAGTTTGAGGTTATGTTTAGATAAAAAAGTATCGCTAATAAAGCTCTCTGTGTTTCCAGTATCTATTAAACCATCTGCCGAAAATCCATCGATTTTTAAAGGAATTATAGATCTTACCAAACTAGCAGGCGATGCAGCTGATATTTCTGATGGATTTAGAAGAGGGCGAACTGCTGCTGTCGTAGCCCAGCTACATTCATCTAAAGTATCATCTTGGTTCTGGCTGGAAGCTGAGGTTTTCGATTTTGATCTACAAACCCTGGCAAAATGACCCATTTTATTACAGTTTTTACAAAGAGATTCTCGAGCGGGACAAGAAGGTCGAGGATGCCTAGTGAGACCACAAAAATAACATTTTTGTGAGTTAGTTGAAGCTTTGGTAATTGAATCACATTGAGTGGATGAACATTGATCTGGAGTTTGCTGAGAGGATGTAGATGCAAGTTGAGAAGGTATCGGTTTATACGATTCGGAAAGTACTTGGGCAGACTCCAAAGCACGGGCTTTTGAAAAAGCTTCATCTAAAGTTAAATTCAGATTCTCTAATAACCTCTGCCTAATGCTTACTGAAGAAAGGCCATTAATGAATGCATCGCGAATGTACTCATCTCGATAGACATTGGCTTTTACGTCTCGAAAATTACAGTCAGCGCTGAGGGTTCGTAAGCCCTGAAGGAACTGGTCTATTGATTCTTCTGAATTTTGAAATCGAGTCATTAACGTATGCCTAGAAAAAATTTCGTTCTTTGGTTTTATGTACAGAGAATCTAAGAGGGTAATAGCTTTCTGATATGATAAAGAATCCTTAACTAATTCAAAAATAGTGTGACTCACGTGATTGTAGAAGAGACTTAACTCTTCTTCGTCCTTTGCTTTGACTGAAGTGATG
The DNA here is from genome assembly GCA_023052935.1 of Piezodorus guildinii. Taxonomy (NCBI): domain Eukaryota; kingdom Metazoa; phylum Arthropoda; class Insecta; order Hemiptera; family Pentatomidae; genus Piezodorus; species Piezodorus guildinii. Next base: position 85,627,715 of record CM041292.1, on the reverse strand, counting down.
AATGTATCGAATGTCTTCTTCCAATGGATCCATTTCGAAGTACAGTCAGGAGAAGTGTATTCTGTGTCAAATCTCTCCGGTTGTAAATATTTATCCATTTTCTCAACAGATAAATATCATTAATGTCGATTAAATTGTTGTATAAATGAGAATAACCTTGATTTCTAAAGGCTTTAATCGACATTAATACTTAACATATGTTTTAAATGATAATGGTATAAATAATTGGTTAGGTTTGTAAATTCCTTATCACTCTCCCCCGCTTTATTTAAAAACATAGTCCTTCAAGTAGGAGGGAGGTCTTGAGATGCGAGTAGACCTGCGGAGTGGCTGGTTCTCTCCAGAGCTCTCTGCTGTTTGGTCTAGGCGATCATCTGGCTGAGGATGTGCTTCGGTCGGGGCAGCCTCTTCACTGACAGCTTGTGCTGGCGGAGGATCGTCATCTAGCTCGGGACGTTCGTCTGGTTCCAATAAGTCTTCTTCATAGGATTCCGAACTTCCAGCGGGAGCAAGGTGCCGCAGAGTACCTAAAGGTTTAAGGTTATGTAGGGGAGCGCCTTAGTCTAGTGGATGGAGCACTAGTCTACTGTTCTCCAGACTCGGATTCGAACCCCGGCTGAGGAAGAATTAAATTATTCTGTTATTTCAGCCGTTAAGCTACCCTGGGTTATGGAGCCCTCGTGGAACACATCCAGCCTCTTTTTTCATTTATTTTTTGGAACATTCAATAAAGCACCCACTACCTTCCATTCATCATCCAGTTACTTTATTTCCTTAGTCTTTTAACACCTTTTTTTTATTCCATCTTAGTCGACGTTTCGGGGTGTTTCCCCATTTTCAAGACTGAAACTTAATCCTTGCTACAACATTTTTCTTTATTCATTACATAAATAGCACACATTTATTTTTTATTTTTATTGACTGATCTAAATGATATCATTTGCTTCATTACAACACGTGGATTCATAGATATCAAAAAAAAAAATAAAAAAAAATACAATTAGCTGCAATGGAAATGCTGCTAAGACTTTAATACATTTAATGATAAACTTGATTAATATAATTAATTTGAATTTTTGTCGGCGGGTGAGGGTGACATTACTTTCTGATGAGTCATATGGTCTAAACGTGGTGCTTAATAAACTGGTGCTAAGAAACAAATTATTTGGTCAATAATCCTTCGCACTTCTTCAAGGAAGACATACTTCATATTAGCATCAACTCTAAAAAACAAAACAAACTTTTTTATTATGTTTCAGACCACCTAAGGATCACGTTTTACAAGATCTGGATTTCATCTTTTCCTATTATATTTTCCTTTCATTTTCTATCGGTTTAGGATAGTTTTTATTGTTCTGTAAATCTTCCATTGTAGAAACCTTTTTCAATATATCTCCTCTGTCCTGCATCACAGCTTTCGTAATTCTTAAGCTTTCGAGATCTTAATTAATTTCTGTGAACCACCTGATGAGTTAAAAACTTGGAATTAATTATAAGCACACAGTTCCCTTTCTGCTTATGTTAACAAATAAATCGACTGATCTAAATGATTTCTATTTTATTTTTATCAGTAAATAATTTGATAACTTATTGGTGGAAGTCTAGTCGATATATAAACAAACAAAAACTGTATTATAGATTGTTAAACGTTTTTAAAAATTATATATTTTATACATAAGCGTTATAAAAAACAAATTTTAAGAAAGAGAATAAGAAGTTTTTGTTGGAAGCCTTGATGTCATTTGCTTCATTACAACACGTGGATTCATAGCTATAAAAAAAAAAAAAAAAAAAAAAAAAAAAAAAAAAAAAATACAATTAGCTGCAATGGAAATGCTGCTAAGACTTTAATACATTTAATGATAAGTATAATTTATTTTATTAAGATGTTTACATATTAATTTTGGAAATTAACAAATGTATTTAATCTACATTTCTAATGCTTCTACACTTATTTTTATAATTATTATATTTTTCATGAATTTTGTTTTTTCAAATTTGTTCCGTATGTATTAAAATTACTTTGTTGGAAGAAAAGATTTTTTTAAGGGGTTTTCAGGGTTGAAAATGATTTCAGAGAACAAGATTCTACTAATATTACTACAATATTTTATGTTTTTGTATTAAGTGCTACGTTTCGCTGCTATATGTCTCCACAGGCCTGACTATTGTCCGGTATATTACTAATTTGACTTTATGTGAAAGATTTATAAACTGGAATACCTTCCGAAGTGCATGCAAACATCTACTGCCAGCTGCCGGGTCTTGCTTTTATCTCTCTTTAACTATTTTTCACTGTTACAACTGATTATAGATATATAAATAGATAGACAGATAAACTACAATATAATTTTTTTATTTATTTGTCATTTTCATTAACATATCTTAAAAAATTGTACCTACTATTTTTTTTTAAACACATAGTGTAGGTTTTTTCGTATTTATTATTGTTAAGAGTGTAATAATCAATATTATTTATTTTATTTTTTTAAATAGATTTGTTGCTATTTACAACTATATAATGATATACATCTACTAAATGAGATACAAGATACAAATGTCATGGATTCACATGTGGGGATACTACCCATTGGCAGCTCTCCAAAGACTATGTTAAACTAGAAGGTCTCGGGGCCATCTTCTTTTCAGACGCCCCGGAGGATTATCAAGGATTGTAGAGGGAGCAAGGATTGAAACTAGTAGATTAGAGTGGGAATGGAGTTTGTCATGAAAGGAGTGGTACCTGGTTCGCGCCAAGTCAGCAACATAGGGAACGTTAAGATCTTTATGGATGAGTTTATTTGTGACAAAATAAGGAGCATTGAGGAATTTTCGAAGGATTTTTTATTACAAGGATTGGAGACGGGAAGAATTGGATGGTTTAGTATAGCCCCAATCTCTACTCCGTATGTCCATATCGGTCTTATGATATGAGCCTTTTGTACTTAGTGGAAGGTTAGAACGTTTGTCCACTAAGTGTTGAAGTAATCGCAAACGACGGGCAGTTTCTTGTCTTTTCAGTCTTGTATGATGGTTCCAAGCAAGACATTTGTTCAGGTGCAGTCCTAGGAATCGGATATGTTCAACCGGGACAAGAGGAGTGTTATTGAAGGATACTGTTGGGCAGGATGTCATAGGTTTACGACGAAGGGTAAAGGTGATTTGGTGGGATTTATTTGAATTTACTTTTATTCTCCAATTCTAATTTTATTTTAAATTAATATATTTTTCTCCAGTAGCGCTACAGGCCGTTTAGGCCCTGGGCTTCGTGTTGTAATCTTCTGGGAGATTACACTCACGTTTCTCGATGCATTTTGTAGTGTAGGGTCATCACTTCCTACTCCTAATTTTGTGATTGGCCACCATTTGGCTGAAGGGTCTCACATATCCGGGGGAGAGGCTGTGAGTGAATCTCCATTTAATTACATCCTTATAAAAGTCCCGCCGGGACTGGGATTCGAACTTACAATCTTCAGCATGAGAAACTAGCGCGCTAGCCACTCAGCCACGTGTTCCCCAGAGTTTAAATTAATTATTAAAAAAAATAAAAAATTATAATAATAATAAATAATAATATTATAATATTTATTTTATTTTCTAGAGTCATACTGGCTTTAAGAAGCCAGTCTATGTCAGAGCTAAGTAATGCACTGAAGTCTAGATATAAACGGTACATATTGTTGATGGAACAATGGATTAATAAAAACTAATTAATAATGAATTTGAAATATCAGACATATTAAGTTTAAATTTTAAAAGTAAAAAAAAAAAAAAAAAAAAAAAAAAAAAAAGAAGTATGAATTAATCTAAGTCGTCTTCAAAATAAAATTGCCATACAATTATGGATACTTCAATACTATATCATATCTACTGAGGATATTTAGTTTATGTAATCATCAACGGTTCGGGCCATTGCTCATCTTGAGCGACACCTGCTTCTGACTGTTAAATGGAAATGTTTAATTCATGGCTTTATTATATTGTATACATAATCGGCTATACAAACAGCTTATCGGTGCTAAATAAATATTGCCATGCCCGTTGGAAGTTTAGAATCGTATCATCCTTTATGTTACAAAGATTGATACTCCGGTTATCGCACGACCTACACGGACCCTGCTAATAAATGGGGAAGATGAAAAATTAGTTGATTATAAAAATTCTTATAAAACACCATCCACGGCTTTAGACATTATGAAATATGGATCTCGAGTGGGCTTAGTGCACAATAGCACGAGAACATAATTTAAATTTAAGAACATACGACATATATGGTTGAATAGACGACTGTTTCAGAACATTAAATAACGGAGATAAGTCTTGATGAAATATAGTCAGAACATTCTGCATAACTTGATTAATATAATTAATTTGAATTTTTGTCGGCGGGTGAGGGTGACATTACTTTCTGATGAGTCATATAGTCTAAATGTGGTGCTTAGCAAACTGGTGCTAAGAAAAAAATTATTTGGTCAATAATCCTTCGCACTTCTTCAAGAAAGACATACTTCATATAGGCATCAACTCTAAAAAACAAAACACTTTTTTATTATGTTTCAGACCACCTAAGGATCAAGTTTTACAAGCTCTGGATTTCATCTTTTCCTTTCCTCTGCCCATTTTATATCGGTTAGGTTAAGCTTTTGAGATCTTAATTAATTTCTTTGAACCACCTTATTTGTTTTTTCTTTTGTCAAAACAATTAAAAATTGTTTTATTCAGTTAATTTTTTGTATATCTTAATGATAATAAAAATATTTATTTATAAAATATTTACAATCTATCCTCAATACAAATATGTTTTGTTTCATGATTTCACTGGACCTTTTTCATGATAACAGAGTTTCAATTGTCCTTTGAATTTATTAATGATTATACAATATTTTGTTTACAATATATAGACAGTTGGAAAAGTAATACTTTGAATGTCATCAATTCTTTCCTAAATAAATTTCCTTTGTGCTTCTTTTCCATATTGTCGGTATTCTCTAATCATCAGTCTGAATATTACTTATTGTATACCCAAAAAATATGAGTGTTCCTTTTAAGCTCAGTTCATTGTCTTCTGGAATACTCTCTCGTCAAACAACCGCCAGACTCCATCCATATCCTCGTTTAAATCCCTCCTCTCCTGTTTACGTACTATCAGATGCTCATTGGATTATGCCAATTAGTGTAAGATAAATAGCGCTCACACTTTTTATGATTATAAATTTGAAAGTATAATTTTATTTTGTCTAGAATATGTGTGTAAAAATGTCGCAATGTCTTTTTCTTTATTTTTTTTCTAATTAATTTTCTTCAATTAAACATAATTATATACAATTTTTCGGGCCAGTTACATTTTTTATTTTGTTCATTTATGTATGTTATTTTTTAAGGACTTTGTCTTTGGTATATTATATTTTATTCTATTTTATATATTAGTATAAGGATTTTCTTTTTTTAATCGAAATATTTTTCTACTTGAAACAATTTGGAGACAGTCAGGTCTGCAAAGGGCTTAGGGTAGAACTAGTGTTTTATAGTATCAGGTTTTTAACTTTTAGTCTATGTTAAAAATACCTCTCGTAGGTAGATAACAAAAAGTAGATATAAAAAACATACATCAATATAGATTAAACAATGTAAACTGTAGTTAATAATAGGCATTAAAATGAAGACTTAAACTTTATAGAGCGAGTAGGTTGTGTTACAAAATAATGCCATTTATTTTTCTTAATGGAGTCAACCTATTTTGTATGTTCTCACGTTATTGGATGCCTATCTAAACAATGTCCCTAGGAACTAATCAATTTTTATTACCACAACGCTTACACGCGACTAAGTCTCGCTTCTTTCAACTCGAAACCGTTCAACAAATTATTCATTGAAAATTAATTTGATTTTAAAAATTTTTAATGTAACATTTTTTTTTTTTAATTAATAGATTACTAGGGATAATTCGTGATCGTTAAGCTTAACATGAAATGATTCACTTTGGCTGACTATAGAATGTGTATCTAAATAATTTTAAATTTAATAGTAATAAGATGATGAATGCATAAACAAAAAATATAATTTTTTATTAAAAATAAAAATGAAATTTCTAAAACAGATGAAGTATCGGGGTTGTTTCAGATGATAATAAATCAGCGTCAAATTGAATAAATCGTAAGTTATTAAGTGTATAGTAATAAATGTAAGATATTGTGAAATTATTGTTACCTGCCGGAGAATTATATAGTTAATTTATTGAACAAGTACTCTAGCAAAGTTCAAGAACAATTTTAAGGACACCTTACAGCTCCGTCGCAGATATTCTGCAGTTTAAAAATTATTTTAAAAAATGCTAACAACTCCCCAATTCCTCAAAATGTATAGAGGTTACAGAAAATGAGTAATTCATAATAAAAACGAAAAATTAAGAATTGTACATTATAGGGATAGGACAAAAATAAAAATAATTTGATAGACCTTAGTCTTGTATTTGTCATTCCCCATATTAATTGACGAGTGTTGAAGACAGGTTGAATCGGGGATCTATTACTCTTATCATGATTTTTTTTTTCCTCTAGGTTATTAATTTTTATTCAGAAATATTATAATTTGTCCTAATGTGGAAAATAATCATAATGCTTTCAGACCACATTCATATAACATTAACAAGGGGAAAAATTACAGTAAAATAGAAAATAAATAAAAAACAGAATAAATAGAAAAAAAATAGAAAGTTAAGATATAAGTAAACGTCTTAAACACACCACATAACTATGCACAATATTTACAATCAGCCTTGAGAATCCTATATCGGGCTTCTTCCCCCATTTATGGATGGGAAAGCCAAACGCAAAAGATCCCAGCGCCCTCCCTCAGCAACGTCACCGACTTAAGAGCCAGCGGAAGCTGAATGCGCGGTATATCCACAAACATATAGCACTAGAGGGGAAAAATCCATATTTACAAGAGGTCTCGGGGCCACTGCCGATTGAACCTTCAATAAGGATCATAGTGATGGCTATAGCTGGATAGGGATTGAGCTAAAGGAATGATAAATAAGGTTCAATTTAACAAACATTAACTGGAATGTCGATAGTCCCAAGAGGTAATTTACGTGAGATGTCATAGGGAAATAATTTTAAATGACTTTAGCGTAAAATATTTGTAAAGCCTCGGCTTTTAGTTCATACATGCTCAACACAGACAAATTCAATGTTACAAGTGATGAATTGCTAGTTATCATTGATGTGTGGCTGCTTTTGCAACATCACATCCTTAAAATTGGTCATTTTTAACATTTTGAAAATAATGAGATAAATAAGTATGCATAATATAATGAACGATATTTGATTTCTGTATCGTTATTACATTAAATACCTATCTTCTATAAGTTTTAAAATTTTCACATTTAATATTTCGCGGATTGAAGTGAGGGTTTACTTAGAGCCTAGTCATTTTTCATCTTTTCCATTTACTCCACATGGCCATTTCTGGTATACAGAGTTTCGGTAGTAGTGGTATTTCGTATGAAATGTACATGCTATAGTGTGCCTTACTAAAAGTCTAAATATATGAATATTTCATATTTAGGATTTATAATTTTAGAATATGGGGATCCTTGAAAATGAAATTACTGAATAAAGGGTTCCATGAAAATTTTTGTTCGGAATCACTGGCCTAAATAATGCAGTTGCTTTGGATGCTGATACCATCATGCCTTATCATGTGAGTTATTATTTCGATATCACCTTGGATTATTGTTATGTGAATTAGGTAACAATAAACATTGTAGTTGCTACTTAGCCACTTAGTAATATAATGTAAAGAATTGTTTCCGTGATCAATCACTAAGTCATTTTAGGCAGTAGATGTTTAGATAAACATTATTTTTGCGTTGCCAAACTTGAATTATTACTGGAAGGAGCAGGAGCTTCCGAGGGACGATCCAGGAAGATACAGAGGCCCTGTATTAAGATATAGGAGCGACTGCGGCGGTTGCTAAACCTTATCTGGGAGGGAAGGGAGGCACTGATGAAGGAAGCCTAATGTTTACATTATGGTAATCCTCCTCCTCTTGGTGGTCCGCTTTACGAGTCCTCGTCGTAAACTGCCATCGCACTCCGCTAATAACAGCAACCATCTCCTTCAACCTCTGATTTTACGTTTGCCTCAGATGAGATCTCCTGGCCTGGGGAGGCAGGCGGTTGAAAGTTTGGTTCTGAAAGAAGTAACGTAGGAAAATAACGTTCTTAATAAAAAAATTATGTAACTTTAGCGTAAGATTGTAATACTTTAGGTTCAGAAATCAGTAGTCTCAGAATAAGTATTCTTCAAGTATTATTCATGATTACGTATTAGGTAATAACTGTGAATTAATAATGGAGTTATTTCAATTGCAGAGCCATCTAATTTTTTATTTGAGTAAAGAGAGATAAATTGCTACTGCCCGAAAACAATGAAATGACGGAGAGGTTGCTTACTAATGCAAAGAAGAGTAGATTCGATATAACATAGTTGTTGTTGCATAATAAAGGTTATGAATAAGGAATATTTATTTCAAATTCCTTATATTGAAGAGTATAATTATACTAAATAATTGATTTGGAACTTTCTATTCATTTTATATTTATTTGTTATTACATTAATGAACCGATCATTATTCTTTAGTGTTCGAGGTCCATAATGCCTCATCTGCAGAATCAAAATTTTTCATATTGAATTATTATAGGTCATATTTCATCTCATATCTTTATTTCTATATGTCAACTATGGTCATCATAATAATTTGGTCACTATTTAGTTACATTTAATTCCATTATCACATCTATCGACTTGATTAAATATTTGCAACTGCTTAGACTAACAAGTATCAAGTAGAATAGAAAAAGTTGTTTTGCTAATTAGTAAATACATCAAGTAAATAAGCTATATGATAGAAAACAATAAGAGAAAATGCCCATTGGCAGCACTCCACAAAGTAATCTAAACAAGAAGGTCTCCGAGAACATCTTCTTTTAAGACGCCTCGGAGGAATTACAGGAATGGAAGAGGAAGCGAGGATTGAACCTAGTCGGTTAGATTGGGAGTAGAGTTTGTAATGGAAGGATTGATTCCTGGTTCGGGCCTAATCAGCAATTTATGGAACATTAAGATCCTTGTGGATGATTTTATTCGCGACAAAGTAAGGATCATTAAGTATTTGGGATTGTAAGGATTGAATAAGTCCTATATGGTGATATAGATGAGCCTTTTGTACATAACTGGAAGGTCAGAGCGTCTGTCCAGTAACTGCTGAAGGAAGCGAAAGCGATGGGCAGTTTCAGTCTTGTGTGCTGAGTATTAGAGATAAAAGTTCTTGTTCTTTGTGTCACATATATACAAACTCAAGTCTGCAGTCTCTGTTCAGTCCAAAATTATATAACATGGTAGGTATAAAGGAGTAAAGTAAACAGTTATTTTTGTTACAAAAAAAAAAAAAAAAAAAAAAAAAAAAAGGTGATATGCCTAAATATAGTATCAAGATTTAAAATTAAGTGGAAGGATAAAGTGAACCAGGGAAAACCAGCGATGATTTGGCTGATGCCCTTCTCAGATTTGGCTGATGCCCTTCTCAGTATTTCCGATAAAGCGAGTTATTGCTGCTGGTTGGAAATATGAAATACGTTGATTTAAATCCGCATGCAACCTCTGGTGAGAGCAGAGGGGCAGGTGCACTGCTACATGCCGCATCCTGCTCCTGTAACAGATCCTCGGTCCTCATCTTCCTTTGCTATAAGTCACCCTTCTCTCCAGAACCTACTTTAATTTAAATTAGGACCGATTCTTAAATTTTCTTCTTTTTTTTTATGACTTCGGTGTCTCTCGAGAAAGCCATATATTAAGGTGTTATTTGTTTCGAGTTAAAAGCTGACAGAACTTATGTTGAACATTTGTTTATCATTGTATTCAGTCGTTATATCGCTGAAGGCATTATAAAGATAAACGCTGATAGCAGCGATGATAAATACGCAAGATATTTAAGACTGCCAAATCCCCGGGCTGGAGTCACGGAAAGGATTTAAAACGGGTTAACGACTCTCACCGTATTAATGACCCGTCTGTAAATCCAGATAACAGGATTTCTTGTTGGTTTTGTGTTTTATATTCAATTCTCTATAATTCATAATTTTGCTAAGCTGTATTTATGTTCAGGTTTGGTGGCTTAGTGTGAGAGACATTGGAATCCATACTTCTTGGACCAAATTCAAGCTTTGGCTAGAAAAGATTATTATATGTCCAATCAAAGTGTGTACCAAACCTCTATAAACTGGATATATTTTTATCTAAATAAACGGTGTTAAATAGAAACCTAAATGTGGATAATGATCCAGTCTACACTATTTCTTTTTATAATATTTGGTTATGAAAAAGTACTAGTCTTCAAACATGTATACACTAATATAAAATATATATGTAAATATAACTCGTTATTTTACTATCGAATTTTTTCGTTTCACCTTTATCCAAGTATTGTCTTTCTAATTAATTTTAAACAGGCTATCGAGAGTAATTTACTGTTTTTTTTAGATCTTCTTCCAGTGATGCGACAGGCCGTGTAGGCCCTGGGCCTCGCGGTGTAAACTCCTGCAAGTTTTACACTCACGTTTCGTGAAGCAATTTTTAGTGTAGGGTCATCACTCCCTACGACTAATTTTGTGAGTAGCCACCATTTGGCTGACGGGTCTCACATACCCGGGGGAGAGGTTGTGAGTGAATCCACATTATTTTTTTTTCCTTAAAAAAGCCCCGCCGGGACTGGGATTCGAACTCAGAACCTGTAGCATGAGAGACTAGATCAAATATTTTAAAGATATAAACCTCCACGATAATGTCCATAGTTAAATTGGATTTCTGACCCATCAATGGTCTGAGGATTGAAAATGGTAATAAAATCACATCAGCATAACATTCCCTTCTAAAACCATAGGACAACACATGTCTCTTTGTTTGTTTTGAAGAATGTTTTCCGCTCTATATACCGGAGGATCTTATATTCTAAGCCTATCACGAACCTTTCCTTTTTCTCGCAAAGTTCTGCAGTAGGGCTTAAGGAACTTTTACTGTCTTCAACCCCACTAAATACTTTTATAAAGAAGTCTAAGATATAACGAAAGGTCAATACGATTAGAAAAAAAGACACGAGCAGGGAATCGGATGGTGCTCAGGTGTTGTGTCGAAATTTGTCAAAGGCAGAACCGGCAACACTAAATTGGTACAACTAATCGCCACCAGGAGGTTGTTAGCACCACTGCTCAGCTCTGCTATTAATAATATTAATGAAAAAGTGGTGGCCTGTCGTCGGGATTGTTAATGCTCCCTGGAAGGCGAAGACATCCAGAGGAGACGCCTCGATAGGAGGGAATTAAAGGGAAAAAAGGGAGGATTCTTAATGAATAATATATAAAATGACAGGTATAAAGGAACCTGGGAGCCCGAGAGGAGATGCTATCGCCGCTCCCGCCTTTTTATCATCCCGCCAAGTCTCGGATCAGCGGAAAAACATGTCCGACTTTCAAGGCCGTAATCGCTGCATCTACATCATCCGCTCTTCTAGGGTATCCGCTCATATATTCACCGCTCCTCTTACCCTAGATATGCGGGTTCCAGTGTCGGTAGCAGAGTCCAGCCTCAGACTTGAAGAAAGGGGCGAATAACTATTCGTTCATAAAACTAAGGAATAAAAGAAACGATTGAGCAAATAAGACCATTCAGGTAAATTAATCGCCTTTCTGAAAATCGAATACAATATGAGATGAATAGAAAACAATATTTGTTAACTTATAAAATGTAAAACTTGTCATATTTATATTGAGTACCCTACTATAAGAAAAGGATACTGATAAAATAGAAGGAAAGTCGAAAAAAAACAACTCTCAAATCGGAAAGAATCAAATCAGATGGCCAGAAATGGAAAACGAGTTCTAGAACTTCCAGGAGAGTAATAATTTAAGGTATAATACGCATACTTAGAATTGTGCACTTCCAGTTTACGGAAGGGTACGTTATAAGACGCCTAGAAGCAGCAAGCTGTGAAAAATGCAACTATCCCCTGCAAACTGTGCAACACATGCTAATTGAGTACACACTAGTCCTGCAAATCGAGGGTAAAGGTTGGTCTAAATAAATTAATGAAAGAAATACTCTGGAATGAACAAAGAAAAAACAAATACATTGTGAAATGAAATTTATTCTGAGTATTATCATGGAACATAATTCATTTGATCACTTTGATTTATTTTAATATCGTTCAGACTAGGGTGTTTGAGGAGGGCAACTATTATAGAATATTCTAGTAAATGGGTTAAACAATTCAACAGAATTAAAGTTGCATATTGAATTTTGCCTCCGAGGCCCATCGCCACGAAATAAATTTAATTCTATAATTATAAAATACAGAGTAATGAGCCTACATAATAGAACATACACTTTATACTTATTTGGTTTATCGCAAAATTGAAGACAAAAAAAAACGAATAATTTGTCTAAGAGCCAAGGTAACTTACAATAAGATCATTATAAATTGAATGGTGAGTTTTGAAAGCAATTATGAATTGTGATAAACCTAAAATGATTTGGTATTGCCTCAAAATGAGAAGATATGCTTTAGGACCTCTTGCCAGATAATAATGCTCTTCACAACAGTACATCCTGAACAATCTAGGCATCGAGAACACTTGAAGTCGTGAAAAAAAAATTAAAACCACACAATTTTTATACACTTTACATAAATGGCTATAAATAACAACAGCGAATGAATTTTTAATTAATAACTTTTCTATTCGGAAGTAATAAGATAAACTCGAAGAAAGCGTAAGCAATTCATCGAAATAGACAGAATATTAAATTAAATATAGAGAAAATCCAGTGTGATTGTCACTAAATCCTATTGCATCACTGTTTTAATGACGAAAATTAAATTATAAATTAAAGGTTACCACTTAATATATATGGCATTGTGAGAGTATGACAGTGTAGTTGACGGTGTCATTTGAATCTTAATTCTTTGGCCCGTGTTCAAGCCTACTCATACAAGAATATTTACTACCTCTTACATCAGCTTGCGGTCGGATTTTATTAATTTGGGTATTCTGTCGTTAGTAAGGATCGATGAAAGTGCTCACCAGATTAGCACCGTTCAAAATCGGTATAAGATAATATTTTTTGTAAAATTATTAGCACACAAACGGTACTGTTCTTAAACCAATCTAGTTTGTTTATTTATTTAACGTCACTTTATGCTACTATGGCTAATCAGACGATGCTACAGTGGGAGTCTTAAATTTTGCTTATCCAGATTTTACTAGGATAGGGATCTTTAACGAGTACCTGACATCGCACAGGCTCGGGACCACCTTTTAACGTTCCCTCCGAAGGGCGGCATAACTAAGGATTTTTTATTTCCACTAAAAAATCCTAGGACGACCTGCGGGTTTGTTGTTCTTAAATAAATATTGCACTAAAAAATTAGTTTTCACTTTTCTCCTTTAGTTATACATGAAATTCGTTCAACCTATATATTTAGCTGTTTATTAGCAATTTTAATCAGATGATATGGCCAATTTTATAAAATCCACAAAATTAAAGTTACTTTAGAGGAACAAATTTTAAAATATTGGTATTTAAGCCCTGTCAAACTATTTCAATCAGAATAAAACCTACATGATATTAAAGCCCGTTTAATTTTACATCTTTGTAGCGAGTTTGATCGAAATCGTCAGAGCCGTTTTTGAGAAAAACGTAAATAGGTTCAAAATGCATGGTATAAAGTTGCTCTTCTGGTTGGTTGATTTTCATGAAAAAGTTGCTGTAACCTCTAGGGCGCATAGTTGTTCTAAATAAGATATTTCTGTTTTCTCTTACGAATTTTAGTTTTTGCACTAGACTTACCATATACGGACACACACAGAGACCTATTTGCGGGACTTCGTCATTTGTGCTCAGGGGACCCTAAAATGTATATTTCCGTTGAAAACTGGAATTCAAAAATTTTCACGATCGCTGTACTTTCCCTTACTATATATTCCATATATAGGTAAGCGAAAGTAAGAAAAAATTAAACACAATAAGTCCTTGGAGTTGACAAAAACCTGTCTTTTTAACTATGACTAGTTCAGTTCCCATAACTATCAGTTAACAACTGTTCGTAAAAGTTGAAAGCGATAAATTATAATTTATGTAATAAAATCAAACAAAATAAAGGCCTAGAAAATAAATTCATCCAGTAAACTGATACAAGAGGGCTTTATAGAACCGACTGGATGAGGCAGGGACATAAAGGAAGGACATAAAGTTTACGATAAACGGCTGGTCGGAGAAATATGAATGGAGTGTAGAACAGGGGGCTCGTGGGGGCGATAGAATATCTAATCAGCACACTTGTTTTGTAAAACTGTCACCTCTTCATAGTCATTATTACTTGGCAGTTAATTCTGAGTCCGACCGCGTCCGTTTCGGTCCTCGTGCACAATGGCTAGTGATGCCTCATCTCCGATCTCCACTTAGATCTAGAATACTTTAGTGTCCTTCATCCGCGATACTGTTAAAAACCTTCTTAAGGCTACAATTGAATACCAAATCGAAGGTACTTTTATTTAGGCAAATTATACGTCATATAAAAGTTATTTTAGTTTTCGGGTAAACGATATATTGCATTTTTTTTTTTTTTTTTATCTCGAATTTAATCATGTCTTCAGTTATTGAGTTTTAAATAAATGTTTGTTATTGATTTTATTGAAATTTACAACTGTATATTTTCATACAAGTAAATATGCTATTTTATGATAAAAGACATGAAAAAAAAAAAAAAAAAAACATAAAGGGAAACTGCCCATTGGCTGCACTGTATTAGTGAATCTTAACGAGAAGGTCTGAGGCCATCTTATTCTCAGACGCCTCGGCGGATTGTCAGGAATTGAAGAGGAAGCAAGGATTGAAACTGGTGGATTAGAGTGGGATTGGAGTTTTTCGTAGAAGGTGTGATGCTTGGTACAGCCTAAATCAGCAACATATGGAAGATTAAGGTCTTTGTGGATGATTTTATTCGTGACAAAGTATGGAGCGTTAAGGATTTCGCGAAGCATTTTGGATTGCAAGGATTGGATACGGGAAGAGTTTGATAGTTTAGTAGAGACCCAAAGCTTAACTCCAGATATGTTTTTTGATTGACAAGTTAATATTGAAGTAACCGAAATCGGCGAGCAGTTTCTTGTCTTTTCAGTCTTGTATGCGGATTCCATGTAAGACTTTTGTCAAACAGGAGGCCTAAATAACTGATCTGTTCAACCGGGGCAAGCGGGATATAATTAAAGGACACTGTAGGGCAGGAAGTCATTGTTTTACGACGAAGGGTAAAGGTAATTTGATAGGATTTATTGGAATTGATTTTAATTCTCCGATTCTGACACAATCCCTTAAGATCTCTGATGTGGGATTGGAGAGTTTGAGAGGCAATACTAGGATCTTTATTAACTGATAGCAAGCGTCATAGGCATAGGTAGAAAGGAATGTGTTAGGATATTAGCTGTAAAGAATGGGTCCTAGGACACTGCCTTGAGGAACACCAGCAGACTGAGTAAAAATGGATGAATTGGAACGATTGTGGTTAATTTTAAACGTTCTATCAGAGAGGTAAGACTAGATGACGAGGAAGTATACTGGAGAGAGGAATTTAGGGAGTTTGTACAGCAGTCCTGGGTGCCAGTTTAAATAAATTAAATTTAAATTTATAATAAGATAAAACAAAGTCGTGGATTTGTCTTTTCAGGCTCGGAGATCGAATTTCAAGTTTGTTATTGTAACATCTTTTTTTAAAAAATCATAAATTTCAGCGATATTAGTTAGTTATAGCATTGTTGATAACCAAACTTCGTATTCCTTGTACAATGAAAGTCTCTACATATGTTTCAAACCTGAAAGATTTCAAATCTAAAGGCTTTAGAGAGATGCACTGGATTTTCAATTACATATTGATGGCATCACACTATAGAAGTCGAACGAGATTTCTGCATGAAATAAAATGATAATATTTATTTTATTTTTTTTAAACATTTTATTGATATTTACAACTGTACTTATAATAAACACAATAAGTGTCATAAACAAACGTCATAATTGTCATAAACATAAAAATGTCTTATGAAGAACTACCCAGTGGTAGCACTTCAATGTCAATTTGATTCGGTAGGTCTGTCTCGTGGCGATTGTCTTTTCAATCGCTTCGGAGGGATGTCAGGAATAGATGTGTACAAGAGGATTCGTCGGGAGTTTGGAATTTGTGAAAAGATGCATATTGATTTTGGGATAGCTCTGCGACAAATGGAATAATTAGGTCATTATGGATGATTTTATTCGTAACGAAAAAGGAGCATTGAGGATTTTGCGAAGAATTGTGAGGATTGAACGCAAGAGGAATTAGATGGTTTAGTAGAGCCCTAAAGTTCGATTACAAAATGATAATACTAAGAAAATAATTTAGCTCGTTTAGTTGATAAAACGAACTGAACTTTACCGTGTATAAAAACTACTGTTTAATGAGATGTATTTAGTTCTGGAAAAACCTGTAACTAATGCGATATCTAGGTCTTTATCGATAAATATTGACAAAGTAAGGCGGGATGTTCGATCAATTAAATCCAATTATTTTTTCTAATGTAAAATTATTGCTGTTTATTATCTATAGATTGACTGATTTAAAATCCAAAGCAACGATACCATGCTGACACCCTTAATCAAAATTAATTTTGGGTCCTCCTACTTTTGGGTCTCTTTTATTCATTACTGGATTGATCTACAATTTTTGTTTGATGCATTTTTATGGTAAAACTTATCGTTTTGCTGAAAATCTCATTTTGTTGACCTTTGGCCTTGAATAGATTTTTTTCCATATAGGGGAAAAATAGGGAACTTTCAAATTTTATTTTTAATCATATTTTCAATCTTACTGATTTTCAGCTAGGTGGGAATTTATGTATCTTTGCTCTTATTTTTTGGTCTAATTGGACCGGACTATGGCTAACATATACAAAGTCTTATAATTTGGTAAAATAACTCAACTTATTCGTCACTAAGCTCTACACATATCGAAAGGGTTGCTAACAATAAGACATAATGATCCCTGTCGTCCGGAAAAGAGATTTCTACTGTGTATCGTATTACTTCGTGTAACACCTGTTCAGGTGTCCATAAAAACTCTAAATGAAGACTGTTATCGAATATCTTGCATACGTTCCATAGTTATAAGGGACCGGGGTTGAATGCAAAATGAATGTGCATTCCTTGTTATGTTTCATGCTGCATATTTTTCTCTTGTTTCGACAGTTTCTCTCCAGTTGGCCGCCCTATGAGAAAGAAATCTTATCTCCTTAAAGAAGTTCCTGTATGCAAAGTTTAGCTAACTGTTTTGTTCAGTATGTTACTTCTTCCATGACTCGCTGTTTTATCCTGTGCTGATTTAGCTGTTTCTCGTCAAGACAAGGTTGTTTATTCATTTTCATTTTTGCAAGATTATATTTCTGCTTCTTAGTTAAAAAAATCAGTTGCACGTAACACACGACTTTTACTTACCTCCGTTGATAAAATTAATTTAAGAATTTTTAAAAACAAATACAGATGAAAATAAATTGTTAAAGAATCGATTACATTAAGTTCCAATAGAAATATGTGTTATTAAATATTCAATTATAATATTATCTAGGACAATCAGTTAGTTTTATCGGCTTTTCATCGCTCTCCGTTAGCTTTTACAATTTTTTGTATCGGATAATATTTTTTTTTAAAACCTAAAGGTTCTTAAAGCTTTCTAACGGCATATTATACACCTATATTACTGTTTTTTTTTTGTTTTTTTTTTTATTGAAATTTACAACTGTACAAAAAATACATCAAGTAAATATGATGTAATGTTATAACACATGGAATGAACATGAAGAGAAACTGCCCGTTGGCAGCACTCTTTGGTAGTGAGTCTAAACAAGAAGGTCTCGAGGCCATCTTCTTTTCAGACGCCTCGAAGGATTATCAGGAATGGAAGAGGAAGCAAGGATTGAAACTAATGGATTAGAGTGGGAGTGGAGTTTTTCATGAAAGGTGTGATACCTGGTACGGGCCAAATCAGCAACATATGGAACATTAAGATCATTGTGGATGACTTTATTCGTGACAAAGTAAGGAGCGTTAAAGATTTTGCGAAGGATTTAGGATTGGATACGAGAAAAGTTTGATGGTTTAGTAGAGCCCCAAAGCTCTACTCCGCCCAAAGCTCTACTCCGTACTGTTTTTATGTTAAAAAACACAAAAATTTTATAACATTTTTTTTGCTTATTTTTCCTTCAGTTGTATATCGAATTAGAACAACTTACATATTTATCCTTTTTATCAATGGAAAAAAAAAAAAATGATATGGCTATGTTTATAAAATCTACAAAATTGAAGGTACCTTAGATGAAGAATATTTAAATTATCGGTATTTAATCTCTGTCAAGCTATTTCAATCAAAATAAAACCTACACGATATTATAATAGCCCAATGAAATGTACACCAATATAGCGAGTTTGATCAAAATCGTTTCAGCCGTTTTTGAGAAAATCGTAAAAAGATGAAAATGCATATTATAAAGTGGCTCTTTCGCTGGACCGATTTTGATGGAAAAGTTGCTGTACCATCTCAGACATAGACGCTCTTAAAATTTGAATTACAGTTTTATATTACTTATCGTTTTTGCGCCAGACTTACCACATACAAACAGACCTTTTTGTGGGACTTGGTTATTTGGGCTCAGGGGACTCTAAAACGTGTATTTCCGTTGAAAGCTCAAATTTGAAAAATTTCACGATTGCAATACTTTCTTTCCCTTACAATGTATATTAAGTAAATGGATGGGGAAGAGATTTATGCAATATGTATGAATAAATGATTTATGATTTTTGATTAAGGTTGCCAAAAACGTTTGTACCAAGAACACATAGCTAAAATCCTTTTGCTTCGATCGTTTTCTATGGTAAATGGCTCAATTTATATTGAATACAGTAATTATGTATTCTATGCAATATAATTATGGGAATAACTATTGATCTCGAATGGAAGTTTTAAAAAATCTGGTGCGGGCAACACACGACTTTCACTTACCTCCGTTTTAAAAATCGATTAAAGAATTTTCAATACAGTTAGAAATAAAAAGAGGAGTGAAACCATTAAAGAATCAGGTGGCCCTATGATTTTTTTATATGAGTAAAAAATCCTTAGTTATGCTGTCCTTCGGAGGCGACTTTAAAAGGTGGTCCCGAGCCTGTGCGATGACAGGTACTCGTTAAAATCATAATAAATCCTAATAAAACCTGGATAGGCAAAATTTAGGGCTCCCACTGCAGCATCGTCCGATTAGCCATAGTAGCATAAAGTGACGTTAAACAACTAACAGACCATTAAAGAATTAAATAAATTGACTTAACATAGAAACATTTGTTTTATTAAAAACTCTATTATATTGTTATCTAAAATAATCAGTGAGTTTTATTGGCTTTTTATTAACTTTTACAAGCTTGTTTATAAGATAATTTTTTTTCTAAAATCTTTCTCTTTCCAACGGTATGTTATACGTCTATATTACTGTTCTTATGTTCAAAAACAAAAAATTGCATTAAAAAAATATGTTTTCAGTTTTCTCTTTAGTTGTTATCAAATTCGCTCAACTTGCATATTTAGCTGTTAATTATCAATAGTTACAAGATAATATAGTTATTTTTATAGAATATACAGAATTAAAGGTACTTTAGAGGAAGAGAATTTAAAATATTTGCATTTAAGCCCTGTCTTACTATTTCAATCAGAATCAAACCTACATGATATTAAAGCCCGTCCAGATTTAACATCGATATAGGGAGTTTAATTGAAATCGTTAGAGCCGTTTTTGATAAAATCTTAAAAAGGTGCTAAATGCAAGGTATAAAGTAGATCTTCTGGTCATCCGATGTTTATGAAAAAGATTCTGTATCGTCTCGGACGTATGGCTGTCATAAATATGAAATTTCAGTTTCATAGGACTTATCGTTTTCGCCCGGGAGTTACAACACGCACACACACAGACCTTTTTGCGGGACTTAATTATTTAGACTCAGGGGACCCTAAAACTGGAAGTCGAAAATTTTTACGATCACTATATATTTCATATATATGTAAGTGAAAGTAAAAATATTACCTTCGTCATTGCAAAAATGGCAATTTATTTAAAACAAACATTCAAGTTGACATTTTAGCATTGAATAAAAACGTGATTATGAAAATACGATATTCATATTAAAATATGCATATTTACGGATATCCTAAACTCATGGATAATGGAAAAATCCAGTTGTTGAAGACTATGTTCTTCCATATTTTTTAAAACAAGTAAATGCTATCAATATGAAATACAGAGATATAATTATATCAATATAAAAACAGAGGTATGAAGTAATCGCTAGATTAGCATTAGATGATTCTAATAAAAATATCATTAAAACTCCTATTAACGATAAAAAAATAAATAAAAAAACTAGTCATCTGCACAAAAGAAAAAACAAGACAGCTCTTCCCACACCAAGAACCAAAACTATTTTTTCATTACACTCCAGAACATAAACTATAATCCGCAAGCATAGTACAACTCCCATTCATTAAAACTACAAAAAAGAATTGGGAATTAGGAGCATTGACAGAAGGCGAAGCGAATACCCCAAGGAACGACCCTTGTTCATATTAATTATTCAGAATCGATGAGATGATATCTCGTAACGAGTCAGAGATTGTATCTTATTATGTCTGTTTATTCTCAGGCTGGACAAATAACTGGATGCTTGTGTGATATAATGCTCTCACCCAGGGCTTTCCAAAATATTGAACATTCCCCATGGAGAATCGGTAATTACGATATCAGTGGCTTGGAGGAACATTTTTTTAATATAATTTCTCGTTGTGTTTGCTTGAACAGCAATATCCTTGAATTTATTATATTATAATTTGTTTTAATGGCCTTTCCATAATACTAAATGATTCTTATACGCCATTATTGATTCTTTGGTGATATGACTCGAGATTATTATTTTTTAAATTAGTTATAACCTTACTGGTTTCTTTCCGTGATGGAAAAAATAAAATTCTTATCGTTTACGTGTCATGTTATGTATGGTGTATAACAACGTATATAATTATACAAGTTCATGTTGAGAAGCAAATTAGTCTAGTAGGCATCTAGTGGAACGAGGGTTTTAAGCTCAACGCACTATGTTGAAATCCACATTAAGTTTGATCGAGCATTTCCTGGATCCATTTAGAATTATTCTATATATTTATATTTAACCGCAGAAAACAGGTGTTTGGTACGCAGTTTAGATAAATGTCCAAACGACAATGTTATTATTAAATTATAGCTGGCCCAGCAAACGTTGTTATACCATATAAATTATTCCTAGTGAATATTTTTGTTGTTACATAAAAAATAACGAATGTACTGTAAGTGTGTGGGGTTGGTACCTATGATGGAACGCTATAGACGATGATCACCAATAAAAAAAAAAACAATCACTTGAGCTCCTCCCATGCTAAAGGTCACGGGTTCAAATCCGCAGGTGGTCCTAGAACTTTTTAATGGGAGTAAAAAATCCTTAGTTACGCCGTCCTTCGGAGGGGACGTTAAAGGGTGGTCCCGAGCCTGTGCGATGTCAGGTACTCGTTAAAGATCCCTATCCTAATAAAACCTGGATAGGCAAAATTTAGGACTCCCACTGTAGCATCGTCCGATTAGCCATAGTAGCATAAAGTGACGTTAAATAAATAAATAAAAAAAAAAACAGAAAAATTATTTCTGGATTTAATGTATTACTTATTAGATATGTGTAAACTACGAACCAGCGTTACCACATAACGTTGGAAAGCTAAAGGTTTCAGAAAAATATTATCTTATATACAAATTTTTAAAAGGTAATGTAATGTGACAAATTAGGCTTAAACTTATTACTGATTATTACACCTTACAATTTTATATTGTTATATCATTTAATCTAAATCATATGTTTCATACGAAATCGCATAAACTTTTTATTTTAATTAACTTTAAACTTTTTTCAACTTTAATTTTTTTTAAACGTTTATCATTTTAACATCCGAGGAAAGTGAAAGTCATGTGTTGCCCGCCCGGATTTTTGTAATACGAACGATATTTAAATCATTGTGGACTTGTCGGATAATTAAGAAATCGTGTTGTAACAAATCACCGAATCTTTGATTTTTGTTCTTCGTACTTGTAGGTATTAACATGTTCCGACCGATTTCTAAGCGGTGAAGAAAGAACTTATTAGTAGATGGCATTATTATTTCATAAAAAGCAATTTTTTTAATCTACTTGAGAATGCAGCGAATTCACAAGAAGTAGTAGTAGCAAAGATATCTTGATTGGAATTTACACTTGTTCTAAGATTATACACACAAATAAAATCAATTATAACAAATTTACTTACAATTTTAAACAATGTATCTTACATTGAACTATGTCGATATTATTGTACAATCTTTAAAAGATCACTGAGCACTATGCAGAGATGACTTATAAAATTACTGCGGTTCGAGAATCGGGTTTATAGATAAATGATTCATGACTATTATTATTATTATTATAACTGATACTTATTGTTATATGGTATAGTAAATTTATTATTAGAATTACTAAAAATAATACGAATTCCAATTAAGGATATCCGATTACTTACTATGGCGCAATTAAATGTTTTTTTTACGCAATCATTTCTTTTATACTTCGTTTGAAACTTTTTTTTTTAATAATGTATTAATTAGGTCAATGGGATATGGAAGAATTTTCCATTTTTCTGAATGAGTTATGAGGACAGTTTGGTAATGTTTATTGAAACATTTTTAGTATTGGTGTACACTGCCTTAGTGTTGATATACTCTTTTTAATTATTATTTATTAGACATCTTGGAGATCACGATGGTGGACTAATTCTAAGCACATTTCAATTTCTTATATGTTCTTCTTCTTTCCCAAAAGCCTTATCTGCTCAGAAAATGTTTCCTTTATCTCGTCATGATTTTTTCTCCAAATATTTTTCTGTTCCTTATTTCTTCAATTTTGATTCCCGGTCGTTCCAGATCTTGTTTTACTTCCTTAACCCAGGTTATAGCCGATTTCATACAAACAGTTTGTGGAATAATTTCTTAACCATCCTGTTTCCCTTCCATACTGCAAACGTGACCGAAAAATTTTAATCTTCTCTTTCTAATGGTGATTATTCTTCTTCTTCCCAGTGGCGCGACTGAGCCGTGTAGCCCATGGCCTCGCGGCGTAACCTCCTGGGAAATTACACTCACGTTTTTCGATGTATTTTATAGGGTAGGTTCAATCAATCCCTACGCCTAATTTTGTGAGTGACCACCATTTGGGCTGTCGGGTCTCACATACCCGGGAGAGGCTGTGAGTGAATCCCATTTATTAAATGCTTGAAAAATTCTTTCTGTGACTGGGATTCGAACTCACAACCTTTAGCGGGAGAGACTAGCGTGCTAGCACTCTCCCACGGGCTCCCCTTTTCTAAGGTGATATACTCTTATATTTAAATATGTTATATGTTCAAATAAGATTTCCTGCATTTATTATGGTATATTTGTACATTTTTTATTTTAATTCTAATTCGTTTAATTCATTGTTGTTTTTTTATATCTGTATCACGTTATTATTTTTTTAATGTAATAACGAAAAATTCTCGAAACGTAGCTTAAACCCAATAGTTAATTTATTGAATGTACCTCTACACCAGTAGAAAACGTATTTATAAATAGATAGCTTGGAGTAACAGAGTAAAAGTAAGTCAAAATAAATTGTGCTTCCAAACTACTGCGAAATCCTTTATTAAAGTATAATGACGCAAGTTCTCAAAATACCACAGACGAAGCTAGGGAGAAGGAGAGGTCAGTTACCTATGAGAACATCATCTGTTGCGAGCAATTCTATATTTCAATGAAAGGATACCCTCATGTCAAAACGTTCTACAAGGATATGTCCAAACATGTTTTCGGCGAGGTATCTCTGGAAGCGGTGGGTTCGGACATACAAATTCTCGCATTTTAAACATATGAGGTGTGCTCATTATACAGCGTTGTATAAAAATAAAATACACGGTTGCCGGGCTGTGTGTAGCAGTAGACAGGAACCATTTCTCATCGGATCCTGAACTAAGAGCGGAGAGATTAATACCGCAGCGGGCTGGCCCTGTAAAAAACAATGCAGAGAATACAGCTAGCAAACAGGGCTCCTGTTATTTCTGTAGGCTCCTGATTGTTCCTTGTCTCCTGGTAATTTATACCCAACATTTACTCGCCTGTAAGTGTGGACATTTGTCTCCTCCTATGATTTAGAGATCCTCCGTAGGGCGAGCCTTGCTATATATACACAAGGTATATGCAGTCACTTGGGTGTGGGCTGCAGCTTCCACCGCCTATAATGTAATATCACGTCAATCTAATATATTTTATTCCATTAATTGGGCTATTTTATTATGTTTAGTGGAATCTTCTTGATATATATTGTTTTAAATGTTCAATAATAATAAAGCATAATCTAGTGTGTGCAATACATTACTTTCGCTTACATCTCTTCTTTAAATCAAGTTTCGAATAAACTTATTGTTGAAAAATATAATTATTGTTCTGATGGAAATATATTGTAATAGTAGATGTTAATTTAAGTAAGTATGGTAACTATTATATATTCTCAATGATATTAAATAATAACAAACTTAAGAACAATACATTATAACTCTTCAAAAAAAATCAATATTTGTCTTCCAAACATTCTTGATATAGGCCTATCTATCTGCTGGGTGAGGAACAAATCTTGTAAAAGCTCTGCTTTGAATGAGCCCACAATCTTATGTTTCTACATTAGTGTACCAAACTAAACATGTACTAAACAGAATGGTAGGCGCTCGAGAGGTTGTCCGAGGCGTCGCACCCTAGGGCAAAATAGAAAAAATTCTTATTATTATTATTATTCATAGAAAAAAAATATTATCTACAAAAACCACTAAACATTATTCCCTACTCGGCTCAGCATTTTAAATTAGAACTTTCATTTTGAAATCATTAATGTTGTAACAGTAAATTAGGGTTAAAAATTAAGCTTGGTTATCAAATCTTATCACGTTTAATATGTTTACTTTCGCTTACTATATATTTCATACATAGGTAAGTAGGTCGGATAAAAGGGAAAGTATTGTGATCATGAAAATTTTAAAGTTCCAGCTTTCGACGAAAATAACACGTTTAGGGACCCCTGAGTCCAAATAACCAAGTCGAGGAAACGGAAAAAAAAAAAAAAAATGTGCCCAAGACCTTTCATGGGTTGTTGAGGTACAGGTTTTTATATATATATATATATATATATATATATATATTATATATATATATATAATATATACATAATAGATATGATTTTTGCACTTAATACATTTTTTGACTGAGTAAGTTGAGGGTTAACAAAAAAAAACAAGTTGGTAAAATATATACATGATATTATATATATATATATATATATCATATGTAAGCCTAAATTTTGTTTAGGCTTGGACATGGTTCAGAAATGCCCTGATGATGGCTCACATGCTTGAGCCGAAACGTTGGCAAAATTAAAAATATTTAAAAGAAAAAAATACTGGCTCCTGAATATTCCACCTATAATGGTTTCTACAGTCGACTATACATCTTCAATATGTACATGATAATAAGAACATTTTTCCAAAACTAATATAATTGCATTACGCATTGGCTATAGACCTATATTATGTATGGTCTGAAAATCGTTTAACGGTCATACAAAAATTTGAATACTGGAAATTTATTATGAGATTCTATTTATTGATATTTTTCATGAGATAATCAGTTATTTCAATGAAAAGCTTTGTTGGACATGGATGAATACTCTTTTTCTTATACCGACGAAGAAATACCTAGTTATCCACACATCTGAAGTTAAAACTTAAAAAGTTTCTTTTTGACCATAGATAACAAAAATAATGTCTACTTAATCTGATTTCCTCAGAAAGTGACATACATTTGAGGATTCGAAATCAATAAATCACATTACAAATAAACGCACTTTTTATTTATGTGAGTCCAATTACCATAAAATTCTGATGGCATTGACATTCATTTATTAAATTATCAAATAATCTTGACCTAGGTTGGTTGGATAAAAAATGAATAATAACGTAATTTTTATCTAACGTGGACCACCCAACAAGAAACGTTTGCTTTTGATCACATATTTTCCTGTAAATGAGTTTCGTTTTCTATCTACGGCTAAATCCACACAATAATGTCTCTAAATTATTGGGCGTTTGCCGGCCTGCCTAGGGCTATTGTAAATACCGCGTATTGACAATATCTCATCTTGTAAAGCCCCACGCCGTTAATTAAACGTCCCACAACATTCTCTTGGGCTTCTTTAAATATTTGTTGTTGCAATGTAGCGGCCAAAGTTGCAATGACACGCAACCCGTAAATTGCAATATACTCTAAGCATTCCTGAACTTTCGGTTTAATAAGCTCAGCTTAAGTAAGTACCGGAATAAATTAATTATAAACAATAAGGTCATTTGATTTTTTAATTGTGCTTTAAATAAAGTCCTGGTAAAAGTATTGCAGAAGAGAAAATTTTCGAATTGGGGTTTTCGTAGTGGTACTCTTTTTCAAACAAAATGAAGCCTCGTGAAAATATTTTTGTATACCATCTATTTAGCTTAATCAACGAATATACGTATATATATATATATATATATATATATATATATATATATATATATATATATATATATATACAAAAAAGGATATAAAATATCATCAGTATCTTCTGCGATAAGATTTCTATTGCATGAGCCAACTACGTGTTAAATCGTAACAGTTTTTTTTAAATTAAAAATAAGAAATTCATTAAGCTTTTTGATCATTAATTAGTACTGTTACGGACGATTAAGTCGAATTTGCTACTGGAAACGGAATCCTTGAAAGTACCTAACTTGTTATGCAATTATGTTCAATAGCGTACGAATTTGCTTTTCTTATGTAGACTTATCAGACACATAACAACAGAGAAAGCATTTGGAGTCGTAGTCTTAACTGTATATTTCTTTTGAAATATCAGGTTTTTTTACGATCTAAAATTTCCTTACGATAAATTTCAATAATAATAATAATAATATATATTTTTTTATTTTATCCGGGACTAGTCCCTTTAGAATAATATTACAATAGAATACAAATAAAAACTTTAGTGTCTTAGAGTATAAATGCAAACAAAAAAAATCTGGTTCGAGCAACAAAACAACTTTCACTTACCTCTATTTTTAAAATAAATTAAAGAATTTTCAATTACAGTTAGATATAAAAATGAGTAAAATCATTAAAGAATTAATTAAATGGAATTTCTATAAAAAACATGTGTTTTATTAAAAAATCGATTACCTTATTATCTAAAATAATCACTTGTATCAATTGATTGTGTATGAGATAATATTTTTTCTGAAATCTCAAGCTTTCCAACGGTATATCATACATGTATATTACTATTCTTATGTTCAAAAACAAAAAATCTGGTGCGTTGCAACACACGACTTTCACTTACCTAGATTTTTAAAATCAATGAAAGAATTTTCAAAACAGTTAGAGATAAAAATACGTGAAACTATTAAGGAATTAATTAAATTGAATGTTTAATTGAGATGATATTTTTTCTAAAATCTTTAGCTTTCCAACGGTATATCATACATGTATGTTACTGCTCTTATGTTCAAAAACGAAAAATTGCATTAAACAAATATTTTTTCTGTTTTCTCCTTTAGTTGGGTATCGAATTTATTCAATTTATATATTTACCAGTTTTTCATCAGCGTTAACAAGATAATCTAGTTATTATTATTGAATCTACAAAATTAAAGGTACTTTAGGGGAAGAAAATTTAAAATATCTGCATTTAAGCCCTGTCAGACCATTTTTATCTAAATAAAACCTACATGATATTAAAGCCCATTAAATTTTACATCGATATAGCGAGTTTAATCAAAATCGTCGGAACCGTTTTTGAGAAAATCGAAAAAAGGTGCAAAATGCATGGTATAAAGTGCCTCTTCTGGTAGGCTCATTTTGATGAAAAAAATTTTGTCACGTCTCGGGCGTATAGATGTCTTAAATATGAAATTTCAGTTTCATAGGACTTACCGTTTCCGCCCGGGAGTTACCACACACACACACACACACCACACACACACAGACACACACACACACACACACACAGACCTTTTTGCGGGACTTGGTTATTTGGACTCAGGGGACCCTAAAACGTGTATTTCCGTTGAAAACTGGAATTCGAAAATTTTCACGATCGCAATACTTCCCCTTACTATATATAGTAAGTGAAAGTAAAAACAATAGAAATTACAAATAATAATAATAATAAAAATAAATGAATAAGCAAACTCAAATAAGAATATTGACAATTTAACTTGATAATAAACAAATTAAGAGTATGTAACATACATACAATTTTGATAAAAACGAAATTTACAGTGTTGTTTTTTTCCTTTAAATAATATACTGGCTATTATAATGGTCAAGAAAGAGTCGCAGAATGAATCAACAATGCGTGTTCATGCTAGGAAGAGCGTAAAATGGTAGGTGGTGCTCGCCATGGTAGAAGCACGTAACGCAGCACCAGGTAAGAGGTTATCCTGCTAGGTAGGGGGCGAACCCGGACCTACCAATTAGCAGAGGAGACTGGTAAGGACGGAAATACCCCATGTAGTAGAAGCAGAACAGCAGCGGATAAGATTCCTCATAGGTGCACATGGGCAGAAGCGATGCACCCCATCCTATGAAGGGGATAGGAAAGAACAGGAGAGAAGGTAGTTGAAGGATGTGAAATAAAGATAGACCACATTAGATACAAAGTCAGAGATACTCTGACCTAGGGGAATAACTCCTGGAAGAAGCAGGTTGGTGATCTGATGAACTGAGCTACTTCTTGCTATACCCATAAAACAATGTATATTGTCAATAACGCGAGTTTTTCAACCAGACTAGAGTCTCGGCGATAGGTCAACCTAGCGATACCTCGTGGGTCAACTTAGATACCTCGTAAAGTTTATTTATCGGGTTGTTTCACATGAAATGTCTGTTTTTATAGCTTCTGAAATATATAAAGGATTTTGCAGGTCTCTGTTGTTTTCTTCCTAATGTTTACATATTTAAAGTAAACAGTTACTAATCCTCTACCTTTGAATTATAAACATTAGCTTCCCAATCAATTACCCACTTTTTAGTATACCTCCAAATATGAACATGGAAACACTCGATTTTCGAGTAATATTTTTGTACGAGTTTAAACTCGGCCATTCAGCACCTGAGGCCGCTAGAAATATTTGCAAGGCGTTTGGGGAAGGAAGTGTTAATGAACGGACCATTCGCCGTTGGTTTGCTAAGTTTTCAGCTTGGGATACCGACTTGGAAAATGTGCCCCGAGTAAGACCTCCGTCCGTAGACAACGATATCCTCAAACATACAGTAGAAGGAAACCCCTAACAAACAGTTAAAGGACTCTCAGCACAACTCAAGTGCATCTACAACACAAGCAAGTGCATCTACCGTTTCCAGACATTTAAAGTGTATTAGGAAAGTAAAAAAACTCGATACATGGGTACCTCATCCTCTCACTGAGCAGCAGCAATTGAAACGCCTTAAGACCTGTGTTGCTTTGCTTGCGAGGCAAAAAACCGAGCCTTTCCTTAAAAGAATAATTTCCTGCGATGAAAAATGGATCGCATATGACAATCAGCTCGGTCAGGGCAGTGGTTGAACAATCGACGAAACCCCGGGGCAAATGCCCAAACCGAATTTTCATTCCAAAAAATTGATGGTTACAGTATGGTGGTCCATGGCTGGGATAATTCATGATTCCTTTTTACCTAGAGGTGAAACCATTCCCTCTACAACGTACCGCAATGAAATTGACCAAATGCACACAAAATTATTAAAAAAAACAACCTGGATTGGTAAATCGGAAGGGTCCTATACTCTTACACGACAACGCTAGACCCCACGTTTCAAAACATACCGTGCAAAAATTGAAAGAACTGGGCTACGAAGTTCTTTCGCACCCACCATATTCTCCCGACTTGTCTCCAACAGGTTACCACCTGTTCAGAAATTTAGACAACTTCGTCAAAAGAAAACTTTATGAAAATGATGATCATATGGTGAAAAGTGCGTTTTCAGATTTTATTTCACTTCAAAGCTCAGAGTTTTTCAGTTCGGGGATAAAAAAGTTGGTGCCACGTTGGGAAAAATGTGTAGAAAAATAAGGTTTCATATCGTATTTTTAATAAAAATCCTTTACCTTGAAAACAGATATTTCATGTGACACAACCCAATATTATCTTGAAACATTTACATAATTACAATTATAATTATATTGACAATGGTATTACCAAGATAAAATATACAATATCATTGAATATCCCGTCTTCTTATATTCGGCCAGTAACCCAAGTAGCCGCCACTAGCGCTATCTTAGAGCGACCGCGGAAGCATCTACAATATTAATAATATAACATGTGTAAAATATATGTATGTAGGGAAGTGAGGGTAAAAATAAATAAAACTGCGTTAATAGTAGTAATCTTAATAATTTTAATCCTATTTAAGCATATTAATGAATGATAAAGGAAAAACACAGCAAAATTGTTGAGGTGATTGGAAACTTAGCATATATAAGGAACAAATTAGTCAACCTTCAGATGAATTGCTAACAATAATAAGATGGTATCAATATATCTTGTCTTGAGGCTGAAAACTGGAAATTAAAAAATCGGTATGGGCGAAGAAACTTAAATGTTGAACAAGAGAAGAGTTTGATAAAATTGAAGTTTTTTTCACCCCTGAAACTCAATGGTGAACTCGGAGAAGGTGGTGACCTGAATTCGCTACTTCAATCTCAATATTCAATCAGCCGCGCTCCATCTCTCAACACTTTTCTTTTTTCCACTTTCCATTATTTTTTTTAACACTTAAAACAATATCCAGTTTTCTCCGCCCGGGGGTAATACATATTTTATTTAATTTTTCAGCCGGGTGGGAGCCCTACGGAGACACCCGAAACTGATGAAAATGCAGAGTAGCCGGTAGGAGAGGAAGAGGCAGGAAAAAAAGGGATTAGCATTTTCAGAGGACAGGAGTTTTCACTCTGATTTTTACATTTCCCCTACGAGGGCGGTTTATTCAAGTCTGAAGGGTAAGAGGGATGGGGTCAAGTTGTGTTTTGACGACAGCTGCTCCCTAACTGATTGCAATAACAGTCAGTCCGGATTTTTTAAATTTCTCCAGTGGCTACAGGAGAAAGACATTACTCCAGCCACCGCCCTACCCTTCCACCCCTTTTTTTGATTCGCTTCATAAACAATATCCTCGCCAAGTATTCACAACCCACTTTCCAACAACACTCGGTCACTGATCTCGCCACGTGCGCACGATTTATTTTGAAGACAAAAAACAAACAGATTTCTTATTTGTTTTAAAGACATCTTGCGGGACTAATATTACTATATTCAAATAGAATGATTCTGTATTCTTATTATAGTTAAAGAATAACAATTGTCTGTAATAGCCTGAAAGTTTCTGGGTTAAGAACTGGGTACTTTTTTTTTTTTTAATATTTCTTTATTTCCAGATCGGCAGCCTGACCCATACATGTTTTTTTTTTCTAATTTAAAAATAATAATTATTACAATTGTTAACAATAGGAAAACTAAGAGTATAGTGTCGTATAAAAGACCATAGATTTGTAATTAATCCTATGAAAAATAAAATAAAAATTGAATAATAAAATTAAATATATAAATGAACGAATAAATGAAATAAAAATTGTTTGTTTATTTATTTAACGTCACTTTATGCTTCTATGCTTAATCGGACGATGCTACAGTGGGAGTCCTAAATATTGTTTATCCAGGTTTTATTGGGATAGGGATCTTTAACGAATACATGACATCGCACAGGTTCGGGATCATCTTTTTACGTCTTTCCCGAAGAACGGCATAACTAAGGATAATTTGCTCCCATTAAAAAAACCTAGGTAAACCTGCTGGCATGAATATATAAGATAATAACATGATTGCTGCAAGAATATAATGTATATAAGTTAAATTGATTTTAGTCTAAAAAATAAATAAATAAAATTAAAAAAAAAAAAAAAAATTATATGAGGTTCGTAAAGCTAAATAATAATATCATGTCTTGTAGAAGTCTGGGTTTGAACTTGCGAGATGAAGTTTGAACTCTTATGTTATCCTACCTATAAGGACGCGTTTCTTCTTCGCGTTCAGGTCTTCAAATAAGTGGTCTATCCTCCAGAGATGTTAACCCTCGAAGTCTTTCTAGTGCATACTGTATATTAGTATGTGACTTATTCAATTGATGTCCAATTTTTCTTGGAGATAAGCCCTGCTTTTGTTAACAAACCATAAGCTCTCTTAAATATCAAGCGCATATTGAAAGGAAAACAGTTTCACAGGCCAAGCAAAGCTAATACTGAACTCAGATTTGAGTAGGATTAACATTAAAAGTGTATGGAAACTGTTTATCCTTAACAAATGACATTCCACCTTGTTCGATGTGAATTTTGAAATGAAAATAAGTAGATCTATTTTATTTTTATATCATATCAGTTTTAATAATTATTACATTGAGAAATTGTTGAAAATAAATAGCCCTGCAAATCAATAGCATGCTGTATGGAAACTTTTTTGAGTGAGTGTATGTATATTTAAATATATTAAAAAGTAATATGACATATGAGAACGGCCTAGGGCCGAAACGTTAGAGATAGAAAAATATAAAATGTTTGAGTAAAAATGTGCATCACAATTTTTTTTTTTTTAAATTTATAATTAAAATAATGAACTCAAAAAATAAATCCATACATAATAAGGTCTTAGGTCCACCCCTTTATATCTTTTATCAATTTAATCTTATTTTATTTTGATGAAAAATTGACATATATTTATTGAGTTATGTTGCAGTCTGTCTCTGTGGAACAATAATTGTAGTGACTGGAGATTTCATTCATACCATATTTACTAAAAATTAAATAAATACTTAGCAAAATAAAGAAACACTGGGTAAAATAATTAATGGTAATAAATGAACATCTGAAACACAGGCATACTTATATACAATATTTACAATACAATTAGCCTGGAAACTCCGAGCCAAGTTTCTTCCCCCACATGGGGAGACAAAAGCAAAACTCAAGAGATCCTCTTCTCTCTCAACCACATCGCAGGTATTGATAACTCTTATTAAATGATTATTAAAATAACTGATATTTTTATGTTCAATTTTTTAAAAAAAATTTCTATGTTTATTAAACGAGATATTTTATTTTAAAAATATTTCGTCTGTGAAAAATATTGAAATTTCTACTGAAAACCTTATAAAAAAATTATTATTAGGTGAATCTATAAAGTTTTATTCTCTATAACGCGCTGCCTCAGAAACGCTGCTGCCTTGTATTCGTGCGCACTTATCTTAAGATAAAACCTGACTGTTAACTTCTAAACACTCCCCACTTCCATAAATTTCAGTAATCACGAAAATTGTACATTGGCATAATTCTAGACGATGAAAGTATATTTCACTTAACAATGCTTTGTTATCAATCGTCACGAAAATACCGTGGAATTGTAAACAATACATCTCTGTTTATGGCTTAAAAGTTATGTGAAAGTGACATGAAATAGCCATTTTGTTCAATTTAATAATAGGTATTACCCGCTTTTCGGACATTGTATTGTTATGGTCAACTACCTTTTCGGTGTATGGTGTTAAAATATTTCATAAACATTCACATTTTTCACTACTTAGATTATAGCTGCTCCGTTTATTGTTAAATTGTAACAGTATATTGTTAGACAGAGGGTTGTATTGAGTTCATAATTTCAGTCAATATTCTCCTTCGAGTAACCCATGCACTAAATCCCTCCAAATTTGTTCTTAGTTTATATTTATCTGTTTTTCCACCTACATAATGATCATGGTCTTAGATTGAATTTTTTTAAATCCTATAAACAGTATAGCCTTTTCTTTGCAGAACCTTGCTATAAAAGTTGAAGTGAATGTCAGACATAACTTCGGTTAGATACTATTATACTTCTTACTATTATACTTAGATACTATTAGAAACTATTATTAGTGGAATAATCAGGTGTCAGTCTTTTTCTGAGTATTTTTAATTTTGCCGACGTTTCGGCTCAAGCTTGTGCTTGCCACTACGCTGTGGGTGACCTACATATATATACACTTAGAAGAAGACGGCCCAGCTTCATGTACTCTTCGAACTCCAACTTCACTAATATATATATATATATATATATATAGCTTTTTTCAGTCAAATTCATAATTTTTTCTGTCAAATTCATAATTTTTTCAATCAAATTCATAATTTTTTCAGTCAAATTCATAATTTTTTCAGTCAAATTCATAATTTTTTCAATCAAATTCATAATTTTTTCAGTCAATTTCATAATTTCTTGTACCCATTTTATACAGTTAATATAATGAGGTATTGCTACCAAGAACTTAACATTTTTATCAAATCTTGTTGTTGTTTATCCATTTAACGTCACTTTATGTTACTGTGCTTAATCCGACGGTGCAGCGGGAGTCCGAAGTTGTGCCTACCCAGGTTTACTTAACATAGGGAGGGATCTTTTACGAGTTCCACTTATTAAATCTTTTAAGAGTCATCTGTGGTGTACAAATATAGGACGATCTTCTGGTTTTAGACTTGCGACCTTAAGCATAGAAGGCTATTATGCTAGCCACTACACCACAGGTGACCCTAAATGCATCAACAAGGTGTTTGACTCTGCCGGATTTGAACATTTTACCTTGGAAATATTAATGTTTAGCTCCTTGCTGAATGCATCCAAGGTCTCCTGTGGAGTAGTGGCTAGCATAACAGCCTCTTTTAAAGGACCAAATAACCAAGAATTTTTACTCCCTAAAAGCAAATATAGGGCCATCTGATGGTTTTGAACTTTCGACCTTAAGAATAGAGAGCTGTTATGCTAGCCACTACTCCACAGGTGACCCTTTATGCATTCAAAAAGGTGTTAAGGATTAATATGTCTAAGGTCACGGGTTCAAACCCGGCAGATCAAACACCTTTTTTGAATGCATCGAGGATCAATTGTGGTGTAGTGGCTAGCATAACATCCTTTTATTCCCTAGATCGCGAGTTCATACCTGGCAGATGGCCCTATATTTGTTTTTAGGGAGTAAAAATCCTTGGTTATTTCGTCCTTTAAAAGAGGCTGTTATGCTAGCCACTACTCCACAGGAGACCCTCGATGCATTCAGCAAGGAGTTAAAGATTAATATGTACAAGGTAACGTGTTCAAACCCGGCAGATTCAAACACCTTCTTGATGCATTTAGGATCACCTGTGGTGTAGTGGCTAGCATAACAGCCTTCTATGTTTAAGGTCGCAAGTCTAAAACCAGCAGATCGTCCTATATTTGTGCACCACAGATGACTCTTAAAAGATTTAATAAGTGGAACTCGTAAAAGATCCCTCACTATCTTAAATAAACCTGGGTAGGCACAACTTAGGACTCCCGCTGCACCGTCGGATTAAGCACAGTAACATAAAGTGACGTTAAATGGAAAAACAACAACAAGATTTGATAAAAATGTTAAGTTCTTGGTATCAATACCTCATTATATTAACTGTATAAAATGGGTACAAGAAATTATGAAATTGACTGAAAAAATTATGAATTTGATTGAAAAAATTATGAATTTGACTGAAAAAATTATGAATTTGACTGAAAAAATTATGAATTTGACTGAAAAAATTATGAATTTGACTGAAAAAATTATGAATTTGATTGAAAAAATTATGAATTTGGCTGAAAAAATTATGAATTTGACTGAAAAAATTATGAATTTGACTGAAAAAATTATGAATTTGACTGAAAAAATTATGAATTTGATTGAAAAAATTATGAATTTGACTGAAAAAATTATGAATTTGACTGAAAAAAGCTATATATATATATATATATATATATATATATATATATATATATATATATATATATATATATATATATATAAAGTATAAATTATTCATGATAAAATAATAGTAAGTATGATAGGAGAGATTTAGATAAATTCATATAATTTATTTCTTTTTAAAAACTGTCAGCAAGTAAATTCTCAGATTATCAATATTTTAGTTCATATAATTTTATATCAATTATTATTATAGAAGAGTAATTTTAATTATGAATGTAGTAGTTTCTCTTTCTTTATATATTTATTTATTATAACATATCATAATACTTATTTGTTTGTACCTGTATGTTATTCTTACGGGACCTAGTCCCAGAATAATGTTCTTATTTCATTCATATATAAAACTTGATTATAACAACGTAACGTTTCGAGGTACTTTATATGCCTCATCTTCAGATTATTAAAAATCATATATATTAGATGACAGGCTAATTTAGTCTGCTTCATAGTTGCAATTACTTAGCTGTAAAATGTTAAAACAATTATTATGTGATAGTGAAGTAGGGATTATTTTAACAACAATTGACAAAATAATTCGTATATATGGGGCTATGTATGAATAATAGTGCATTATTATATGAGTAATATTATGACATAATATGGAAATATATATAATTTTTAATAATCTGAAGATGAAGCATAGAAAGTACCTCGAAACGTTACGTTGTTATAATCAAGTTTTATATATGTTATAATAAATAAATATATAAAGAAAGAGAAGAGATTGCTCCAACTATTACATTCATAATAGTTCATATAAATTTTATTGGCGGATGCCTTAAACTAAAAAACCTAACTCCATCCGTAAGAAATATTTCGGATAGAGGATTTTTAAAAACGTTCAAAATTAATTTCTTAACAAACTACATCATTAGTTATATGTAATTTTTTCTATAGAATTGAAATATTTAAAATTAAAAAGTAAACGATTTTTAAACAATTAAAAAAAATTTAATAACATTATAAAACTTTTTTTCATATTTAAAAACATTCACCAACTTCCAGAACATTATTTTTTTTATTTCAAAGCCCCTTCTAGTTTGGGTTGAAATTCTTCAATCTTTTGGTTTGTTGGCTATCTCTATTTATTCTCTCTAATGCTTTTTCTTTCTATTCATACATAATTTTTAATAGCTTACTGCTACATGCCAACAAGATGTCTACTGGCTCACTGTGAATAGAAAGAAAAAGACATAGCAGTCTTGAAAATAGAGACAAAACCCCGAAACGTCGATACGGTGTAAATAAATTTTGAAAAGAATAATAATGTTATGGAAGTTGGTGAATTCTTTCTGAAATATGAAAAAATACAATGGAGCTTCCTCAAGTAGAATAAATGAAAAAAAAAAAAAAAAAAAAAAGAAAAAAAAAAGATAATTAAAAAAAAAGTAACAAGCAATTTATTCTTTAGAATTGAAAAATATAAAATCTACAAGTATTCTGGACTGTGTTTCGATAAATGTTTTGAAAACATAAATTTTTTTTTTTTTTTTTTTTTTTTTTTTTTTAACATCATTTATTGAAATTTACAACTGTACTTCAAGGTACAACAAGTAAATGTGACAAAAGTTAAATGGCGTGATACAAACTTGAAGAAGAACTACCCAATGGCAGCACTCCTGTAACTTTTCTACACTAGAAGGTCTCGAGGCCATCTTCTTTTCAGACGCCTCGGAGGATTGTCAGGAATTGAGGAGGAAGAAAGTATTGAAACAAGAGGATTAGGGTGGGAATGGAGTTTGTCATGAAAGGAATGGTATCTAGATCGGGCCAAATCAGCAACATACGGAACGTTGAGGTCTTTATGGGAAAACATAAATTGAAACTTGTTCAGTCTTTTTTTAAACTAATTTAAGTGGGTAAAAAAAGTTTCATTTTATTAACATTACTTGGATTGCTTCTCGTTCAAGGGGAGCGAAGAGAAATGAATGGGAAAGAGACATGAAAAACATACGGACAATATTACAATTTTTTTTTTGGATTATTAATATTTTTATTTTTATTTTATTCTTTTTTGTTATATTGTACTTGAATGTTTGTAATTTTGTATTATCCATTTAGGGCTAAAATAACCCTAGTGGTTGAGGAGCTTTAATTTTACTAAATAAATAAATAATAGAATAGAACTAATATCTAAAAGCTAAAATCAGTTTATTTTTATTTTATTTTTTAAATATATGTTTTTATTGAAATTTAAAACCATAAAAAAATACAACAAGTAAATATGCTGAAATGATATAACACATGAAGAGAAACTGCCCATTGGCACCACTCTTTAGTAGTGAGTCTAAACAAGAAGGTCTCGAGGCCATCTTCTTTTCAGACGCCTCGAAGGATTATCAGGTATTGAAGATGAAGCAAGGATTGAAAATAATGCATTAGAGTGGGAGTGGAGTTTTTCATGGAACATGTGATCCCTGGTAGGGCCATTTTTGTTATTTAGAAATATTCTGAAGAGAAATAATAGCAAAGCCGAGAGTTACAGTTAGTCTTTAGAAAAAATTAGCGCTGATTTACTTTGAAACAAAATTGATTTTTATTGTAGATGATGGTCTTGAATTTACGTCGCACGGTATTTTGCTCTCTATTCACTTCAATAAAGTATAGAATTTCTCTTTCTCCAAGCACTTTGGAAGATGCCCACCTCAAAATAAATTGTTAAGGCCAGAAGAGGACTAAAATAAAGAGTAACATATTAGCTGGGTGACACAGAGCAAGCTAAGCTACCCGTGTTTCTACTTAGTACCACCAACGCATTCGTAGAGATTAAAGAAGATTAAGGCTAGGAACGGGGTACCGTCGCTCCGGGGAGAAATGTTAATTCCCTGATAAATCGCTTGTTTTCGTCTTGGCTCCAAGCCATTCTATTTAATATTTAAACCGATTTACAGAATAAACTGTCTCTTATTTAACAATAATATTATATTGACAATTTGTCTAATTGTTTGACCCCAATATCCATATATTTACTTCTAATATTCAAGCATAACCTCAATAAACGAATCGTTATCTTAAAATGCATATGTTACAAGCTACCATGTTACACTTCCCCTTCAGAATTTTGTAGAAACTTAAAAAAAAAAAAAAATGTAATCTATCCACTATACCACGCCGCTTCCCTGTTTCAGGATTAATCCCTTCTATAAAGTGAGGAGGGTCTTAATTGTGTAACTCTCGCAGTCACATTTTCAAATATTTAATTAGCGCTTGGTCTTTTTATACACTCTACAAATAAAGTTTAGGTCCCGGTGTTTTTAACCTTCTTACAAAGTTCCAGCATCCTAGCCCGAATGGGAAGGTCAAGATTTATTCTGTGGCTCCGTTATGAATGAATTTTACCACGCCTTATTTGAAAAGGAGTTCCATCTTGGCCTTTTCCCAATTTCAAATCTCAGCCTTGATTTGAATGAAATGAATAAAATGACTTTAATAGCTATTATATTCAAATTAGAACACTCTCTTCTCGTTAATATATTTATTTCATCAATTATACATACTTACGTTTCGAGGTCTTATCGCCTGCAATGATATCAATAGACTGCACGGAGGTGTTCGACTCAGTGTCCCATAGTCTACTATGTAAGACACTGCAGGACAATGAGTTTTCGGAGCAGCTCTCCATCCTCTTGTGTTCATTTCTCCAGGAGCGTAAGATAGAAGTGCTGGTTGGCGGAGCCTTCTCCGAGGAAATCGACCTCACCTGCGGAGTTCCTTAAGGGTCTGTGCTATAACCAGTACTATTCTCTATATACACAGCTGAAACTGTTGGAGCAAAATACAAAACAGCTACTGTAGCGGCCTATGCCGATGACATAGCGATTTACAGTAGCTCGATGAACGCAGAGACAGCTCTACATCAGGCAGAGTTGGCTTGTAATGAGATAACAAAAAAGCTGGAGAGATTAAATATTACAGTTAATCCCAAGAAGACCGACTGTATTATTTTTTCTTTCCAGAAGAATAAGCGCCGTCTACCGAAGACCTACGAGGTAGCGGGAATCAAAAACAAGCCGGCCAATAGGATCGTTTACCTGGGCATCACCCTTGACAGGCACCTCAAATTGTCTAATCACTGCCTCAAAAAGATTAGCTCGGCTAGGACCAAGTCCTTTCGACTAAATCATTTACTAACGCCAGCGAATCTATCCCTCCGCCTGAAAATATTAATATATAAATCATTAATTAGACTGGCCCTCCTATACGGAGCACCGATGCTAACTAATATATCACCAACCATAGCAAAACAGCTCCAGTTTCAAAATGGAGTACTGAGACGAATAGTGAGGCATACTTCTCTACAGAGGACGAAGACAGACCAAATACACGACACGTTCGAACTTCCGACCGTGACAGAGTTCATCTCCCGGAGACATATCAAATTCTTTGATAGTCTACGGTACTGCACGAACCCACTGTTTAACACACTGACTCCGACAGGACGGATACAGCGCTAGCAAGACTGTACGGACCCTCAGACTAGACTTAGAAACCATAACTTGACTAACTGACTCAGAAAGACTAGTGAGCCCCATCACTAGACGTGACTCTCATTCGCTCCCATAATACCGAAAAATTTTGTATCCTCTCTCCCCCTCTTATAATGCATGTAATGCAGTAAAAGAGATCCCATATTCCTTCCTCTATTTCCGATTTCCAACCCCAACTCTCATGGGGCTTAGAAGAAAAAAAAAAAAAAAAAAAAAAAAAAAAACATCATGAAACAAAACAATAGTAGGAGATTCTACAGGTAACCTTGAAGGCGCCCAAAAGGTTATAGAAGAGAATAGCGAGAAATATCCAATATCTTTTGATGAGATGACCAAAATTATTGAACTATCGTCTACCAGTAAAATGTTAGGACATTAGTTGGCGAATTTACAAGTAATACAGAAGGCCTTAGGACCATGCTGACGGATACTAAATCACTAATACATGATCGCCGAACAAAATTAAAAATTTCTAAATTGTTGAAAAAACAGTGGGGCACAATAGAAAGTGCTATAAGCACTGATGAAAGTACTGACAACTAATCGATGGAGAGCCTCTTAAACATCAACTAGTTTTAGAAATTTTTACTTTTTATTTTATGACAATTAATAGTAAGAAATCTGTAATTGTGCAGTGGAACTGTAATGGTTTCTACAAACATTACGAATATTTTAGATTACTTTTTTCCGAAGAAAATCCTATTTGTTTTTGTTTACAAGAGACACATTTTTTAGAATCGCAGGTAGTAAATTTAAAAAACTTTAATATTTATCGAAAAGACAGAACTGATAGTAAGCATGCCTGGGGAGGAGTAGCAATAATAGTAAAAACAGATGTATTTTAAGAATCAATTATCATAAAATCATCTTTAGAAGTTGTAGCTGCTAAAATATACAGACCAGAACCCATTACAATCTGCAATATTTACATACCACCAAATCGAAATTTCACATACAGCGACCTGCATTCAATAGTTGATCAACTTCCAAGACCTATCATCCTGGTTGGAGATCTGAACGGACACAGCACACTGTGGGGCTCCACTCTATCCGACTACCAAAATAGGGGGAAGGAAATATAAACGTTCATAGACAATAATAACTTAATATTAGTTAACGATGGATCCCCGACTCATTTCTGCGCTAATGGCGCTCTTTCGGCTATTGATTTGTCATTCATAGACGTAAACTCCTCCACAAAGTTCATTGGCGAGTCAAAGATATCTTGTATGGAAGCGATCACTTCCCGATTACAATAAGCTTTGACGGCGATGTGAATACAAATTCAAAAGGTATTTCTAGATGGTCATTTAGGAAAGCCAACTGGGAGAAGTTCTCATCACTGATAGAGGAAGAAATGTTAAGAATGAAAGATGCAATAAATAAATTAGAGGACAGCATTTCTTTCTTTAACCACATCATTCTAGATGCAACAAAGAAGAGCATCCTACACAAAATAATCACTGATAACAAATGCTTAGTCCCTTGGTGGAATGAGAAATGCCGCGTCGCAATCATGAATAAAAAAAGAGCACTCAACCGATTAAAAAAAAACAAATCAACAGAAGATTTAATTGAATTAAAAAAAATGAGATCAATTGCGAACAAGGTTTTGAGGACAAGTAAGAAAAATTCATGGATGAGCTATGTAAATTCCATCAACAGTAGCAGTACCATAAAAGAAGTTTGGAAGAAGGTAGGAGCTATTAAAGGTTCCAAAAAATGTGATTTTGTTACGGCAATTCAAGATGCCAACCATGTTATTACTGACCCTATCAAAATTGTTGAAACTTTAGGAAAATATTTTTCGTCTATGTCCAAGTCAGAAAATTATAACCCAGATTTTATTCAACACAAAAGAGAACAAGAAAAGAATTTAATAGATTTTCAGACTCATGATTCTGATAATTTCTTGAATAATGAATTCACCCTAACCGAAATGATAAATGTTCTTCACACATGTAAGGACAAATCCACCGTAGGACCCGACCACATTTCAAACATATTCTTAAAAAAGCTGCCTATGATTGCTCAAAATTTCCTTCTTTCAATTTATAATGAAATTTGGACAACAGGAATTTTTTCCGAGAGAGAGGAGGAAAGCCATAATTATCCCTATCAAGAAAAATCCCCAGAATATAAGCACCAATAACTTTAGACCTATATCCTTACTTTCGTGTATTTCAAAACTTCTTGAAAAAATGGTAAACATCCGACTGCTTTATTACTTGGAAATAAATAAATTTTTTTCAACCTCTCAATCTGGCTTCAGAAAAAACCGCTCGGCAATAGATCAAATAACGAAGCTCGAAATTGAAATTCAGACTGCCTTCTCCAAGAAAGAACACCTAGTAGCTGTATTCATTGACATATCCAAAGCATATGACATGATGTGGAGGTACAATGTGGTCAGAACGCTCTCACAAAATGGTCTTACAGGGTCATTACT
The DNA here is from genome assembly GCA_023052935.1 of Piezodorus guildinii. NCBI lineage: Eukaryota > Metazoa > Arthropoda > Insecta > Hemiptera > Pentatomidae > Piezodorus > Piezodorus guildinii. The sequence continues at coordinate 85,584,592 of CM041292.1, read as the reverse complement.
GAAATTTGTCGACAACTTTCTCAAAGAAAGAACATTTCAAGTTAAAGTAGGATCTAATCTCTCGCAATCTTTCCAACAGGAAAATGGTACTCCTCAGGGATCTCCCCTCAGCGTAACATTATTTTTAGTCGCCATCAATAGTATTGTCCGTACAACAACAGCTGATGTAAGGTGCTCATTATTCGCAGATGACTTTGTAATTTACTTAAGGAACCAATCCATTCATTATATTGAATGGAGTTTGCAAAAAACACTTCAAAACCTTGAAGAATGGTCCAGAACTACAGGCCTCACCTTCTCCAGCTCAAAATCAGTAGCCGTTCATTTCTGTAGGAAAAGAAAATGTGAAGAAAACCAATAACGCTTCTACATCAACCAATTAGCTATGCAGAAGAAACGAAGTTCTTAGGAGTGTACTTCGATAGAAAATTAAATTGGTATAAACACATTCAGTCTGTCAAAGCAAAATGCCAGAGAGGTCTGAATTTATTGAAAGTTCTGGCTAGCACTGAGTGGGGCTCAGACCGTCGAACACTACTGATGTACCGAACCCTTATGAGACCTGTAATTGATTACGGGGTAGTGTCCTACAGCTCAGCATCTGTTTCAGCTTTAAAAATATTAGACTCTGTGCATAATCAAGCACTCCGCCTCTGCACAGGTGCTTTCAGGACCACCCCCGTCGAAAGTTTGTATATACAGAGTGGTGAGCCCTCTTTGAAATTAAGGAGAAAATACTTAACTTTGGCATATGCTGGAAATCTTAGATCAAGAAAGAACCTGATTGACACGGAGCTGATTGCACACCCAGCCGCAAATGAACAACACAACCCATCCTGTAAATGTTTTCACTGTAGATCAAATCAATTGATAAATAACTTAGAATTGTCTTTTCCAAAGTTCTTCAAAATACCAAGGATCTCAATTCCTAATTGGATACCAATAGAAAGCCGAACCGATCACAGTTTGTCAGTATTTTCTAAGCACACAACCCCCCACCAAGTATATCTACAAATTTACAAAGAACGGGAAGAATATTATTCGAATTATTGTTTTTGGTTTACTTACGCCTCCAAATCAAACTCTAAAGTTGGATGTGCTACCATAATGGAGTCCAATTGTTACAAATACTTACTACCTGCATCAAACAGTATTTATACTGGCGAAATGTATGCAATATGGAAAGCCCTGACGCTTATTTCAAAACACCATCATAATTATCACTTGATCGTAACAGATTCTCTCAGTTCAATCCAGTCATTAGAAAAAAAACGACTCGAAAGATGCCTTACTAATGAAAATACAGCTTCTTGAAAGAGAATGTGTTCATTCAGGCAAAAAAATCAGGTTCTTGTGGGTTCCTTCTCATTCTGCCATTAAGAATAATGAAGAAGCTGATCGAGCTGCAAATGCTGCTCGAACGGATCCTACGGATGTTGTTTGCATTGATAGGACTACTAGTCAGGACTGGCGTGCATATTTGAAGGAAACAATATACAAATTGTGGAATAAGGAGTGGAGAGGAAAAGCCGAAAAGTTGGGGAAAATTAAAGACAGCCCAGAGGCTTGGAAAACTTCTGAGAAAAGAAACCGCCGTGAAGAAGTCGTCCTAGCCAGACTACGCTGCGGCCATACCGCCATTACCCATACTTACCTCCTGAAGGGACTTTACCCTCCGACCTGCAGGACTTGCAAGAGTCCGCTGACAGTGGAGCACATCATAATGGACTGCGAGGCATTCAGCAAATCAAGACGGAGCTGCAAGATAAGTAACAGGCTGGACGTTGCTCTTGGTGACAGTGAGGACAGAGTTAAAAGGTTATTCAAGTTTTTAAAAAAATGTGGAGTGTATAATCATATATAGTGTATTAACAATGTAAAAGAGAAAAAAACAAAACAAATGTTATATTGACCATATCATGTATGTAATATGCTAATGACCCTTAGTGGGTAGATGCATTTAAACAATAAATAAATAAAAGTAGTAGAGCCGATCAGTATTTCTGGAGTAAAACCCGGCGCGGAAAAAGGATTATTATACATACTTACGTTTCGAGGTCTTATCGCCTTATCTTTAGAATAACTTATTCAAAACTAAAAACAATAACACAACATTAGCATTAAGTTTACATCAAACTATAAAAATTAAACAACAATTATATAAAAAAAATCTATATATTAAATCTTAATTAACAATTACTTATTTAAATAAATAAAAATATATGTATTTATTTAAATAAGTTATCAATAACATATCTTCTATATTTGCGACATCAATATTATTATTATAATTATCCATATTATTATAATTTAAAAAAAATATAATTGTCATCCTTATAAAAGCGTTTCTTTATTTTTGCATAGTTATATATCTCTTAATATATTTATTTTCCATTGTCACACATTTAAATTCATATACTATAGCAATATGTTGGACTTCAATCGTCATTGCTAGTGAGTATGATAACTCTCTAAGATTCAAGTTCAATCGTTAATGATTTTCTATCTACTTTTGAAAAAAAATAAAATAAAATAGTGCTCTAAAGCTAAAGGTGGGCTTATTAAGTGATTCAGCAAGAGAAGATAAAATACCCAAGAGAACACTCGAGGGTAGTATTGTACGAATTAGGAGGATGGAAAAGTTTGTTTATTTATATAACGCCACTTTATGTCACTATAGCTGTTTGAGATTGAACATTAAATCTTTTGTCTTTAAAATTTTGTTTGTGATTTAAATTTAATTGAATTAAAAATAGTTTTAATAAAACGAGGGGGAGCGGCGTGATCTAGTGGATAGAGCACTAGTCTGTGCTCCGGGTCCTGGGTTCGAATCCCGGCTGTGGCAGAAATATTATTTATTCTGTTAATTCAGTCGGGGGGCGACCCTAGGGTATGGAGACCCTCCTGGGGCAGACCCAGCCTCTATAAAGTGGGTACCCAAATTAATTGGGGAAAAACCTGGCAGCTGAGCGTGATTAAGGCCTAATCACCTCATTGCACTGCCGTTGGCCTAGAAATAGTACGAATCTCTATATGTACTGACCCCAAGACCCTTCATGGGTTTTAGTGGTACAGGCTTTTTTTTAATAAAACGAGGAAAATATTTTTATGTATATATTACTATCGAATAGTGCAGGGATTATCAACATAAGAATGTCCACTCAGTCCAAAAAGCAGGACCGTTCGAACCAGCTACCTGGAAGTATCTATTTATCTTCTGTTGACTATTTTACAGTAATTGACGTCTTTCATCGGACCGTTTTCTGTTCTGACATACACCAGGAAAAGTATAACTTTGCTTAAACATTATTTATTATAGAAGGCCAAATCAAGAATTCAACCGTTTGTTACAGAAAAATGCGACGTGTAATCTCATAGTGTTCGGTATCCTCCTTGATTAAGTAACAATCTAGAGAGGTTTTCTATATTTAAGTCGTCATTGGATGTCCTCGGTATAACCGAGGTATTTCTACAAAATGGTGTATTCCATCCCTTTGAGCTGATTGGTGACAGAAGAAACAGTAGGGAGGAGTAGCTCATATATCGCCGGGGAGGGCAATAAGGGTTGTATAATTGCGGCGGCTAGCTCAAAGGGCATTCTGGCCCGCGACTAGTTTTATTGCCGTCACTATATCATTGTCTGCTTTTTGCCCCGCAAGCCGATTGTATGGAAATGTGCTACTGGCGCCGTTCTCCGACACCTCGTCTCCCAGCTTTTATTATATTTTGGTTGCACTTTTTTTTTTTTTTTTTAAATATAAATGTCTCCCTTAGAGGTGACTGAAAAGAAGATGGCCTCGGGATCTGGCAATTTAAATAATACATTGAAGTAATTTGGGCATTACATTCACACAGACATTTTTCTGTATTTACTTATTGTATGGTTGTAATATAGTTGTTAATTATAAGGAAATATATATATATATATATATATATATATATATATATATATATATATATATATGATTAGTTTTTATACGTCATATAAAAAATTTTCTCAACTATTTTTGTGACCTTCGGATCAATGAATGTGTGTATCAATATTATGTGCCAATAACTAAACATTACCATTAAGTTTAATATGAACACAATATATTCAACTATAAATAATAAAGGAAAAAAAGCAATTTAGATAGATAGATAGATAACTGTTTTTTTTATTTTTTATTTCAGCATATTACAACAAAAATATAACATATAAAAAAAACATTAATAGAACTATGGTCTTTTAGACCGTTTAGTCCGGATTTATAATATATATTAATATATTATAATTTTTAAATATAGTTAAATTCTTTTATAAGTTTTTATCTGTAGGGCCATGCTATTTTACAATATTTATATACAGCCATCCAGTTCTGTCCATAAAGATAGTTTATTACTTCATCGGTGTTTAAATAATTCTTTCTGAAACACCTTATTCTAATTTCAGATAAAATAGGGCATGTGGCGAGGAAATGAAACGTATTTTCTACTTCTTTTCTATTACAAAGAGAGCAAATCACATTGTCATTTGACCAAAATCTATTATAGTTGAGGTATACTAATTCACATCTAACTTTAAATATCCATTTCGCCCCATTAAAACTTAATTTGGTATCAAATAAATATTGTGTCCCATAATCATAGTCTAAATTTTTATATACAAACATTTTTTTTGAGACTATAGCCCTTTGTAAACATTTTGATCTATAAATACCTGTCAGAGATTCCATAAATTGCTGTAAGATTAGAGCCCAGTTATATTTGTTGTCAAGTTGAATGTCAATAGAAATATTATGTTTTTCAGCCAGTTCTCTTATATCTTTAATCCAGAAAATATTGTGTTTGATGACTTCATCATTTATGATATATGGCAGTCTATTGTTTGGTAGATTTTTAACTTTTAGAATGTAGTTATTTTGTATTTTTAATGTTTCTATGAGCATTGGGACTATTTTTGTTTCGATGTGCAGCAGGTATGAAGGTGTGGCTTGTGGCAGGCTAAATATTTTTTTAATAAAATAATATATAAGTTTTTCAGTTTCTATATATTCCTTACTTCCCCATGCCTGAGCTCCATATCCTATGAATGATTTAAAAACGGCATTAAATACTTCAAGTTTTGATTTATAGGGTATAGTATTGTTTAAGAGGAAATTTTTCCATATGGAGTTGATTGCCATTTTTGAAAAAAAAATGCAATTTAAGCCCCCTGATGTTAAAACATTAATGAGAGATTACGATTACAAGAGAAGTAAAATAATAAAAGGGGATAATGACCTTGATGTTAATCGTTCAAGAAAATAACCTAACCTATCCTCAACTTAAACTAAAACGTTTCTAAATACGAAAAGCTCCAGAAGGTTTCGTTTTAGTTCCCTTGTTCCTATCCTTTCATAATTCGGTTTACAGAGTATCCAAACGCACCACGAGGAGGTACCTATACCCTAAGAGCTTTAGGGCTGTAGAAATGTCGAAGGATTCGCCTAAATTAATTTATTCCTCTTCTGATTCTGTAACAGAAACTGATAAAGGTCTGAAATATAGTCTTTCTAAATATCTGTCAGCGGCGGATCCAGAATCAAAACTTATACAAGAACTTTTGTTTTGGATGGAAAGAGAGGAACATTTTAATGTACTTGCAAACTTAAATCAAGCCAAAAAGATTTATTGTACCATAGAAACTAACAAGTAATGGTCTTTGCTGCTATTTATCGTATCATGTGTCGTAGTACTTATAAATCAGCTACTATTAGCTACTGCTATCAAACAGGATATTACTTCCCATACTGCCGTTTGACAAAGTATATCTTCATGGCCTGTTAAAGAAAATTGGCAGTGCTTGACCGATAATGAGAAGCCTCCGATAAACTACTAAATTCGAAACAAGGCTGTTAATGAGAGGACTAGGTGACCCCGAAGAGCTAATTGAGGTAGATTAGAGAACAGCTGCTGGGTTGACACCACCTCTACCCCGGGGCTCATCGCCGAGGAAAAAGGTAAAAAACTGGCTCCAGCTCCGGCAGATCCTCACTCCACTTGTTTTATCGCCAAGGGTATCGGCTAATTAACGCAACTCCTTCCACGGCAGCTGTCCCCATCCTCCACTGGGGCATCAATGCTTGTCGGAGCAGCAAGGTGGCTAGTAAGATGTTTCTACAGCAGGATAAGTTTTTTTTTCTTTTACTTCCCTTTATCTGAAATATGTAGTCAGGGAAAGTATTGCGATCGTGAACATTTTAGAATGCCAGTTTTCAACGGAAATACGCTGTTTAGGATCCGCTGAGTCCAAATAACCAAGTTCCACAAAAGAAGTCTGAGTGTGGTAAGTCTCGCACGAAAACAAAAAGTCATACGAATCTGAAGTTTAATATTTAAGACAATTTTATTTGTTACATCAACTTATTCATGAATATTCTGATTGAAATAGTCTGATAATGCCGATATTTCAAGTCAAAGTACCTTTAATACTGAAGATTTAAACAAAATTAACCGTATCATTTTTACCCGTTATTTTTCGATGCTAACAAGTAATAATAAAAATGATTAAAATATTAAAAAAACAAACAAAAAAAAATGAGTGACTTTCGATTATTTCTACCTATAGATATATGTTCTATGATTAATCAGTTGGATCTGGGTATTTGTGCAACTATCATCAAAGCAGGCCAACGTATATTCGTTGGGAAAAAAATGCAACTTGGGGCAAAGAGAACTTTTTTTACTTGGCTAGTTTCCGTTATATTAATTATATCAACATTATTTGTATAAGAAACAAGGTGGTGGGCCGCCATCCGAGACGAAACACTGTCAGTGAAGATGCCCCCTTTAGATAGAAGCCATTCACATACTCGAGAGTTGAAAGCCTAACCACTTAATGATACACTAACAATGTACCCTATACCATTCCTGGGTGACGGATCTAAACCTTCAGTGAAAGAGAATCGTCCGCTGAAGTCGGCGTTTCGTTCCCGGCCCACGACGGGCCAAAAAACATCAGTACGAGGATAATATATTCAAAGAGATGATTATGTATGTATAGGGACCCCTTGTAACTCACTCAAAACACCTCATTCTCTCATGATTCCATGTAATTTAATCCGCAGCTTTACATATATTCTCAAACAATACTTCCGCCTTGCAAATCAGCTAATTTTTATACTTTGTATGAAAATTTATGCCGTTTAACGAGTTGGTTTTGTTTATTATTTCCGATCGATAGCCGATATAGAAATAAATAAAACTTGTATAATAATATTAACTCGAATTATCATTTAGCAAATAACTTGGCTCTACTGTATATATAATTAGAAAGTTCAATTATGACTCGTTAAGATGTTATAGATTAACAGCTAATAAAATAATTTGTTAATTGCCCCTAATTATATTGATTTATTCGTTCTGCTTCAAGGTACAATTTTATCTTCTCTTATCTCCATTAATTATAATATTTTAACATGTGTTCTAATTATCCATCTATAGTTTATAACTTTATAATTGCTGTGTGCTGAAAGGGAGAACGGGAAACTGCGGAGATGTACCTAATGAATACTGCAAGAACCACTGAGTTATAATTAGCATCTCTTACACCCGAATAAGTGCTAACTGTTCATTTAAACTAGATATATCTATAAAAAGCGGTGTGGTATAATGCTTAGAAAAGTATACTACATTTCTCAGTCTCCCGTGTTTGAATCCTTGATGTGGCAAAATAAATATTTAATGTATTGTTACCGTCATGAAAACTGGAATTCGAAAATTCCAGCACGTGGTCTATTTTAGAGATTTTAACCCACGTCTTTATAGTACATACTGTTATTCAATAGATATGAAATTTTTTCTCAGAGATAAACCCTGCATTTGGTAGCGAACCATAAGCTCTCTCAAATCATGAGAAACGCGCCTATTGAAAAGAAATCAGTTTCCCAGGCTCAAGCCTAATACTGAACTAAGAGTTGAGAATAGAGATAGGATTTAAAAACAGATAACACCGGAAAGACGGTCATAGTACAAAATACAGGATTAATATTGAAACTGTATGGAACCTTTTTTGATCTATCATTAAAAATGGCATTCTGCCTAGTTTGATATTAATGTTAAAATAAAAATAAATAAATCTAATATTAGTACTAAAAATTTGTACGTTGGGAAATTGTTAACTTATAAATAAATAGCCCTGCAAATTAATGGCATGCTGTATGGAACCTTTTTCGAGTGAGTGTATATGTAAGTGAAAATAAAAATTAACTTTCATTATCCTAAGCCACAAATCCATAGATAATTGATATTATTTATATTGAGGATGTATAGTCGACTGTAGAAACTATCATAGGTGGTATAGTCAGGAATCAGTCATTTTTTGAATTTTTTTAATTTTGCCAACGTTTCGGCTCAAGCTTGTGAGCCATCATCAGGGCATTACTGAGCCATGTCCAAGCATAAAATGAGACTGTCAGTAATGCCCTGATGATGGCTCACAAGCTTGAGCCGAAAAATTGGCAAAATAAAAAATAAAATGCAAAAAATGACCTGACTATACCACCTATGATATTATTTATATTGTTTGAGAAAAATAAAAAATATATTGAACCTCTGAAATATATCTCTAGTGGTTGATCATAAAATTCTATCACTGTCGTTATTTATGGGTCAATCCGTTTGAAAACATCTAATTTCCATTCATTTTTGCGCTGAATATTTTTGATTTTCGTGTTTTGTTTTTTTAACCAGACTTCTTCGGAATATAAAACATTTTTCTGGCAAGAGATTTTATTTTTGCAGCCACTTTTAGCCAGCTACATTTTAGAATGATGATTTGAATACCATCAATCTTGTTTTCTTACAAAAAATTATCAAAGTAGCCAAGAAAATGTTAAACAAAATCAAGAAAATTAAGATCAACTAAAACTTTTAGTGCGCTATAACAAGAAGGTTAGGAAAGAGTCTCGCGTTTAATATTTTTTACTTTTACTTACTTATAAATGAAATATATAGTAACGGAAAGAATTGCAATTGTGAAAATTTTCGAATTTAAGTTTTCAACGGAAATACACGTTTTAGGGTCCAAATGACCAAGTCCCGCAAATAGGTCTTGTGTGTATCTGTGAGTCCCTGTGTCCGTGTGTTTGTTGTAAATCCAGCACGAAACTGAAATTTCATACTTAGGACAACGAACTATACGTCCGTGATGTTACAGCACCTTTTTTTTTAATCAAAATCAGGTAACCAGAAGAGTCACTTAATACCACGTATTTTGCACCTTTTTACGATGTTTTCATAAACGGCTCTAACGATTGATTGATTAAACTTTTTATATCGATGTAAAATTTAATGGGCTTTAATATTATATAGCTTTCTTTCTGATTGAAATAGACTCACAAGGCTTAAATGCCGTTATTTTAAATTTTCTTCCCCTAAAGTATCTTTAATTTTGTTGATTTCATAAAATTTACCATATCATCTGATTAATATTGTAAAAAAAAAAATACGGCAAAATATAGAATTTGTACGAATTCGGTGACCAACTAAAGGATATGAGAGCAAAAATATTATTTATCGTAATTTTTGTTTTTTATGTATTAAGAGCAGTAATATAGACATATAACATACCGTTGGAAAGAGAAAGATTTTAGACAAAACATTATCTTTTACACAAAGCTGTAAAAGGTAATGTTATGTGACAAACAGAACATAGATAGGTAGATAGATAGATAGATAGATAGATAGAAAATAATTTTTATTCTGGGACTGGGTCCCTTTAGAATAACAAGTTTGTAAAGTTTAAATATACAATATGTCTGGCCAACAGACAAGATGAACATGATTAACTACTATTTACAATAATTGATGAATTTGTATATAACATAAAATAAATAAAATAAAAACAATCTTCAGAAACTAATTTATGTTAGAAAAAAATGAGAAATATATGATTTGATAACAGAATCAAAATTAAAAAATAAACAAAAAAAAAATTAAATAAAACAAAAATAATTAGTAGCATTGTACTAATACTTAGTATTCTTAAAATAACATTAACTCTGAAATAATAAAGGATCTATATTAGACCAAGAATTAATGAAAGATAATACAATTAAAACATAAATAAAAATAAAAAATACAAATATAAGAAATGAAATCTTCTAGTAACAAAAAACGATATAAAAAACTAAACAAATACTGTAAAGATTGAACCAAAGGAAAAAAAAAAATATTAAAATATATTTCATATTTAAAATATATGTCAGGCAGCGTCATTTTGGGATGTTAGAAGGTGCTGGAAAAGAAGGAATTTAAATGTAGAAAGGGAAGGAGCATGGCGGATGTTTGATGGAAGGGAATTCTAGAAACTAGTAGAACGGGCCAGAAAGGAGCATTCGTATTTTTTTGTTCTGTGGGAAGTGATATAAAGGTTGGAAAAAAGGGATCTAGTCTCTAGTGGGTGAATTGAGGGTTTGAACTGTAGGAGATTGTACATATATGGAGGGTGTTGTGAATTAATGGTTTGGTATAGGAAAGATCCTAGGAAATATTGCCTACGGGTAAGAGGAAAGAGCCATTTGGATTCGGTATAAAGATGGGATACATGAGACCGCCTCGATGTGCCAAAGACAAATCTTAAAAAACAGTTCATAATTAACTTTAATCGTTTCTCTAGCATCATCGAGAGGCCATCATATACCATACATCCATAATCAAACTGAGGGAAAATTAGAGAGGATACAAGGAGCTTGCGAGTGGAATAAGGGAGAACATGGCGGGAACGATGGAATAGTTTAAGAGTACTGATTGACCTTCGGGAGATTTGGGCCCCTTGTGGTTTCCAGGATAAGGTTTGGTCAATATGGATGCCTAAATTTTTTACCGAGGAACTGAATGTGATGGGATGGGCGTTCATAAATAAGGTAGGAAGAGAGGGAATAGATGTAAGGAGGGAATTGGATCCACTAATGATTGTCTGAGTTTTCCCGGCGTTTAACCTTAGTTCGTTCTGATTCGCCCAATAGTAGATCCTGTCCAGGTCTTGTTGAATACTCGTAAACGCGGCTAATAACTCAGAGGGAGGAAAGGATAGGTAAATCTGAACGTCATCGGCATATAGGTGGTAGGTGCAGTGGAGGATTGAATTAGGAAGATCATTTATAAAGGTATTAAAAAGGATAGGAGAAACACTTGAACCCTGGGCAATCCCTGAAGAAACGGTAAGAAAAGAAGATAAAGGTTTGTTGGGAACTTGAACTGCTTGGGTACGGTCAGAAAGAAAAGACTGGAACCAGAGAATAGAGCTGTAGGAAAAGGAGAGATATTTTAAACTTATTCCTGATTATTATTAGTATCAACCTAATATAGTTGTTATATTATTTAATCTAAATCACATATTTTCAACAAAACTGAATAAAATTTTTATTTAAGTTAACTTAAAACTGTTCTCAAAAACTTATTAGTGTTGTAATTTTTGAAAATAGTCTCTAAGCCTTATTTAAATTTTTCAATAAGTAACCAAGTATAAGTCAAATACCATTTAATTACACATTTTCTAAGTAATCAATTATTATTTTAAGCCGATTTCAAGAGAAATGTAAGAAGCTTTAAAACCGATTATGTAGAGTGGCTGCTTTTAAGTAATCCATATAGCTAGAAAAGGTTTTTGTAAAATCGCAGGCACCTTTTGAAATGTTTGCAAGCTATTGTGAAATTGTTATTTAAATTTCGCTTGTAGTTTCTGATCTGTACTATTAACATATGCACATGAACTCCTCATTTTGCACCTAATATTAATTTTATATTTACCTACGTACATTTTCAAAAAAGGGTTATTGGCTAGTTCAGCAATATTAAAAGCATGGTATCGCGATAGCCACCAAATAAAAACTGATGAAAGTGTTTCAGAATATATATGATAAGTATTATAGGATCAAATTTAGAAGCTGAGACTCAGTTTATTATTTAAATATAATAAATTAAACATTACTGCCTTTCCAGAGTTGCCCTGCATTTTATCAACCAACTTTAACACGTTCACGTCCGCATGGGTCACCAATGGCCCCTACTAGATTGTCCCAAAGGGGACGTGGCTCACCGGTGGCCCTCACTAGTCTGTCTTATCGAACGGCGCGAACCGGTATTTATTTCTATAGCCATTTTCCTAATTTTTTAAAAGGTCAAAAATAAAAATAAAACATTTCAACTTCCTTACTGTTATGTTTACTGGCAGAAATCTAAGGTTAAGATGAAAAAAAACGCAAAAAGAACTACAATAGTTGCAAAATAAGCACTCTTTTGACTGTTAACAAACTTACAACTCGTATTTAGGTCTGAACAGGTAATAATCGATGAAACGTGGCCACAGTGAACGTGTTAAGCCAAACCAAATTAATAACACTAGAACCAGTTGAGTCTCACTAATTTTTGAAAATTTATATACAAAAAATACTATGTTTTAAAGACAAAATTTTTACTACAAGTTGGACTAAGACTAAGTAATGTAAGAAAAAAGCATCAAAGCCGAGTCTCTATTCCTTTATAAACTTTTAACTAGCTAAAAGTCTCGTTTTTATTCATTTCCGAAATTTTTTCAAACCATTTCCTTCAATATTTAGTTAATGTGTTGGGCGGGACAAAAAAATTAAAGCATATCCTTATCATATTGTTATTTTTTTATTTGCTTTGATATCTACATAATTACCAGAATCAGAAAGATTTTTCTAATACATGTTATCTGCCACGAAGCTGACTTAAAAGAGCTGCAATACTAAAAGTATTATCCAGAAAAATATTTTATCCACGGTTTTATATTCAGGAAAAGACACAAAATACCTGATAAAAAATCATTAAAATCGAAAATGTTCAGCGGCAAAATTAATAAATGAGTCAATCTATAAGTGAAAGTAGAAGTTAAAAATATAAAAAGAAGGAATCTTAGTAGAAGTGGGCGATCTCTTAAAATGAGTATCCATAGGAAAATGACTAATGGTATGAAAATACCACGAATACTGGATAATGCTTAAGCGTGAAAAGTCAAGTGACAGGGCCCCCCAGCCTCTGATTTCTTAACCCTCCTCCAGGAAATAAATTACCCGAGGGCCCCTAATTGCAGGCAGAGCCCCCGATAATTAGGGCCACACCTGATCTGGCCGGCACCTTGCCCCGCTCTGCCAATTTGAAATTTAAATTGGCACCTATGCAAATGCCAACACGACGTTCGGCGCTGGGCCCCTATGGCCAGTCCTTGTTACTAGACTTTCCACAATCCCACATCGTCCGGGCTATCTCTGTAGTCCTCTGTAAGATCGCTTTGGGGGAGATGTCGTCGCTCCCCACGAATACTAAGTAAACCTCCCAGATCCTTATCCAGGCTCTTGCTAAATAAATGTCGCCTTGGACATAATCAAGATTTATGATGACTGTTAATGGAAGATGATCTGATGATGGATGAAGAATCATATAAGTGGATTCCTGATTATTCAACTTGTTCGGATTTATATGCAAATCTTTTTCATTTATGTTTGAAAATCAATAAAATTTCATTACGATATTATAACAGCTGTAAGCTGAGAGCTCTTCAAATTTAATTAAAGATGAAAATTCATCAGAGTAAGTATCATTCAGAGTGCTTAAATTAGTGAACACCTTCACTTATTTATTTCAATAAATTATTTGTTTTTATATAAACATATTTATTGATATTTAAGAATGTATTATGATATACTACAAGTAAATGTGATGGACATAGAAAACTGACATGAAGAGACGCCACCCAATGGCAGCACAATATTTTAAACTGGAAGGTCTCGGGGCCATCTTCTATTCAGACGCCTCGGAGGATTATCAGGAATCGAAGAGGATGATAGGATAGAAAATAATGGATTAGAGTGCAAATGGAGTTTTTCATGAAATGATTGACGCCTGGTTCGGGCTAATTCAGTAACATATGGGATATTAAGGTCTTTATGGATGAGCTTATTCGGGACAAAGTAAGGAGCGTTAAGGATTTTATGAAGGATTTTGGATTGTAAGGATTGGATACGAGAAGAATTTGATGGTTTAGTAGAGCTCCATATTTCTACTCCGTAAGTTCATATTGGTCTTATGATGGCCATATTAATAAGTCTTTTGTAATTAAGTGGAAGGTTGAAGCATTTGTCCAGTAAGTGTTGAAGCAATCGAAAATGTCAGGCAGTTTCTTGTCGTTTCATTCTTGTATGGGGATTCCAAGTCAGACGTTTGTCAAGGTGGAGTCCTAGGTATCAAATCGGTTCAACAGGGGCTAGTGGAGTTTCATTAAAGGACGCTGTGGGGCAAGAAGTCATTGGTTTACGACGTAGGGTAAAGGTTATTTTTTAGGATTTATTATAATTAATTTTAATCCTCCAATTCTGGCACCTTACTTCAAGGTCTCGGATGAGGAATTGAAGAGTGAGGAAGGCTGTAAATGGATAATTATCGACCAATAGCACACACGTGTCATCAGCATACGTAGAAAGGAAAGTGTTAGGATGGGTTGGGATATCAGCTGTATAAAGACCGGGTCCTAGAATGCTGCCTTGAGGAACACTAGCAGATTGAGAAAAAGGGAGGAATAGGAACTGTGATGATTTATTTGGAAAGATCTATCAACAAGGTAGGACTGTATAATAAGAAAATAAGTAGGAGGGAGAAATAGGATGCTTATAAAGCAATCCTGGGTGCCAGACTCGGTCAAAGGCCTGTCCTACGTCGAGAAAGGCTCCCGTGCAGTACAATCCGCGCTCCAACGCAGAGGAGACAACGTCCACCACACGATGAAATTGCTGGATAGTGGAGTGAGATGTACGGAATCCGAATTGATGATCTGGAATAATATGATGGGAATCAATGATTGGATATATACGTTTCAGAAGGAGTTTTTTTTCCAGAATTTTCCCCATGTTACATAAAAGAGATATGGGACGGCAGGAAGATGGATTTTCAGGTGACTTTTTAGGTTTACTATGAATAATGTCCAGGAGGCAGGGAAATAAGTAGTACGGAGTACGGCATTGTAGATTTAGGTGAGGAATAGGATGGCTTTTTGAGGGAGATGTTTTAAGATATGCGAAGTGATTTGGTCATGGCCAGGAGCTTTTCGAGCGGGTAATCTATGAATGATATTGGGTACTTCTGAAGGATGGAAAGCTTTTGGTGGAAGGGTCATTTGGAGGGGAATAGTTAGGTCTCCTTCTATCCTTTCAAGATGATTGGGATTAAGGATATCTGGATTTGGAGTATAAGTATTGTGAAGATGTTGTCCGAATATCTGGGCTTTCTCTTCGTCAGATCTTGTCCAGGTTTGGTTTTCAGTCAGGATTGGATGGTTACAGTCTTTGAACTTTTTTGTGGTTGTCCATAATGATTTTTCTGTTGTAGTAAGATTTTCAGTAAAGCTGAGTAAATTTTGAATTTTATATGTTTTTATTTTCAATAAATTAGAAACAAAAAAAAAAGAACGTGCACTTCTGCAACCCATGAAGGGTCTTGGGCTCAGTACATATAGAGATTCGTACTGTTTCTAGGCCAACGGTGATTAGGCCGAAGTCACATCCAGTCCCCATTTTTGGGTACCTACTTTATAGAGGCTGGATCTGCCGCAGAAGGTTATGCATTCTCTAGGATCACCCGAATTAACGGAATAAATATTATTCTGTCTCAGCCAAGATTTGAATCCAGTACTCGGAGAACAGTGGACTAGTTCTCTATGCATTAGACCACTCTGCTCTCTCTATATATTTTTATTTATTAAAATTGTATTATTATTATTATTTTTATAGAAAAACAGTAATTGTCATTTCATCATAAGATTAAACAAGCCGGATTGTGTAACGGAACTTGCGAGCATAAAAATGAGATTCAGACGTGAAGTGAGAATGGTTGACTGTGTGTATATAGAAGTTAGTTGAGGGTGCAGTCAATAGAACACACAATTAAGTATAAACTTAATTTACTCGTGCCGACGTTACACCTTTTATTAAATTTCTTTTGTCCCTTTTTCTTTTAATTATTTTTATATTTGTCATAACTTACATTTCACTTTGTTTTTAATTTTCAGTATATTTCTTTTACTTATCATCTTTATGTATTGTATTCTACTACTGGTTGTAATTTTTTGTTTTTAAAGCCCTGAAGAAGGCCTATAATCTAGGCCAAAACGTCGGCACCCGTAAATTAAGTTTATACTTAAATGTGTGTCCTTTTTACTGCATCCTGGACCTAACTTCTCCCACATGAGATTCAGACGCTGAACACTCTAAATGGTTCAGCTTGCAGGCTCATTACAGTTAGAACTATAAAAATTCGGGTTGCGTATGAAAACAGAAAAGTGGCTATTATACATATGTATATATTTTACATGATTAGTCCATAGCGATTATATGCGAATTTTTTACAGCCTAGTAAAATATTTTATACCCATGAACATACATCATTTTGCACAACATGGTTCATAGGATTTATGAGAAAGTCCATATTATTCAAGAAGATATATTAAAGAGCAAAATCTTTATAGGGCCACCCATAGCGTAGTGGTTAGCATAACAGCTTTCTATGCCAAAGGTCGCGGGTTCAAACCGGATTTGATCAACGGTGGCCCTAGGATTTTTTAATGGGAGTAAAAAATACTTAGTTATGCCGTCCTTCGGAGGGAACGTTAAAAGGTGGTCCCGAGCCTGTGCGATGTCAGGTACTTGTTAAAGATCCCTATCCTAATAAAACTTGGATAGGCAAAATTTAGGACTCCCACTGTAGCATCGTCCGATTAGTCATAGCAGCATAAAGTGACGTTAAAACGAATAAACAAACACAAACAAACCAAATCTTTATTTATAATTAGATATAATTGTTAAAATGCTTTTAATACAGTAAGATTTTTTTCCCTTATAATCCATATAACTGAATGAAGACACCATGAAGCGAATATTTTTTTAATTTATACCACATTAGTTGTAACAAACATTTAAAATATAGTGCTTTCAAAAATAAATCTACAATTATTTGAAAATTCCAATTCAAAAATTCATTTATTTTCCATAATATAATATATATATTCCCTGGATGATTTAAGAAGAGAAGTTTATTTTTAGAAGTTTTCGTCAGTTTAATCTACATTCAACGACTTTATATGCTCAATATATATATACATCTTTATTTATCACCAACCATATACATTATATATATATATATATATATATATATATATATATATATATATATATATATATATATATGGTTTATATATTATATGGTTAATATTACCCTGCGATTATATGCTATTTTTTTTTCAACCTAGGTAATACATTTGGGACACATAAACATACTTCATCGAACAACATGGTTCATTGGAGTCATGAGGAAGTTCCCCAGAACCATAAAATGTGTAATTATTGTTTGGAATTCTCTTTGGATTGGATTCCAGTACTTTCTTTACTATAACAATAGTATAAAGGTAGGTTATATCTACTAAAAAAAAATAAATTTATTAAAAATGATTTATACAAATATAAATATAATCATGTACTCATATTATGTAGGATAGATTAATGGTTACAGCTCAATTTTATTTCGAAAAAGTTCAGCATAAAAAAGTTTTAGATAATATCTATATAATTAAAAATAAAGTATATCACAAGGATATACAAAAATACCAATGATAGGAGTTAATATATTTATATAACGTGCTTTTTAGTAGTAATTTAAGTTGATATTACGTTATTATCTTAGCCTTCAAGCTATATATCTTGGCTTTTGAAAAAATATAATTCCCTTTGGCAACCTCCTTTTCAAGAATAAATAAACATTAATTCACCTTCCAAAAATCACTAAAGATCAGCAACTGATTTGAAGAAAAGAAGAGATTTATAATGCATTTCGAAAGAGAAAAGAAATGTTAACCGAAGGCGTTAAGAATATTGCAGATTCTTTTAATGATAATTTTATAGAGCTCGTCTAGATTTCGATACGATCTCTAAATGATTGAGATAAATGAATCTTAAGAGCATTTTCTCTCCATTCGTTCGTCGAAAGGGAATGTTTTAAGTAGCTATATTTCATTACCACCACCGCCTTAGAGATTCCTTAGTTAAGAGTGAAGAAAAATAAAACAAGAATGGTCATATCAAGGATTACTTAGTTCCGCTTGAAATATCCAGAAGAGTGCAATAATAAGGCAATAGAATCTCCTCGCAACAATGCACCTCATTCTTGACATTTTTTTGTAGAATTTAAAGTAATTCTGCCTTCTTTATTGCTATGAGGTCATTCTCTAACTTGACGTGTTAGAATTATTCACTGCTTCCTGTATTTTATATGCAAATTCACCGCGAAATAGCAGCTATTGCTGGCCTTGGTGCCTTGCAAATGACCACTTTAAAAGTGCATTGTTTGTTTTATATCCGTCCGTTAAATATAAAATTATATAGTTTTCATAGGAGGTCATTAATCTGGCAGTATGCACGATAAGTCATCCTAATTAAGTCTTTTAAACAAAAACAATATCAGTTTTCAATTTAAAAATAGATAAATATATTTTTAATGTAAAAGATGAAAAATTATAATTACTCTATTATTTGTCGTTAGGTTTTCCAGTAAGGCATATTTTTTCCAAAGCACCTGTTCTGTTATCATACTTTATAATGTAAATAAAATATTAATTAAAAAAAAACAAGAAAATTTCAAAAGCATTATACACACATTATTAGTCCGTATAACTAAGCCAGTCTTTAATTTCAAACATGTTATTAATTTTAATATTAATAAAATAAAAACAATAATTCCTATTCATCCCTTTTTACTCAGTCTGCTGGTGTCCCTCAAGGTAGTATCCTAGGACCCATCCTTTACATAGTATATACAGCTGATATCCCAACCCATCCTAAAACCTTCCTTTCTACCTATGCTGATGACACTTGTGTGTTATCAGTCAATAACGATCCAACTATTGCCTCTCAAACTCTTCAATCCAACATCAGAGACCTTGAGGTATGGTGTCAGAATTGGAGAATCAAAATCAATTCCAACAAATCCCACAAAATTACCTATACCCTTCGTCGTAAGCCTATGACATCCTGTCCTACAGTGTCCTTTAATAATATTCCGCTTGTCCAGGTTGAACAGATTCGCTATCTAGGAATCTTACTTGACAAACGTTTAAATTGGAATCCGCACACAAGACTGAAACGACAAGAAACTGCCCGTCGCTTTCGCTTACTTCAACACCTACTTGACAGACGCTCTTTACTTCCAATTATCTACAAAAGGCTCATCTATATCACCATCATAAGGACTATCTGGACTTACGGAGTTGAGCTCTGGGGCTCTACTAAACCATCAAATTCTTCCATATTCAATCCTTACGATCCAAAATCCTTCGGAAAATCCTCAACGCTCCTTACTTTTTCACGAATAAACTCATACTTAAAGACCTTAATATCCCACCCATATGTTACTGATGTGGCCCGTACCAGGTATCAATCCTTCCATGAAAAACTCCACTCCCATTCTAACCCACTAGTTTCAATCCTTGCTTCCTCTTCCATTCCTGGCAATCCGCCGAGGCGTCTGAAAAAGAGATGGCCTCGAGACCTTCTAGTTTAGATTACCCAGTGAGTAGTGCCAATGGGCATTTACTCTTCATGTCTTTTTCATGTGTTTCTGTTAGCTAATTTACTTGATGTATTAACTAATACGGTTGTAAATTTTAATAAATGATTAAAAAAAAAAATTAATTTTTGTTCCGAATCATACTAAAACGTTTCATTACATAACTTTAATATGATGTTATTAATATAGTAAAACAATAATTCTAGATTTTAATGCGAAAAGAACCAAATTAGCTAGTTTATTTTTTATTATTTCATTTTTTATATTATTTATTAATGAGAGATTTTCGGGCTTCCTGTTAAATATTCTAGAATTGATATAGTACCTTTTGGAAATCAAAGTATCAATGAGCGGTAATACAAAGTAAAGAAACAGTCTAAACGAAGCAAATAAAAAAATAAAAAAATTTAAATACAAAACCTATACTTTAAGTGATACAAAAATATATAAAGGAAAAGAGACTCGCCTTCGATTATTTTTTTCTTATATAGCTTAGTCATAGTCCTACTTGCGGTCAACGTTTCAAACTTGAGAATATAGTCCTTTGTTGTAAATGAATTTTAAAAATCTCTAAAATTCGTTTTTTCACGATAGTTAAAGGGAAACATACCAAAAGGGACTGAATGAAAAAACTACAAAACTGATAAAGATTACACATCCATACGATGGGTATAAGCCATTTGATTACCGAGAATAAGCTGGTTCCGGAGTTATCAAAAAACGTTTTTAAAAAAAATATAAAATAATTGTATTTTGTAATCGCGTTTTTAAGGGCTCTGTTAATTATATAAAATCACATAGATACTATATGATGAGAATACAAATATGTCAAAATATCAATTTCGTAAAAGATGTCCTTCAGTACCTCATTTTGGAATTGGAATTTTCGATCGTGTAAGCTCTGTTCCTTTTTTAATATAATTCTTAAAAAAGGGTTATTGCAAAATTAAGAGCGGGGTATCGTTAAAGGGATGGAATAAAAACTAAGGAAACTTCTAATAATTATTATAGGTATTAAATATTAAATTATAGGTATAATTTACCTTTATAAGATAAGTACTGCAGAATAACTTTTTTTGTTTTTAAAGAAAGCGTTACTTTAACAGAGAATAGATTTTTTCAAGTCCGGACCATCTATCTCATTCAACAAATTAATGCCATTTATATTGATCATATAGATGTGTAATCGGTATTAGTTTTATATTTTTTCATCCAGTTCCTTATGAGATATTTTAGTGTAAACTGCCGTTTGTCTTTTTGTTGTTTTTTAAAGTATAATTTGGAGAAAACGTTGTTTGTTTATTTTTTAAACATTTAATCACTTCTGCTGATTCTGGAACGGAATACGATTAAAATGAACTCTATTCGATTCTGAAATCGATTCAGTATACGCTACATTTTTCAACACTGGTTTAGGTAAACCTTTTTGAATCTGAACTTCAGTTATTCTGAAAGACTGCTAGAGACTTATGTTTAATCTATCGTAGACGCTGAGGTAATGCTAGTCCTTCTTAATTGTTAATTAATTTGACATAATGTTGTAATAAATTAACTGATAATTTTATTGCAACATGTAAATTAAGCAAGGTCTTTTCAAATTACTCTAAATAAGAATTAATGTCAGATTAATATACCAAAATCGATCATTTATAATTAATGAATGTTTTCGTTTTCTCATGTTCGTATAATTATTAATGTATTATTTTGTTCTAAAAATAAACATAAAAAGATAACATGATCACAAGGCCTACGTATAAAGAAAGATTGCTATCGGAACCATAAGGGAAAATGCAAGACAATTAGTCAAGAGATAAGGGCCAATTAGGTTTGAGAATATTCTAGAACATCTAACGTCAAATATTTATTATAATTAAAGGCTTTTAACAAGATCTCGAACCTGTTATCATAACAAGCTCCCGCGAAGTGTGACTTGAGAAATCTCCGTAATCTGATAGCGTTAACTGTTTTGGATATTTGTATATATATATATATGTGTGTGTGTGTGTGTGTGTGTGTACACACATACTCTCACAAGTTTATTTGCTAAATAACTATTCCATGAATGATTTTCAACAAGGTATTATACTAAGAAAAGTAGCACAACCAGAACTTTCCTGATTGTTTTAAAAAAATATATTAATCCATTTCGGATTGTAAAATTTAAGATATGTATTTTACTATTAGAAATTCGTGATTAGCAATAAAATGAATATTAATTTAAAATAAAAGGAAAAATATAATACGTGTAATTATAACATCAGTACATACAAATCATTTCATTATTGTAGAACTTTCTCATAACTCCGTAAATCAGAAATTAATTAATTGGAATCATAAAATGAAATAAATACTAATTTATGGAACTTACTATATAGAAACCATTGATAATTCCTGAATTCAGTTGAGCACCAAACGATGATGATAAATTGAAAGGATACGTTTTTCAAGTTTTACTTTTAATTTTTCTCTTTAATGAATTCCTACACCAAAATCTGTATTTATAAAGGAAAGGACCAGTTCACTCCCTTCTCCGGTCATCGCAGTATCTCAAAAAACACCATGGTAATAAACCAATTTTTTACATGGACGTTTGTCTTAACGTTTAGATATCCACTAAGAACAAGAAAGCAAAATCAGCTTAATGATGATGAGTGAAAAATGATGAAACTCATACAGATTATACCTGTTTACGATGAGTACTATAGGATAAAATTTAGTGGCTGAATTAGAGCTGAATTGGTTTTAGTGTTATTGAATTGTTTGTCTTACGGTCGGTTGATAAGATGAGGGCCACTCCGGCAAGGCAAGTAATATTTAATATATTATATTTCAACAACAAACTGGGTCTCAACCTCTAAATTTTATCCTATAGTACTTATAGTATAGAGGTATAATTTGTATGAGTTTCATCATTTTTCACTCAGTCAATTTTTAGATATTTTACTATTAATATTACTTAGCTGGGAAATAATCCTTCTTTAACTGAAAAAATAATATTTCTTACATGATCAAAATTTCTAAAGCGAGTAGTGCAATGATAAGGCTATATAAGGAAAAATAATTAAGCGTGAAAATCATTTCTAACCTCTCTTGTCATAGCGCGTCAGAGGTTTCAGTTGATGTAATTTTTCGTGATTTTTATTAACCATCTTCTTGGCTACTTAGGTAATTTATTGTAAGGACCAAAATTATATAAAATACTCTCATCATCATTCTAGTTTTTGTTTGGTTCTTGAATATGCAAAATTACAGGAGTTAATATTTTTTAAAGAAAACTTTATTTTAACAGTTAAGAGAATTTCATAACTCCGGTACCAGCTTAGTCTAAAAGACCAAATTTATATCACTTAAACACATCGTGTAGATAGATAATCAGTATTAGTTTAAAAATTATTCACTCAGTCCCTTTTGAGCTATTTACGTGTAAACATCGCGAAAAATGAATATTTGCTAATTTTGAAAATTCATATACAAAAAAGAACTATGTTCTCTAGATCGAAATTTTTACAGCAAGTAGGACTATGACGAAGTCATATAAGACAGAATAATTAAATGTTAGTCTATTTTCCTTTATATACTTTTATCTCGTTTAAAATCACGTTTTTCATTCATTTTCTAGAATTTTTAAACAAATTTCTTCACTATTTAGGCAATAAGTTGTGAGGACAAAAAATACAAAGCATGTCTTTATCTTATTGTTAAATTTTATTTTGATTTCATATCTAAAAAATTACAGGGATTAGAAAGATTTTCCCGTCACAAGTTTTTTCCCGCGGAGCTGACTTAAAACGGTTGTAACACTTTTATTTATGGTTTAATATTCACGAAAGGACAGAGAATAACTGTCAATGGTAAAAAAATTACAAAAATCTAAAAGGTCGTTCGACAATTTCAAATGGATTGACCCATATAAACAACAAAACGAAATATTCAGAAGCAAAGCCGTGGGTTACAGCTATTAATCCATAAAATTGATCTTGGTTAAAATAATTTACCTAAAATACTTATTGTAAGAGTTATTATTAGATAGGCTGTTTTATTAATCATAACATCATAACTGTTAAGGACCATGTCACCTGTGATGTAGTTTTTAGCATAACATCCTTCTATAACGACGATCAAACCTGGCAGATGTCTAATAGATTTTTTAATGGGTGAAAAAATCCTTAGTTATGCCGTCCATCGGAGGAGACGTAAAAAGGTGGTCTCGAGCCTGTGCGATCTGGTACCCAATCCTGATTAAACTTGGATAGGAAAACTTTAGGACTCCCAATATATTATCGTTTGATTAGCCATTGTAGCAGAAAGTGACGTTAAATGAATAAACCAAGAAAACAACTGTTATGGATACAAATTTCATAAGAAAAATCACAAGAAAATTCTTGTTGAGTCAAAGCTCGTAGGTTCACTTCGTCTGAATAAAAGTGCCCTATGGGTAGGACTGTATATAGGGTCACTTGAAAAATGTTTGTGATTGTAGAGGAAAAATAATTAGAAGAAATCTAAAACAAATAAAATAAAGTTGACTAACCAAAGTGGAGATCGTGAAGTTGTGCATAAAGCCCCCTGACCCTCCAAAATGCATTTTCGTGTCCAGAGAAAGCTCTAGAAGTCTTTTGAGATGTTGAACCAATCGGTTAGGAAATATTCTGCCTGGATTCACACTTATTTGCAAGTAAAACGCAAAAAAAAAAAAAAAAAAAAAAAAAAAAAAAAAGGTTGTTTTAAATAAAATTCATAAGGAGTGAGAGAAAAAAAGCTTGAATGTAAAATAAAAAAAAAAGCTGCCTATGGGCCATGGACATGGAATAAAGTAAGTTATCTCGACCAAGACCCAAATCAAAAAGAAAGAATTATCCGGAAAATAGAGAGGGGGGAGCGGTAAACTAACTAATAGAGCGCATTCCATCTATTTTATAAAGGACGCTTAATGGCGTAAACAATTCTGTATATATTAATTATAATTATTAATTTTTTTTTTTTTTTGGATCTTTAATATTTTTTTTTCAATTGATACGGTTGGCAATGTGTTTATAAAGTTTATTTATATATAGAGCCCACCAAAAGACTTATTTGTTTTTTTTACCATTCAGTTATAGTTCATATTACATTATTTACCCTAAGATATCATGAACATACTGGTATACATAAAGAAAAAACAATATAATCACCGGATGACTGGGAAGAGCCGACAATGCCGCGGTAGATCCTGTATAAAGTTGCTCATCCTGTCAGTTGAAAATAATTAGGGGACCTCTTTGCCAAGTTGGCAAGGTAGTCGTACCCAATTAGCCTTCTCGCAAAACTACAGCAAATCTCTTTTCAGTTTTACTGATTTAGTCTCGGTCGATGTCCCACATCATCGCCCGTGTCCGTCACGAATTTTAGGTGTATTAGCTACAAATCGTTTTTATATTTTTACAATTCTTAGTATAGTTTCGAATATAATGATAATAGAGTTTATCTTCTTTCATACACTTTGTTAATCACTTCTAAACATAATTGGAAACTGATATCATTAGACTGTATTCGGGAAATACGTATTGCATATGCACGAAATTTTAAGCTTTAACGTGAATTTATGTTAACTTAGCTTATGTAGCTTCGAAAATTTCGAATTTATTTTGTAACGATATTTGAAGGTAATGTACGGATACTGAAAAAATTCAGAATCTTTCGATTAACTGTTTTGAGTGGTCAAAAAACTCATCAATTCAGCATTAATTTGATGACGGGGGAAAAAAAAAAATTTTTTTATTTAATATATGTCGTTTATTATTGTAATTTATTATGTTGTATATTTGGCCTAATGTTAATTAAAAATAAAATAAAGTGTGTTTAAACGGGCTTTTTTATTCGATACACGCTATAGCACTTTTCTAATTTCTGAGTAATGCCATTCGAAACTGGGACATTAGAAGTATTGTAATTATATTTGAAATCCTCTGAAAAAATACTGGAGGGTCGTAAACATTGTGGGGATTCAGTATAACGATAACAATAAACGTCTTCAAATTTGCCACTATGGGGCTAATTTGAAAGTGACGTTAAATTAATAAAAATTACGCTAAACAAATAAAAAAAAATGAAACGCCTAATGTTAGACGGATGTATTTACTTAAAACTACTGACTTCTGAATATTTCGGTTGATTTTTGTTTGATTTTGACTAAGAATTTAATTCTAGATCTAATCAGAGAAAAATTTTTATATAAATTTATAAGTATTTATTAATATATCTATGCATTTTTAGAATAAAACATTTGATGCCATCAATTTTTATATTAAAATTTAACTCAAAAGTACAAAAAATGTAATAGAAATAAAAAACGTACAATTTAGCACAAAAATACATATAACTGTATTATAAAATCGTAATATATTACTCCAAAAACACATAAATAGGATAGCTGTCCGTGTTTAAAGATGATACACGCAAGCATATGGAACGTGAAAAATTATATAAATCCGGTCTCTAGTCATAACAGTCAGAAAATTTCCAATATGTTCATAATCCTTACAGTTTCATGCGATATTTTTGTTTAAACGATTTCGAAGTTTTTAAATAATGATTTTAGATTAATAGTTTTAATTCCAGAAAAATGTATGCCTGTCATTTACCTTAAATAGAAGTATTAAAAGAAAAATAATTGTTTTTCGTTGTCGATTTCAAAGTTTAAGCTATGTACAAATCAATTATTTCTAAATAAAAGAGAATACCGCCAATTCCACACAGCTCATATAGATGAATTAGTCATAATTATTTTACTAAATTAATTATAATGTAAAATCCTAAATATTTATTGATTTTCAGGCTGCGAAAAAAATCTCTGAGAGGATAGTTAGAACTTAAAATAACTAGACTTAACCATTTTGGTTGTTGCTTACTATTTTCTAGCGTCGCATATAAATGATCTTTTATGCCAGAAAATAAATAAATACGTTTGATTCAACACTGTTACGTTAACAGGTGATGTAAGATAAGAAGTTTAAAAAAACCGAAATCAGTTATTCAAGTTTTAATAGAATGTATAAGATATTATAATACCTTGCTAAATATTGTTGAGACATTTGCAACGGTAGTTTGCATTGTTCACAGGTTATAAAAGGAATTAATTACCATAATCATGAATTTTTTGGGAAAAAAAGAGAAGAGAAAATCACAAGTTTTCCTTAATGTGAGAAAAGGAATTAAATTTTATTTTACAGCATAATACAAATGATAATCTTCCAAAGCCTCGGATACAATATACATGTGAATGCTTTATACTAAACTCAGACTAAAAAGCGATTAAAAACCTGAAAATGTGATACGTGCCAGAAAGGAAGGCATAATCAGCACAAGCAAAAACAAAAACTAATAAAATATTATGTGTTAATAAAAACCGGTAAAGAAATAGGACTCGAATTAAATACCGATAAGACGAAGTATATGATTAGTAGCAGAAACGGTGTTGATCTTGGTGATATTGATGTATCAGGTCATACTTTTGAACACGTAGAGAAATTCAAGTATTTAGGTTCAATTATAACTAGAAAAAATGAAATCCAGGAAGAAATAAAGTCCCGGTTAAAGGTGGGAAATGCGTGTTATTATTCAGTTGCTAAGTTACTTAGTTCGCGGCTTCTATCTAAAAACTTAAAGATTAGAATTTATAAAACTATTATTCTGACAACGGTTCTTTACGGATGTGAAACGTGGCCGCTTACTTTGAAGGATGAACAACGGCTTTAGGTTTTCGAAAATAAGGTATTGCGTAAAATATTTGGCCCAAAGAGAGATGAGGCCACTGGGGAGTTTAGAAGGTTGCACAACGCGGAATTGCGGAACTTGCATCCTGTGAATATAATTGAGCTGATTGCATCGCGGAGACTCAAATGGGCGAGTAAAGTTGTTGGGCTCGATGACGAGCGGATTCCGAGAAAGTTGGTATTTGCTGATCCGACTGGTAGGCGTCTAAAAGGTAGGCCGAAGCGGAGATGGGAGGATTGCGTTAAGGCTGATCTCGGGAGCTTGGGCTTGAATGGTAAACATTGGACGAGTATGTGTAGGCGGAATTTGGTGGTATCGGCATCGAACCTTCGGGTTCGCTAAGCCTATTGTTATTATTATAATAAAATATTATTTTTTAATAGTATCACACTTCTTAAACCCAATTGTTTTCAGGCTAAATAGGATGAATAAAACCAGTCGGGGCGTAATTGTTAAGATTCCATCCGTCAAAACCGGAGACCGAATAATTCCCTTTTAAATTGTCATTTTTAGTTTTTAAGAAATAAATCTTATGCCACACTAAAAGAGGCTCTTTTGCAAAGAGCATTCGCATCTATTGGACTACAGATCATCATTAAATTTTCGAAACTAGCGATTAATCTACACCACTATACTCCTACCTATTTGAACA
Organism: Piezodorus guildinii; assembly: GCA_023052935.1. NCBI lineage: Eukaryota > Metazoa > Arthropoda > Insecta > Hemiptera > Pentatomidae > Piezodorus > Piezodorus guildinii. The sequence continues at coordinate 85,556,598 of CM041292.1, read as the reverse complement.
TACGTAGGCTCTGTAAAACTCGTAGGTACACACAAGCAAAATACAAACAATTCCAAAAAATCTTCGAAAAAACATAGGTATGTTTCGAATCATAGAATGATCAATGATATAAACATTACAACATTATATTATTACATTCTCTTCACTTTCCTACTCTCTGTTATTAGACCAACCGCAAAGAAGACTAAAAAGAAGATGGTCGAGGGATCTACTCAATTAATTATAACTATTCAAGAAATTTATTTTCAAGATCCTGATCAGTAAAAACTTAATATTATATAAACCCGCTAGATGCGGGGAAACGCTGTTGCCATTATAAATAATATAAAACGCATTGAAAAACGTACGTATATATCTACCGGTATGACGTTGTAAATATGACACAGTAAAGTTGAGATCTAGCACCATATAAAGTGTTATTTTTTGTCCCTAGTTGAAAGAATAACTGATTAGATCGATAGCGACGTCTTACGTATTATAGTTACAGTTCCTATTTACGAGGATATATGTAAAATACAGCTAATATTTTGTATAAGACTAGCAATGCTATGTTATTTATCAGTATAGCTGAGGCATCCAACGGAAGATGGTAGACATGGATGGAGCCTGATACAAGTTCACAACCAGCCCGAGGATGTGGAGGACAGACCTTCTACTATCGAAGACAAAGGTATAATGGCTGCTAACAGCGGACCGAACTAAGGACAAAGCCGTGTAGAGGTCGAGAGACAGATGTCGGGCTGAGGAGCCGCTCGTCCTAATTAAAAAAAGGAAGCGTAGCGTAAAAAATGGACAGGGCTTACCCGACAAGAGGGCAAGTATTATCGGCTCCGATCGGATGTTCTTCGACACGGAACTTTACTTTATTTTACGAGGCTATAAATAGTGATAGCTGTTTACTGGCGGCTATCTCCTACCCTGTCGGTGATCGCTCTTTCTTCCTCCTGTCAATCGGGCACTACTTATCCGTCGAGGTCCTCTTTCCAAACCCAAACAAGGTTCATAACTTACTCCAGTTCATTCATCTCCTTCACTACTAAATAGGGGCATTATAAAGATTACTCAATTATTTAGTATTTTTTTCTAAAAATTACGAAATTTCATTTACATATTTTTATGTGTGCATACCTGTGTTTTAAACGATTGTAGGAAGAGCAGAAATAAATAATAATGCGCCTCTTTTATCTGTACCCTTCATTCTGTCACTTCAAAAGCAAGGACCCTCTAAATCTTAAAAATCATAAATATATGTATGTATACATATGCCATAGGTGTTGCAAGTGAAATAAAGGTGAGATTATACATGAAGACGTAGCGCTGAAGTCTCGTGTTCCCTTCCAAACACAAGAGAGGTTAGTGCCGCACTTAAGGCCAAAGCCAGACGTTGAGCTTCATGAATGAATTCTACAGAATCTGAATGGTGTAATATCACCAGCATTAAGTTTACTTCAAACCGCAAACAAATGGGTGGCGGGATAGCTGAGTGAGCAAGCGCGCGTTGCTTTGAACATTGACTTAGCAACATATGACCAAACCTTGTGAAACCAAATAATTACGAGTTCGAATTTCGGTGCTGGGGGGATTTTATCTCGGCATTTTTTAGGATGTTCAAGCTGAATAGACAGCTCAAGTAAGTGAAGAAAATCTTTCTGAGCTTATAGATTACAGCTGACTACTAGTTTATACCATTGCTATAAGGATTAAAACGATAATAAAACTTTCTTTAAAAAAAATAAAAATGTATTAAATGTAATTTACTGAAAATGTTCTGCGAGTAGGAATTAAGTAAGTTATTTTTTTTATTTATTTTTTTTTAATTTATTTATTTTTTTTTTTACCTTATCCTCCAACTTTATTTACAAAATAAATACACAAACATTTATTTCAAACCAGTATCTTAACTGTAACAGAGATCTATGGATAAATTACTTGTTCCAACATATACTAAAATTGGAACTAGTAATTTATCCATAGATCTCTGTTACAGTTAAGATGCTGGTTTGAAAGACATTTTCAGGGAGAGTAGTAATCGGACTAATAAATGTAATGATATAAATAATATTCAAGAAATATTGGGTTGTGTCACATGAAATGTCCGTTTTCAAGGTAAAGAATTTTTATTAAAAATACGATATGAAAACAAAATAATTTTATTCGAAGTATTTACCTTCTTTTGCTACACATTTTTCCCAACGTGACACCAACTTTTTTATCCCCGAATTGAAAAACTCTGAGCTTTGAAGGGAAACAAAATCTGAAAACGCACTTTTCACTTGATCATCATTTTCAAAAAGTTTTCCTTTGACGAAGTTGTCTAAATTCCTGAACAGGTGGTAATCTGTTGGAGACAAGTCGGGAGAATATGGTGGGTGCGGAAGTACTTCGTAGCCCAGTTCTTTCAATTTTTGCACGGTATGTTTTGAAACATGGGGTCTTGCTGCCGCTCAGTGAAATCATGAGGTACCCATGTATCGAGCTTTGGTAATAATGTTTATAATACAAAGGTAGAGGATTAGTAACTGTTTACTTTAAATATGTAAACATTCGGAAGAAATCAACAGAGAGCTGCAAAATCCTTTATGTATTTCAGAAACTAACTATAAAAAAGGACATTTCATGTGAAACAACCCAATATATATAACAAGTTGTATTTGACCGTTTTAACACACATGTCAGTTATTTTAAACTTTATTAAATTTTAAATTCATATTTGACTAAAATTGCAACTGTTAGGAAATAATAAACCATTGTTCTATAATTAACACAATTATTCTTGTTTTTTGTTTAAACATATAACTTTTGATATATTCAGTTTAAACAATTTCAATGTGAAAATGGCATTACATGTTATTTATACAAAATGATGGGAAAATAGTTTAAGATTAAGTTTTTTGCTGATATATCCTCGAAATTTTTACCTTCTATCTAAATGGAATGGATTATTTTTCTTTTCTGAATGTATTCCGAAGTTTCTTTAAATTGTTAACATCGAATGTTTGTTGTTGTTGTTTTGGTTTTAAGGGCAAAAAAACTGCAAGTGGTTATTATTGCCCAAAACATCTTCAGAAGACGATTAACTTACCTATGATGGAGAGAAAAAAAATTATAATAAATAAATAAAAAATAATAATGAATAAAAAAATAAAATAAATAAATAAAAATTGTGAGTAAAATATCAAAAATTGCGTAAAATAAATAGCCTGAATGTATCATCGATTGGTGATTGAAGTTTTAATAATTTATGGTTTTTTCATTAAAATGTATCTCTGAAATTTCTTGAATCTTATCCTATACATAACAATTATAAATAGTGAACTAACATATGTTATTAGAACATAGCTGTTTACTTTCACTTACCTACATATTAAATATAAGGGAAAGTATTGCGACCTTGAAAATTTTCTAATTCGAGTTTTCAACGGAAATACAGGTTGTGGGACCCCTTTGAATCTTAATTACCAAATCCGGCAAAATGGCGTGTGTTTTTGTTCTGTGTGTGGGTGAGAGTGATAAGCATAGCTCAAAAACGAAAAGTTTTACGATATCGAAATGCCACATATAAAATGACAGAGTAGCATCAAATTTATCACTAACAAGAATAGATACTTTACACGACACATTTTGCAACTGTTAACAAATTTCTCAAAATGGTCCAACGTATTAGATTAACATTTCTATACTAATATAATATAAAAAGGACTCCCATTCAATGTAGGTTTCATTCGAATTGAAATAGTTCCTTTAATTTTATTGATAAGAAAAAATTAACCATCGCAATGAGCAAGCATTAATAAAACATAGGTAAAAATAAATTATTGTGAATTAGAGAAATAAATGAATGAGTAAACTGCATAAATAGTATTTCTGGGTATCCCTCCTCCCTTCCTTCCCGCAAATAAGAACAGTAATATGGATATAATATACTTGTATACTGTTGGCAAGATAATCATTTTAAGAAATTCGCAATTCCTTAAAATGTATAGAGGTTTCAGAAAATTGCATAAGTCAGTAATAAAAAGAAAAAATTAAGAATTATACATAATGGGATAAGAAAACAAATAACATTTAGAAAAAATATATCTAAAATAAATTCCTCTGCTTCATTACTCACTGTCCCTTTTACGTATCCAATAAATCTTTACACAAAGACCTCAACATACCAATCGTAACGGATGTCATTGAAACATACTACAAACACTTTCACGACTCACTCGCTAGACATCCAAACATACTGGTACAAACATTACTGACAGACACACTATCACAAATTAATAGTCGCAAAACTGTATTTTATTTGAATAAAGTAAAATATGATTTTAAAAATACCTTCGATGCTAAATTTTAGAATAATACTCATTAAACTGATTCAAGGGAGATAATTAACATAATAATCAGAAGAAACGATAGTAAATAAATATTGATAATAATTGAATAGTTAACGAAAGGTAATGGAAAATGTGCATATATGTTGATCGGCGAGGAGAGGCGTAAGGTGAGGATAATTTTAATAACAAATTGCAACTTTACTTCTTGTTCAGTGTACTTACGCCTTATCTGATCATAAAATTGCTATACTCCTTTAGGCAACGCCTTCACGTCGAATCAACCCTGATGAAGGCCCACATTGTAGGCCGAAACGTCGGCACATAATTAAAATAACACTTATTTTAAATGTGTGTTTTTAATTTATGACCGCACCCCCAACCATCTTCCTCATCTAAATTACTAATGGTTTTTATACTTAAGTTTTTTTTTCCAATTTTGAATTGGAGATATAATATCATGATCTTGGCATCTTTAAGTACAACTTAATATTAACAAGGAGAATCAATAATGTGGAGACAAGATTGTAAAGAGATAATTGCAACTATACATATTTAATTTGTTTATCGTTGAGCAAGGCGAAGCACGTCAACTAGATGTAAATGAATTCAAGTTAGTCGAACAGGGCTTTTAGGGGAAAACAGTTGGCCTGATAATGATCCTCGTCCGAGGCCTTGTTCACACCGAACATCGCAGGCCCGCATCTTTCTCATACCGCCTTCATGGGATCCACTTAGCAGCATATCTCAACCACTAGGATCTCACCATGTTACATGGACTCTTTTATTTTTACTGAATAACATATTTTATATATATGTAAAAGCGGAGTATTTTCTAGAGTGAAACTAAACCATATTTATATTTCCCGAGTCTATAAAAAATGGAATGTTAATTAAAGTCACTTGCTGCAGTAGAAAAAGTTAGCGGATTCCTTCTGAAAATGTTTTACCTCAAAATGAGTTTTAATTTCTTTTTTCGTCTATGTTCAAATATGAAGTTTTAATCGACCAAGAAGCGCTCAACGCACGACTAATAAGTGAGGCTTGGTTATTAAAATCAAATTAAGAGCTTTAAAATAATTCAGGTGATGGCAAACATAAGTTTTAGATTGAATAATATCTTTCCTCTCTGGTGCGACAAGCCCTAAACTCCTATCCTAAATCCTAGTGTAAACTCCTGAGAGGATATTTCCCCCAACTTTTCTCGATGAAATTTTATAGGGTAGGGGTCATCACTACCTACGCCTATTTTTGTGAGTGGCCACCAGTAGGCTGACGGGTCTAATATACCCGGGGAGAGGCTGTGAGTGAATCCCCATTTAATTATATGCTTATATTATGTTGTGTCACATGAAATGTCCGTTTTCAAGGTAAAAGATTTATATTAAAAATTACGATATGAAAACAAAATAATTTTATTCGAAGTATTTACTTTATTTTTCTACACATTTTTCCCAACGTGACATTTAACTTTTTTATCCCCGAACTGAAAAACACTGAGCTTTGAAGTGAAACAAAATCTGAAAACGCACTTTTCATTTGATCATCATTTTCAAAAAGTTTTCCTGTCGCTCAGTGAGATCATGAGGTACCCATGTATCGAGATTTTTTACTTTCCCAATACACTTTAAATGTATGGAAAAGGTAGATACACTTGCATTTAGTTGTGCTGAGAGTCCTTTAACAATATGGTTAGTTATTTGAAATTTACAAAATGATTTAAAAGGTAATTTTAAGGAAGAAAATAAAAATTATAACTGTGATAATCATATATTTTAACTTTTATTAGTTATTTATAGTCCTACTTAATATTAAGGTAGTGAGGTAGTTCCATTTTTAAGAGCACTAATTTTTTGGTTTCCTGTGCTTTTTTAACTGATGTCTGGTGGTCAAGGCGTCCTTATTTTTCACAGAAGGGACTTGATTCAGACCGTTGACAAACTTCACTATCTGAGCTCATATTTGATCACTGAAGATCTCAACAAGGAGGAAATTCCAATTTGGATCTGCTGCTCAACTTCGCTGAGTTGCTACAGTACACAGCATACCGCATCAATCCCGAAGACAATCTTAAAGAAGAAACAAGATAGAGAGAGATTCCGCCAAATAGGAAATACATATATTTTACTAATTTTGAAATCGGTCATGGACATCTGAGAATCCCGACTAGCCTCAATATATATGGTGATGCATGATTCCCAGTGAGTCCAAGATTATGGTCTCCGCCATGCTTTGCATCTCATTTTTTCCGAGTCCATATTTCTCTAAAAATAATCCAGTGGATACTGGGATGGTCCCTCTGCTTCCGAACCAAAGTCCCACGACTTTAAATTCCCTTTCACCGAACTCCTCACGAAATTTTTCCCTCAGGTATGGAATACATTTTGTATAAATGTTCTCTTTCTCCTCTTGAATCCTCTTGCCTTGTTCCTGGTCATTTGTTTCATATCTGATAGTGGGGTCCACTATCAGTGCTTCATTTTTTGTGGCATTAAATGCCAAGATATCCACAAATCTTGTCGACCCATCTGTATCAAGGCAAAAGACTTCCTGAAAACATTTATACTTTCTCACTTCCAAAAGTTCTGATATTTCTTTCTTTATGCGGTTGTGCCGGCGGGTAACGAGAAGCATGTTATGTGGACATTTTCCCAACACATGTGAAGGGGTTTCTAACTCTCGACCGCATCTGCGGCAGAGGGGTCCAACAGCCTCGTTACCCTGGCATCTCGATCCAGGGACTCCACGAAGTGGTGCGTAGTTTATGTTCAATTTGAGTGCGTTTGTCCACTCTGATCCTGTTAACATTTGTCGATCGAACATAAACCTGTTTACGCTCGGGTTGGCTTTAAAATGTACCACGCCTACACCCTGCCACTTGCACTGGCTCCACTCCTCAAAAGACTTTTCCCTCAAGAACTGCCTCACTCTCTTTACCGTGAGAGGGGCCTCTATAGCATTTCCCTCAATTCGCAGTAGTTCGGTGCACTCGCGGATCTCCTCCGTTAAGTTGAAGATATTTTGAAACAGGGCGTCTGTTACTCCGGCCAATCTTTGAGAAATCGCCCAATGCTGAAGAGGAGCTTCCCATTGACAACGCAGAAGCCCAAGACCCCTATATCGTCGCGGCGAGTACAGCATAGAAGAGCAGGAGTTGGCTGGCAATCCTATGATAGCCTTTATACATCTTCGAATTATGACGTCGATTGCCTCTAACAAAGATGGGCGCAGTTTTGTTAGTGGTGCAGTCTGCAGCGGGTATATCACGGAAGGAAAAACATATCTATTTACAATGTTTATTTTTTGGTCAGGCTTTAGGAGATTAGAATTTACAAGCTTTTCCATATCTCGATTCAGCCTACCGACGGATTCCTCATCAAATTCTAATTCCCCCGAAAATCTACAACCCAGGTATTTGATGAAATCTTTATCTTGAATAGAATGGATTTCCTCTCCCGTATCCAAACAAAACTTTGACCCAACCAACTTTCCATTTTTCAAGATTATACCTGTGCTTTTGTTTGCATTAACAGATAATCCTATCTCTCCAAGTATTCTACGGACGCAGTTGATGGCTCTCTCTCCAGATTCCACATTGTGACAGGTCACGGCTTGATCATCCGCAAAACCTGTGAGTAAAACAGAGTCGTGGTTTGGAAGTAATTTGTATCCATACTCATTAGCTACCTTTGGATCACAGAGCTCGGTGTATAGAGAATCTATACTTAGATTAAACAGCGCCGGTGAAAGTGGTCCACCCTGAGGTACTCCCCTCAAAACATGGATACCGTTTGTTTTATTGATCCCAAGATTGATCTTTATCGTGTTTTTACACAATAGGCCCTCAATCGCTTTTCTTAAGTCGCTGAAACTCCTCTCGACTCCAAAGATCTCAAGATATGGCCGTGTCCGATGTTATCAAATGCTCCAGTCACATCTAAGAACGCGACTGCCGCGTCTTCTTGTTTATTTTTTGCATCCCTGAGAATAGCATCAATTATTCTGGCATTGACATGACACCCCGGTTGGCCAATAATGAAACCTCTCTGGCTTGGGTGAAATGAAATTTGCTTTCGAAGCTCGAAGTCGAGAACCTTTTCAACGATACGCCTCACGATGGGATAAATTGTAATCGGTCTCCAAGAGGATATTTCCTTGCTATCCCCTTTTCCTTTATAAATTAGAACTGTTCGTCCACAGCGGAGAATTTCGGGGACGTGTCCGAATTTCAGGATTATTTCTACTATTGTCTTCGTTATATGTGCGATTCCTATTTTTTTAATTGTTCTTATAAGAACTCCATCTGGACCGGCTGATGTGTCCAAAGATATATTTTTTATTACCCTGTGCACTGTTTTCAAATCAATTGATTGCACGTTAGGAATACCTGGTGATGAAGGGTAGTTCTTTTCGTTATCATTTTTTATCTCAAAAAGTGATTTGAAATGATCCTCAACCTTCTCAATGGCGATGGGACACTGCTTTGGGCGATTTTCATTCATTAACTCTGAACCACTTTCTTCCTGCAGTTGTAGTATTTGTATTGGGCCAGGTCGTATTCGTATTGTTCACGCCTCCTTTCCCTTGCGGCCTTGTTGGATCTTTGAGGATTGCTAGCCTTTCGTTCACCCTTCCCCCCCATCGCAAGCTTTTTCGTTTTACGCATTTGGTAAAAACGTACTGCTGGATGTTTTGGACCTGGGAGAGTTTTATTCGCTTCTCTTAGAAAACAATGAAAGTCCCTCATGTTTTTATCAAAATTTTCAGAATTGAAAGGAGCCTTAAGCAGATCTTTAAATGTGTCCGCCCACTTTTTAACATCTAACCCAATGTTGTTCTCAGTTGAGCTTTGGACCTTTTCACCTTCATTCTTCCTCTCTATCCTTCCCAACTTAATCCTATTCGCTTCTATCGGGTGCTTCTTTGATGTATGAATTACAAGCCCACGACTACTCTTAAATGATTGATGGCAAATCGAACAAATGTGGCAAGAGTTATCTTTTGTTAAACATTGCTGTTTAGGATCCAAATCTTCATCATTTTTATGTGAGCCCTCTTGAATACAATTTTCTGAGCTACGATTACCGTCATTGTCTTTTTCATGTGACTCCATAATCACTGTCGGGTCTCGTATGAAAAGCTCACTGTCGATCACAGTTTTTCCAGAAAAAATGCCGGTATTCTCCTCCCATTCAACGGACACAATTCGGTAGTTATTCTTATCACTCTTTTCTATATTAGTAATAAAGGCCTCTTGAAGCAACCCGCATGTTCTTCGAATCCATACTTGCTGGCCAACATCTATATTTTTCCCAGTTCCGGATATATCTTCCATTTTGTTATTTAGGACTAGTTCAACAACTTAGTACCCAATATATAACATCAATATTGGCAAAATTTAGAATTACTCCTCTATCTCTACAAAAAGCGAAAAAAAAAGAAAGAAGACAAAAAAAATGACCGCTTTTATATAGCCATTCCATTAGGAAATTCAAAAGATCATAACATTATTCATATCTATAAAATTACTTGCTCAAACATTGATAAAGGCTAAAAAACATAAATGGTAAAACGTAGAATTATTAGAACAAAATATGCAATTAATATTAGGTAAGTAGTTCAAAATAACTCACATGTCAATGACTAAGATATAAATAGGTAAAAGTATATAAATACATCAAGAGTTTATGATTACAATAAGATTAAAAAAAAACAAAAAAAAAAACACAATATTATCACTAAAATGCTAAGCAAATATATTTAATTAGGTCTAAAATATAGTAAGATGTTGAAAAAAGATCATAACATTATTTATATCTATAAAATTATTTCTTCAAACATTTATATAGGCTAAAAAAACAAAACATAGTTAAATGCTAAAATTATTAGAGAAAAAAAACATGCAATTAAAATTAGTAAATAGTTTAAAATATAGCTTCTCGATTATTAGTTGTTATAAATAAGTAAAAGTGCATTAAAATAATTAAAATAATAATAATTATAATTTAAAAAATATATATAGATAGTTAAGCGTTAAAATCATTATAGAAAAACATGCAATCAATATTAGGTAAACAGTTTAAAACAACTTATATATTAATAACTAAGATATATATAGGCATATAAATATAAATATGCCAAGATGTTATGACTAAAATAATATTTAAAAAAAAAAAACCCACAATATTATCACGTAAAAGTCTAAGAAAACATATTAGGTCTAAAATATAGTAAGACGTTAAAAAACATAAATCATAGCATGATTCATAGCTATAAAATTATTTGCTCTAACATTTCTAAAGGCTAAAGAAACAAAACAAAAAAAAAACATAGTTAAATGCTAAAATTATTAGAGAAAAAAACATGCAATTAAAATTAGTAAATAGTTTAAAATATAGCTTATCGATTATTATTTGTTATAAATAACTAAAAGCATATTGTTATAATTACATCAACAGTATATGAATATAATAGGATTAAAAAAAACTACATAATCACGTAGAAAGTCTAAGAAAATATATTAAGTTTAAAGTATACTTAGAAGATATTCATATCATATGGCATCCTTTTATATAGAAATCATGCCAACGTGATTCATGTATTAATTGACTTGATCATCAATGCAAGGATAAATAAAACATTAGAAAATAAATAGAGATTTAAAGAACGTCCACATTCTAAAATAACCTGATATAATAACAAACAACCGGGTCATTACCCGTTTATGCCATTGATAAAAGTGAACATTAATAATGAAATAAAAGTATAAACAAAGGCTTAGCTGAGTACGGCGACTTGGAGATGGTGGGGATGGACCTGTCTCAACCTCCTCCTGATAAGAGAACGCCTCTCGTGATCTGAAGCCCAACTTGCCGCTCTTCGTGTGGCCAAGTTCGCGCTCCGAATTTGTTCAAATTTTACACATACGCACTAAAACTGTACATTAACTCGTATGTAAATTTCGAAGCCGATAGGACTCTTATTATAGAAGTTCTATTTGATCGATATGGAGACGATGTGACTCCGCCGGCGGACCCAGCTGAACTCCGAGTTATTTTAACTAATTAGGATCTTCAAAAAGGGCTATAAATAATAATATTCTATGTACTGCCTAAATAACGAATAGTTTTGAAGAGACCTCTTACTATGATTCTATAATTATAATTATAAATATCATACTTATAACTCAAGAAAACCCAATTAATTAAGTAAAAATAATGATAGAAATAAAAAACAAGTTAACCGACATAATTCATTATGACCTCGGAAATTCTCATCATTGAATGGTGATTGAAGTGCAATTGAGAGTTTTTTCGTTAAAATGTATCTCTCTGAATTTTTCTACCTCTTATCCTTTACACAACACTTATTAATATTCAACACTCACAAGGTATTAGGAAAATTATTTCGAACTTTAATAATCATGTTTCTTTGTAAATAAGTGTTATTCCTTCGGAGTTATACAAGATTATATTTTGGCTGGATGTGCAATGAAAAATTATATACAAGAACATAGGTTAATTCCTAAACTCATTAATTTGAAAAGTATATGTATATATTTTGCAGTTACATGCTAATCATTTGCTATTTTCACAATTTATTTTATTGTGTAAGGACAAGCTGATGGAATTCAATCCCGGAAGCACGGCTGCACTTGCACGTTTGCGGGTTAGGCATTGCATTACTAATGCAACTGTACAATTAGGTCATCCTAGATTATGCTAGTTTATTATTTATTTACTTTACTCACAGTCTGACCAATGACATGTATTTCGAAAATGAAGAAATACAGTAGAAAGAATTTTTCTTTCAAATCTAAACACCTTTATTCGGTAATATTATGATTTATTACAATTGGGAAAATAATAATAGTGCTACATTACTACATTTATACAATACATGTGAGATAATAAAATTATGATACAAAATATACGCAATAAAAAAACATTAAAATGTATACAAAGATTAAAAACAGATGAAGATCTGAAAATCACGCATAGCAATATACAATATGCATCAAAACACCATATAAGAAGAAAATATAAACTCGAGGGATCCCAGTGCCTCTCTCTCATCTGTACCACTGGGTTAAATCAGTACCATCTCTCATCAGTACTTGAGCGTAACTGTACGCTCAAGTACTGACTTGAGAAGAGAGTCCAGAGCCAGAACTCCAATAGAAATATTACAAGAGATCTAGAGGCTACTGGCGTTTCAACATTCACGGAGGAATTGGGATGATGAATAAAAGATTCGGATGGAATAAGGCCTAAAATAATTGGAGGTTTGAGGTTTGTTTAACCATTCAAAGTCCTGGATATGTTTGATTTTAGAAATTGGCCTCTTCCCCACATTTCAAGTCCTAAAGGGAATGAATGAATTTGAACTCAAATTTTGAATCTTTAATTGAAAATAAAACATTATAAATACAAATTTATTCTAATAGCAATGTCCAAAAGTTAAGCGAGTTATGAAGACCAAAAAGGGGAAATGAAAAGACTTAGTCAGCATTTTCTGCATCTCGTGAAATTCCTAGATTTTCTGCTAAGTCTAAATTAAATCAACGCTTACTCCAGCAGCTTCCGACTAAATTCGTTCGTTTTAGTATCGCCAAGGGATAAAAACTGAGAAAAGTGATAAAATTAGTGCTGGATCAGTGTTGACGATAGAGAGATGGATGTGAATATAAGTTTTGAGCGTTTGGAAAAAAGAAAAATTAAATTATACACTGAGGTTTCTAATCTGTAAAGATAACTGACTCAGTGATAGGCTATCAGCGGCATCTAACATCAGCTTGCTTGAGGGTTCGACTCAGCACATACCTCAAGTTATATTTATCCTTTTATTACTAGGAGGGATTTATAATATATTTATTCAGTAATATTCTTAAATATTATTCCTCAGCTAATCCTAGGTTACTTAAAAGTCGTTTATTGAATATTTTAAGAAATAATTATTAATGACAAAGTTATAATGTTCAATCCAGGACTATACTAGATAACGACTATATCTAATGTTCTAAAATTTCTAGCACAATAAATAATAGATTAAAAAGTATTCCATGAGAGTTTTGGGAACCTGTACTCCTGGTCCTATGTTCGAACCGCTCGTGTCTTTTTTTATTCTGTTATTCCTTCTGAGGCCCACCCAGGCTCTACAAAGTGGGTAAAACTCTTATTCCTGACTGTGATCTCCTTTTAATCACTTCCTTTCACGGTCATTGGCACATAACATAAAATATTATGTACTTTAACTCCCATGTTTTTTTGTTTTGTTTTTCAGACAAATACATAAAACATTAGTCATGTAACATAACTAACAAAATGACATTAGTACATTGGTAAACTTTTTCTATATAGCAAACTAAACTTTGTCTATAAAAGGGGTACTCACTACGTTTGCTATAGCATGCTATTTGTGTTATTTTGCTAAATCCGTCGAGTTTCTACAGTTATTTCCTGTATAAAATTGATGGATTTAGCACAATAGTACAAATAGCATGCTATAGCAAACGTAGTGAGTACCCCTGTAGTAAACTGTTATATAGCAACTAATATTCTCCACTTAATTTCTTACAAGGAAAAATTTAGCTCCTAAACAGAAGGTGCTAGCGACAAATGTAATTTACAGAAACAACTCCAAATTTTAAAGCAACACTAAGAGACAGTCAATAAAGTCCCAACACTTAATAAATGTAGCGAACCGTTTCTTTTTCATATATCTCCTAAGCGGTATGTCTTAGCGACAAATGTTATATAACAAAAAATATTCCCCTCTATATTTCTGACAAGCAAATTGTTCGGGAAACGCCAACAGGGTCAGTGCGAATCAAACTGAGGGTGAATAAATCGTTACAAAATGAAAGTTACATCCAAAAGACATGGCCACAACAAAACATTTTTTATAAATGAATTCCTTCTAATATAACATTTTTGTAAATTGTGATTTATTGAACACGTGGAAAAATTTAACTATTTAGGTTCAATGATAAAAAGAAAAAATGAAACCCTAGGCGGAATATGCGTGTTATTATTCAGTCGCGAAATCGCTTAGCTCGCGACTAATGTTAAAAAACTTAAAGATTAGAAGTTCTAAAACTATTATTCTTCCGACGGTTCTTTACGGATGTGAAACGTTGCCGCTTACTTTGAACTACGAAAAACGTCTTAAGGTTTTCGTAAATAAGGTACTGCGCAAAATATTTGGTCCAAAGAGAAATGATAATACAACATGTAAATAAATATATCATTTCTAACATTATTACTTATTATTTATTTATTCATAGAAATTTTTGGCATTACAATTGCATTTGCTATCTGCTTATGCAAATGATGTAACAAACTGTATAAGATAGATAAAAACAAAACAAAAAACAAACCAATAACTTTTAAGATTTCAGGTCTCTTGGCCAGCGCTTCGATAGTCTTCTGGGCGGATTATATGGGTTTGTGGCAGTTGATAGGTTTTGAGTCAGCGGTTTTGAATTTAGGGTCAGTCTGTCATGAAATTTATTGTAGCGATCAGTGGCAGTTGCAATTTCTAACATAAACCCAATTTTTAAATTATCTTGTTTTCGATAGAAAAAAAAGAAAGAATATTATATGGATTATAACTAACATAGAGATAATTCCAATTTTATTATGTTTATCACTCAAATGGTGGAAGAAGGCTGGTACGAGCGCGAAGGGCCTACCTACCCGACGGAAGCGGCGAGATAGGAGCGGTGACAGTGGGTGTATTATGTTAATCAAAAGATGGTATCTGCTCCCTTATTAACGAGTCCTCACCCTCTGTTGCCACTTTAACGACACCTTACGGATTTAAGGCCTCCATTAATGCTCACACTCCGAGAGTCTATCTGAGTGCATTAGCATCTCGCCTTTCGACAGCGGAGGAATCCCCGACGATGGTCCCAGCCTTTCACGAACACAGGAGGTTCAATCAGGCTAACTATGAGTGAAGCTAATTATTAGAAGAGATCAGGGATGCCTTAAATTTTAGGCGTGTCTTATTTAAGTCGGTTAAGCCAGTTAAGATTTCTTGGAAACTATTTCTTAAGCGGTTTACAGTGTCTACTGAGTATTTCATCACCTTACTTAGCAGATTTTGACGAAACTGATATATATGATGTAAGAAAAGAAACTTAAAACAGTTAAGGTTTCTGAATTTTCGGACATCGAAGGCTCTAATAAATATCATTCAAACTATCGAACCTGAAAATACGAAATTCACATCATATATTAAAATACCCATGTTTTGTCGTATTGATGATTTGATATAGTAAGAGTAAAGTAGTCGGTATACTATGTACATAAAGGTCTTAAAAAACTAATACTTTACAAACTCATTAAAAAATTAAATTCTAGATTAATGTGATTGTTTTGAACAAACTTAACAATAATTAATAACGAACACATAAATTTTATCACTACAATATTGAAATAGGTATAAACTTTACAATTATTATTATTAATTCAGCACTACAACCGTTCGACCAGTAATTCCCGTCGGTTGATCCAGTTTTGTGCAGTCGCAATTACGTTGTGCAACACCAGGATGCTCTAAGCGTCAGCAGGGACTCCCTCCTCTCACCTGCATTTCGGCCTTCCTCTTCATTTTGTTCCGTAGAGACGGTAAATGAGGAGTCTTCTTGGCAGTTCAGCTTCCCTCATGTATGTCATATAATCTGCCCATAGTAATCGGCCCAGGTAGGACCTGGACTACAATGAGCTCGTCTCTTACAACGTCGACTGAAATTCCAACTGATAACCCTCGAAAAATATTCCTTTCAACCACGTTAGGTTTTGTTCGCTATTCATGATTGTATTCCAGATTTTCTAGCACTGGATGGATATGGTCTGTACTGGTAAAACTTCGTATAAGTTGCTTTTGTTAGCCGTAAAGCACTGCTTAACACGTTGAACTAAGACATCTGTCCAACCCGTAAGTGCGAATCTCAATATTTAACAATAGGCATGCAAACGCATAACCCTTCATTATCCCCTTAGTTGCTGGGAATTTCCCGAACAGGTCTTTCCCAACATAATCCCAGATGCCAGAAATGGACAGGTAGTTGAGAAAAAAAAAGATCCCTCTACCATCTCACACTGAACACACCACTTAATATATTGTCATTCGAACCAGCATCTGAATGATTTGAAGTATTTTTCATATTTTAGATTTGAAATAATCAACTATATCGTCTTGTTAACATTGATAAGTTCAAAGAATTTCATTACAAACTAATGAGTGCAGAAAAGAATAGTAATATAGATGAATCATATGTCGGTGGAAAGAAAATATTTTAGAAAAAAATATCATCTTGTACACAATGTTGTATTATTTTATCTAAAACACATGCTTCTAAACTCAATGTGATTCTTTAACCTTTCTTCAACTCTAACATTTTTTTAACGAGAATGTCGTTGTGAATATTGCGACTAGATTTTTGAAAAATAATTGGAATAGCATCTAAAGTAATTATTTTTTTAAGTTTATTATATGGGTAACAGCGTTAAAAAGTGGTCTCATAAAGCGGTGGGGCGGTTATTATTCATAAATGAAAAACCGACCGCTGTTTAGTAGCGCGGGTTACCCCTTAACCCTTGGCAGCGGCTACCCAGGGCATTACAAAGAAGGGTCGGAGTGCGGTATACCACTGCATTCCCTCCTAAAGAGGAAATAATTTAATGAAGATAATAGAAGAGGGTGCGATAAATATGAGGGTAGGTGGGGTTAATTATATAAAACTGCCAAGGGCAGGCCTCGGATAAAACAAGACTGCCCGGGTAAAAAAGAGCGCCTTGGCCTGGAACTGGAAGACAGTAGTGAAGTATGGAGAGCTGGAGGAGACAATTAGCTGCTCCATATATCTCCTCCTTCCTGGCCCTCCGCAATTAATTCGTAAATATTAGGAGAGAGGCCTTCCGGAGCAGCAGGGCACTCCAATCTAGAGGCTCTCGTCGCCGGCCACCCTCCTCGCACTCCTGGGGTATAGATCTTGCTCTAGGGCATCGGTCACCCTCCAGTGCTACTCCATACTCCAGCATCAAGCCCAATCTTATCAAGTCCAGCAGCTTCATCAAGTACCGTACCATCTAAAAAGGAAGCAGAATCCAGTAGGATTGTATGACCAATGAAATAAATCTGTTAATGAAAAACGATATAAAAAGCGCGCACCAGATTACAGAGTTCCTAAAACTAATTATAATAGGTTATATGATAATTTATTATCAGTTAGTCGGTGTATATCCAGGTAGTACCCTAGGCCCAATCTTTCACAGGGTGTATAAAGCAGATAGTATTATCTGTGGATAAAATTCTTGTTGCTGTATCCCAATCCAACTGAACCAACCATTGAAATATTGTCAAAACTGTAGAATTAAAATAAATCCCATCAAATCACCTTAACTCTACGTCCTAAACCAGTATACTTTAACAGTTTCACACTTACTTTTAAGAAAGAACTCAGTCTTGACAAAAGTAGATAGAATCCTCATAGAAGACCGAAACGACAGGAAACTACTCGTAGATACTGCTTACTACAACACTTACTCAAAAACGCTCGAAACTCCTTAATTATCTCAATTGCACCTGAGATTTAGAGGTAGATCTCTTTCCAATCTGCTATGACAAAAAGTCAATCAAAACCAGTCGAGTCCTTTTAAAAACCGCTCGGGACTCTTTATTTATTTAAGCCACAAATTATAATAGATGCAATTCAACCAAAACACGGTTATTATTGAAGATAGAGAAATATCAAAAAGATTTTCGAGATTAAGACGTCGGGATGAACAGGGAGAAAAAAAAACAAAACATTATATAGTCCAACTTTTAAGAGATCTGATTCCCTGATAATTCGGTAATTTTTGATGATAGAGAAAAAATGTAAGGTGTTCTGAAATCAGAATTGTTTTTGTTTGAATTATTTAAATGAAAATCAAAAGAGAAGAAATGGAAATAGTAACAAAGTCTAGTATAAATGCGCTTAGTTTATGATTTTTAACAATGAATCTTTGTAAATAACGAAAAAAAAAAAAATATTCTCGGACATTGAGGGCTTTCGTTGCAAGATAAGTAGAACCTGAATAACAAATAATAAAAAAAATCCGTTTTTCTTAATTTATAAATAAATTAATACCAAATGTAAAAAGAATCATTGAAGTTGGTTCCCGAATAGCGTAGATATAACGTTTTGAAATCAGCAGTGGTGATATGTCATTTTCCTTTGGATCATTTATAGCTTTTCATATTAGTTTATTGCCTGAAAATAGAGATATAAACAGTTATACCCTAATATAACTATTTGGAAATAATAAACCATTATCTAATAATTTGCAGCGTTCTTTTGTTCGTATGACCATATTTCAGCTTGTTTATTTCTTTTTAATTACAAAAGTTTTAGAGTAGTTGCCGAAAGGGATTCCTGAAAAAATGGGATCCACACCGGGGAGCGGTACGTAGCGGGAGGTGACAGGTCGGGGGATTGACGACGCCCGACCTGGCATTGGCTGCCCAGCGGCCGCGGTGTAACGACAACGGCAATAAAAGTCCATCCCTCACTGAATAATCATAAATCGGGGTCTCTTTCAATAGAGCCGCGGTTTGACGGCCGATGACCACCGCTTTTTTGCTTTTTTTTTTTTTTTTTTTTTTACAGCTCTGCAATTCCACGGCCCAAACAACCCCAGCCGCCTGCTTGCACAACACCATCTATTGAAAAATTCTGCATGTTTTTTATTATTATTCTTTTTTTTTATGTGCCGAGCGGTTTTTAAAAGGCCTCGAGTGGTTTTGATTGACGTTTTTTGTCATAGCAGATTGGAAAGAGATCTACCTCTAAATCTCAGGTACAATTGAGATAAATGGAAGTTAAAATAAAATATTTTTTATTGGATGGAAGTGGTCTCTGTATGTCCTTGAGTATAAATATATATAAATATAAACAATTTAGTAATATATATTTTAATCGTGTCTTCTCTACCTTAAGGTGATTGTATATATGGTATTTTTTATAGTTCCTCCAATGATAACCTCAAAGAAGGAAAAAGAAATTATATTTTATTTACAAGTTCCATGCCTATTAAATAAGTGTACAACTCGTATACAAGTTATCTTTTACTTAAAGTATTAAAATTACAATGTTATCATTGAGAATGTTTTAAATAAAAATCAGAACTAAATGAAATTAAAAAAATCTGGTGCGGGCAACACACGACTTTCACTTACCTCCATTTTTAAAAACAATGAAGGAATTTTTAAATACAGTTAGAGATAAAAATACGTGAAATTATTAAGGAATTAATCAAATTGAATTTATATAGAAACATGTGTTTTATTAAAAAATCTATTATATTATTATCTAAAATAATCAGTTAGTTTTATCATATTTTCATCACTCTCTATTAAGTTCTAAAAGCTTGTGTATGAGACGATATTTTTTCTAAAATCTTTAGTTTTCCAACGGTACATCATACATGTATGTATATTACTGCTCTTATGTTCAAAAACGAAAAATTGCATTAAAAAAATATGTTTTCTGTTTTCTTCTTTAGTTGGGTATCGAATTTATTCAATTTATATATTTACCTGTTTTTCACCAGCGTTAACAATATAATCTAGTTATTATTATTGAATCTACAAAATTAAAGGTACTTTAGGGGAAGAATATTTAAAATATCGGCATTTAAGCCCTGTCAGACCATTTTATTCCAAATAAACCCTACATGATATTAAAGCCCATTAAATTTTACATCGATATAGCGAGTTAAATCAAAATCGTCGGAACCGTTTTTGAGAAAATCGAAAAAAGGTGCAAAATGCATGTAAGCTCATTTTGATGAAAAAGGTTTTGTAACGTCTCGGGCATATATTTGTCTTAAATATGAAATTTCAGTGTTATAGGACTTACCGTTTCCGCCCGGGAGTTACCACACACACACACACACACACACACAGACCTTTTTGCGGGACTTGGTTATTTGGACTCAGGGGACCCTAAAACGTGTATTTCCGTTGAAAACTGGAATTCGAAAATTTTCACGATCGCAATACTTCCCCTTACTATATATAGTAAGTGAAAGTAAAAATGGTTATATCTGTAGACAGAGAAATATTGTAAAGAAACGGTTTTGTGACTCCGAATATTAAAAAAAAAAAAATATTTCTACATGGTAGACGATAACCGATCCTATATTCTCATAATTCATTTGTTCATATTACAGCAATAACATAATATAGACATTTTTTTTTTAGATAAAAAAGTGGATGGGCCCCATCACCCTCGCTGTTAAACACATTGAACTATTTTTGATCTAACAACACCATATTAACATTTTAATATGAGTGATGTTAAAAACACTCATCATAACTTGCTCTTAAAATGTAACAGTACCAGACGCTTACATAAATAAGTTGTTTGTAAATCATTTCTTCAGTATTGGGGATAGGAAAAATAAATTAGGAATTATGCATTTGATTTATTATTATTTTCATTAATGAATCATTTTAATAAACCTAGGATACAATTATTATTAACTCTCTTCAAAATACATTTCCAATTAAGTTTCATGTATATATAATATCAAAAGATTACCCTATTCTTTTTCAATAGAAGATTCCTTACAAAACGAAAAAATGTCATTGAAAATATTAGCGAAGTGGCAATGTGGCAAAAATTAGTTATCCTGCAATCATCTGATCCTTTTTTTTAATTCAAGTTAATGTCGGTTATTAATGTTTTGAAGTCGCTATCAAGACTTTATTTGGAACATTATTTGGAAATCACAAAATAAAAATCAGCATTTTGTATTATCCTTATTAATATTATTGAGATATTACATATTCTCTGGTTATCCAAAAGGAAGCGCATGGTAAAAAACCTAATGGTTTCTATTAATATTGATATTTGAAAAAGGGTAGTTTATTTTTGTTAAAATTACGTACATTTGTCATGGTTTTTTAATATTGTTACAGAACTTTTTTTTCACATTTTTTTCTTCTATAGGTATGTAAGGGTAAATGAAAAGGCTAAGTATAGAAATGCCAGTTTGTTTATAGCTTTTTTCAGTCAAATTCATAATTTTTTCAGTCAAATTCATAATTTGTTCAATAAAATTCATAATTTTTTCAGTCAAATTCATAATTTTTTCAATCAAATTCATAATTTTTTCAGTCAAATTCATAATTTTTTTCAGTCAAATTCATAATTTTTTCAATCAAATTCATAATTTTTTCAGTCAATTTCATAATTTCTTGTACCCATTTTATAAAGTTAATTTAATGAGGTTTTACTACCAAGAACTTAACATTTTTATTAAAACTCGTTGTTGTTTATCCATTTATCGTCACTTTATGTTATTGTGCTTAATCCGACGGTGCAGCGGGAGTCCTAAGTTTTGCCTACCCATGTTTACTCTTAAGCAAACCCGAGTAGGCAAAACTTAGGGATCTTTTACGAGTTCCACTTATTAAATCTTTTAAGAGTCATCTGTGGTGCACAAATATAGGAGGATCTGCTGGTTTTAGACTTGCGACCTTAAGCATAGAAGGCTGTTATGCTAGCCACTACTCCACAGGTGACCCTAAATGCATTCAACAAGGTGTTTGAATCTGCCGGGTTTAAACACGTGACTTTGGACATATTAATCTTTAACTCCTTGCTGAATACATCCAGGGTCACCTGTGGATTAGTGGCTAGCATAACAGCCTCTTTTAAAGGACGAAATAACCAAGGTATTTTACTCCCTAAAAACAAACATAGTAACAAAAAGTGACGATAAATGGATAAACAACAACGAGTTTTAATAAAAATGTTAAGTTCTTGGTAGTAAAACCTCATTAAATTAACTTTATAAAATGGGTATAAGAAATTATGAAATTGACTGAAAAAATTATGAATTTGATTGCAAAAATTATGAATTTGACTGAAAAAATTATGAATTTGACTGAAAAAATTATGAATTTGACTGAAACAAGCTATATTTATCTATGTAACGTCACTTTATGCTACTGAGGCTAATCGGACGATGCTACAGTCGGAGTCCTAAATTGAATAGCGTCTGAAACATGTGAAAAATTGTAGTTCTCACAAGCGGTATCTATTTTTTTTTTTTTTTTTTTTAATCATTTATTATCTTGGTTTAGAATTGTCTAAAGTTTGCACCAACCAAGAAGCCGTGCTAGGTTGAGTTGTAAAGTCTGGGTAGCTAAAAATCTAGTGCCTTTTTTACCTACTAAGTGCTCCAAGCTCCCCCTTTTTAAGTTAAGGCGCGCTAAACAGTGATAGAAGATGTATGTGAAAATTCGTGAGAGCGAAGTATTGTGAGAGTTCACGAAAGTAACGGAGGAGCGGAAGGCATATTTTTTAACAATAAATAAAAATAATAACAACAAATATTACTTTTATAAAATCCTATTTTATCATTTAATATTGTTTGAAAAAAAATTAAATGCTTACGTTAGATCAAAACAAACATGTGTAACATACACATAATTTTAATGCGGTAATTCCATTTTAAGAAATTAAAGATTATTTATAATAAAAGTATTTAAAAAATGACAATTTATAGAAAATTCCGTATTTGAATATTCATACGTTGAAACCATGTATGAGTGCATAATAATTCACTATAAAAAAAATCTCACGAATTTTCATCTACCTGTTCTATAGCAGTGAAGCACAGCCTTAAAAAACTGGCAAATTTGGAGCACTTAGTTACCAAAAGAGCGGATAGATACCACCCGTGAGGGCGATGATTTTCACAGGTTTTAGACGCTAAATACATATCCAGGTTTTATCAGGACAGGAGTCTTAACCAGTTCCTGACATCGCACTGGCTCGGAACTACTTTTTTACATCCCTCCAATGGACAGCGTAACTGCGGATTTTTTATTCACATAAAAAAATCTGGCAGATTTGGCATAGAAGACTGTTCTACCAGCCACTATGCCACAGGTGACCTGCAGAATCGCCAGTTGTTTTTACTTATGTAAAATACAGTTCTTTCAAATTGTTTATTGATTTAGAATAATAACCTACAAACGGATAATTTGAAAAACACTGTAAACTGCTTATTATGTTATGAATACTGTGAAAATCCATCACTGCTCATATCATTTATATGCCGACGACTTTCAGATCTACCTATCCTTCTCTCCTTCTGAGTTATTCGTAGCATCTGCCAATATTCAAGAAGACCTAGCTAGAATCTGTGCCTGGGCAACCCTGAATAAACTAAGGCTTAATGCTGAGAAAACGCAGGCCATTGTTATAGGTTCCAATTCCCTCCTCAGATCCAATACTTCATTTCCGAATCTAATCCTAAATGGTCACCCAATCACCTTTAGCTCCTCTGTCAAAAACCTTGGTATCACCATTGATCAAACCCTTTCTTGGAAAACCCATATTGCCCATATTTCCCGACGAACGATAAGCACTCTTAAGTTTTTTCATCGCTCCCGGCATCTTCTCCCTCTTCCCACCCGTAAGCTTCTCGTGTCCTCATTAATATTCCCCCACTTCGATTATTGCTATGTGGTATATGGTGGCCTCCCAAAGGTGCTCGAAGACAGACTCAACATGTTCATAAGATTTATCTTCGGCACCTCGAAGAGGTCTTCAGTGACCCACTTATACAGCGAGTTGAAGTGGCTCCTACCTGTTACACGAAAGAAATATTTTCTCGGATCATATCTTTACCAAATCATAAACTTCCAGCACCCTCCATACATTCACAGCATCCTTAAATTTAAATCCTCAGTCCACTCTCTCGAAACTAGATCCCGCCATTCCGACCTTTACATTCCCACCCATAGAACTAAATCTTTTGATCACTCCTTTTATATCCGTTCTGCAACCCTCTGGAATTCCCTACCTACTCATATTCGCCATGCATCTTCCTTTCTCTCATTCAAATCTCACCTTTTCTAACATCTTTTGGCATCCCAAACAGATGCACAACAAATCTAAATTTGCAACTGGCTTATTTCTATTTTAAAACAAGTTATAATTATATATTTTACCCTAAAGCTAGTGTGGAATAATTAGTTTGTTTTGTTTTTTTATAATTCCCTCAACCCTATCAGTAACCTTTAGGAGATTTCTCTTCTTTCTTCCTTTTTTTTTTTTTTTTTTTAATCTTGTGTGTTTATTATCCACACTTTTTGTACATGGATGTATATAAGTCTAGGTAGTGTTTAATTTTTTCTTTTTGCTTATTTGTAAATAAAAATAAATTTTATTGTTTTCTTGACCAGACATATATGAATATCTACTGTTCATTTCTGTTATTCTTAAGGGACATAGTCCCAGAATAAAGTTTTTGATTATTAAAAAAAAAAAAATATGCCAGTCCATCTTATCAAAAAAATATATCGAGCAGTATTTCCAGATTTTATCTTGTATTAACAAGAATAGAATGAAATCATGAAATATATATAAAATGAATATATATTCAGCCATCTTCCTATTAAAATAGCTATATAGGCTGCAATATTCCAAGGGGTGGGGTATCTTTATCTAAGCGGCACTATATTGGTTTTATGTGGAATGGGCGAGGGCCAAATGCAGGCATACAACATCCACCATTTGATCCTGATATGCCTTCGACTACCCGAACCGAATCCTATTTATCCGCCATCCCTGAATATATTCAACATATCTCTCCCTACACGGCTCATATCGGAAAGAACTCGTAGAATTGGAAATTACAACATCGTCCCATTGGTTTATTCGCTCAATCAAAAAAATATTCCGTTCTCAAGTAATTGTCGTACGAATTCTGTCAAATTTAATTATTATTATAAATATAAAACTTTAGACAAATTGGAAAATACTTAGGATTTTTTTAATATTTACTTTTTAACATATAAATCTTCAAGATGTTTTAGAGTAGGTAGATTTTTACTTTCTCACCGAGAGCTTTTATTATAGTCAAATCAAAAACAATGAAAAATTTATAGTATTTATATATACTCTAGCTAGTACAGACAGTTTGGTAGGCTAACCTAACCTAAAGGTTCAATGCCGATACCATCAAATACTGCCAACAGAGACTGGTCCAATGATCAACGTTCAAATCCAAGCCTCCCACCCACGCCTCGGTAGATTATATTTTTTTATAATCGTATATTTTTGGTAGATTACAGAGGTTCATTATTAAAAGAAATAATAACAAAAAAATTTAAATAAAATAAATTTATTTAACATCAAACACAATAGATTGAAGGGGAAACAAGATTAAAACGCACTTAAGGTTTAAAATCAGGTAAAGATTAGCTATTTTGTATCCGATGGTTGGGCATGAAAGAGGGTTGTCTGATCCCACTAACCGCTTTTACTCAATTAAATGTAATTCAATAACAAGTAAACATAAAAATAAAGGAATGAAAAATAAGACACAAGCGGTTAGCTAATGACAAAGAATAAAAGTCATTAGATGCAAACATTATCCAGAGTCATATGCACAAATAATCTGTTATTTTTATATTTGTTAAAGTTTTCATTAAACTTCACCGTTATTTTTAAAAGTTTATTTTAAAAAAACAAAAACAGAACAGTTATTTTTCTTATACGTAATTATTCAAAGTGTTTTCATCGCTCAAAAATTACTAAATTTTTTATCAAACTTCGGTTTCAAAACTTTAATAATTATGAAGTAGCAATGAACATAAAATTAGCGTTGTGTGGAGTTTGTTTTAATTATTTTAACTATCGCGGAGCGGTGTGGTCTGGGGCACACCCAGCCTCTATAATGTGGATATCCAAAAATGGGAAAAAACCTGAAGGCTAAGCGTGATCTCGGCCGAATTACCTCACCCCACTGCCGTTTTACTAGAAACAGTACGAAACTGAACGTGCACTGAGCCCAATACCCTTCATGAGTTGTAGAGGTACAGTTTTTTTTTTTAACTTTCACTCTATCAACGAAACTTTGCTCTAAGAGATTTTTTCTATACTATCGGATAATGTGGATTTATTAAAGCTTTTATACTTATCGCCCAAGAGAATGGCATAATCTATTATTTCTGAATAAATAAATAATTTTACAAGATTATATATCAGATAATCATTAATTAACTGTTATACAATTCAGCAGTTTACGGGGTACATAATTTACGTAAGGAAAAATGGTCTACCAACACGC
This sequence comes from Piezodorus guildinii, assembly GCA_023052935.1. NCBI lineage: Eukaryota > Metazoa > Arthropoda > Insecta > Hemiptera > Pentatomidae > Piezodorus > Piezodorus guildinii. The sequence continues at coordinate 85,530,131 of CM041292.1, read as the reverse complement.
TTCCTTTTCTTAGCTTTTTGAGATAATATGTTCTCAACGATTTTGTAATCAATCAAGACTTTTTCCATTAAGAAACACTCTGCCTTTTGTTGACATTATTCTGGTCACCGTTTGGGAATCGGAGGCAGTGACACCCTGAGAGGAGAAGACAGCTCTGAAGAGATTGAGTTGGAGCCGAAGACCCGTCCACTCGAGCCCGGACGTGGGGGGAGGGTGAGGACTCCAAGATACATTTTAATCACGGTCGCCTCAGAGCCACTGTTTGCCCGCTCGGGGACCGCTCTCTGTTGACATTTCCACAACACAGGAAATGAAACGTCTAACCGACCCCTGGATCTAATCTTCTTGTTTGACTCTTAGGAGGATGATATCTCCTCCACTCCATGTGGTCTCGGATTTTTGGCAGTGTAAAACAGTATTCCTGGATAGTTCAAAATAAATACATTTTCTTACAAATAATCATATTTATGGAGGAATAATAATCAAAGCAATTGACAGCAAGTATCATATAAATCGATTATTACTGGACATTAGTTCTGCTCAATTGAGACGTTGATTTCTAAAACATACCATACCCCCACTTTAGAAAATGAAACAGAAAACGCAAAAATCTGTCATTCATTTATTATTGGACCAATTTACTTTACTATTTTACTAGAAGGAATTAGTCCGGGTAGAGGTAAATGAAACAACTAAATACTTTCAACTATTTAGTGTTTGCCAACGCTTTAACCCCCATTGTGGGTCATCATCAGGGATAAAAAGATGAAAAAAATAATAATAATACAATTATATTAACATTAAATACAATATTACATAAACTATTGAACAAGATAATGTCGGTATTGAAACATAAAAGAAATATATATGTAAAGAAATCAATTAATTAAATTTTAATGGCTATAGTAACAAATAATGACTAAATTTTATGTTCAAAAATATCAATATTCACATGAAACACGAAAAATTAAAATATGGAGTAGAGTAAAGATACGTACCATATCGAGGGCGAATGGAAACTAGGCACAGTTAGGAAGAAAGGGGGTAGAATGGAAAGTAAGTACTGTACTTAGGGACAGGATCTGATAACAATGACTAAACTTATAATACTACTATACAAAGAATAATTCAAAATTAAACATATAATAATAATAATAATATAATTAAGATACAAGAAAAAAATATATTATTTTCGTAAAATGAGACGTTGATTTCCAAAAGGTACTATATCCATTCTAGAAAATTTTACAGGAAGCGCGAAAATCTCTCATTACTATATTATTAAACTAGATAATTTGGGTCTTTTTGCCTTAAAATTTAGAATTATTTTTTTACTATAATAATAACATCATATTAAAGTTATGAAATGATTTTTTTTAGAATGATTTGGAACGAAAATAAATGCGTAATTAGTACTTTTAGAAAATGACCGCATTTCTAAATTGCGTTTTTTAAGGACTTGAGAATTCATAAGATAACATCAAATAGAAGATTTAGATAAAACTAAATGATGAGAATACAAATATGTAAAAAAATCAATTTCGTAAAAAATGTCCTTTAGTACCTTTTGGAAATCAACGTCTCAAATATTACCTATATAATAGTAAGATCAGTGATAGAAGACGTATATGGAGTAAAACTGACTGTACCTCACAACCATATTTTTCCTAATTATGTTAAAGACATCAAAGATAACGGGGGGAAAAAATATCGAACATTATAAAATACAATCATTGACAAATAATACTAAAGAATAAATTGAATCGTAAAGACATTTAGAATTTTTAAATACATTAACGAATACAATAATTACATATATAAAATTAAATCCATACGTAAAATAGATTAAAAATAAATAAATAAACAAAAATATATACAGTGGAATAGACAGAAAATAAGTTACTTAATTTAACCTTTTACCTTTACTTATACATACGATAGACAGTAAGGGAAAGTATTGTATTCATAAACATTTTCTAATTCAAGTTTTCACCGGAAATACATGTTTCAGGATCTTCTGAATCCAAATGACCAAGTCTCACAAAAAGATCTGTGTGTGCTAAGTTAAGCACGAAAAGTCGGAAAAAAACTGAGATTTCATACTTAGGACAACTAATACGCCCGGGATGTTACAGTAGCTTTTCTATTAAAATCGTACTCTTGTTCAGGTTGAACAGATCCGATACCTAGGACTGCACCTGGACAAACGTCTTACTTGGAACCCTCATACAAGACTGAAAAGACAAGAAACTGCCCAACGTTTTCGACTACTTCAACACCTTTCACTTAAGTACAAAAGACTCATATATATGACTATCATCAGACCGATATGGACTTACGGAGTAGAGATTTGGGGCTCTACTAAACCATCAAATTCTTCCCGTCTCCAATCCTTGCAATCAAAACTCCTTCGAAAAATCTTCAACGCTCCTTATTTTGTCACAAATAAACTCATCCATGAAGACCTTAACGTTCCCTATGTTGCTGACTTGGCGTGAACCAGGTACCACTCCTTTCATGACAAACACCATTCCCACTCTAATCCACTTGTTTCAATCCTTGCTTCCTCTACAATCCCTGATAATCCTCCGAGGCGTCTGAAAAGAAGATGGCCACGAGACCTTCTAGTTTAACATAGTCTTTGGAGAGCTGCCAATGGGTAGTATCCCCACATGTGAATCCATGACATTTGTATCTTGTATCTCATTTACTAGATGTATATCATTATACAGTTGTAAATAGCAATAAATCTATTTAAAAATAAAAAATCGTCAAATCAGAACTTTCTGCTATGAATTTTATTGCTTTGCACCTTTGTACCATTTTAATCAAACGCGCTATGTCGATGTAAAATTAATGTGCTTCAATATCATATAAGTTTCATTTTGATTAAAATAGTCTGACAAGGCATAAATGTCGATATTTTAAATTTTCTATCTCTATAGTATCTTTAATTTTCTAGATTTGAAAAAATGAACTATATCATCTTATTAGTATTGATAAAAAACGGCTAAATACACTAGTTTAACGAATTTTATAACCCTAAAGGAGAGAAAAGTTTTTTTTTTCGGAAAACAAGAATAGTAATATACCGTTGGAAAGCTAATGTTATCTTATATAGAAAGTTATGGAAAGTAATGTGAAGTTATGAATAGTCCATAAAGGTAAGTGATCATATACGTAACAATCATATTGTTATATTACTCATCTTAAATCATATGTTTCCAACAAAACTGAATATAATTTTTAATACTTTATCTTTATTTTTACTTAAACTTTATTTTTTAAACTTTACCTAGGATTTTTAATGGGAGTAAAAAATCCTTAGTTACGCCGTCCTTCGGATGGGACGTTAAAACGTGGTCCCGAGCCTGTGCGATGTCAGGTACTCGTTAAAGATCCCTATCCTAATAAAACCTGGATAGGCAAAATTTAGGACTCCCACTGTAGCATCGTCCGATTAGCCATAGTAGCATAAAGGGACGTTAAATAAATAAACAAACAAAACTTTTTAAACTCTAACTTTATTTATTATTTATTAAATTGTTTTAACAACCGTGGTATGTGAAAGTAGAGTGATGCCCTACCAGGTTTTTATCACCACAAAAGTTGTGTAGAAGCTTTTGGAAGTGATACAAATCTGCTCCTAACCACAGTCACTCTTATTAAAGGTGCAATGGAGAGGAGCTTATTATGGAATATTTTGCTGTTTATTAAATCATTAAGCTGCTTTTCATTATTGCATACTGTTGCTGACCACTTCCAATACTGAAGAAGCTAGGGAGGACCCCCCCTGGACAGCCCTATATCCCTGGAGTAAAGAGAGAGATAGGGCTGCAGGGGAATATTAATCAGAGCGTAGGGTGTAATATGTACTGTTGGCTACACCGACACAAGAGCTCGGCAAACAGTGCCTGCTCCGGCTTCAATCACCTCTCTCCATCCTCCCGCTGGTCCTCAACCACTTCTTATCATCCTATCCTGTCTTCATATAGCCTTCCAAATTACAGCTACTTATTGTTAGTAGAGCATCCATTTTTAACTTGAAGAGCTTTATTATGGGGTACTCTTGAGTTAAAATCAAACCATTTTTTTCCCTAATCAGTTTCGCACATTAATCAAGTGAGTTTTATAACCAATTTAATGAATAGTTGGGGCATATTTAAAAGAGACATACACTCGAAAAATAGCATTGTTGAAATGAAAACTAAACTGTTTAAAGGTGCATAAGAAATTGTCATTTTGAATACTGAAAAAATATATAAAAAACTAATCAGTCCTTAAAGCCATGTCAGAAAAACAACAGCGGATTCTACTTTTCTTCCCACAAATGGGGGGACAAGACCAGTTCAGTGTTCCTCCATCATATGGTAAATAAGTAAAAGCGAGTGATTTCTATGCCCATTTAATTGTTAACTTTGAATTTATTTCATTTATAGTTTATTTATTTTATTTTTTGTTTATTTATTTGGCAAATCGGACAATGCTACAGAGGGAGTCCTAAATTTTGCCTATCGAGGTTTGATTAGGATAGATATCTTTAATTAGTACTTAACATCGCACAGGCTCAGGGCTCCCTTTTCACGTTCCCTCCGAAGGACGGTATAACTTACCCCCATAAAAATATCCTAGGAACACCTGCGGGTTTGTATCCGTAACCTTTATCATAGAAGGCTGTTATGCAAGTTATCCTGCTACAGGTGATCCCAGTTTTTTTTTTCCTCTAGGGTGTCGCATCCAACCTATTCCTATCCTACACTGATTCTCTTACAGAACTCCAAAAATTTCCCTTTTATTGCAGGTCTTCTTGATCCCTTCCTCCCAGGTCTTCCTCTTGGCCTCCTTCCCTCCATTACCACCTCAGACGTTGCTCTCCGCGATTTTTCCACATTCTTTAGACATGGCCGAACTATCTTAGCTGATCTTCTTAAATAACATCCTCAGCCGATTTCAAAACGAGCTCAGATCTTATAGTGGCATTTCTAATTTTTGTTATTATATATTATATATATATATATATATATATATATATATATATATATATATATATATATATATATATATATATAATCTTATATTGTGTTTTTGTAAATATTGTATGATTATAGTTTCATAGCATTATTACTATTGTTCATGTTGAAACAAATTGTAAAAACCCTGTCTGTCCTTAATCCATGAAGGTTCTTGGGCTCAGTACATACAGAGATTCGTAGTTTCTAGTCCAACGGCTTTGCACTGAGATGATGAGGCGATGATCATGTCCAGCCGTCAGGTTTTCCTCAATTTTTTTGTATCCACATTAAAGAGGCTGGGTCTTCCTGAGGAGCTATCACCGGCTGAAATAACATAATAAACAATATTCTGCTTTCGCCGACCTGGAGAACAGTACGCTAGTGCTCTATCCACTAGACCACGCTGCTCCCAATTGCAATATATCTAAATAAAAATTCTTTTAAATATATTAAATTAAATTAAAACGTACCATTATATATGTACAATATGAGGTAGTTGTAAGAATATATTTCACGAAGGAAAATAATATGAAAGGATAAGGATGAGGAATCTACTTACACAAGCATATTACACTACGTATTGTTTCTTCCCTCAGTACGTTTCTTGAGGTATAAGCAGAAATATCGATCGTCCTTTTTTTAATTGTGATATATAATATTTTTATGAAAAGAATTAATGAACATAGATTAATAAAGATCCCGAAATAAACTGGCATGGATTGATTTACAGTGGTTATGGTTGTGTTCCATTGAGATAATATGTTTTCAAGGTTCATCAGAAGAACCCTTTTTTCCTCATGTTGACTTCTTCAAGCTGGTGATATCTCGTGTCTTAAGCATTCCTCGTTTTCACTAACACTCTTCCCTATTTTCTTGGTACCATTCGCCAACCGTAATACTTCTATCCCACCTAGATGATTGAGGTAAATCGGAAGTTACAACTAGCTCAGGTATCAAGGAATAAAATAGTCTATAATAATCCTAATATTCAATAAGTCAATTTCAGTTTAGTATTTAGGTAAATATGAAAGTTCAACCAGTTCTCTTTGGGCAGAAAGGATTATTTTCGCAGTCGGCAGTTTATCAATTAAATATTTCTTTATTTAAAGAATGATATATAAAATTTCAGACAGCTTTATTAAGATAAACGTATTGAAACAAACAAAGGAATCTCTGTATCGCTAATTTCATTTCCTCAATTCTCTTATTTAGCATAGAAATGGAAAAGTCCTCTTTATTAATATTTTTTTGAGGAGGGTAGCGGATCAGTGGACAGCACAAGATACGACCAGGGGTGACAGTAGGTGACAGAGCGCCGATAGATGAATCAGTCTCTAATCTTTTAATAAGTATTTGAGGAGGAGGAGGTGTCAATATTGGTCGGAGAGATATTGGCTCAATGCCCTCTCTCTCTCTCTCATTGACTCCTCTGTATCTTGTTACCTTAGCAACCCTCTCTGTCCTCTCCGCTACTCTCTCTGCTAATCAATGTCGTAGTATCCAACCTTAGGGTAGTTTGTTCCAACACAGCGATGGCTCAGGCCTGCAGAGTGAGGGAAAGTTAATTTTATGTGGATTTGGATTCTTGCAATTCAGCAATAAAACTTATTTATTCTTATCAAATATCTTGAGTACTTTTCTAGGCTGACGTATTCCAGTAATTTATAGTGAGGGAAAATCCTACAAACTGGAGGGAAAAGACAATTGAGACGTTGATTTACAAAAGGTACTATATCCATTCTAGCAAAAACTCTCATTACTTTTAGTTTGACTCGATCGGATATATAATGAATTAGTTTATTAAAGCCGTATGTCAAAACTCACCGCAAAGTAAGATCATAAAGTTTGGCTTCTTCTAATAAATTTAATGCCTAGGACGTTTATCAAGTAATTGTTAGATTGGGCATTTTTTTTATAATTCATTCTTAGGACTCATTTTTTTTTTTGCTCAGATGAATCCATAGGTTGTGCTTTGATACATTTGATCCCAAAGTCCATTTTTAAGGTTTATGATGTGCGGTTTACATTTTCGACATTGCGATGAATGGGTCATTATTAGTTTTCAACAAGATCATAGGCGTGAATAATAAAGATATGGCTGGATGAATTAGGACGTCTAAAATAAAATGCCAAAAAAATAGGGTTTCAAATACTAAGTTAGGGAACACCTTCAGACTGGAAAAACAACGAGGTATTGGCGAATTTCAGATTTTTATTTATATGTTCTTTCAATCGAATAAATCAACAAATTTAGCTGATTATGGCTCAAAATCCATGGCTATTATATCTATCATCTGCCTAATACAACATATATTGACATCATCACAGTTCCTCCACCGGCATTCACCAGTTTATCAATGATACCATGAAAAATGTAAGTGCAGATGTTTTATTCAAATAGAGCTAAATCTTCAATTGTCATATATCTCTACTGTTGAGCAACCGTTGTTATTACGAAAATGAAACTTAAGAATTTATTGAGAAGACAAGCAAAAACAATGAACTAGAATCCCAAGAAGAAATAATGCCAGACTAAAATGATTATCATTGTTGAATTTATTAATAAAAACATGTACAAAATGATTGTTATAATAGCTAAAATAGGAGTAACGTTTGTGATACCCATAACGCGATTTGGAGCTTTACTAAACTAGTACATCTATTCTTTGCCGCGTAGCAAATCTGGAGTTAACATGTAAATTTGGTGGTTGAGCGTAAATGTTAACCATTATGCAGCCATTGCTCAAAAACATTTTTCTGTAACGAATATCATTCCAAAGATTTAATTGCCTTGGACCGAATCTAGTACTCAGGAATGCTTTGACAAACTCATCCAATTTCTTCCACCTACATACTTCCTAATTATCCAGTCCTATCTTACTGACAGTATGTTTTTCCACAAGCAGCTGACTGACTAAGACCAGTGATGCGGCTGAGAGAGAGGCGCTGGATCTCTTGGATCTGGTGGGTCCTCTTAGCGTTGTATATATTGTATATATTATGTTTGTTTGTATGATGTTTATTATTGCCAACTTTGTATTTGTCTCAATTATAGGTTGTTGTTTGTTTTGTTTTTTATTTATGTATATATAAATGATTTTTTTTTTTTATTTTATGTATTTGACTTATCGTTATTTTCTCTATATATATTGTATAAAGTGGTCCTATATCTCTATTACTATTGTTCATTCTGAAACAGATTGTAATATTTCTCAATAAATAATAAAAAAAAAAAAAAATAAATAAATAACAAGCAGCTGTGTTCCCCAAGGCAGCCTCCATCACTTTGAACGTCTATACAGCTGGTTTCCTAACCATCCCAACACCTTCTTTCTACCTATGTATGACACTTGTGTGTATCAGTAAATAATGATAAATATCTGCATCAAACTGTTCAATCCCACATCAGAGTCTGTGAAATGGTGTCAATTAGAGAATCAAAATAAACTCCAACAAATTCCATCAAATAAACATCTTCATAACGCTCAACTACCCTGTTCAAGAGACCAATATCTAGACTCCTGCTTGACAACGACTTACTTCGAAACCTCTCCATACTGAAACGAATGGGAACAGCTCGACGTCTTCGGCTACTTCAACATTTACTAGAAAAACGTTCTAATATTTAACTAAACAACAAACAGCTCATTTCATGACTATTATAAGGCCAATATGGACGTACGTAGTTAAGATTTGGAGCTGTACTAAACCATTGAATTCGTCTGGAGTCCAATCCATAAAATCTAAAATATTTTGTAAAATCCCCAACGACATACTTTGTCACAAACTCATCCATATGACATTTATGTTCAGTATGTTACTGACCTGAACCGAACCAAGTACCTCTCATTTCATGACAAAACCCATTCCTACTCTAACCCATTAATTCCTATTATTCTTCTCATCAATATCTGATAACCTCCCAGGTGTTTGAAAAGAAGATGGACTCGAGACCTTCTAGTTTAGAAAATTTTAGAGTGATGCCAATGGTGTAGCGTCTCTACAAGTCTTCTTCATATCTATTTTATTTTGGCCTATTTACTAGATGTGTTTTTGTTACAGTGTTAAATATAAAAAACGATTTAAAAAATATATATATATTTTTAAATATTTATTTCTACTTCTTTATTTCTAATTAAATATATATTTATTTATTGAGATATATTACAATTTGTTTCATAATGAACAGTAGTAATAGTGATATGAGAACACTCTTACTAAAAGTACTTAATTTTTGGTATGCTATCATGGAAATGGAAATGATAACAGATGCCTTTTAATAAATAAATATCGAACTAAAGTATTGTATATTCAAATGTTTAACCTTATCTCTTTGGGTATTGAGCGCTAGCTACTTTTTAATTATTGCTTATTATTCTATCTGGCAGAGCAGCTTGCAGCAGGCGGCAATATTGAGCCTGTTTAATATGCGCATTTATCAAGGTAGAGTTTTATGTTGAAAGCTGTCAAACAGTTTGATAAACAGGTTTCCAAGCCAACCTATCAAATGGACTCGGACAAATCTCACTGACACACTTTTATCTCGAATAAAATGTCAGGACGATAAGCCGGAGGGAGTCATTTCGATTCGGCGCAAGTTTTATCCTTGGTCCTATCGTTATCCAAAATGGGTTTGTTACCGGGTTGTTGTTTTTTTTTTTGTATCAGTTTTAGCCCAATCAGTGAAACCCGTTTATAGTTCCCTCCTTTCCGATTTTACCACAAAAAAAAAGCAATATTTATATTTAACCTACTTTCCCGACCGCAGGCAGATATCGCTGATCATTATTGTTTAAAAAACATTTTCTGTTTTCATTAATCATTAAATGAATCTAGGATCATCAAGAAATTAATTTAGATTTTTTAGTTGAGTTATAAGAATTGAAATTAGCTAATAATTAGAAAGAAAAAATTTAAATCCAACGGACATTTGCTACAAATTAAACATATTTAAAAAATATAATATATAATTTCAAGCATAGAGGCTATGTTTAATATATGAAGGAAGAGTTTAGACGAATTTAGAATGTAGAGAAAGATTGTGTGGCAGGAAAGCAAAGAAAAGGAGACTTTTTGGATAGGTAGAAATTTACATTGAAAGTCACTGCAACTTTCTTTGAAAGATGGACAGAGAAAAGAAGAGCCCAGCAGTCGGAAAGGATGAAGAAATTCTTAATAAAAAAGGAGAAATCATGTAAAATATTATTTGTTTGGCAGGAAAAAATAAAATCAGTATTTTATTTTCAGTGAGAAATTCTCAAAAGGTTCAAGACATATAATGAAATAGCACCAACTATTTATAGCCAACGTTTCAACCCTCGTTTAGGTCAGGGCACCAAATAGCACAGCTATACAGTATTCAATACCAGAAGATTGAGCTAGCGGTAAGAACTTACACGATAGTTGTAGGAAATTGAGTAATTATTTTAATAAAGGCAAATAATAACTTTAAATATTATTGGTTTATTATTTTCAATAATGAACCTTTGTAAAGACAAAAAAAAAAAATGACCGCCCTTTAAAATTTGAGGGCTTAGGTTTCAAGATGCATAGACTCCGAATAAGGAATAAAAAACAAATCCTTTTGTCCTAATTAATGAATAGTTCTTTGTGCTATTGCATAGAGAATTAAATTTTCTACAAAAAACAAAAAAAAACATTGAAATTGGTTCAGAAATAGCAGAGAAGATGAAAATTGAAATCAACAGTAGTGATATGCCATTATCATTTGAATTATTGCTTTTCATATTACTTAATTGCCTATCAACACCTATATAAACAGTTATACCCTAATATTGTTATTTAGAAATAATAAACCATTGTGTAATAATTTGCAGCGTTTTTTAACTTGAATAACTTCGCCATTAACTATGAAATTACTCTACAAGTTAAAAAAAAAAAAAATCAAAGTTTTGTTTCTCTGTTTTATATATTTTTCCTATTTTCATTTGATTTTTTATGACATCTGTATTTCAGTAATGAAAGTGATTTCAATGAAATTTTTTTTATTTATGCAATTTTAGATTTTAAAAAGTTGAAATTTTTTTTTACGTAGAAAGGATAATAAAATTATTTATTTAGAAAAATTACACAAAAAATCAAAGTTTATAGAATGATATTAAGGTTAATACCACGATTTCATAATGTACATACAACATTTTTTGTTATATTAACAAATGTTTTGTTACTTTACCATATAGTTTTTGAACTTATTCAAGTTAAAATAATATTTAAAGTTATTATTCAACTTTATTAAAATAATTACACCTCTTTCAATTTCCTACAACTATGGTGTGAGTTCTATCGCCTTGCTTAGCCTTCTGGTACTGAGCACTGTGTCAACAATCAACTTTATTAAATTTAAAATTACATAAATAAAAAATCTGGTGCGCTCAACACAACTTACAATTACCTTTGTAATTAAAAACAATTTTAAAAATTTTAACAACATTAGGGGATGAAAATTAATTGTTAAAGAAATAATTAAATTAAGTTTCAATAGAAACGTGTGTTTTATTAAATAATCAACTATATCATTATCAAAGACAATAAGATTGTTTTATTGGCTTTTCATCACCCCGTTAACTTTTAAAATCTTATCATCTATCTTTCAGTTAGTTATCAAATTCGTTCAACATGTATATTTAGCTGTTTTTTAGCAATGTTTATCAGATGATATGGTAAATTTTATGAAATCTACAAAGTTAAAGGTACTTTAGAAAAAGAAAATTTAAAATATCTGTTTTAAGCCCTGTCACAGTATTTCAAAACAGAATAAAACATATATGATATTAAAGCCCATTAAATTTTACATCAATGTATTTAGTTAAATCAAAATCGTTAAAACCGTTTTTGAGAAATTCCTAAAAACGTACAAAATGCATGGGATAAAGTAGCCCTTCCGGTCAGTCGATTTTAGTGAAAAAAGTGCTGTAACGTCTCGGGCGTATAGTTGTTTTGAATATGTAATTTCAGTTTCTCATACAACTTTTCGATTTCGTGCTGGACTTACCGCAAACACACGGACACACAGCCCTTTTTGCGGGACTTGGTCATTTGGACTCAAAGGACACTAAAACGTGTATTTCCGTAGAAAACTGGAATCCGAAAATTTTCACGATCGCAATACTTTTCCTTACTATATATTTGATATATAGGTAAGTGAAAGTAAAAAACTACTAAGGTAATTTTCATTAAAATTGCTGTTTTTACTGAATTGTTGATACCACATAAAAAAATAATAAATTTAAATAGGGAAACAATATATAAAACAAAAAAAAAAACTTTTTTTTTAATTGGTGGAATTAATTCATAGTCAATGGTGATTTTTAAAAAAATATACATGCCTTATTTGGGAATAAGAATTGTAGATTAGTTGTATAAAAATGATATATAAAAATATTTCTGATAAATGAACATAAAAACACTATTGCAAAATCTATCCAATACATTATCTTTGACTCTAAATATGCACTTACCACCCAAAATTCGGTTCTTTACAAATAAAAATTATCAAAATAATTTTGAAAATATTTTTAGTAGCTTTTATATCACTTTTGTCGTTTGGAGTAATTAGTATGACATTGGGGACTGGCTATACATGGCAGGCTTACTGCCGCCAACTTTCTCGACAACCGTAACATGTTTCCAGATCTTAATTGCATGAATTTACACTCACTGCACCGTTGCTTTAATAAATTGCCTGTTCTCAGTAAAAAAAAAAAAAAAAAGTTACTCTGATGGCAGAATTATCCTTTATATCATCAGATAATGTACTACTTACGCATCTGCAACGTCGTGTACACGGGGCGGATGCAAATTATAAAACGAAACAGAAGAAAAAAAAGCTCAATTTTTTCATCCATGGGAAACGGTGACCGCATGAATAAAATATTTAAGGTGTTTTTCTTCACATTTTAATTTTAATATAAAGGCGAATGATAATGTTTTCCTGATACATCGGGAAATAATGAATGTTATACAATAAAATTTTGCATATGCGAACGCCAAGCCTTATCAACATGTACTTAAGAATGATTATTTTTTTGTTTTGCAACATGTCTGGCTTAAAAATTACCCTAAACTTTTTAATAATGTATATGTTTTTTTGTTTTTTTTGTATTTATCATATTATTATTTGTCATATAATTGCCATCTCAGTAACACACTTGATATTAGTAATAGGTGCAGTTCCTCATATGAATGTGAAATGATGTTCATTTAGAAAAAACAGGCAAGATATGAAAAAAATAATTATTTTCCTACATTTCTTTACAAAATGAAAAGCTTTGCCACTATCAACAATGACCTATTATTATCAAAGATCTTTTTTTTTGAAAGTATAAAAGAGGATATTTTTAGGATTGAATGATTATTTGTCCTCAATAAATCTACTACGTTCTTACTATGTTCATTAATTAATTAATTTATTTATTTGTAAAACAGATGGTTATTTGGTTGAATGATTATTTGGTAGTCCATCAACTTTTTATCGATTTTAAAAAGGCGTATGATTCAATAGACCGTCAGAAGCTATATAACATCATGATTGAACAGGGAATACCTAGAAAGTTAGTAAACCTAGTAGAGATGTGTTTGTCGGAAACATTCCATAAAGTTAGAATCGGTCATAATTACTCCGAGAGATTTGAGGTGCGATCTGGTTTGAAACAGGGTGACTCCCTTTCACCTGTTTTGTTTAATATAGCTTTAGAATATGTCATAGAAAAGGTGATGTGTACCGAGAAAGGCTTAAATATGGGTGACAAGATTCCGGTTTTGGGGTATGCCGATGATCTGGTACTGCTAGGTGAAGACACGGAAACCATACAACTAAATACAAGCGTGCTAATAAAAACCGGTAAAGAAATAGGACTCGAATTAAATACCGATAAAACGAAATATATGATTAGTAGCAGAAATGGTGGCGATCTTGGTGATATTGATATATCAGGGCATACTTTTGAATTCGTAGAAAAATTTAAGTATTTAGGTTCAATGATAACAAGAAAAAATGAAATCCAGGAAGAAATAAAGTCCCGGATAAAGGTGGGAAATGCGTGTTATTATTCAGTTGCTAAGTTACTTAGCTCACGGCTTCTATCTAAAAACTTAAAGGTTAGAATTTATAAAACTATTATTCTTCCAACGGTTCTTTACGGATGTGAAACGTGGCCGCTTACTTTGAGGGATGAACAACGGCTTAAGGTTTTCGAAAATAAGGTGCTGCGTAAAATATTTGGTCCGAAGAGGGATGAGGGCACTGGGGAGTTTAGAAGGTTGCACAACGCGGAATTGCGGAACTTGTATCCTGTGAATATTATTGAGTTGATAGCGTCGCGGAGACTCAAATGGGCGAGTAAAATTGTTGGGCTCGGTGAGGAACGGATTCCGAGAAAGTTGGTATTGGCTGATCCGACTGGTAGGCGTCCGAAAGGTAGGCCGAAGCGGAGATGGGAGGATTGCGTTAAGGCTGATCTCGGGAGCATTGGACGAGTCTGTGTAGGCGGAATTTGGTGGTATCGGCATCGAACCTTCGGGTTCGCTAAGCCTATTATTATTATTATTATTATTATTATTATTATTATTATTTGTAAAACAGATGACCCTTTGGTATCAAATCCCATTTGGTTATGTTCATTAATGATTACTTTGGTGATAAAAATAATTTTAAATAATAAAAAAAATGTAATTGATGTCAAGAGTTTTATTGTCACTGGCCTCGCAAGTGTTATTAGTTTTTAAAAGTAGTTAAATTATAAAAACTGAGAATATGGGTTTCACTTTATTTTGAATTGCTCAACAGTTTAATGCGACTTCGGAATATTTTTTTAAATCATGAATTATTTTGTTTGTTTATTTAACTTGACTCTATGCTACTGTGGCTAGTCGGAAGATGGTACAGTGGGAGTCCTAAATTTTGCCTATCCAGGTTTTATTAGGATCCAAGTATAAAAAGACCTATTGAACTATTCTGTTCGGCAGGGACAAAATAAATTATTTAAATATTTCTAGAAATTTGAGGTTTCACGTTTCAAGATAACTGTTGAACATACACATATATAACTGAAATAAAGGTAAAATATTCTTAATATCCGGAAGAAATCGAGTAATATTTGAGGTAGAAAAATTAGGGCTAATTAGGGAGAAGGGATAGCATTGCAATTAACTTGTAACATTTTTAATGTGCCGACGTTTAAATTATTTTTTTAAATGATAATTGACTAAGTGTGTGATGAAACATGTTAATAAAGAAATTCACACACTAGGACCCTAAATATGGGTGAGATAACACGAAACGTCGTTTTGTGATGATACTTTAAATAAAAAAGTACTTTAGAAGAAATAAAAAACAAATTAGCCCTAATTTTTCTACCTTAAATGAATATTTCATTTTCTTGAACCTCTGGTTATTTTTGTTCGTTAGGGAATCGAAACCCTTTAATAAAATAAAAATTAAAAAAAAACATTCTAAAGACACCTATCTTTAAAAAGAAATATTTTAATAGGATCATCGATTCTATAAACTAGATAGTACGGATATAATGTAGTTGTAATCTATATTTACTATATTAGGTGTTATAAAAAACTAAATTAACATAATTGGTTATGATATTTAAAATTTTTTTTTATTTATTCAGGGACTATTACTTTTTTAATAAGTGTAATATTGCATGAAATAAACAGTGGACTTAGTGTGGGAGTCTTAGAGTGAAATTGTTTATAGAATAGCATTTAACAATCAAAATGAGCAAATAAAATAACTCGAGAGAGAAATTATAATAATATTGTACAATAAGAGAAACAAATACAATGAAAAAAAAAAAAATATATATTATATATATATATAAAAGTATAAATTAGGGCTGTAGTAATTAAAAACACTTTAATTAAGTAAAACAATTTATTGTGACAACGTTACGGCCTAAGTATTAGGCTATCTTCCGGGTGATCTCTTCCTCCTCTGATCACAATGACTCCTAAAAAGTAAAAGTATACAGTTTGGATATAAAAATAAATATAAAGAGGCATTGTAATTCTGAATTTTTTATAAACATTTTCTAGATTTTTCATAATGAGGAAATTTTATTTATTTATTAGGTTTTGCAAAATATTTGTTACAGTTGATGAGTTTAAATGTTGATTAAAAAGGTTTTATTTATAAAGCCTAAATTATTATTAATCAAAGTTAATTGGGCAAATTAGAATATTCAGAGCTGCAATTATTAACTAAATAACCTTGACATTTATTCTTAATTACATTAATTCTCAAGTTGATTGTTGTGCAAAGACTTAATCCATATATTTTCCTCAATAAAACAGGAAAACTTTAAATTGCTTATTTCGTCTCATGAAGTCATTACATACACATACATTTTATTTGCAGATCTGTGATAACATTAACATAAAATAGAGAGGACACCAACACCAATTTCTTAAATTTATATTTTCTAAGAAATATACATATAACCCTAGTTAGGAAATCTCCTAAAGCCAACTAAAGCATGAGTTTAATGTTAATGACAGATTGGAAAATAGATGCACACTGTTTGCTGCCCTACACTTTATCAAGCTGCCCTAGGACAGTATATATGACTTCTATATGCTTGGAAAACTTAACTTCAGGGTCGGAAGAGTAAATAGTAGGCAGATGGGAGATTTTTATTTTACTATTTTTTATATTTTATACTATTTTTTATATTTTATACTATTTTATTATATAGGAGCCCAACTCGGTATGTAACTAGACTCTTGGAATCTTTAGCTGGCATAGACGAGCTTGATCTCAGTTTTTCAATGACTGGTATAAAAAAAACGTTTTGGCAAATTATTTTTTAGTTATATGATAACTATACATATATTATAATTACGAAAGTTTTTATTCTAATTTCATTGTACTCGCTGTAACAGACAGATATGTTGATATATATTTATATGTAGTTTATATCTAAGAATGTTATTACAAAATCAACATTGTATTTATTTGATTTTATTTTTTACGAACATATTTATATTTAAATAAGTAAGAGCTGGGGCTGTTTTAATTATTTTTTCTTCATTTCTGTTTTCTTTCTTGCTCTTTTTTTTATCTATTTTTTTTCAACATACATAATTTGATAAATATAAATGTGTGTGTGTGTGTATAAAAATATAATTTTTCTGTTTTTAACAATTAGTTTTTCAATGTTTCACATTTGTTTAAAATATTATTGTTTCGTTTATTAATTATCAATTATAATTGTTTTATAAATTATGTAGGTACGTGTGGTATATTACATATTAGTATACAAGTCAATTATTATTATTTCTATTAGTTACATGTAATATTTTTTATAATATAATTATAAATAATTATAATTGCGATAAGGCCTGTTGGAGGATGCTCCTGCAAAACAAAAAGAATTGATCAACAGAAATATCCTTAACACGTTCAGTGCTTTGCCTATGCATACTTTCCACTAGTGCTTGCTGAGTGTGTATGAGGTTAACTTTCAAAAATGCTCGAATCTTTTTCAGTTTTGAACCTTTCTAAGAGTTGAAACCAATAATGTCTATATGCTTTATACTTCAATAATCTCGCATATTCACATAAAAATTAGAACGTGGTCAAATGAACCTCTTTCTTAACTTTATTTTTTTATTTTCCTAAAGTATGAAAAACGTTATGTTTAGGGAGAGGGAGGGAGATCGAACCTCACAAAAAACCAAAGTCATTTCCTATTTCTAAAATATCATAAAATTTAATTTTATGAAGTGGATAATTACAGATTTCCCCATCCACACCGAACCTGTTAAAATGTATTTAGATGCGGTAAAAATATAATATTCAGAAATAAAATTACCATAACATGAAACGAGATTGGGGTTAAAAAAGAATGAAATACAAAATATTCAACATTTGTTAAAAAAATTAAAGACAATAATCAAATTAAAAATATCTGAGGCATGTCTCTGAGTAAAGAAAAACAAGCGAAACGTAGAGAGGAAAAAACCCTTTTAAGAGTACGGGATCAAAACTGTCAAAAAATTGGTTAATTACTTAATTCTAAAGTGGGGTAGCCTACATCATTTTCATTTCATACAGACGATTCATATGCAAAAAGTGTTACTTTTTTTTGTAACTCCCAATTTTTTTCAGTGTTTTTAATTTTTTTTCTCCATTCCGATAACAAGAATCATTCGTTTATTCCAATAGAACAGAAAAATGCAATTATCCGACGTGTGGGGGAAGCTGCGAAGGGATGCCCCTCCCATGAGGGCTAACACGGATACTCCCACAATCTGAAATCTAAACTATTTACAATATCTTAAACATTCATAAAAATATTGTTATAAACTAATATTGCGTATTTATACCTGAGTTACAGCAATAAACTGATTTCATATAACTGGTATTAATAAGTATAGTTCAATGTATATAAATTTGTTATAAGTTGACACAGCACAGGTTTCTTTCTCTCTCTATTGCCAAATATATGAAAAATTAGTTGCTGAAAAAAATATATATTTTTTTTTTTCAACCGTTTATTGACTCAAAGTAGTAACAGGGTTACCTGCTACATAGTTGTTTGCATAACATCCTCCCACGCCCAAGGTCCCGGGTTCAAACCCGCAGGTGGTCCCAGGATTTTTTAATAGAAGTAAAAAATCCTTAGCTATGCTGTCCTTCAGACGGATCGTACAAAGGTGGTCCCGAGACTTTCCGAAATCAGGTACTCTTTAAAGATCTCTATTTCAGTTTTAACATTTAATATTTTTTGGACGCTCACTTGTTAGCTTTTATATTTTATTATTATATCCTCTAGGCTTAATCCACATATTCTCATATATTTTTTTTTTAACATTTCAACTATTTCTCTTTAAAAAAAAATTTCATAGGCGTTGTTCGATCGTTACGTTTTTAATTTCTGCCTTATTTAAAAAAAAAAAATCTTTCGAAGGTTGGATATATGTTACATGAGGGAAAAGAATTGTTTAGGGCTAAACTCATGTCGAAGATTAGTGAGAATATGAACATTTGAAGCCATTAAAGAAGAGGATATTACGATTTCCGAATACTTTTGACACTGAAAAATCTTGTAATTTTACGTTATTAATCAGATATTTTTAAAAAGAATAAACTTTTCGGTTATCTGGTCAGTGATTTCCCTTTATGGGGATCTCTTTTAAAGATTTATGAGTGAAAAAGAATTATATAAAATTCATAGTTGTGAAATATACTTATTAAACGAAAAGAAATACGAATTCCGAAAACTGTTGACACTCACTGTATATAAACCCATGTGTGGCTCACGCAACCGATCTGAAAATAAAGAAATAAAATAAAAAATGTTTTTGTAGGTTTAAAAATTTAACTATATCATCCTTTTATCATAAATAAAAAACCTAAAATATATATAGCTAAACGAATTTGAAAACCAAGAAAAGTAAAAAATATCAAAAATGTAACTTATGAACAGTAATATAGATGTATGATGTACTCGTCGAAAGCTAAAGATCTTAGAAAAATATTATCTTATACACAATTTTTTATCAGGTAATGGAGAGTGATGAAAAACAAATAAAATTAACTAATTGCTGTAGATAAAAATATAATAGATTATTAGATTAAACACATTTTCTATTAAAATTTAATGAAATTGTTTAACCTTTTTTTATCTCGGACTTTATATATTTTTTTAAAATTAACTTTAACAACGGAGGTAAGTGAAAGTCGTCTGTTGCGCTTACCTGATTTTTTTTTTTTAATTAATGATTTGTTGAATCCTTATATACTCTTTTTTTATATAACTTATATTTAAAAGTTCAATGTATAAACATTTCGAAAAGGTATGTCATCATATTTATGCCACTGTCTATTATACATATATATATATATATATATATATATATATATATATATATATATATATATATTGTTATTTACATCTGTATTTTAAAATACATTCAGTAAATGTGATTCAAGCTTATACTGTCATGATTCATATGTAGAGATACTGCCCATTGGCAGATTATTATATTTAGTCAAGAAATAGTAAAACAAGTATCGTGTGGTAGATGACCATATATGAGTTGGAGAGACTCCGGGGCATCGCAAGATGTGCTTTGCTGTACAAAACGGCATCTCCACCAGCCTGAAAATAATGAAATATTTGCGATGAATATATTAGTATTTTGTACGATCATCTGATAATTGGCCTGATTAAAAATTTAACGTCATTCTCTTAATTAAATCATAAATTAGTTATTAAATAAATATTTTAAAACCATGAAAACGTGTTTTATCCCATTTCCATTTAATTAATGAGGCTATATCCTAATGTTTCGTAAATAAAAAATGAATTTTCTGCTTGCAAAAGTAAACATATCGCATGAAATATTGTTATTACTTTCATAATTAAATAATTCAATTTTGAAAAAAACATGAGATGAGTGTGACGGGGCTATGCATCAACTGAATATATGTTTGAGTTAATTATTTATAATTAATTATTATTAATGTAGATATATAACACGAAACCTTGATGGGTTTAAAACATAAATGTCAGAAGCTAATAAGCTAATATGAAAAAAAAAAAAAAAACTTGCATAGATGACTGTTTCAATGCCATATTTTAAGATAACATAAATGTATTTTTCATATATGTCATTTTATACTGACTTAACATATTAACAATCATTTAACTTCTATTTCCTGTATTGAAGAAACAAACAAGTCGAAGATAATTTTTTACTTGGCTAAGTTGTATCTAAATTACTCGGCATTCGCGCTCAGAAAATACCTTAATCTTTCGAAATATCGTAAGTTATATTTTAAAGTCTATAGCTTTAAATTGCTGCGTAAATATTGTATGAATGTTATCTTTTACCGTTATTAATTATGTCCAAATTAGAAAACATTGTAATATTACACAATAGAAAAATATTGTAGTTTAATAAAAAAATTTACATTGGTATATCAAGTTAAATAAAAATCTTTGGAGCATTATCGAGATAATTGTGAAAGGATGTAAAATGGAGAATTATAAAGTGGTTACCGTATATAGGTATTATGGTATATAGGTATTATGACATATAGGTATTATGGTATATAGGTATTTTAATGAGAGATCTCAGCTTCAAACGATTCATTTTTCTGCTAAATTTACCACGCACATGGGACCGAAACCTTAAAGATGTATTTCTCTTTTAAACCGTGTCTCATTTAAACTCATTGTAGATATAATTAGTTAACTATTTAGAAATATTGGAAGGGATCAGTTCGGATGACATAAACTAAATGTAAATGAAACAATTATCAATAGTTACAACTATTTATTGTCTGCCAACGTTTCGACCCCCATTATACACGTTTTCACCCGGAATAATTCCTTCCAGTATTGAAACTCTTATTCCATAATTTCAGTATAGAAATGAAATGAAAAAAAAAAAAAAATATTGGATCAAGTCCCTTAGAATAACAACAATGAACAAAAAGAAATCCTTATGGTCTAGTTACATTAAAAAAAATAATATATAAAAGATCTACTATTTAATATATCTATACATCTTTGCAAATGTATACAAACATACACACAGAGATATGCATATATTTATACTATATTTTAACAATGGAACGGAAGGTTGAGATACGGAGAGAAACGAACAAGAAACGATTTGTGAAAGGATGCAGTTTTATGCGATGGGGTATAAATATTGGTTGATTGGGTTCTAGTATTTAACGAATGGATATCAGAACAAAGGGTGAGGAGCAAAGTTATGTAGAAAGGTTTTCTATTTTTTAAAGTTTGGAAAAGGAAATATTGCCGTCGAACAGAAGTATAAAGCCATTTTAAGTTGGTATAATAGTCTGAAATATGACAACGTCTATAGGCTCCATAAGTAAATCTTATAAAGCAGTTCATAAGACGTTTTTATTATGTTACCAGTTCATCGGTTAGTCCCCCATAAACCAGGCAACCGTAGTCAACGTTGGGGAAGATAATAGTATTTGTAATACTGTTTCTTATTGTATATTTTATGAAGGCAGGAACTGCGTGTTATGATTCTGTTACTTCTCTGAAGAAACTTGAAGGTCATAACAGGATGAGCAGCTTCTTACGGTTTTCGGGAATAAGGTACAACGTAAAATATTTGATCTAAAGAGAAACAAGACCACTAGGGAATTCAGAAGAATCGGAATTACGAAGCTTGCACCCTGTCAGTACAATTGTGTTAATAAAATAGCAACTTAAGATGGCGTTTAAAGTATGATAAAGTGATGAACGAATTTCGGGAAAGTTGCTATACGCTGAACCGGCTGTTAGGCGTCCGAGAGTAGGGCGAGGCGTCGATGGGAGGATTGTGTCAAGCCTGGTCCCAGAAGCTTGGACTAGAACGTTAATCATTGGATGAATCTTCGTAGGCGACATTTGTTGGTATCGGTATGGAACCTTCGGTTTCGCTAAGCCTATTATTACTATATTTTTCATTTATAAGCATATGAAAATATAATAGCATAGACATTTATACTTTAGAATATTGTGTAAATAATAATTATGCTCTTGTGGTGATGAATTGAAAAAGAGAGAAATGCTTTATTTATTTGGCAATGCTGCCCAAATACATCGGGTTGCTTACACAACACAGCATACTGTATCAATCCCTTGGACATATCTCACTTACATTTTCAATTTTTTTTTCCTATCTTAGTACAAATTTGTAATATTTACAATTTTTTTTTCCTCTTTTAGCTATTTACATTATTTTATTTTATTTCTCTCTTCCACTATATTTGAAATTTAGATCTCTGGTGCGCATATTACATAATCAAAATATAATCGAATTCGCCGTTTAATTGCCATACAGGTGATGGTAGATAATCCCCAGGGAGTCCAAAATCACATTTTCTGCTAACACCGCTATATCTCTTTTATCGACACCCAGGTCTTCCAAAAATCTCCTTGTGCTCCCAGGGATCGCTCCGCGAGACCCAAACCATAGACCTCTAACGGAGAACTGTCTCTCGCCAAATGAGACGTTGATTTCCAAAAGGTACTAAAGAAAATTTTTTACGAAATTGATTATTATTATTATTAATTATTATTATTATTAATCCCTATAATATATTATTATTATTATTATTATTGATCCCTGAAGAATGGTCCCTCCCATTTTGCAATGGATAAATAAAGGCTTAGAAGAAGCCCTTGAAAGATTACTAGTGCATCCAGCGCATATAGCAATCCTCTTTAGAATACCTCCGGGTAACAGAAGGACAAATCAGACAGCTATACATATTATATTTGTATTTGTATTTTGTTCGAAAATAAAACCAGAGGGTAAGAAGAAAAAAAAAAAAAAAAAAAAAAAAAAGAAAAAAAAAAAAAAATACGAAATTGATATTTTTACATATTTATATTTTCATCATTTAGCTTTTCTGAATCTTAAATTTGATTGAATCTAATGAACACTCAAGTCCTTTAATAACGCGATTTAGAAATGCTATCAATTTCTTAAGGTACTAATTACACATTTAGTTTCGTTCTAAATCATACTAAAACATTTCATTTCATAACTTTAATATGGTTTTATTAATATAGTGAAAAAAAAGTCTATATTTTAATGCGAAAAGAATCAAATTATCTGGTTTAATAATATAATAACGAGAGATTTTGGTGCTTCCTGTAAAATTTCCGAAAATGGATATAGTACCTTTTGGAAATCAACGTCTCAAATGTCTCGCGGAACTTTTCTTTTAAGAAAGGGATTCATTTCTCGTAGATTGCTCTCTTCTCCCTTTCCACTACACCTGCTTGATCGAGGTCATTAGTCTCATATCGAACGGTAGGGTCCAGGATCATTGCAGAAGTTCCGTTCTTCGGGAATGCAACGATGTCTGCGTACCTAACTGATCCGTCCGTAGTAATGTAGTAGACCTCGTGAAAACAGGTGAAATCTTTTTCTCTGAGGAGTTTTGCTAACTCGTTCTTAACCCTGTGGTGCCGACGCGTGATGAGGAGGGAGTAGTTGGGGCAATTTCCCAGCACATGGGCTGGTGTTTCAGACTCACTGCCACATTTGCGACAGAGGTGTTAGTTCTAGAGGTGGGTCTTTACGTTTTTCAGGAGAAAAGGATGAGGCAAGAAAAAAAACAAAGTACAACGTCCGTAACAACTCCAAATAAGCCTATGTAAACGAGATATTCTTTAGACTTCCATTATTTTTGACATAACAATTTTTCTGAAGTTTACTAGTCACTTTAGAGTGGGAAGGAAATATTTTTCTGATAAATTTTATTAGTTGGGAGATTCAGGAAAATAGTCCGGGTTACTCTTAAATAATGAATAACAATGAAACAGTCTAAATATATTGTTTGGACAATGTTTCAACACAAATTGTAGAAGATCATCAGGGAGGGTTCTTTATCAGGAGGGAATGTAAGGTAGAAAAATTTCTTTCTAGAAGTTTTTCTTTTGACAAGGATATGTATTTTGGATATATAACTAGGAAGGGAGTATATAAATTTCATTGATTTCAATCAGAAAAACAAGTTTTTTTTTTATTATTCTATAACGTTTTTGTCACCTTTGGTTTGACATGCTCTAGCTCTGTTAGTGTTGAAAGGATAAAAAATGTGACACCTGTTCTTAAACAGAAATTTAATGGAAAATATACATTTACCTCTAGTACCTACCGCTTGGAAATATTTGGGTTTTTAAAAATTCTCAAATGTGACAACTTCTATTGCCTTATTTAACTCTTATAATTAGAAAAACGCTGCAAATTATTACACAATGGTTAATTATTTCCAAATAACAATATTATGGTATAACTGTTTATATAGGTATTAATTAAGTACAAGTAATATGAAAATCAATAATTCAAAGGATAATATCATATCACTGCCGCTGATTTCAAAACGCAATATCTCACCAATTTCAATGGTTCATTTTGTCAAAAATGTAATTCTCTATCAAACGGCACTAAAAGCAAAAAAAAAAATGTTTAGTTATTAATTTATTTATTAATTAGGACTAATGGATTTTTTTTTTATTCGTTATTCGGATTCTAGGCATCTTGAAATTTAAGCTCACAAATTTTGAGCAGGGGTAATTTTTTTTTGTTTTTGGTCGATTGAAAATAATAAACCAAAAGCATTTATACAGGACTGCGTTACTATTTCCTTTTCTTTTCTTTCGATTTTCATTCAAATAAAATTTCCTTATTCCAGAACACCTTACATTTTATTTTTATTATCAATAATAACCGAGTAAT
Source organism: Piezodorus guildinii (assembly GCA_023052935.1). NCBI lineage: Eukaryota > Metazoa > Arthropoda > Insecta > Hemiptera > Pentatomidae > Piezodorus > Piezodorus guildinii. The sequence continues at coordinate 85,504,863 of CM041292.1, read as the reverse complement.
CAGGGAATAACATCTCTTATAAGTCGTGGATTGACCGTATCAGATGATTTTTAAATTTTTTTTTTCTCTTTATTCATCGCTTAGTCGTGATCTCGAAAATCTTTTAGATTTTTCTATATCTTCAATTATAACCGATTTTTTCGTGGAATTACATCTATTGGGTTGATGCAAAATTAATGCAGGTTTCCTCTATTGCAATATCTTAATTCCAATTGTGTAAACAAAGCTAATCCTAACATTGATCATTATTATACCAAAACAAACCTTATCTAATACCCTCTCTTTCACCATGAATTTGTTTAGTAAAATCGTTTTGTTCAGTGTGTTCAAAGGTCTTGAATCGAAAATGTCAAAGTGCGATTTTCGTCAAATTTATTTTTACGAATTTAAATTAGGGCGCAGCGCTGCGCAAACAGCTCGTAATATTAATGAAGTGTGGGGTCAGGGGGCTATTAATGAGTGCACGGTGCAGCGTTGGTTCCAGAAGTTTCGCAGAGGAGATTTCGACCTCGAAGACAAGGAAGGTCGGGGCCGTCATCTTGCTCTGGACAACGACCAGCTGAGGTCAAAAGTGGAAGAAGACCCAACCAAAACCACACGAGAAATGGCGGCGGAACTCGGAACTCAAAAATTGCAACGTCTTTGCCCAGCATTGATGAATCGGAAGGGGCCGATCCTGCTCCACGATAACGCCAGACCACACGTTGCACAACCAACGCTTCGACGACTGCACGAGTTGGGCTACGAAGTTCTCCAACATCCGCCTTATTCACCTGACCTCTCTCCTACAGACTTCCACTTTTTAAGGCATCTGGACAACTTTTTGAGGGAGAAAAATTTTCAAAACCAGGACGACATTGAAAATTCTTTTCGTGATTTCATTGAGTCCAGGGATTCGGATTTTTTTTCTGGTGGAATAAGAAAGCTTGTTGAACGTTGGCAAAAGTGCATTGATTCAGATGGAAATTATTTTGATTAAATATATATGGTTAAAGTAAAGATATGGCGTATTTACAATACCTACTAAAAACCTGCATTAATTTTGCATCAACCCAATATAATAATTTGCAACTTGAATATACATATTTTTTATTTTGTTTATTAATTTTTTATTTTTATTTTATTTTTTTTATTGCTCTTTACTGATTGTAAAACTCCCTATATATTTTTCTCCATATTCAAAAATAACTGAGTTATGAGCGCATATTTTTTGGCGAATTTCAAAAAAATTTGTCCAGTAGTTTCGGATATTTGCCGCGGACGGCGGACTGCGGACAAACGAATTTTTTTGTATTCGTTATTCGGATTCTACGCATCTTGAAACGAAAGTTCTCAAATTTTGAGCATGAGTAATTTTGTTTTTTATTTGTTTTGTTTTTCATTGAAAATAATAAACCAAAAGTTGGTGATAGGGTCTAGACATCTGCTTTAAATTTTGACTTCTCAATTGATACACTAGTGTGATTTAAGGAACCTGCTTAGTATGCGACCGCTTAGGTTCTGAACTGGTTATTTCTTCCTTTATTTACTTATATTTCATCAATCCGCACATCCATTGGCACACTCAATTTCTTCCTGCCTTGGATTGTACAATACATTATCGATATAGATATGCACGATCTGTTGTTTTTTCTTAGTGATAGAGAAATTTACATGTTTTCCTACCTGTCTTTCCTACAGAAGTTCTCATGAAGACCTACAATGTGAATAGAAACGTAGACAAAACAATAAATAGTTATAGCAAGATATATATTTGGCCGTTTCACAAAAGAAGTTTTTGATATATTTTTTTTTATTAACTTTTATACCCTACAACAACGTTTCAGTCTCTTGGACCATTTTTCAAAGCATCAAGAGAAATTATGAGAAAATAAATTGTTATGTATTATTTCATTGTTTTTCTTTCTTTGATCGCAACCCGGACTATTTTCCTCCTGAAAATTTTTCCAAATTTACCTTCTTGCAAACTTATGATATGCATCATCATTTATAGACTAATATACACCATCACAATACAAACTCAGACTTTACATGTATCTAACTGCTTGTTCTAAGACCGTTGACACTGTTCCTCGGGCGAAGATCCACATCGACATCAGCGGAGCATTGTTATTTATAGAAATAATAAGATTAGCCTAAGAACGTGGAGTGTTGGTGACTGTAGTTGTCACAATATTCCATTGTGCGATCCTACACCTGGCTACATATGTAGGTGCATCTGTCATCCTTCCCTCTCATCCCTGTTACAGCTATTATTTCCCAGAGGATTGTTGACACAGCTTCTTAACTGCCGCTGAGGTGGCCTAACCATTGTCCTGTTAATGCGGCCAGTGAAATATGATTGGAGTTTACATTAACGCTAACAGACACTGAGGGGATCTCTCCTAGGAGACCGCAATGATTTCCCTATTTGCTCAGGGCATCAGCTGTTCCAACAGAAACCTACAGATTTATTGTCGCCAAATATCAGCATTTTACCCTTCGAACCGTTTATATCTATCCGTGAGAATGGATTTCGTGCGGTTGCCCATATGTCGTTTAGTATTACTATTGCTGAGTAATACGGTTCAGAGTGACTGCATGTAACATAAGTTTTACTTTATTTTATTTATGAATTATTTTTTTTTTTTAAAGATTATGAATTGTAAACGCATATTATTTTCTTCATTGTTTTTATCGACGCACAGTGTAAAAAAAAGACCGATTTAGGTGGACGAAATTCTGAAACTGGTCCATATTAAACATTTAGGGTCCCAGATTACCGGCAAAATTACAAAAAATAATTAATTTTTCGACACTATTGGTGAGCGCTCAGTGGTAAAAAATCAAATTTATTTGCTAAAATCTAGCACTTTCCTACTTTTAACGTTCTAAGTCCCAGGATACGGGAAAATAATACAACAAATCTAATTATCGGCTCGGTGTGGCTGAAACCTGCTAATAGATGCATTTTAAATAATTTAGGAAACTCTTCGAATTATAATAATCAAATAATATAGATTGTAAAACTTTTGATTCTTAGTGTTGTGTCTGAAAAAAAATATGTATCACCCAAAGCGCAAACCGCGCTTTTCTTCTTTCATTAAGACTTGCTGTTTGACTTTTAATTATAAAATAGTTTATTATTTTCAAATAATCATATTAGGATATAACAATTTATAGCGGCGTTATCTAGTGGATAGAGCACTAGTCAACTGTACTGCGTTATTTTTACTCCCATCAAAAAATCCTAGGAACCTATGAGGCTGTTATGTAAGCCACTACACCACAGGTGGCCCGATGATAAATTTATATCCTCAAATTTGGTAAAGCAAACATACAAATAAGTTCCAAAGGCATTTGTTCAATTCTTGTAAATTAAAAAAAAAGAAAACAATTGAAACATGTCAAGCCTTAATGAACATCTTACTGTGATATGATTATCATAACCTCCGTGTTATACATACGTGTTGAATACTTGGAGTAGACATTTTGACTTCGGTCTCACTAATTTTCTTCACCTTTTAACTACTTTTGTGTAAAACAAATAAAATTATAATTTGAAGACAGATTCTAATTTCATTCTTCATCTACAAAATTAAAGGTACTTTAAAAAAATAAAATATTGGCATTCAAGAGCTTACAGACTATTTCAATCAAATTGAAAGATTGAATTTTTTTTTATTTTTAGATTTAATTCTTTTAATTGAACATTATAATCTGTTCTTATTAGGACAATTATAATATTTAATATTGATCAAGTATAACATTTATACAATAACATGATATTAAAGCTTATTGAAGTTTACATCGACATAGCACGTTTTATCAAAATCATTCGATCCGTTTTCGAGAATATCGTAAAAATGTACAGGTATAAAGTTGCACTTCCGGTTAGCCGATTTTGGTGAAGTTAGCGCAACATTTGGGGCCTTTAATTTCTTAAATATAAAATTTCAGTTTCGTATTAACGATTGATAGTATTCGTGATAGACTTACCACGAACACATAAACCTTTTGGCTCGAATAGGTTATTTGAATTCAGGGGACCAAAAAACGTGAATTTTCGTTGAAAAATTGAATTCAGACATTTTCACTAATTTAAAGTCTAGTAATGTATGTATATACACTGAAATGTTGCCTTGTTTCGTTTCTTGTACCAACATTGAATTTGCAGGACCTTTGCTGTTTACATATTAAGGGGATCCTATTGGAAGTTAACCGACCGAAAAGTGAGCTTTGAAGGGGCCGAAAGGTGTGCTAGGAGCGACTTGAAGGTATTTAGAGAAAATCCCTAATTGGAGGTAGACATGACGGCCCAGAAGACCCCCGGCTTTGAACTAATCTGCCAGCGAGGGACAAACAGGATTACCTCGGACCACTCTTCAGCGGACACCACCTGTCCCTCCGGTTCCCACACACGGAGTTACCATTGTGTCCCGGCGTCTCTTCCTTTTTGACGTCCGGAACTCAATGGATGATGTCCAGCTTTTGTCGTATTCAGTTCCTTTTGCCTACTGAATACTAAATCATATTCTGTGTGGCTTTCTATTTTGGATTTTACTTGCGGGACAATGAAGACGGATGACATTTTTATTTTTAGTTACCTGCAAAAACAGGACTATGGAACACAAAAATCAACACTGTAAGATCAAAATATGATTTAAAATATTTATAAACAGAAAGTGTTTTTATATTTACTATACATTTCCCCCCCCCCCAAAAAAAAAAATAACAAAATAAAATTAAAAAAGAAAGGATGATGTTTAAAAATTTTTTTTTTTTTTTTTTTAGAAACAATTCTTTATTGAACAATATTACAATCTGTCCAATTTAGGACATTTTTAATAGGGATAAAGTACAACATTCATACTGCATTCACACGATATATACAAAACAATAAATTTGTATAATAATAATACAATATAAATAAATACAAAACAAAATCAATAAAAATATATACAAAAGTCACTCATACCTATATACAATTCACAAGCATACAGCACGTGAGTGGAGAATCTAGCCAATGCTAGAACTCCAATATACATTTTACAAGAGGTCTCGAGGCCACTGACGTTTCAACCTTCTAGGAGGATGGTAAGGATGTGTGGAGCTGGATAAGGATTGAGCTAGGGGATTAGGGTGATGGATAACATTCTGATGGAATTTAGAGAATTTTAATGGTATAAGGTCTAAAATAAATGGAATATTTAGGTCGCGGTGTAAGGTATGGTTGGATACATAATAAGGAGCATTAACTATTGTTCGGAGGACTTTTGATTGGAAGGATTGAATGCGTTTGATGTTAGAAAATTTAGCTGTCCCCCACAGTTCAAGTCCGTAGGTCCAGATAGGTTTCAGTACTGTCTTGTATATTAGCAGTTTGTTCTCGATAGATAATTTAGAATTTCTGTTCAGTAGTCTGTATAATTGTCCAAATCGTCGATTAAGTTCTTGTCGTTTAAGTCTAGTATGCGGGTTCCAAGTTAGTCTTTTGTCCAGAAGGAAGCCAAGATACCGGACTGAGTCGGAGAAAGGAAGCGGAACGGAGTTAAAGAGAACTGGAGGGCAGGATTGTCTTCGAAGGGTAAAGGTGACATGTCTGCATTTGGATTGATTTACTTTGATTCTCCAGTTGTTACACCAGTCTTCAATTTGAGAAAGGTGTGTTTGGAGGCCTGTAGATGCAATTTCGGGATCTAAGTGAGAGGATAGGATAGCTGTGTCATCAGCGTACGTTGCTAGGAAGGTATTAGAGCAAAGAGGAATATCAGCCGTGTATATATTGTAGAGGATAGGACCAAGGACACTACCCTGAGGAACACCGGATTCGACTGGATAATAATTGGAATATTCTGCACCACAACGAACTCGGAAGGAGCGGTTTGATAGATAGGATCGGAGGACTAGGTATAAGGATAGGGGTAAATGGTTTTTGAGCTTAAAGAGCAATCCCGGGTGCCACACCCGGTCAAATGCTTGCGTTATGTCCAGAAATGCACCCGAGCAGTACTCCTTGTTCTCAAGGGCAGAGGAAATATGGTCAACGACTCGGAGCCCTTGCTGAACGGTTGAATGTTGGGAACGGAATCCAAACTGATGGGAAGGAATAGTGTAGGATTCTAATAACGGTAATATTCGTTTGAGGAGGATTTTTTCAAAGATTTTTGAAAGGATTGGGAGTAGGCTGATAGGTCTATATGATGTCGTAGTGTTAGGAGGTTTACCTGGTTTTAGGAAGAGAATTATTGTGGAATGTTTCCATAAGAGAGGAAAATGAGTAGTGCGTAGAATGGAGTTGTAAATATATGTAAGATATATAACGGCTTTAGATGGAAGCTGTCTAAGAATCTGAGGAGTGAGGAGATCGTATCCAGGAGATTTACGGAGTGCAAGTTTTCGGAGAAGATACTTGACCTCAGAGGGATTAACTGCTTTAGGAGGTAATGAAAGCGGGATTGGAGACTGAAGGAACTGTTCCACTACTGAAGTGTGGTTTGGATTGGATTCTGGATGAGGTGTGAAGACTTGGGAAACGTATTTGGCAAGTTCCTCGGCTTTGTCTTCATCAGACGCAGCCCAGGAACCATTACTACGACGAAGGGGATGGGAAATATGGTGGGATTTTAGAATTTTCTTGGTGACATTCCACAGGGAATTGTCACAAGCCGAAAGAGAAGAAAGGAAGGAACTAAAGGATTGGGAACGGAAGGTCGCCAACTCCCTCTTTAATTGTCTACAATAAAAGTTATAGGAGCGGCGATCTGTGGGGTGACGGGTGCGTTGCCATAAGGATCTGGATCGGCGTTTGGTGCGGATGAGGTCTATGAGGTGTTGTGGTAAATGATTTTGGTTATGACTTATCTGGGAGTGCTTGGGAGAGGAGGCAGTCCAAACAGCTTGTTGAATAGCGATGGTGAAGGAGTTTACGGCATCGTCAAGGTCATCTGGAGTTTTGAGTTTCACTCTGAGGTCAATATCACTGGTCAGGATTTGGCGAAAAAGGTCCCAGTTTACTGGTCCTCTGATAAATGACGGTGGGGTGGGTTTAGGAATAGGAATTAGGGATACTTTAAGGAGCAATGGACTATGGTCAGAAGACAGTTCATCAAGGCGAGCCACCGACATGTTTAGGGAGCCTAATCCGCTGTGAATGAAGAAGTCAAGGATGTCAGGATTACGGTTAGGATCAGTTGGCCAGTAGGTAGGGGAATCAGGAGGCAGGAGGTTGAAACGTCTAGAGCTGAGTGCAGACTGTAAATTCCGCCCACGACAATTCGTGGATCTGGAACCCCATTGTTGGTTCTTAGCATTCATGTCTGCACCCAGAATGAAGTGGTTTCCTAAGGCATTGAGGAAGGATTCGAATAGAATGTTGGAGATGGAATGTTTAGGAGGGCAGTACGCTGATGCGAGGGTGATCGGAAAAGAAAAAGTCTTGATTACTATGGCGGTGCATTGTAGGAAATCATAGGAGGGAACTGGGAGTATATGGTGGGAGAGGGACTGGTGCACAATGACAGCAGTACCGGCATGGGCTTTTCCGTCTGGGTGGTCTGTACGGTATGTTACGTATTGAGGTATTTTAAAGAACTGTTTAGTGGTTAGTCTAGTTTCAGTAATAAGTGCTACATTAACGTTTTTGTCTTGCAATAAAGCTGTAAGTTCGTCAGTGTGATTTCTAACACCATTCGCATTCCAAAGGAGAATGGACAAGGAGTTAGGTGTAGTCATTTAAGGATTTTTTAAGGAAGGGATTAAATTTGATACGAGATTAGTAAGTAGTGATATTAGCGGCATAACAAGAGATTTGATTTCAGTGATGAAGGATGTCATCAAACTTGTAAGGTCTGTGACATTTGATGGAGGAGGAATATGAGAAATTTGATGCGGATGAGGTTTTTGAGGGTTGGGTAAATTTTGAGGAATAGGTGGTTGTGGAAGGGGTTCAGGATTTTGAGGTATGCGTTGTTCCGGCAGGGCCTCTTTGTTCTGGTTCCCACCTCCAAGTAGATGGGCAAATGTTACATTGGAATCAATTGTTTTTGAAGGTTGTCTTCTGCTTCTGATCGGTTCAGCTGTTTCATCCAGATTCTGAGGTTTTTGGTATCTGCTTTTGAGGTTCTTGTAGATTTGACATCCCTTGTAGTTAGCCGGGTGGTCCTCTAGGCACAGAGCACATACAGCGGGTGTTGATCTTAATCGTGTACATTCTTCTGATTTATGTTGCTCTCCGCATTTCACACAGCGTGGTGTGTGGTGACAGTAAGTTCTCGTATGACCATATGCCTGACAATTATGGCACTGAACTATTTCTTTCTTAGTGTAAGGTTTCTCAACTCTTACACTAGTATAGTACAACCTATTGAGGTCGTAAATTTTTTCAACTCCTGCTGATGGTTCCAAGTCCACGAAGAATAGAGGCAGTGGAATTTTATCTTTTAGGACATTGGTCACTTGCCGCACTTTATAGCCTATCTCCGTCAGTTCTTCTTTGATAGCTGTAACTGGTGTCGAAGGGTGTAGGTTTCTAATTACAACCCTTAAAGCTCTCTCCTGGCGCAACTGATAGGTATGAAAATCAGCTTTGGTCTCAGTCAGATATTTCACTATTTTTCTGTAGCTTTCGGCGGTAGTCGGGGATATTTTAGTATCACTGGTTCTACTTATACAAGAATAACTATTAGGATCAGTTACTTTGTTTAAATGCACACACATCAGTTGAAAATTTTTAATATTTTTAAGAAATATTGGTGGAGGTAGTGGTTCCCTGGGTATAGGAGAAGATTCCATGGTTTCTTTTTCATTTTGGAGGATCTGAAATGGATTCGGTGTAAAAAACGGCGATTCATCAGTTAATCCTTGTGATGATGTGCTAGGCTGTGGTTCAGATCCTAAAGAGGTAGCTGAAGCGGTCGCTGGTGGAATCATTTTTTTATTATTTTCACGGCGAGGTCTCTGTTTTGTAGGAGACGAGTTTGAACCTGCAGATCTAGATCTTTTACTTGTAGCTTTTGAGGACATAACTTGATGGAAATATCTCATTGATTAAAAAAAAAAAAAAAAAAAAAAAAAAAAAAAAGGACCAATAATAAATAAATAATGAGATGAGAATGAGAAGGAAATATAATAAAAGAAAGATAACTTAAAGAAAAGCAAGCCCGAGCTTGCCGAGCTAGCGGCGATCAGCTGATCAGTGACCCTCCTTTCACTTTTCGCGATTCTACAAAGTAAATTATAACTTTGCTTACCGATATTTCTCCAATATTCACTGCTGTGGTTTTCTTGAAGTCTAGTGATGTTTTCCAGACTGAACTCAAGCGAATTCCTACTGAAAAGAGCAAAAATCTGAGAGACGAAGTAACGTATGACTGTTATCATCGAGCGCATCAGCTGTTCTCCTGTTTAAAAATAACATCAACTTTTGAATACTTTCTTCTTTTGGATAGATTATAGTTAGAAGATTACACCAATTTATTAAATACAAATTAAATACAAAAAAAAAAAAATTAAATACAAATGAGTTAAATTCAAAAAATGACTACAGTGAAAAAGTTCTGATGATCAATTTTATTTGAATATATTCTACATAATTTCTGATTATTCTAATATTGTAAGTTATTTCTTCTTACGCTTTAGATTGAAAAATTAATAGAAAACTTGAAAACAATTAATTTTTTTTTGATAATTTTACTTAAAATAGTTAAAATGCGAGTAATATTTACGAAACGAAAAAGATTTTTTACGATATTAAAGGCGCGAGTTTTAGAACTGTACGACCAATTTTTTAACATTTGAAATAAAAATATAATAAAAGCTAAAATTGCATTATTTTGATTGTTAGGCAATTTATATAAAAAAATATAAATACGAGTATAATACCAAGACAAAAAATATATAGTTGATTTTTTATTTAATTATCTTGATTATATTTTATTTTTATTAGTATTTACAAATTTTAAATCCTACTTTTCCGTAACAGGTACCTGATAGAACCTTACACGTCAAAAATTTTATCATATATAAAATATAAATTAGTCTTACTATCCTGAAAGGATCCCAACTGTTTCTAAGGCGGCGATTGTGCAAGGAGGTAATTTTTCCGTGATAACGCAAACCCGCAAAATATTTTCTTCTAATTTTCGGGTATCCGCTTTATAAAGACTGAATAAAACCATGATCCACCCACGAATGACGTTACAAGATTAAAAATTATCCTACCATAGCCGGTTTCGAACTCTTTAGAACTACCTCTTTGCATGAAAATAGATGTTACAAACAGTTAAAAATACACATTCTAAAATAATGCGTATATTCATCACATAATTTTATAATTTACGATTTCAAGTAAATATATTTCCGTGTGTAATTTTAATATGCAATATCTTTACTATTTAGTTCTTTAGCACCAATCGCTCTTAAGGACTTAAGTCCCGCAGGATTATGGAATCATTGTTCCATTCATTTCATCTATTGAACACATGGTTTAGCACTCAGACCATGACAAGTTCATTTGGTCTAAAAGGGCTCATTTTCATTTCAAATCTAATTATCGTTCCACTGTACAAGGCAAATGGATTCCAATTGCGCTTAGGTTGTTTACAATTTTCATCTGATCATGGTTCCATTACTTAACAGTTGATTAGTTAAATGCTCTAGAAGTATTATACAATATGGTTACAAATTTCATTAACGCAATTGTTGCACAGCAACTAAATTTAATTGAAAGTAAATATTGGTGGTAACTTTGCACAAATTTAACCTAAATATTTAGAGTTATTAACAAAACTAATTGAATAGCCAATCAAATAATTGTTCGCTGTTACTAAATGTAATCGCAAATACCTCTTCCTATATTGCCTAAATGTACCATTTAGACTTCGGATTGGTTAAAAGGTTCTACAAAAGCAGTTAAGTAAATAGATTCATTGAATATTTGTTTATATAATATCCTAATTGTTATGGATTTAGTTCCAAAAAAAAATTTAAATATCTTACTAATTTAAGTCATAACTTTTTTATTTTTTATTCTCTTGACAGCCACATCATAATGCTGTATTATTTAATATAAACTAATATTTTACCTTTTATGATCACAATAACTTTTATAAATGATACCGCCTTCTTATATGAAATGGTTAAATATGACTAATTAATGTTAAATCCAGGCCATGCTCTGGATAACATATTAATTATATTGTTAGGTTCTTTTAATTAAAGTGGTCCATTTTCATTCAACATATTTTATTTCTTATTTCCTTCTCCCTACGTTTCGGCTTTTTGCCATTTTCAAGGGATCTTTTAATATTACTTCATAATGCACTTATATAAATATACATTTTGTCACATTTAAAAAAAAAGAAAAGAACTATTATAGGCTGGCCAGCCCTGTTATGTTTGTTATGACAGGGCTGTTCAGCCTATAATAGCTTTTTTCAAATGTGACAAAATGTATATTTATATAAGTGCATTATGAAGGGAAATAAGAAATAAAATATGTTGAATGAAAATGGATCACTTCAATTAAAAGAACATAACAATACATTTATTCATTCAAACAACTTTTAATTGTAATAAAAATTAATATTAATTATATTTAACACTTGGCTCACAGTATTAAAATTAACACTGAAGATTATTTGTAAGCTGAAAATATTAATTGTTAAAATAATATTATTCTCTTAAATCGAATAAATCTAGATCAGTCTGAAGGTTTCATTAATATGATGAAAATTAAATAATTAAATAATTTGGCTAACTGTGATGAAACTGTATGCGAATTGTTCAATTTCTAAGGTGTAAAAAAAAAAAAGTTTTAATGCAATGTTATTGAATGAATATCAGGACAATACATTCTCGAAACGTAGACTAAACACAATTGAGACGTTGATTTCCAAAAGGTACTACATCCATTCTAGGAAATTTTACAGGAAGCGCGAAAATCTCTCATTATTTTATTATTAAACTAGCTAATTTGATTATTTTCGCATTAAAATCCAGAATTGTATTTTCACTATATTAATAACATCATATGAAAGTTTTGTAATGAAATTTTTTAGTGTGAATTGGAACGAAAGTAAATGCGTAATTAGTACTTTTAGAAAATGGCCGATTTTCTAAATCGCTTTTTTTTAGGGACTTGAGAGCTCATTAGATAAAATAAAATTGAAGATTTAGATTACAAAAAGTGATGAGCATACAAATATGTAAAAAAATCCGTTTCGTAAAAAATGTCCTTTAGTACCTTTTGGAAATCAACGTCTCAATTGTTGATCTATTATCTGAGCTTTAAGACGCGTACAAAATTTAATTATCAACACCGAGTCACTAATCAAGCTAACACAGGGCGTTGGTTTATATATACATATATTAAGAGAGAGAGGGAGAGAAATAAATAAATACAGAACAAATTTAACTCATTATAAAATAAATAGAACACACCGAGGTCACCTGTAGCATAGTGACTAGCGTAACAACATTTTATGCCCAAGGTCAAGCGTTTAAACCTGCAGTTTGTCCTAGGATTTTTTAATTGGAGTAAGAAATCCTTAGGTATTTCTTCTTTTAGACGGGACGTAAAAAGGTGGTCCCGAGTCTATGCGACGCCAGGTAATCGTTTCCCAATCCTAATTAAGCCTGAATATGCAAAATCTAGAGCTTCTACTGTAGCATCGTCCGATTAGCCACAATCGCTTAAAGTGGCGTTAAATAAATAAATTAACAAACAATATAACACACCAATGCTTATACACAATATTTACATTCTGCCCTCGGTGACTCTGAGCCGAGTTCTGCTACGCATAAGTAAATGAAGAAGCAAGACTCAGGATATCTTTTCTCTCAAGCACTTGACATAATGTAACTAGAATTGTGTTATAAATATGTTAGCTGAAATCAAGTAGCGGATTACTATAAAAGTATACGATTTTAATGTAGATATCTCTAAATCTTAGTTTCATAAAAAATTACAATACCTTTTGGAGAACTGTGTCTCGATAGTATTTCAAGCCAGATGCACACAAGTTTTAAAAATTTTCTGAATTCCTGGTTAAAGGCGTTACTGGACTACTTCTTGCGGTACATGAAAGCATTAATTCATGGATGGAGAACATATTGGATCCAGAGATGGAGGTATTGAACAGTTGCCAGGGTGGATATCGAGCCAGACCCCGGTAGCTCGGTTGCCGTGTAGAGAGCGGGCCTCCTCTTGTAAATTACATTTGTTATTTAGCCGCCCAGCGTCATCAATTGTCCTCGTCCAGGGAAGATTGTTTTTTTATGTAAATGGCCGGGAGGGTAACATCGCCGCTCAATCGGCCCCCGACAAATGCCGGCCACATCTCTTAGTTCGGCGGGGGCGTGTGTCGTCCTTCCAGGGTGCCTTTCAGGAATAAATCCTCCCAGACATTCTGAAGGCTGTTCTCCAGAGATCCTGAAACAAAGAACTACCTAGGCAGTTAAGAGTAACCCAAATGTCCTTTCCATTCTTAAACTATACTGTTCTTTATTCTTCTGGATTTTCAATTTTTTTTTTTTTTTTTTTTTTTTTTTGTTTCTTTGCTGTGTCCTGATCCTTAATCTCTATACATATTTATTTCTATACTTACCAGCACACCATATTAAATTAATATTTTCATCAGACGTTGATTTCCAAAAGTTACTGAAGGACATTTTTACAAAATTGATATTTTGACTCATTTGTGTTTATATTACGTCATTCATATGACTTTATAAAAATAACCCTTAATTCGCTTAAAACCTAGTTCGAAAATTCAGTCCTTTTTAAAAGATACTTAGAACATTTAATTTTATCCTGCAATCATTGGCGCATCAAAGTCAATGAATCAAAAAGCAAGCAAGTCACCTTTACCCTTCGACGCAGATCCTGCCCTTTTGTCCGTTTTAACTCTATTCCCCTTACCTTTTCTGACACAGTCAAATACCTTGGTTTCCGCTTAGACAAAAGACTGACATGGAACCCCCATACTAGACTCAAACGACAAGAACTCAATCGACTATATGGCCAGCTATATAGACTACTAAACAGAAAATCTCATCTCTCAACGGACAACAAACTCTTAATTTACAAGTCTATTCATAAACCAATTTGGACCTACGGACTTGAACTGTGGGGAACAGCAAAAGTTTCGAATATCAAACGTATCCAATCCTTTCAGTCTAAAGTCCTTAGAACAATAGTAGATGCCCCATATTATGTCACCAACAAAACCTTACACCATGACCTGAATATCCCATTTGTCCTTGATCTAATCCCCTCCAAATTCATAATCTTCCATCAGAAGCTTATTCACCTTCCTAATCCCTTGGCAAACTCCCTATCTAGTTCCAAACATCCCTATAATCCTCTTCGTAGGTTGAAGCGGCAGTAGCCCAGAGATCTCTTGTAAATATGTTATTGGAGTGCTGGCAATGGCCAGCTTCTCCACTCTTGCCCTGTGTGTGTGTGGCTCTAGCGCCCTCGCGCAGCCTCCACTGGCTCTCAATACCAGTGACGCAGCTGAATGAGAGGCGCTGGGATCTTCTGGCGTTGTGCCTTGACAACCACTAGTGGATCTGGAGGTATGATCCAGTGATCCCAGGGGCAGTTTGTAAATATTGTAAATAGGTATGAATGTGAAAAAGATTGTTATTATTATTTTCTTTATAGTACTTATTTAGTTTTGTGTATGTATATATTTTTTTCTTTTATCTGTTTATTCTTTATTATTTTTGTTTTCTTTTTCTTTAATTTTATTTACAATGTACATATGGTATGAATGATTTATTCTATCTCCAATACTAATTGCCCCAGAATGTGGCAGATTGTATTATCTCTTAATAAAACTAATTAGAAAAAAAAAAAATTATCCTACATCAAATTGAAAATATTTCCTTAAATACGTTAAAAAATAAATAAATAAATAATAATATATATATATATATATATATATATATATATTTATAATTTATTTTTTTCATAGTCATGCAATTTTGAACAAAATAGTGTCTTAATTAGACATGTATTGTCCACAAACTTTTAAAGAACACTGTTGAAACAATTATCAACAGTCGAGAACTGATCAAACAATATATATTCACACATGAGTAGTGGGCGATTATGTAGATAGGATTTATTTTCTTTTTGTATTTTTTTTTAATAATTAATCCTGGTGTACTAATTCTAAGACTCTTTAAAATATATTCTCTATCTGAAAAAAAAAAAAAATAATAACAGAACTATCGGTGTTTATATAAATTATTTTTTTATCCTTCGCGGTGTCCGTATCCTAAATTTTTATATTTATATTTATCCCTTATCTTAAAAATAACTGAATAATGTGTGTATTTATAGGTAAAATTTCAACAGTTTTTCTTTTTTTGTAATATTGTAATTCATGATGTCCTGATTCTTGAACTGCTTACATTTTTTCACTATCTTCAAAATTAACTGAGTTCTTACATTAAATTTTACCAACCGGCTGAGATTAGCGGTCTAGGTTTTCGGATCATTCTTATTTTTGTATCAATTTGCAATACGATCGGTCCAGTAGTTTCAGAGAAAAGCTTTAAACGGCGGATAGAAGTTTTCTATTTTTTTCTTCCTCGATTGGAAAGTTTCATTATTTAAAATAATGAACCGTTATACAAAAGTTATCAATGTAGTAAAAACCAGTCTAGACTTTAATGCAAATACATTGGTTTAATCATAATTCAACAAGAGATTTTAAGGCTCCCTGTAAAATTTCTTTGAATGGATACAGTATATTTTGAATACACATATATTGATACACATATTCAGCTATTTTATGTGGTTATGATGAAGTGTTATTTTCGTTTGTATAGGGAAAAAAATTTGCTTTTTAGCCTATAAGAGATAAAAACAAATCGTTAAAGAAATTAATCAAAGAATATAAAAGACTTGAACCTCTACAGGCTATGTATGATATGATTGGTCTCACGCTATGGTTACAGCCAAATCATTGAAGTAGTACACTCCATCCATTGCTAGATTGATTTGCATTTATTAATTAAATTTTGTTTTGAGTAGAAGGAACAAGTTTAGTGTAAATAGGGCATTTTTATAAATAAAGGTAATTTCTTTTCTATGCTATTTATCGCCATTTATAAGGGTCACACATGGAGCATCGGTCGTGTGTGAGGGCAGACAACATCCATTTTCCCTTTCTCCACTCTGTAGCAACTATACCGCAGAACTAGTTGGAATTTATAAAAGTTTAAATGTTATTCATCCTACTAAAACAAACAGGATTATTTGCACAGACTCCTTATCGGCCCTGCTCAGCTTGAAGCGCCTTTTCTCTACCGACTCTCTTATTCAAAATATTCTATTATCATTGCAGTCCACAATAGTTTACAATAATTCAGTTTTTTCGTCTCGGTACCGAGCCACTGCGGTATAGTTGGCAATGAACTCGCAGATCGTGCAGCCAAAGAAGCAATAACAGATGGCATTCCCTTTACTGGGGTGCCTGCCCGTTGGCGACTATGATTCTATCATCAAGCAGCGGATTCGGTCGAAGTGGGGACAGATTTGGCTTGACACTACTGACAACAAATTAAGGGAAATAAGAAGGGACATCTCCCATTGGCATTCGTCTCTACGACAAAAGCGAAGGGAAGAGGTTATCCTGGCGCGCCTGCACATTGGACACACCCGACTAACTCACGGACATCTCATGGTACGGCAACCTCCTACGGACTGCCCAACATGCGGTTGCCCGATTACTGTTAAACACATTTTGACAGAGTGTAGGGCTTATGATACTCACAGAGCACATATTGCAATTGACACTGACTTACCAACCGTTTTACAAGACAACATACAGACAACAGCAAAACTTTTTGACTCCCTACGACTGACCGACTTGTACAATAGACTATAATATTTAATCCGTTTATCAAAGTGATTTAAAATAACCCAAGTGGTTTACGCCTAAGAAAAAAATAAATAAATAAAAATAAAAAAAGGTCACACAAAACTGCATGAAAAATAAATTAATTCTATTAACGATAAATTAGTTCTAATACCCTTCCGAACTTTGAAACCAGTTTATTTAATAACTTTATGCCAATTTAATTTCATAAGAATCCTGACTAGACAGTGTATATTTATAATAGATTTATGTATTGTTTGTAAATTAAACAAGCGCTGTATGCATCTCAAATTTTTGGAATCGCGAAAACAACTCTTATTGACTGAATACAGATTTTACAATTGAGACAAATACCACGCTCACCCTGGTATGTCAATAACAAAACATTACATACTGATATATACATTCTACTATTCAAGAATGCATCAATCTTAATACAAGAGGTTCCATTGCAAACTTCACTGACGTTACAACATACTCATTCAAAACTTGGTGTCAACGGACATGCTAGAATTAACCTGAAGAAGGCTAAAAAGGAGAAAGTTGAAGAATCTCCTTGTTAAAAACTCTAAATTTTCACGTTAGGTATAGACCGTTGGGTACTGACCTGCCAGTTATTTAATCATATATAGCACATCTGCTTGCAATAGAGACTTTATAACTGTCATCGTATTATCATTTTATATTTAATTTTATGTTGTTTTCCATATTTTATTACTGTCACCCTATTATTATTATATACCTAACGTATTATTAAGTTTATAATTACATTGGTTGTTACCTTGTTTCTCATGGTCCTGATGAAGGCCCACAATGTAGGTCGAAACGTCGGTACACAATTAAAATAAGTACTACTTTTTAATGTGTGTCTCTTTCTGATGACCGCATCCCCAACCATAGTGTTCATCTAATTTTTTTAAGGTTAAGTAAACTCCATCACTAGAAACATTTAATGATACTAAATGTGAAAATAAAATAACAGACTACTAAAATCACTACGTGTTACAAAAATTAATCCACACATCACCCAACGGCAAAGTGTTAGATGTTTGCTTCTGCTATGTAGTAAACCATTTTAGGTACAATCATCATTACATATCTATTCATCTTCTCAAAGAGCGGCGAGGAGAATGGTAGCGCGCTGGAACCATGTGTCCACAAGCCGGCTACAGTTTAGCACCTAATGGTCCTGTTTCCATCAGCCTCCGACCATTAACTAGACAAATGTATCTGGTAGATAGACAAAGAAATCTTATTCAATAGGAGCTCAAAGAGGTAGCAGCACTGAGGGAGAAGGAGCAATTTAGTCTTGTGTAATCCCACACACGTCTTAGATGTAATGGAATTTTTTTCAATTATATTTTTTTAACATAATGTTTCAGCTCAACAATTCCAGAAGCTTATATGTAATTAATTATTCACCAAGGCGCATATAAGAACGAAAAAGACAGAAAGTAAAAATCTGCTAAAGTTATGGAATAAGGATTTCATAACCCCAATGAATTACTATTGGTAATTACAAAAATAAATTCACAAAGTGGCTGTAGCTTATAGAATAATATTTTATATTTTTCTGAATTTTTAATTTTCGATTCCCTGAATTACTTGACTTGTGAATGCTTTGTTTTTTATGAGACAAATGAAGTGAAAGAGTTAAGAGCATATGATTCGGGAGGGACTATTAGGATATGGACTTTTAACTATTAATATCTGTTTATTTGGTTAATTGTTTTTGTTTGTTCATCCAACTTCACTTTATGCTGCTGTGGCTAGTCGGACGTAAGAGTCCTAAATTTTTCCTGTCTAGATTTAATTAGGATAGGAATCTTTCACAAGTACCTGACATCGCACAGGATCGGGACCACCCCCTCCGAAGGACGGCATAACTAAGGATTTTGTATTCCCGTTAAAAATCCTAGGACTACCTGCGGCATTGAACCCGTGACCTATTAAACTATTCTGTTCGACAAGGACAAAATAAATTATTTAAATATTTCTAGACATTTGAGGTTACACTTTTCAAGATAACTGTTCAACATACATATATATATATATTGGATATACACATCCTAGGACTACCTGCGCGTTTGAACCTGTGACCTTTGGCATAGAAGTATGTTATGCTAGCCATCCTGCTGCAATAGATCCCTTGGTTAATTTTTTTTTATTTCTTTATTCTACGTTTCTAGGTCTAATCTCCGTTACCAAGACAGAATTTATTTCATTGTTTTTATAGAATAATTGCTATAAGGAAATTTATATTACTATTACTTGTATTACTATGTTTATATTAACATAAATATTGGAAAAGGGTATGTTACATTGAGCCAATGTAATTGTAATAACTTTTGATAATGGAATCATAAGACCGAAAGGCATATTAAAAATATAAAAAATATTTTAAAATTGTTAAACGGGCTCCTTTACGGAAAGATTTTTTATTTGGTGGATACAATTAAAATTTGACTGTTGCGTTGAGCCACACAGCTTATAGTAGGTTATATCGCCCTTATGATAATCAATATGAGCCTTTTGTTGTTAAGTGGAAGGTTTGATTGGGTGTTTTTTTAGTGTTTTTAAGTAGTCAATAACGTTGGACAGTTTCTTGCCATTTCAGTATTGTAAGAGAGTTCCAAGTAAGACTTTTGTTATGATGAGTCATAGATATCGAATATGTTCAACCGAGACAAGAAGAGTATTATTAAAGAATACTGTAAAGCAAGAAGTCACTGGTTCACGCCAAAGGGTGAAGGTTATTCCATGTGAATTATTGGAATTAATTTATCCTCCAATTCTGATACCATACTAGATCTCGGATGTAGGATAAATGAGTTTGGGAGGCAATAATTCAATCATTATTGACTAATAAAAATAATAAACACGTATTGGATCTCAAAAAAAAAAAAAAAAAAAAATAGCACCAGATAATCATATTGTGTAAGACTTTTTCGAAGCGCTAAAACCGATTTTTTTTTTTAGTTAACAATTAACACTTAATCATCGAAAAATTATAGAATCCCCTCCACTCCATAGACATTGATAGAGCTCTAAACTCTAAATACAACCCACTTAATAGAACTATTTGTAACATTAACTCCCTCAGCCGCAAGATTATTTATCCATGATAGGTTAATATAAATAAACGAAGACTTGTTAGCCAACTAAGAATGTCGGATACAGAAAATTTGAAACTTTTTAATAATAAAATCACTTTCAATTCAATTCAAACAGTGGAAAAATGTAAATGGTGTCAAGGACATATCACCAAGAATTTAGAGCACCTGTTATTAGAATGCCCTACACTCAGGGAATATTTTTTTTATAATAATATTTACTTATTGAGATATATTACAATAAGTTTCTATATGAACAATAGTAATAGTGATATGAGATCCCATTCACACAATATATACAATGATAAAGTCAAATTACATAAAATATAACATATATATACAACAAAAAAAACAACCTATAATTGAGATAAATTCAAATAAATGAAATAAAGAAGTAACAAATACATTAAAATTATACACACAATCATAGATTTATACAATTCGCTAAAGGAACCCTAGACTGGGCCTTTTCCTACACTTATAGATCGAAAAGCGGAGTCCAAGAGATCCTAGCGCCTCGCTCTCAGCAGCGTCACTGGATGGAAAGTGAATATTACCTGGCGAATTACATTTTGTTTAAAACAGTAAACAATTATCCTTAGAAGAAATTTTATATATCGATAAGGTCAATTAGATAAATAACATTTATTTTTGTTTGCTAAAAACTATATACATTTAAGGAGACGCCATGTCCACATAATTTGTGTAACAATATTTACTGACATGTCCCAGTAAACAATCAGAATTTACCTATTCATTTCCATTTATGCTATCGTCATTTATATCATTCATGTATTTATTTATAACTGTGCCATATGTGTATATATATATATATATATATATATATATATATATATATATATATATATATATATGATATTATCATTTAATACTAACACCAAATGGGCCAAACTCTATGGTTTAAATGCATATAATATCCAATAAACTAAATATCTATCTATATAAACACGTATTATCAGCATGCTTAGAAAGGAAAGTGTTTATGATAAGTTAAGATATTAGCGTAATCAATGGATCCTAGGATGCCCTCTTGAGAAATTTCAAAAATTCAACTTGTTTTACAATTGGAGAACATGGTTCAGAATTTATATTTTTCAAATGCCATGAATGCTCTTCGCCCTTGAAAACATGATGGTACATAAAAAATATCAAGTTAATCTGATGTCATCAGCATCAAATCAAATCCCGTTTTTTTGTCTGTGTGAGGACGTTTATTTCTAAGTAACTCTGAGCAATTTTATAATTATTGAATACAAATTAGGAACCACTTAATCTCCTAGGTCTTGTAATAAGACTTTATAAAAACGAACCCCAAGATCTGAACAAATATTAATAAGTCTAAAATGTGAATATAAATTTGAAATATGACTTCCGACAGCTCTCCTTGCCCTTGCGCGAATCCTCTGAAATTCTTTAACTCATATTGAAATTTCCTACCATCTTTATTATAAAAGAGTTAATTATTTTTATAGAGCCGAATTGAAGAATTCCTACGCTGTGGTACAGGGTGACAGATATGGATTGCCCGGAGGGTCAGGGGTCGCAATTATGAATACTGCCTCGGAGGCTATAGGAAATACCAGGGATTGTTCCGGCCTTCTGGAAAAATCCAATATACAGGGCCCTCCAGAGCGACAAAGGACTAGCGCTCCCAGGAGCAGATCACACCTTGCTCTTACTCCATACGATAGTTAGTACCGCTGTCAATAGCAATCCTTTCAGCCTTCGTAGATGACTGTTGGCTATGATAGTTGTTTTGTTCCAAGCTTCAACTTAAAAAATAACAGCGAAATTATCAATTATATCGTAAATGTCAATTAAATCAGTCGAGGTGTTAGGACCATCATCGGTTGCTCTGTTGGTTTCGTGTCGAATTTTTAAAAAAAGTCAGCACATTAGTTCCAGAGAAAGCCGCAAATGGTGGACAGAGTATATATTTTTTTCTTGGTTGATTAAAAAAGCTCCTTAAAATAAAAGTTATTAATGTAGTAAAAACCAAGTGAAACACAAAACAGGTGGAATTTTTTATTCTTTATTCGGGTTCTACGTGTCTTGAAACAAAAGATTCGTCGTTTTAGGCTACTTCAACACTTACTAGACAAACGGTCAAACCTTCCTCTTAACTAAAAAAGGCTCATCTACAGGACTATTTTAAGACCAATCTGGACATACGGAATAGAGCTATGGGGCTGTACTAATCCATCGAATTGTTCTCGCATCCAATCCAAAATCCTTCGTAAAATCCCCAACGCTCCTTACTTTTTACGAATAAACTCATCCATAAAGACCTTAATGTTCCTTATGCTGCTGATTTGGCCCGGACTAGGTATCAATCCTTTCATGACAAACTCCATTCTCACTTTAACCCACTAGTTTCAATCCTTTCTTCCTCTTAAATTCCTGATAATCCTGATAAGGGGCTTTTATTTCAGCGTTAATACCCCACCCTCTTTTCCTGACTTGAAAAAAAACCCGTATAGCCTTCAAAGGCGAGGCAGACAAAAAACATTTTTCTTAAATAAAAAAACAAACTTTTCAGCCAATATTATAATTTTAAATAACTAACTGATCTCAACACTGTCGTACATCGGTGCTACTAAAAACGGTGAGGATGCAGCTCCCACGAAGTTAGAGGGACCATCAGAGTTTCCGCGCTGATCGCTCCATCATCAGGCCTCCATCAATCACGGCATGAAAATAAGGCCTTGTTCACATCATTTATTCTCTGTTTAATGTTTGTTCTTTCCTTTGGAGTAAAACTTTAAACATCATTTTATCCTAGATAAAATCAAGTAACTCTTTTCCAGATATATCTCTATCATTAAGCATTCATCCATGATGAGATGACTCACCATAATATAAACAATAGGGCATTAAGGTTAGACATGAAGGTTTGACAATTTGTAGTTATAAATTTTGTCTAGTGATTGCTGTCTGTTGAAGTTAACGAAATCGGAGATCAGTTTCTTGTCAATTCAGTCCAAGGTATCGGATCTGTTTATCAGGGACCAGCGGAATATTTTTAAAGGAGACTGTAAGGCAGGTAAACATAGGTTTACTACGTCATAAAGGGTCATGTTTGATACTTCTGAAGGATGGAATGCTTTAGGAGGAAGGGTCAACCTAAAGTGGGGCACTAGTTCTGCTTCAATAAATTTAATGAGATCGTGACTATATATATCAGGATATGGAGCAAAATTTAAAAAAGGTGTTGACGGGATATCTTGATCAGGTCTGAGATTCAGTAAGTTGGTTTAAGAAATTGAGGAGCATTTTTGTAGTCATGCGTAATGATTTGCAGTGTTTGTGCTTACGTCAGAAATCATATGACATTTTACATAAACACGAAAACAAACATACGCCATCTCTTTATTATATAGATCATGTATCGATGTTTTTATTTTACCTCAAGAATTAAATAAAAACAATAATATTTTGTATGAAAGTATTACATGAACGAAGTTAATTAATGTAGAGGAACATTTCAGCATGGCCCGGATCGGGCAGAAATTGCATTTACTTATATCAGCCACAAATATACTCTGGCGATAGTAATGTAATACTCTAGCGCCCTCACACAGTCTCCACTGTCTAGACTGGTGACGCGGCTGAATGAGAGGCGCTGGGAACTCATGGTGTTGTGCCACTCCATCCACTTCTGGGTGTAGGGGTTCGATTCTGAGTTCCCAGGGGCAGTATGTAAATAATGTATATAGGTATGAATGTGGCCAAGATTTTATTTACTTTATATTTTATTTTTATTTTCATTTGTTAGTTAAGTTTCCTTATCTTATTTCATCTTATGTTATTTTATATATATATATATATTTTTTTTTTTTTTTAATTTTTATTATTTATTTATGCATTATTATTATTACCTTTTTTTTTTTTTTTTTTTTTTTTTTTATATATATTGTTATGTCTGTTTTGTTTTGTTTTTACTGTGTACATATGGTATGAATGACTTCTTTTAGCCCTAATACTTATTGCCCAAGATAGTGGCAGATTGTATTATTTCCCAATAAAGCAATATTATTATTATATTCTAACTAGTAATGTAATTAAATAACAATCGTTGTTTATATATATATATATATATATATATATATATATATATATATATATATATATATATATATATATAGCTAAATTGCTTTACGAAATTTTAATCATTCTTTAAAAAATATATATATATATATATATATATATATATATATATATATATAATATATATATCAAGAAATGTATCAAGTAATTGTGATGGAGACGTAATACTGTGATATGAAATAAATGTAGACATACTTTCCACCGGTAGAATCCTAAATCAGCAGGTCTCGCGACCATCTTCTTCATAGGCGCTTCGGGTGATTATCAGAAATCGAAGAGGATGATAAGATGGAAACTAGTGGGCTAGAAAGGGAATGGAGTTTGTCATGAAAGAGTGATTTGTTTGAGCCAAATCTGCTACATATGGAACATTAAGGTCCTTTTGGTTGAGTTTATTTCTGAATAATTAAGGAGTATTTAGGATTTCACAAAGGATTTTAGATTGTGAGGATTGGATACCAGAGGAATTCGATTGTTGGTAGAGTCCCCTAGCTCTACTAGGTAAGTCAGGTTAGGTCTTATGATAATCAAGTAGATGAGCCTTTTGTAATTAAGTGGAAGGTTTGGTCTAGTAAGTATTGAACTAGCCGAAAAAGGTGAATTTAAAAAAATAAATAAAAACTTGTTTTTATTTATTATCATAGTAGATAATAGGTTCAGTATACAGTATACTTCGGCTCATCTAGCCTTCACATCTATCTGGTTCATCTACTATGGTGACAAGAAGCTAAACACGCGATCTTAATATTGAATTTAAATTATTATCAAAGTTATTTAAATCCATTATAAAATTAATTATAATTCTAAGAAATTCATAAACATTTTCATTCAATAATACTGTTGCTTTCAATTTGCGAAACTTTACAAATGAGAAGAGTCTAATAGGGAAATGAGAAGAGCAAGATTTAACACTGTTCTAAAGTGTAACACTAGCCAGCAGAGGGAGCACTGGAGCTGACAGGGGTGCCAACAGATTTATTGCCTTCCTCTTATAAAAATATCTACATAATGGATCACTGTTACAGCTACCGGTCAAAGAATGGACAAAAAAAAAAAAAAAGTAAAAAAACAACCACACAAAATGGAAAAAAAAAATACGGTCTGGAAAATCTGGTCTTTTGTCGGTTTGGTTTTGACAGCGGGAGGCAACACATGTCCCCTAGGATACACTCGCAAATAAATCAACTACTCTTTTGTTCTACACTTCACAGTTTCCAAAACTCAATCCCAGCAACAAGTCATTTTATTTACCTTCCTGCTTCCCTATCAGTTTATCCTATCGGTATTTTTATTTGGTTGGAAATTCCACTGTGTTACCTGTTTTTATGCAGAATCCAAAAAGGTTAATAAGTCCTTATATTGTAGTAATAGTTCTTAAAACCTTCTAGAGATAAACCGCCCTCAGCTTAAAGAAATGAGTTTTGATAGAAAAGTGTCTTGAATAATAGTAATGTCAACGACTTAATAAGATGTAAAGATAATTAAGTTCAGTATTAACCATGTTGAAATCAGGTATTATTTATAAAATTGGCTGGACATAGCCAGACGAAGATAGATATGTTAATATTAAAATGTCAAAGATTGCTATCTTCTGCATTTAAAGGCGATAATTAATTGTTATATACATGTGTAGTTGTTATATTAAAATTAAAACTAGTTTCAAAACCACTATAAATTAAGATATAAAAGATAATTAAAAACTTAACCATTACCACTCATTATTAGTAAAATTTACGCTCACCTTGCAAGTTACTACTGTAGAGTTATGCAAAGATCAAGCCGAATCATTACTATAAGCCAATGATGGCTAAGAGAAGGCGCTATTGCGGCAGTTCTATCGAAGATGCACATAATCTGTTTTCTTTTGCATGAACACAAACAAGCTTACTGACTAAAATCCAGATGAGGATTATGTATCAAGATAGGAATTGAGCCAAACGTTCAGGACGATATTAAATAAATTCTTTATTATCTTGGAACAAGTACCTTTAGAATAATATTTACAGAATATGGGAAACGGGATTTAGAGTCATAGAGTAAATAAAATGAATGTAAATAAGTTAACTAATACTGATAAAAAATAATTTCTTGAAATAATAAGAAATAAATATAATAGAACTTTATTTACTATTCCATTGTGACTGGATGGTCATGAGATGATTAAAAAACGGGATTTGAAGGTAGAAAGATAGTTGGAGCGACAGATAGAAATAGGAATATAATTGCATAGGATTGAGGATCGGATAAGAAAAGATCTATCGAAATGTGCAAGTGAGTGGGCCGTTGTGTATAAATCTGAAGGCCTAGAACGTGTATAAATGTATAACAGGAGCGTTTATATAAGACGAGGTGACAATAGACTGAGTATGTGAATTCCACAAGGCTGAAAATGTATGATGGACGGCGAAATCGGTTAACGTGATAAGGAAATGATGTCAGAATATATCCAATGTTACAATGTTACGATTGGAGGAGTAAAGCCACCTTAACTCGCCGTAAAATCATTGAGTGATGGTAATATGTCGATTAACTTTAAAAAATTATATATCGCCTAGATAAAACTAAACGAAAGAATATAGAGGTATGTAATGCTAAGACATTTTTTTTTTTTTTTTTTTTTTTTTTTACAACAATTTTTATTGAGTATAATTACAATCTGTCCCAATTTGGACATCAATAGTAGTGCTGAAAGATATCATACATACTACATTCACATTTACACGGCATAAAATTACAATGAAATATATACACAATAATGATATCAATAATCAATACAATACAGTCAAGAATTCACTAATACCTATATACACATACACACACTCATACATACATCACATTGAGTGGAGAATCTAACCAGTGCTAGAACTCCAATATATTTACAAAAGGTCGCGGGGCCACTGTCGTTTCAACCTTCAAGGTGGGTTGTACGGATGAGTGGAGCTAGTTAGGGATTGAGCTAGAGGATTAGGATGATGAATTTGGTTCTGGTGGAATTTAGAAAATTCGGATGGAATTAGGTCTGAAATAAATGGAACATTAAGGTCGTGATGCAAGGTATAGTTGGAGACATAATAAGGAGCATTTACTATTGTACGGAGGACTTTGGATTGAAAGGATTGAATGCGTTTGATGTTAGTACGTTTAGCTGTCCCCCACAGTTCAAGTCCGTAGGTCCAGATGGGCTTCAGTAAATGCTAAGAATTAAAGGTACAATTTGAGGTATAACATACTCAAAGATTTACTTTATGGTGCACAAGAGAGGCATAATAAAGTAAATCTTGGGTAATCCTACATTCCGTGCAACATTTCTTTGGTTTTCTTTCTGGTACTGGTGAATAGGAAAGTTACCTTGAGAATATCTAATTAGAAACAGAGTCCAGATCAGGAGCGTTTCTTCAAAATTATTTAAAAATTAGTTGGCAAACTTTTTTGTTATTTAACAGTTGATATTCTCATAAAACATGTTCATCTAACTAGATATTTGGGTTTATATTAACAATTTTTATAATTTTTTTCGATCAAATTATTAAGAATTTTATTTTTATCTTAGTTAGTGTTCATTGGTCTGATAGAAGAGTATTTCTTTACCTCTATCGTTAAAAATGGATCGCCTGAATATATATAATTTTTTTATATGTACAGTCCTTGGTGGAAAAATCTTCAATATTAACTGTGAATTTCTCTATTGCACAGTTGTTTATTATTATGTTATTTTATTTTCCAAAGCAGGAGCCCCTGAGGCAAGGGGCATTGATCGGTTATGCTGTCTCCCACTACTCGCTTTTCGCTGAATGAATACGCTTCTGATTATTAATTACTTTACATGCCTCATTTAAATGTTGAGCCTTTGGGTGTTTTTTGTATTGACGAGACGTGCGGGACACAAGAAGGGCGGACCACACGCGAGTAGAGTAACGATGCAGATGCAGGAAGGATTTCAGGGAACTGTTGGATGCCTAATGAGACTCCCACTCGCCCCCTTATCGGCGACACAGCTGGCTACCGGCCTTCCAACATAACTTGTCCACCACTATCCTCACTCTACGAGTTAATTGTGTCCCCGTTTACCGGAGGACAGTAATGGAGATAGGATGATATCTACATGGGGAGGCTACTTCACGCGAGCTGGCTCCAGCTTCGCTACTTCTGAGGGGACTTCCTTTTAGTTGTTGTTTCTTAATTTAACATCACTTTTATGTTTCTGTTGCTCACCGGAGTTCTGAATTTTGTAAATTCATTTTTAATTAGGGCAGGGATTTTTAACGAGTACTTGACATCGCACGACATCGAGACCACCACTTTACGTCCCGTCCAAAGGTTGAGACAAAGAAATTTTTCTCACTTTAAAATATCCAAGAGCTATCTGCATTTGGTTTCGGTTATTTTTGTTTTTATATGTCAGATTGAGATCTAGAATCACTAATTATTTCTTACTTTATTTATTTTTTCATACAAGTGACCTTCAAGATTTAAAACCAAATCTCATATGAGCAATACATGTTTGGCATAATTTAATAAAAAGTTAGGTTACGTATCCATAACGTAAAAATAATAATAATATTAACATTGTGAAAAAAAACAACAATACTAGTTTTTCTTGAAACAATAATCACATGAAGTGGATAAAAAAAAAAAAAAAAAAGAATATTTCTAAAATAGATATTTTACGTTGTTCAGATCATCTTCTTAATTTTAAGGAGTATCCAGCAAAGAGTAACCTTTTGCTATTGATATAATATGCTAGCAATTTAGTGATCGCAATTTAAATAAATTATTACAGATAATCCAAAATAGTATATGCTGGACCCAGGCTCTAATGACCGACCGCAATCCGCGAAATATTGTGCTCAATGTATTACTGAAATTTAGAAATACAATATAGGTAGTTTTAATATAACATCTACAATATAAGTACGTACCTACTATCAGTGGGGTCACCTGTGGTGCATTGGCTTTCATAACAGCCTTAAATGCCCCAGTTCGTAGTGTTCAAATCACGCAGGAGGCCCTAGGATTTTTAAGTGGAGTAAAAACGTCTTAGGCCGTCCTCCGGAAGGGAAGTAAAAAAGTGGTCCTAATCCTATGCGATGTCAAGTCAAGTACTCGTTAAAGACCCCTAATCCTTATTAAATCTGGATTGCAAAATTAAAAATTCTCAATGTAGCAGCAGAAAGAGGCGTTAAATGAATTAACAAATAAACCTACCGTCTAACATATTTACTAACAGTTCAGAAACAGACAATTTATGGTGTCTGTGCAATGCGTCAGTCATTTTGGTTGAAGCCAAGGCTTCGCAATTATTTTTCATCAAGGTAATTTAAAATAATTTTCGATGAGATCACGCGGACCCCCTGGAAATCCTCTACGGAATCCTAGGGTTGCGGGAACCGCTTGTTGGGAACTACTGGAGTAGGGTAGGGCAATATTTTTTAAAATAGAAGAGTGGTGAAGTATAAATCAGCCTCCGATTTTATTAACCTTAGTGTTTATCTCTCATCAAAGATTTGAAAATTGAGTTTGAGAGTCGACCTTACGGGATTTGGTTTTCTTTTTTCCTATAGTGGATGAAAGTTATAATGGATTTAGGAAATATCTGATACTTCTTGGAATATGAATAGTGTTTGCCTGAGGAGGCTGGACGCGGAGGCCGAGAGCTGGAGGACAAAGGAGCCCCAGGTGTGGTCCAGAGCCCATTACAAGCGGTAGCGTCTTAATCTCCTTAGCTACCGCACTTGAGTCCCGTCGCGGCATAAACGGATTATAGTCGTCCTTCCTCCCCCCTCGCCACAAAAACTCTCAGGAAAGGAATATTTAATTTTAACAGGAGCTAGGGCTTTCTAATGCTCCTCCTGATAAGCTGTCATGTATTAACCTTGTTTATGTAACGGCTATAATACCTGATTCAATTCCCGGCTACCGTCATTATTGATAATCAGCCTTAGCTAAACCGATTTACTAACAGAATAGTTTAGTCCCCGCTACCGGTCAATTATTTAACTTTGATGCCTCCCCGTCCCTTCTGGTGTTTTTATGTCTTAAATAAATAAATTAGCTTTAGTAAGTAGTGGCTTAGTATTATAGACAAGTAAGGGTTTTGTGAAAAAAATATACTTATGGTTGAATCCATGCCGAATATGACATTTGTTCTCCTTTTACATCTTCAGCATATAATTCAGCGGTATGAAAATGTATGATTAATCATCTTGCCCTTAATAAAAATTAAAAAGAGCTCGTGCCAAGCCTAAGGTTGTTAGTTCGAAACCCAGTCTGAGGTAGACTTGGTCAGGGATACAATTAAATGGCGAGTCACTCACAGCCTCTCCTCCTCTAATCTAAGGCCCGTCAGCCAATTGGTAACCACTTACATAGAAATTGATGACCCTATTCTATATGTATCATTGAGTATCGCGGCATAGAATCTTAAAGGGCCTACACGGTTTAGGGTGCAAAAAAAAAAAAAAAAAATAAATAAAAATGATAAAAATATATATGGTTGAATCAGTTCTTTTTTATTTTTTTTATTCGTATATATTACAATTTGTCATAATAGACAATAATAATAGTGCGACAGGATCTCATTCATGAATCAGTACTATGGTTTTATTTATGATCCAAGACTTGCAGCTTCAACAATTTGTCGATAATCAAACTGCCTCTTAATTCAGTAAAACACCATCTCCGTAAACCCATCAATACAAGAAATCCGCAATGACAACGAATATACCTTTAACCGCTACGCTCATAAGAGAAAAAAACAAATGAAATTAAGTTGGTTTGTCAAAGTTATAAATTTTATGTATACATATAGTATCTTGGTTTATGTTAGTAAAATTTTGTATAATTTTTCCTACAACTGCACTACGGTTCTAATTTTTATTTATTATACTAATAAAGGCTGTAAGGCTGCTGAATAACAAGTTATAAAAAAAACAGAACGTATTTTCGCTTATTGAAATGATGCATCATCTGAAATCTTTTGTAAATGAAGTATACTTTATTTTATTTATGACATATATGATTCATTGAGACGAAAATTTATGAATAACCTACTTTTCCTTATTAACTGAATGTTCAATCCAATCTATTCTATTCTACTAATCACTTGTAAGGTATAAGTAAATTAAGAGTCTCAAGATTGATTTAACAAAACCCACGTGGAAATCAACACTCTTCCTAACTTTAATGTCTCAAAACATAATAGACTTAGGGGCTTGAAACGTTCTTATATATTCAAACACTTAAAGTATCTGATTAGATCCGAAATTCATCTAATTATGTTTTATTTGTACACAATTTGATCAGATTAAATTTTAATTATTTTCAACAAATATTTTTATTTTTAATACTTTTTGACTCTAGCATTTATAAAGATATATCTACATATGTAGTTCTATAATAATTTTTTTTTTTTAATAATAGAATAATAGAAGAACGCTAGCTAGTTTAAAAGCTTACTATAGGAGCCCTTGGGAATTTTTTAACTCGCTGATGGCTAAATCATTTGAGTTTACGAAAAATTATAAACATCCTATCATCATTTTTGTAATTCGACTCCAAAAGCAAGGAAGAAGGGGTCTCAACAACAAGGATAATAACTCTTGCGTTTATTAGGATTTAACCGTACAATTGAGACGTTGATTTCCAAAAGGTACTAAAGGACATTTTTAACGAAATTGATATTTTTACATATTTATATTCTCCTCATTTAGTTTTATCTGAATCTTAAATTTGATTGTATCTAATGAACACTCATGTCCTTTAATAACGTGATTTAGAAATGCTACTAATTTCTTAAGATACTTATTACACATTTATTTTCAATCAAAATCATAACAGAACATTTCATTTCATAACTGTAATATGGTTTTATTAATATAGAAAGGAAATAATTCTAGATTTTAGTACCAATAGAATCAAATTAGCTGGTTTGATAATATAGTAATGAGAGACTTTCGCGCTTCCTGTAAAATTCTCCAGAATAGATATAGTACCTTTTGGAAATCAACGTCTCAATTGTTGAATATTACCGATTTTCTAATGACTGTGTTTACACCCTGATTAGCAGTTTTTTTTTTTTTTTTTTTTTTTTTTTTTTTTTTTTTTTTTTTTTTTTTTTTTTTTTTTTTTTTTTTTTTTTTTTTTTATAAGGAACTTGAAGTACTTGCCTGTACTGCCTTAGCAATGCTAGGTGAAGGTAAGCAGTTGTTTTGCAGCGTGCCTGAAAAACAAACAATAATTTTGCGGGCTGTAACGAAAGAACTAAGTAATTCTCTTCATCTCTTCTATTTATTAATAATATAATAATAATAGGCTTAGCGAACCCGAAGGTTCGATGCCGATACCACCAAATTCCGCCTACACAGACTCGTCCAATGCTCACCATTCAAACCCAAGCTCCCGAGATCAGCCTTAACGCAATCCTCCCATCTCCGCTTCGGCCTACCTTTCGGACGCCTACCAGTCGGATCAGCAAATACCAACTTTCTCGGAATCCGCTCGTCATCGAGCCCAACAACTTTACTCGCCCATTTGAGTCTCCGCGATGCAATCAGCTCAATTATATTCACAGGATGCAAGTTCCGCAATTCCGCGTTATGCAACCTTCTAAACTCCCCAGTGGCCTCATCTCTCTTTGGGCCAAATATTTTACGCAATACCTTATTTTCGAAAACCTTAAGCCGTTGTTCATCCTTTAAAGTAAGCGGCCACGTTTCACATCCGTAAAGAACCGTTGGAAGAATAATAGTTTTATAAATTCTAATCTTTAAGTTTTTAGATAGAAGCCGCGAACTAAGTAACTTAGCAACTGAATAATAACACGCATTTCCCACCTTTAACCGGGACTTTATTTCTTCCTGGATTTCATTTTTTCTAGTTATAATTGAACCTAAATACTTGAATTTCTCTACGTGTTCAAAAGTATGACCTGATACATCAATATCACCAAGATCGACACCGTTTCTGCTACTAATCATATACTTCGTTTTATCGGTATTTAATTCGATTCCTATTTCTTTACCGGTTTTTATTAACACACTTGTATTTAGTTGTATGGTTTCCGTGTCTTCACCTAGCAGTACCAGATCATCGGCATACCCCAAAACCGGAATCTTGTCACCCATATTTAAGCCTTTCTCGGTAAACATCACCTTTTCTATGACATATTCTAAAGCTATATTAAATAACACAGGTGAAAGGGAGTCACCCTGTTTCAAACCCGATCGCACCTCAAATCTCACGGAGTAATTATTACCGATTCTAACTTTATGGAATGTTTCCGACAAACACATCTCTACTAGGTTTACTAACTTTCTAGGTATTCCCTGTTCAATCATGATGTTATATAGCTTCTGACGGTCTATTGAATCATAAGCCTTTTTAAAATCGATATAAAGTTGATGGACTACACCGTTGTATTCCAATTTTTTCTCTAATATTTGACGTAAGGAAAATATTTGGTCAATAGTCGAGCGATTCCGCCTAAAACCACATTGGTAATCTTCGATAATTTCCTCAGCGTATTCCGTGATTCGACTAGTTAGAATTGACGAGAATGTTTTATAGCATACTGGGAGAAGAGAGATCCCACGATAGTTGTTACAATCCGACCTCGGTCCTTTTTTGTGAATCGGAATAAGTATTAATTCTTTCCATTCTTCCGGATTTTTTCAGTTTCCCAGATCTTTTTAACTAAAAAATGTATTTTGGAAACGCCCGCTTCTCCACACGCCTTGATTAATTCACTCGTGATATTATCATTTCCTGCGGCCTTATAACGTTTTAATTTTCCTATCGCCATTTCGACTTCCTCTTTACTCGGTGCGTCTATCCATGGTTCAGCGCTCTGATATTCAGAGAGAGGAGATTGATTATTATTTTCCGTATTTAAGATGCCGTCAAAGTGTATATACTTCTATTTATTATATATATATATATTTTTAAGCTACTTGACAAAGGATAAAAATTATCCTTAAACAACAAGAATACTATCTACAAAGCAATCATCAAAATGTTATAACAAGATAGAGCTACAGGGCTCTAACATCCAATGAATTCAGTCTTTTCAATCCAAAGTCTTACGAATAATATTGTGGGTAAACCATTCTATTTTAAAAACCAATTTCTGCTCAAGAACTCGGACTTCCCCAGAGTTTCAGATACTGCTACAAATTTTTATTACAGACTGACTTCCTCATGAATCCTTCCGCCTAAACTCTTAAATCCATCACTGATGACTTATAGGGTAATGGCTAAGAGATTTTTTTTTTTGGAGATGACAAATTACAGTGCTGTCAAAACGTGTACTCATGTAATAAATGGATTTTGAAGTATGATTTTAAAAGAATTACGCTTTACGGCACGTGACAAGGGTGCGGCTGAAAGAATGGCGTACAGATGGTTCTTGCGGAGATCGGTTGGCTATAAATCCACAGAAAATTGTTGGTGTTATCGTCAACAATGGGGAACTGCAGACGATTACACTCTCTTTGGTGAACGGAGAAGTCATCCCGACAGGAAAAGAAGGAGACATGATTAAATACTTAGGATGTACGTTCTCCGGGGAGTTGATATTTAACGAAGAGGTCGTGACAAAACTAAACACCAATCTTGATAAACAGGTGACCTCTTGTCTACTCAAGCCGGAACAAAAGCACAACGTGGTCAACCAATATGTGTTTCCCGAACTAATGTATCCTCTCCAGACTGTACCGCTTAAAATACCTTCTGCGATATTGGAGGGTATAGATATTAATATAAGGAGAAGTATTAAGGTCATCATCGGACTCCCTGCCAGCACCGCATCGGCAATGCTATATGCGCCGAGGAGATATCGGGGATTGGGTCTGATCCGCTGTCAATGGGAGGCTCCCCTACAACATTGGTCCATTGCTCAGCGACTGTCAAATGTGCCGGATGCTCTGTTTCAGTCTATATTTGACTAGCCAGTCGAAATTGCTGAATGTGCGGGAAGACTGAATGTGGATCAGAGCCACCGAAGTGTGAGAACTCTACGACAGTCGCTTAGAGAGAATGCTTTCGAAGAATGGACCAATTGCAGGTGGCAGGGCGTTGGCGTTCGTCATTTTAAAGAGACCCCGATATATATGCGAAAAACAAGTTCTCTCGGGGTCTGAATGGTCCAACACCCTGAAGCTGAATATCAACTATGCACCCCTGCGAGGGGTCCCAGGAGTCAGTGGACAGGCGAGAGATGTTGGGTCCCTCTGTCGCAAATGTGGCAGAGAGTCAGAAACACCAGCCCACGTGCTGGGAAAATGCCCCAACAACTCCCTCCTAGTTACTCGCCGGCACCATCGAGTTAAGATGCGTTAATAAGGCTTCTTAGGGAAAAGGAATATACCTGCTTTGACGAGGTCTACTGCGTGGACACAGACGGTTCTGCGAGGTATGCTGACATTGTAGCATTCCCCAAGAGCGGGAAAACAGCAATGATCCTCGACCCCACCGTCAGTTATGAAACAAACGACCTCGACCAAGCAGGTGAAGTGGATAGGGAAAAGAGAGAGATCTACAATAAGTGTATCCCTTTTCTAAAAGAGAAGTTCCGCGAGACTTTCGGGGGGAGAGAGTTCTGTGTGAGGGGAGGCCTCTGGTTTGGATCTCGCTGGACTATCCCCAGTAGAACAGGAGCCTTCTAGAAGAACTCGGTGTTAGTCTCGGTCAATAGTGAATTGTCCATGATGGCCGAGAATATAATATTGGACTCCCTCAGGATTATTCATCACCACCTATATGGATATTAGTTGGGTTAAGATTTTTCATAAGACTTATATTTATGTTTTTCTTTATTCGTCTTATCTATTTGCTTAAATTTTGTCATTAATTCTTTGATACTGTTGGTCCTTCAGGTGTGCATTTTCAAATCTGTATCTTTTTCTTTTTTTTTTTTTTTTTCTTTTTTTTTTTATGCTTAGATTTTGCTTTGGAGTATAGACTATATTACATTTTATAAGATATAACCTAGAAATCTGTTGATAAAGAAAGTAATTGTAATGTAAATTTATAACTTTTCAGGTCAATATCACATTCATCAAGATTGATAAGTACACATGTGTGTGATAGCAACCCAATACAGTTGGGCAGCACTGTTTTGTTTTATTGCAATTTTGATCAAATAAAGCATTTCTCTCTCTTGTATACACAGAAGTTGAACGAATTTGATAATCGACTAAAAGAGAAAAGAGCAAAAGTAATTTTTGTTTTTTTTCAAAGATAAGAACCATAACATATTATGATATACATCTTTCTATCGAAAATCAGTTTAATTAATTCTTAACAATTATTTCATCTCTTACGGTATTAAAAATTAAAATTGAAAGTTGATTTTAACAACGCAGGTAAGTGAATGTCGTGTGTTGCGCGCACCAGATTTTTCAACTATGTTCGTCGTAATACATTTGTCAAATTTTTAAATAAAAATGTAAACATATAAATTTCTGATCTACGCGAGAAATTTATGTAATAACTCGAGTTCAAATTACAAATCTACTTATGCTAAGTTTGTTGGAGAATATCGCGATTTCGCTATATTTGAAAAAATGAAACCTTCTGCATGCACATCCAGTGCGGGTAAGTGAATTCATCTCAGAGGCCCGGTGAAGTTGTATAAAAAGGGAGACAAGGTGATGGATCCAGGAAGGTGGAAATGAAAGCTACTACGGGAGCCATATTTCCCCCATGAATAATAGAAAAGGTGGAGGGTGGGGAGGGGGCAGCGGCGGTAGGCAGTTGGGGATGATTGCGGCCGTCCTAAAGCCGTCATGAATAGTGTTGACCTCGGGAGCAACAGGGTGTCCTCTCGCTGTCTTCCGTCTTCGGGGAGGATCATCATCATCATCATGGTGAACGGCAGGCGGATTAGGGGAACTGGGGAGAGCATAAGTATGGAGATCTTTCGAACGGGGTTAAAGGACTTTTTGGTTTATTATTTTCAATAATGTGAACCTATGTAACCGACAAAAAAAAATAAATAAATAAATAAAAAAATTACATCCGCTCAAAATTTGAGAGCTGCATAGAATCCGAAGAACGAATAGAAAAAAGTCCGTTTGTCCCCCGACCGCCGTCAGTGGCATTCCTCCGAAACTACAGAACCAATTTTTTTGAAATTCGCTACAAAATGCTTGTCAGAAACAATGATCCTAACACCTAGACGTTGATATCAGCAGGTTAGTTTTAAAATGGCAATTAGTTTTAGTGTGCGCAGATTAAATGTTATTTAATTCAATAACTACATTATTTTCGAAGATAGAGAAAAAACGCATAATTGGATTTTAAACCAAAAAAAACGCGCATAATTATAAAAAAGAGAAAATAAAATAATTCACCCATTAATACGCTCATAACTCAGTTGTTTTTGAAGATTGAGAAAAATATGTATAGCGTTTTAGAATCAGTTAAGGACGATAAATAAAAAAATCCATTTGAGTAACAAATTATAATAGATGTAATCTACCAAAAATCGATTTTTACTGAAAATTAGAGAAAAATCGGAAAGATTTTCGGGATGAAGACAATGCGATGAACAAAGAGCAAAAAAAAAAATAATAATAATAATTAAATCATCATATATGGTCTAGCCACAACTTATGAGATATGTTTCCCTGATAACTCGGTTATTATTAATGAGAAAGGTAAAATGTAAGGTGTTCTCTAATCAGGAAATTGTATTTGAATTATTTGAATGAAAATCGAAAGAAAAGAAAATAGTAACGCAGTCCTGTATTAATCCTTTTGGTTTATTGTTTTCAATAATAAAATTTTGTAACCGACCCACAAAAAAAAATTAACACTTTACTTGAGAGCTTACTTTCAAGATGCGTAGAATCCGAACAATGAATAAAAAAAATCCGTTTATCCTAATTAATAAATCAATATATACAAAATTGTGCTCTCATTATCATTTGATAGAAAATTGAATTTTCGACAAAATGAAAAATCGTCATTGAATCATTGAAATCGGTTAACATCTAGCTGAGATATTGCGTTTTGAAATCAGCGGTTGTGATATGATATTATCCTTCGAATTATTGCTTTTTATATAACTTAATCACCCATCTACAGCTATATAAACCGTTATACTCTAATACTGTTATATGAAAATAATAAGCCATTGTGTAATAATTTGCAGCTTTTTTTTGTTAGAATCACAACAATAGTAATTAGCTCAGCATAAAACTTGCATAGTTAAAATATTTTCAACGACCGTGCAATGAGGTGATTAGGCCTTGATCACGCTTAGCCGCAAGGTTTTTCCTGTTTGGATACCCACTTTATAGAGGCAGGGTCTGCCCAGGACGGTCTCCATATCCTAGGGTCACTCCAGGACTAAATTAACAGAATAAATAATATTCTGTCATAACGGGATTCGAAGGGTAATAGATAATAGGGTAATACTACCCCAGGGCCCGTAGGGTAATAGACTAGTGCTCTATCCACTAGACTCCATGTATATATATATATATATATATATATATATATATATATATATATATATATATATATATATATATATATATAAGAATTAAAATTACAACAACGGTCTTTAAAAGTATTGGGACAGTTGGTAGAATTAAAACACTAAAATTAAAAACGCCAATCTACATTAAATATTGCTTTTATGGAATCACATTTTCTTAAGCATTGTGAAAGAAATATACAAAAAAATGTTAATAAAACAAAGAATAAATGAATTTCGAACTTGAATCTGTGAGGTTTACCATTGATGTTCATGCATAAATATTAGACAAATTTGTTAATAAACCTATATATTTTTTTTTTTTCGAAGATAAAGTAAATTTTAACTGGGACAGTAATTATCCCCTCCTGTTTAAATCTAGGTACTTTATGACCCCTGCAGAAGAGGGAAATATTCAGAGTTCTCCCTAAAGTAAACCGAGGGAAGATTGAACTCTTGAGACTAAAGCCCGGAGACTTTAAAAACACTCGGTGGAAGACAATATGGCGGAGTCTTTAATATAGCCTTAGCCAGCTACAAGGCTAATTCCCACCCTGAGCAAACACACTCAACTTTATTCATAAGATAGTCATTCCTCGGTCCAATATCCCCCGGAGACCATTAGGACCCTCCACCAAGCGGTTCCTCTCCAATCTAATTCCAAACGTGGGGAAGGCCTTCTACACCTTTATACGATTTATGAAAATCTTCCTCCGAGGTGGGGGCAAATCCTCCCCTAACCACCGCTTACTCCGGTCTTTATTCTCCTACTCTTCTGTCCTTATTCCTACACGGAACCCCTCCATTCTCCCCCAGCTTCTGTTAAATTGAAGACACCATATAGGACCCTTCCACTTTCTATATAATGCCTTCATCTCTTCTATCTTGCGTTAAAACATTTCTGTCTACAAACTCTTCCAGTTATTTTTTTCCTCCCAAGAACTGCTCTGACTTTCATAGTTTTTTTATCAAATGAGGTAAGAACTGGACACTCTAGAATTATTCTTACACCTAATTCCTCCCGCATCTATTTTGTGAAATCAAAAATCCTCAGAAAAATCGCGGGTTCCCCTTGTTTTATTAGCAGTAAAATAATCTATAAAGACCTGAATATCTCATTAGTTGCAGAATTAGCTCGATATAAAATATAAAACTCTTTTAATTCCAAACTACCAATCCACTTAAACTCATTTGTTCGTAACCTCTCAACTTCATTTATTTTGATAATTTTCCGTGGCTGCTGAAAAGACGATGGCTTCGAGGCTGCTAGCTTAGATAAACATTGAAATGCTATCAATAACCTTGGGTAGTTGTTTTTAACGCTTTTATGAAATGTATATTTTATGACTTATTTTTGTTCATTATTCGTTATTATAAGAGAATTGATCCCGGAATAAAAAAAAAGAAATAAAAAATAAAGAAATAAAAAATAAGTAAATCCTTTTTCACAGCTAATTGATGTATTTTTTTTTTTTATTATTTTCAATAATGAACGTTTGTAACCGACGAAAAAAAAATCCCCTTATCCCTTTCTCAAAATTTCAGGTCGTTAAATGAATAAATAAATATAAAAATTAAATTTCTAAGAAACAAAAAAAGGATCATTGAATCGGTTGAGAAATATCAGAGATATAACCATATGAAATTTGGCACTGGTGATTGGCCATTTTCCTTTG
This sequence comes from Piezodorus guildinii, assembly GCA_023052935.1. Classification (NCBI taxonomy): domain Eukaryota; kingdom Metazoa; phylum Arthropoda; class Insecta; order Hemiptera; family Pentatomidae; genus Piezodorus; species Piezodorus guildinii. The sequence goes on along the minus strand of CM041292.1, from coordinate 85,464,593 downwards.
ATTAATTTATCTATTTTTTCCATTAAGTTAATTGTGAGTTAAAGGTTTATGAACTGTTTCCCTAATATAGTTATTTGGAAAAATATACCAATGTGTAATAATTTACAGCGGTTTTGTATTATGCAGAAGTAAATATAATTTTTAAAAAATCCAGCGTACAACCTGAACCACTTACGGCGAACTGCGAAAATCGCTCAAGTAGCATTTGATCGTTTGTTACTAATAATCAACATAGCCATCTTCAAACCAAACTCTTTCTGTAGTTAGCACTAAAACGTACTTTGTACATGTATGTAAGATATTTGTGTCAGGAAGAATACAGTTCATTTAGCAAAAGTTATACAAGCAGTAGATGTGGTCATTAACAAACCTCAGCTTCAGTGGGATAACTATGGAAGAGAGAAGAGTTCCATAGAGAGTCCTTCTGTTGGATTCCGTAACAGAACAGAATTCAGGTGATTATGGGTCAAGCCTCTTGTCCATCCGATTCCTAATTCAATCATTTTCATCGATTTAGGTTAATGTCTAGAAACCTGCCAATAATAAGTACTTAGTATTGAGTCATGTTCCATATTTAGATGTATGTTTGTTATGGTGAGATTATGGTTTGACTATAATGTGAGATTTTCCACATGTGCTCCTTTTGTCTACAACGCTTCGGCGATCAGCTTCATGTTGGGGAATCATTTTGTACGAAAAAGTTTAAGCATTTCATGTAAAAATTTAAAACGGATTTGAATATTTAACTCAACAAGAGGAAGGGTAGTGCCATCGGCATTAAACATATACCTAAAACTATTGGGCGCTAAGTAGATACTCTCCAGGCCTAAGTGTAGTTGTATCTCTGCTAACAGGTTAGTTAACTGACAACGCTTTCTCCTCCTGTTCGAGCCTCTTTTCCTCTTCTGCAGGAAATAAGAAGAAGAGTGGATTAAGTGGTAGGTTAAGACAAGGCCTTGCTAATCGGCAGGAAGCCTACACTTCCACCGGCTAATGACTGAAACTGCTCCCGCCCCGAAGAGAGGTTTCGGCTGTCCGCAGTTCCTGTCTTCGTTCTAGTTAACAGCAATCAACGATCCAAAGACAACTTATATCCGTTTGGGAAAACGGTACTATAGCCTAGAGATGGGCTGTAAATAGGCAATCAGTTATTTTTTCAAGTTTATTTCTTATAAATATTTATTCCTGTCATAAATATTGTTATAAGAAAATATATACAGATTTTGTTTTAAACTTTATTATAAAATGAATTGCATATCTATAGAAAGCAAATCAAAAAGTAACTATTCAAAATTTTCTCCTGTTGCCTTGACCTAACTTTAAAGAGGCTGGGTGTGCCCCAGGAGGGTCTCCATACCCTAGGATCACTCCCCGGCTGAAATAACAGAATAAATAATATTCCGCCACAGCCGGGATTCGAACCCAGGACCCGGAGCGCACTAGACTGGCGCTCTACCCACTAGATCACGCCGCTCCCTATGTTGCCTCGACAAAGACATTTAAACTCCGTGGCCAGTCATCAATAGTATCAATAGTCTTGAGGAAAGTTATCTATTGCTTGGACAAAAGATTGTTTGAGGTTTTCCAAGTTAGGGTGTGTTCGATGGCCTGCCATCCTCTACAGTTCCGACCAAAGCCAGTAATCTGGTGGGTTACGATCAGGACTTTCTGAGCGCTTGACAAGAGGTTCTTCAAGATTTTTTAGAGCTCTTTGCGTACAGAAAATAATTTTGCCGATTACATTTGTCTTCAATTGTAAACATTTTCTAATCGGTAAACAAGATCTTTTAATGAAGACCATTGCTGTAACGGGCAAGGACCATATATCCACTCTATTTATTTATTTTATTTTTATTTATTTTTTTAACGAAATATTTAGCCTTTGTCCCGTCATTCTTTGAAATCCAACAATCCGAAGGTCGCTATTTATTATGCGAGACGATCTGACAGAGATTTCATTTCCCGGGACATTTTTCGTTGTTTTCGGGTCTGATTTCTTCTCATTCGAGAAACCACTACTCTCACTGCATTTATTTAAGCATCCATAGTGTTTCACTAGCCAAGTTGTGCAAGATAGTTGGTGTGTGATGTTTTTCATAAGCGCCATAAAACGGTATTTACACATTTTTACTACTTCCTCGAAAATGTTTCTCACTATTTTCGTAAAAATCAATGTATTAATCGACATTCATTAACTGGGTTTTATTCTGATTTATCTTACAGGAAAGCAAATGCCGAACAATCTGCTAAATAATAATTACGCATGAAATGTTGCATAAATAAAAAGGAAAAATGAATTATATACATAACTTTAATCGTGATAGATAGATATGCATAAGAGCAATATGGAAATTGGTTAAACTTTTATATGCTAGTTCTAAAAAAACACGTATTTTGCATTTGTTTTGTAATGTTGCTGATGATTCTTCTCAAGAGGATGGTTAAAGCGAAAAACGGTTATATAATAAATAAATATTGATTATAATGTAATAAGTAGGTAATGTACATCTTCTTCAATTGGCGCGACAGGCCGTGTAGGCCCTGGGCCTCGCGGTGTAATCTCTTGAGAGATTACACTCACGTTTCTTCATGGATTTTTGTAGTGTAGCGTCATCATTTCCTACGCCTAATTTTGTGAGTGGCCACCATTTTGGCTGACGGGTCTCACTTACCCGGGTGCAGAGGCTGTGAGTAAATCCCCTTTTATTTACATCGTTATAAAAGTCCCGCCAGGACTGGGATTTGAACTCACAACCTTTGACATGAGATACTAGCGCGCTAGCCACTTAACCCGTAATGTACACGTATATATTCAGTTTTAATGTGTGAGAACATATTTAGTTTTAATCAATTAAAATCTTTTCCCCATATGAATTCAAAAATATCTTCATCATTATATTTATATTAGTTTTTTAGTATCTTGAAACATTTAGAATATTTACATTTCTGATAATACTATAGTACATAATAATAATTCTTTTTCTGAGGAAATAAAAATGAATGTAAAAAAAATTATTTATGTAAAATATAACAAAATAGGTTATTTATTATTTTGAACTTAAAGAAGAGGGTCCTAAATTTGAGTAATCGATTTTGATGAATTTTTTCAGGCAAACTAGACATAAATTAGACTTGGCAAAATGTTAGTGGCCAACGCATTCCAGGAGTCGCGCAAAAAAATCGTCAAGGCTACTAATCATCATCGACTATTTGATAAAGGAAAACTGTATTTTGACTTACAATAACGAAAACAAATCATGAATTATCGTTGTTTTTTCGAAAAAAATAAATATTACATGAAACATTCTGCAATTCGTAACATATATTTTTGAAACACGCCAAATAAGATATTAATAATCTAAATAATATTATAAAGAAAAAGAAAAAAGTTTCCTTGTTTTTTATCAACTGAAAATGATCAAAGATGCACAAATATAATTTAATTCTATATGCAACTTCGCATTAATACACTCACGGTAGAATTGGAGTAATTTGTATAATATGCACAAAATAATTAAATATACTGAAAATAAAGATAATAGTAACCTCTATTATTGGGATCATTAACCGCCTAAAATTAAATAACCCAATTTATGAAAGTATGAACTATTTTTCCTTTCCACCTGACGAGTGAGTCCTTAACTTTTTAGAAACATTTCCTAGATAAAAAATAAAATAAAATAAAACATAAAACGAGCTTTGCCTTAATTTATTTAACACTTTGTCATTCCACAATTATCCTTCCAATAAAGAGGATAAAAATTGTACTCTGGAAATCAGTTAACTTTATGTGGACACGGAGTAGGTTATTCAGTACCCGCAATACGGAGACGGACAAACTTGCAAGAGTAAGACTTCCCCTCTCGATAATGACGTTTATTTGGTAGTCCATAAATGATAAAAGACTCCACGCTTTCTTTCTATTTTTCTCTATTCTTTTATATTCATTTTTACTTTCACTTACTATATAGTAGAAAGAGAAAGTATTGCGATCGTGAAAATTTTCGAATTCCAGTTTTCAACGGAAATACACATTTTAGAGTCCCCTGTGTCCAAATAACCAAGTCCCGCAAAAAAGTCAGTTTGTGTGTGTTGTGTAACTCCCGGGCTGGAACGAAAAGTTCTATGAAACTGAAATTTTATATTTAAGACAAATATACGCTCGAGACGTTACAAAACCTTTTTCATCAAAATCAGCTTACCAGAAGAGCCACTTTATACCATGTATTTTACACCTTTATTTGATTTTCTTGAAAACGGTTACGACGATTTTGTTTAAACTCGCTATATCTATGTAAAATTTAATAGGCTTTAACATCTTGCAGGTTTAGTTCTGTTAAAAATAGTCTGACAGGGCTTAAATGCCGATATTTTAAATACCTTTAATTTTGTAGATTCTATAAAAATAACAATAATATGTTGTTAGCATTGATAAATAACAGCTAAATATGTATGTTGTAAGAATTAGAAAAATAACTATAGGGGAAAACTGAAAAAAAAAAAAAAAAATTAAAGCAAATTTTCTTTTTTGAACATAAGAACAGTAATATACATGTGTCATATAATATAATAGATTTTTTAATAAAACATGTTTCTATGGAAATTCCATTTAGTGTATTCTTTAATGGTTTCACTCATTTTGATCTCTTACTGTAATTGAGAATCGTGAAAGTCGTGTGTTGTCCACACCAAATTTTTTTATCCTACGATATATTTATTCGATCATTAATATTATTCAATAGCATAAATTTACTTCTTATTTGTTGAGAATGAATCATAATGGTAGCGAAAGGCTTGTATTTGTATATTTATCCGACGAAAGAATTGTAATATTATATAGATATAGTAAAGATAGAATATCCTAAAAATGGAGTAGACCCGAAACCTTTGATAAGATATTGCATATTATTTTAATATTAATAGTAATCAATAAAAATATTGACAATTGAAGAAAAAAATATCGTTTTTTATTTTTTTTTTTTTGTGTGTATGACATATTGTATATTACATTTTTGTATGTGTTGTTAACGTAAATGATAAATGATTATATTTTGTTGCAGTATATTATTTTTTATCACTATTGTTTAATTATATATTGATTGACTTATTTTTTATCATTGTAGTATGAAATTTGAATTAATTTATTAATGCAGGAATTTGTTACTATAAAAAGGAAGAGTATGGAATCACAACTATCTCATAGGCATTTCTGTATTTTCTATTGTAAGATATTAGTAATATATATTCCAGATGTTTACACTGTACAACATATGCATTGAATTTCTCAAATGTCAAAAAAATATAGTTTATATTTATTGTATACACTTTAAGATTGTAATAATCTTAATAATGTTTGGGAGATCACCAGTTGAACTGCAGGTTCGAACCCTCGTATGGCAGAACTATTTATTCTGTTATTTCTACCGTGGAACCATCTTGGTTTATGGAGACCTTCCTTGGGCATACCCAGCCTCTATAAAATGGGTAACCCCAGAGATGGCGGGGAGAAACTTGTCGGTTGAGTGTGATCTAGGCCTAATCACCTCCTTGCACTGTCAATTGCCGTGAAACAGTAAGTGTGTGCTATACCCAAGACCCTTATAGGATTTATTGGTTTTTATTAATTTTCGTAAAAAATGTAATATAAACTATTTACCCACATAATCTCTAGGTTCGGTTAATTTTATGGATAAATTAACTTTATTTTAGAGTCACATGACGTAGACTGAAAAGATCTTAGACACCCGGATTCGATGAAAAATTGACTGCTTATTTCCTACCGACTAACATATACTATGGAGGGGGAGACGGGTGATAAATTTTCTTGCTCTTAATGACAATAAAAATTTTAAAAAATGGCTAATTGTGTACATATATCAAACCAGTGGCGGTCATCGGGGGGGAGGGGAGGGAGAATCCATAAAATTATTACCCCATAAAAATTAATGGATTATGGCTAATTTAAACTAATACCACATAGACTGAACATTTATTAAAACTAATGGTCGTTTAGTTCCTCGAGTTTCTTGGCACTTGATGACAAGTCTTGGCCTTCGCAACATCTCTGTCTCTGGCAGCCACCTTCCAGACCCCGATGCCGAGCATAGCTTTTGCGTTTCCTGTCACGCTATTGGACCATCGGAGCTTTGGCCTTCCTCTTCCCCTTATTCAGATATGAGAATATCTGCTCAAACAGTAGCCTACTTGGTATTTCTGTGTCTTCCGTTCGGGCCAACTTAGCCATGGCCAGCCCAACCTAGCCTTCCAGCACGCAGAACTTAGGCAACATCGGACTGTATACATCTCAAAGAGTTCCTGGCTGCTCCTTCTCCTACATTCCTAATCCATTGTATTTCCTCCGTGTATCCTACGAAAAACTTTGAGATACCAATGCTAGTTATTTTTGTAATATAGTTTTCGAGAAATTCATTCTCTCCTTCAAAACAAGAAAAATTACCATCACGAAATTGTCCCTGAATCTGTTGCTAATTGGTAGCATGAAAGATAGCACGTGTCTTATATCTTGTCTCGTAAAAAAAAAATAATTACTGACGGAAATTTATTACTTTTAATAATTAAATATTATTATTTTTATTTCTAGATTATTTTATTCAATAGTCAACTATACCCGTCCATAATTATTTTTAGTAGTGTATTTTAGGAGAAATAACATTTTCTAGAAAGCAATACAGTGTTCCTTTCGACCCCACCATTGCTTCTAATCACTCTGCCTCTGGAGCCGAGGACTGATCATGAACCCACTTCGCTCTTGGAGACAGGGCCTGCCAACCCGGCCGTAACTCGAGGGCACCGTAACGACGACGGGACAGGAGGAGGAGGTAAATATGCAAGGGAGAAGACTAACTAGATGTGGCTATCGGGGAGATGTAAATAGCGGAGGAGAATAAAGAAGACAAGGAGGCTCGTTAGTGAGTAGCCCGGACGTCAGCTCCCCTCGATGGCCGCCACGGCTGTTTATGTTAACTATCCCTGGCGCCGCCACCATCCTCCCTCCTACCTCCCACCGCCACCGCTACGAATACATTACGTCCGTCTCCGGGGTAGAGGAATGTACGCGGTCGGTGGAAGCCAAGCGCCGTCGGCCTCAACCCCACAATCACGGAGCCCACGTCGTGTGAAGGTGGGGTGGTCGAGAGTTGTGTCTAGGACAGGAGCGAGCTGAGAGTCATTGCAGTATCGGATAATTAGTTGAAACAATATTATATTGGACAGTCTGCAAAATAATGCAGATTAATAATTTCATTATGTTTTCTGCTAACGCGTTGGCATCATTTAGTTATTATCTGAATAAATTTGATATCCTTAGGACTGTATTCGGTTGTTAAGAAAATAATGCAGTATTTTGATTTTTAAAAAAACAACAAAAAAAAAAAAAAACATCGGTGTACAGCTGTTAACTCAACCAAAGTAGTCTCCCTACCATCAATCAGTAGCTTTTGAGGGCCTAACTTCGCCCTTTGCGACTCCCACATACCTCTTCCGCATATTCTCTGCTATGTTAAAGCACTTTTGAGAAGGGCAGTAAGGTTCTATTCAAAACTATGACAATCATTTGTAGTTTGGCCTATGGCAGGTTAAAATGTTTTTTCTCTACTTAAGTTAAGATAAGGATAATTTATGAATACCTGTCCCACTGTAACCTTTAGCATCATTTCACTAGTCACTGTTGAACAGATAAGTTACCTTGGGCATCATTTCACTAATCACTGTTGAACAGATAAGTTACCTTGGACATCATATTGACAAGCACCTTACTTGGAATCCTCACACGAGACTGAAAAGACAAGAAACTGCCCGCAGATACCGCTTACTACAACACTTACTCGACAAACGATTAAAACTCCCTTATTTACTACAAAAGACTCATTTACATAACCATTATCCGACCTATTTGGACCTATCGCATTGAGCTATAAGGGTCCACTAAACAAACAAACTCCTTCCGCATCCAATCCTTGCAATTTCTAAATTCTACAAAAAATCCTCAATGCTCGTTACTTTGTAACTTATAAACTCATCCATGGAGACCTAAATGTCCCATTGGTTGCTAAGCCCGCGATAGATAAAGCCGAAACCTCCTTTAATTCCAAACAACCTGCCCACTCTAACCCGCCAGTCCGTAACCTCTCAACTACACTATTCCCGATAATCCTACGAGGCGCCTGAAATGACGGTGGCCTCGAGACCTGCTTATAAAATAAACTTTGAAGTGCTACTACTGAGTATCTTCTTCACTTGTCTATCTATTCTTCCTTATTATTGTGAATCATCAAATGTACGTACATACAGTTGAAAAAAAAACAAACAATAAAATATGATTAAAAAAAAAACATGTCATCGAATATCGCGGTGTGGAATATAAACCATACCGCGCGGCCAAGAGCCTCCAAGGCCTGTCCCACCAGCCCGGGAATTTTGATAGAAACATGTGTTTTATTAAATAATATATTATATTATTATCTACAACAATAATTTAGTTTTATAGTTTTTTCATCACTTTCCATTATAAAATAAAACGTTTTCTAAAATGTTTAGCTTTCCAACGGTGTATTAATGTTCTTATGTCCAAAAACACAAAAATTGCATCAAAAATATTTTATTTTTATTTTTTATCCATTGATTGGACATAAAATCCGTTCAACTTACATATTAGCCAGTTTTTATCAATACTCATTAGATGATATGTTTCATTTTTTCGATTCTACAAAATTAAAGGTACTTTAAAGATAGAGAAATTAACATACCGAAATTTAAGTCCGGTCAGACCATTTCAATAATAATTAAACTTTTTTTTAGGTTTTTATTTTTTTAAACGTTTTTGAGAAATCGTACAAAGGCATTCTGGTAAGCAGATTTTGATGAAAAACTTGCTATAAACATCTAGGGCGTATAGTTACCTTTATTATGATATCTGTGTTTCGCAAGACTTTTTGTTTTCGCTTTAGACTTACCACACACAGACTGAAATGTTTGTGGGTATTGTTCATTTGGACTCAAGGTACCCTAAGACGTGTATTTCCGTTAAAAACTCAAATTGGTAAATTTTCACGATCGCAATACTTTCCCTTAATATATATCTTATATATGTCAGGGAAAGTAAAAATATAGACAAAAGATAAATTGATATCATGTCTTTTTTTGTTCATTTACGTCAGTAATATTACATTTTATCCCATAAAGAACAATGGTAATAGTGTTAAAGACGTCATTCACACAAAATTGTTAAACTCTTTATAAAATTCATATATGTAGTAATGCTTTCCTCATACCTCCCTTATGAACTACCTTCCTTGTATGAAAAAATAAAAATTCGAAAATTTTGCTTAACAAGACGCTAATCCAACCTGCAGTAAAAATTTAAAACACAGAGAAAACTAGATGACGTCAATTGCAACTTATATATAATGAAAGGGAAAGTAAAAGGAATATGACTTCAAATTTACATTTCAAGGTTAATTGTTTTCATAGTAAGTACCTGTTGCGTCTCTTATTTCAGAAAATGATCCATATGCAAAGAGCTTTTTTAAATCATTTAATTTTATTCAATTATTCTCCTAAAAATATTTTGAGTTGTTCTATCATTTTCGAGTTTATTTTTCTCTCAAATTCTATTTTTATATTATAAACTTAAAATTCAACTTTTTTAATAATGTTGAATTATAATAATAAAATTCAACATCATTAACAAATATTCTTTCTTAACAAACGGTTATACTAAAAGGTGATGCGGTTAGCTATAATCCTTAATCGCGAGAATTTTCACTGAGCACAATAGGCTAGGTAGCAACATCAATATAGTGTCTTTTAATAATAAGACCACATGTGTCCTTTATGCTTCATAAATGCTGAAGTTTAATATTAAAATTAAATTGATTTATTAATGAAATATCGAGCAACAAATTTTAATCTCTTCGTTAATCTTTAAATTTATGGTATTTAGAGTGTTTTTTTAAAAAGTAGAGAGCCCATAAATATTGGATTGTACGGAAAATAATGCAGGAGTTTGGCTAAAAAAGAAAAAGAGAAAAATTGACAACGGTTTCGTTTGATCAAAATATACTCCATTACAATTAATACATTTCTGCCAACGTGTTGGAAACTTGTTCATTCCCCCTAAAAGAATCTATCTTTAGGATTGATGAACTTCAAAAACTCGTTTTTTATTTCCCTTTGTCCATTTTGTTTTGCCCAATAAGTAGTGGTTTAGGTGCATAAAAAAAAAATTAAAATCCTTAGCCGAAGGGTCCGGAGAGTAGGACGGATATGGCAGATATCCAATCTCCAACTTCATGCAACAAAATGGGCACTTCCGATTACTCAACGATGGCTTCGTTAATGCCAATTTTTGATGTATTGCGTTAATATGGTTACAATACGATTCGAAATTGATGGTTTCTTAAGGATTTGTATTGTAGCTGCATTTTATCAAGTGAAGCCTAACGAACAGTTACCATCACCTTTTTTTGATGAGTTGGGAGCTTTGAAAAATGTTCTGCTGTTTTTTTTTTTTTGTCAAACCCCTATCTACAGCATCTACTTTTAAGTAACCACTTTACATCACAAGTAACAATTCTGGATGTGAAAATGGTTGTTTTTGTTTCAAAAACAATGCCCAGCACTAACTTAATAACGCTGTTTTTTTTGGCAGTAGCTTACTGTGTATGGAACGCAACTTTCAATTTTTTTTGTTTTTGCAATCACGTTGAGACTTATCATCAACGATTGATTTAGTAAGGTAATGTTTCCCTGCGAATTCTCGAACAGTTGTTCAAGCGTTTTGTTCTACCAAAGCATGCATAACATCGCTATCAATAGAGCAATTCCTTCTATGACTTTCTTTGTCCTTAAGGCTAAAGACCCCCACCCGAATGTTGTTGAGAGCAGAGCTAAAACTGGGGTCTAAGCTGAAACCCTAAAGTCTAGCACAAACTTCATTACGTTGCTTTTCGGCGGCCGTTTGATGCGCATGAAACCCAACTTTCAAGCTTTTTTATTGTTGCAATTGCATTGAGGCATTCGGTAGTTGATTTCTTTAGATTGTTTCTCAGCAAGTTCCTCGGCTTTTCTTGTTCTGGAGTTTTCTTCCAATTAAGAACACAGTACATCGTCATGAAGAGAGGAAGTCCTTTTCACCATCTTCTTTTACTTTCCAGGCTGAAGACATCCTCCAGAAAATTTGTTGACCGCCGTTCAACAGTGCAAATGCTAATACTGCTAACGCCCAGCCTTGATTGATTTTTCCCGTTCCGGCCGAGTTATAACCCGTAAAAAAAAATATACGAATATGACGCGTTGACATCTTAGTAACTGAATGTTTTCTAAGCAAAGAAATGTAACTAAAGTAAACAAATATTATTGTTTGGAAGAGGGTTAATAATTGTTGACATTCATACACATGAATAATCCAGTAAACGTTTGTTATATAGAGCCGTATTTTATAGAAAACTCAAAATCCTGAATTATTTTCGGGACAGCTCAATTTCATAATATCGCTGTTAAAATTTATTTGAGTGGAAAAAATATTAAATCTATGTTGTAGTTATTTTAAAAGTATTTTGAACTATTTATCAAACATTTTGTGATAAACATTATAGGCCTTTTGATTTTGATATTAATATATAAAAAAAAAGTTTTAAAATTAGTTGTCTGTTTTTCTCCCTTCTTTCTTCTCCCACAAAATCCTACGCCAACGGGAAATTTCAGGGCGTTTAACCAGTTAGCACGTGAAGACATGAACAATTTACATCAAGTTTTAACTCTCTCTTTTTTCAAATCTTGCGCTACTCTACATAAATATTTCTAAAATGTAATATTTTTGTGCGTGCAAATGGAATGCTGTTTAGTAAACGCACCTGCTGTCAGTCGCCCAACGTAATGCAAGGATATGTAAATAAAACAGGCGTACTTGAATGAATTTTGATCTTTGCTAATATTGAGTACGAGCTCACAAAGTTCTATACTGCTAGCGTAAAAAAAAAATACATGCTTACAAGTGATAAAACATTTCGGAAGTCCTTACTTATTTCTATTGATGAAACTTTATAACTTTGCTGTTATAATTATTTAAAAATTTAACATTTAGCATGTAAAAGTGGGATCCAAAGAAGAAACTACAACGTCTGCTACCTGTCAGACTTACCGCATCAATGACAACCTTCAATAAAAATTTCTTTATGCACTACAGTATTTTTCTATTGTGGTTTGTATTACTTCTGTAATTTATCAAGTGTAATGTATCTTAACATATTGTCACTGGATACCAATTAACTACAGAGCATGGCACGTGAGGCCTTGCATACTTAAAGCTGTCGCATGAGCCTTGTTTTATAGCCCCTGCCCGGTGACTTAAATGGAACTTGACTGTGTTAGTCGTGACTGGGGAATATTCACTATCCTGCGCCTCCCCATTTCGTGCATTCTGTCCTATCCCCCAGCCGCTATTTTGTACTCGCCTTGGAAAAACGAAAATTTCTAAGGTTCTTAAATCTCCTTTCTATATACGGAAGGATGCATTGGATATTGTGCAGTATGGAACACTACAGAAGTCATGGATTTAGATACGACATATGACTCTGTTGTGGAGAGTACAAGAAGGATTGACGGGTCTTCTCTAGTCATCAAGAGCTTAAATTATATAAATTGAAATTCCTATATATATAACTAGAATATATATATATATATATATATATATATATATATACTATAATTTTATTAATAAATTGAACAGCACGACTCTGCCATGTTTTCCACCATTTCATTTCAAAAGCCATACTCGTAGATAAGGTTGTTTTACTGGTAGTTATGTCTTTATATTCTGATTGGATATTTTTTTTATTTTTATATGAGCAGCTTTCAAAATTATTTCTGCAACTGTACCACGACTCTTAATTGAATAGATAGATCGATTTTTTTTAAATTTTCTTTTCTTTGCTTTTAGGTGACTGAGTAACGAATTGGGTTATATCTATTGAAGGGTGTAAAAAAGATTAATATACGATTTTTGTTCTAACATTCAGTTCATTATCTGTTGAATATACTCCCAAAGTCACCAGCTCCCTCACACTGAGAGGTTCCTTTCAAATTTCATATAATTACTCCTAAAAAAGTCAACTACTATTTATCAGATTGCATAGAGCAAATATATTAATTTATGTATATGATAGATAAAGGAAATATCAATGATACATATATACTCATTTACAGTAATTATACTCATTCACATCTTTGTAAAAAATGACGAATTGTAAAAATGTTGGTCTCCCGGGTAGACATATTATATTGGCTATTTTAAGTAGATTATTCATTATTCTTAAGGAACTTAGTCCCAGATTAAACTTTTTTTTTAGATTAATGAATGAATCAACAAAAGAATCATAAAAGAAAAAGATAGTAAGTAAGTTTAAAAGAAAAATTAATGATTTGGAAGGGATAAAGTATAAAGACGTACGGTTAACATCCCCACCTTAAGATCAACAACCAGACTTGGTTCACGCACTTATCTAATAGTCTAGACATCCACCACCAATATACACGCGTGTGTATCCAATTCTTCTTGGTGAACTATTTCCGCAATATTTTTATAATATCTCTATCTATTTTCTATATATTTCAAAAATTTATACATTTTTTCACTATTATTTTCTTTATCTAGCGTGACAATTTAATTTTATTACTATTTCTTATTGATATATTGTTATTATTCACTATTCTGTTAAAAAAAAACCTATATAGCTAGATTAAAAATAAATTATTACACTATGCTTTATTTTACAGCTGTTTACAGGCAACTAACTGATATGTATAGCGATAAATTAGTAATAGGAAAATGCTCTATCACTGCTAAGTTCAAAGCTTTATATCTCTACTACTTCTGAACCGATTTCACTTTTTTTTTTTTTTGTTACGTTCGAGGTGGTATTCTTCATTCTAAAATTTTTCTATACATATTTGAGTTATGGGCGAATATATAAGTAATTTTTTTTTTTTTTTTGTAAATTGTTTTCATTTTTTTGTATCATTTGTATTCGTAAATTCGTACAGTGAACCGATGGATTTTTTTTATTTGGTGTTCGGGTTCTATCTACCTTCAAATGTAAGGTCTCAAATTTTTAGGAAAGGTTATTTTATATTTTCGTCGAATACAAAAGTTTATTATTACCATGATTAAATTATAAGTATTTATATTAGACTTCTGTACTATTTCCTTTTCTTATCTTATAATTTTGGAGGAAATAAATAATCAAAATAAGCTCATAGGAGCTGATGACCTATGGATTTAACCCCAAAATAAGATAAGATGTTTGCACTTTTTTAAAAATATTTCTCGACACCTTATGGTGTTCTCTCACTGTTTTAAATATTCTTCGAGAAGAGACTGAGAAAATGAATATGTAAAAGGGGTGTTAAGTTTGACTATAAGTGAGCGATGAAGACTAAGCGGGCAAACAGAGCTAATTAAGCCGGGAGATGATGACGGAGTGACAGGAGCTAATTGAGAGAGCGGTGCGGGGTAGATCCGGGGGATTCGACTCCGTCACGACCCGCCCTATCTCCTCGACACAAGTTTTTACTTAAACAATACGTGTTTGAGGGCCTCTTCCTCCGCTCCTAGCCCCGTGTCCTCCGCACCCCGCCTGCCAGTCACGGCCCGGCTTAACGTGTCCTCTCCTAGACCGCTTCTATTCCTGAGTCAATCAGCTCCACCGGGCTACAACATCGCAAGGATGACGTTCCCAGCTCTCCTATCCGGTCAGGTGAATATACCTCCCTTCAGACAGGTTTCTAATTTCGCACCACTGTTCTTTGAAATAGTAACGAAATAATGTATGCATACCTTGAATTTTTTAAATCCAGATTATTTTTAAATACCACCAAGGGCAGATGTTACGAACCTAATTTTCGATTATAATAACCCAATTCAAATAGATTTTACCAAATAGCCATCTTAGTTTTAGGTTCTCCGGTTGTCCTTCTACTGTTGACGATAACCATATTCAAACATTGTTCACAGATAACCTAAGACCCGGAATATCGCAGAATATAATTGATTGAAAATATTTATAAGAGTCTGAATTCTTTTACTGAAATCAACAGCAAAAATAAGTCTAAGAGCTTATTTTACAGCCCAATATTTTCACATTAAGTATATTTTTATCTTCACTTACCCATATATGATAACGGGAAAAAAATTTATATTTACACCTCAGTGAGGCAAAATAAATAAAATAATAAAGATCTTATAATGGGTGAATTTCGTACTTCTTGAGATTTATAATTTTTTTCAATTTTTAAGCTTATCACTTTCATATTTCATGACGTTTGAAGGAATGTTTGCCACATGAGGAAAACCCCTGTATATTACCCCTTCATTATCTCCGCAACCATTCGCTTTAACAAAAATATTGATAAGATCATTTTTGAAGATTTTTTTAAGGACTTTAATTTTGTAAAGAATAATGTTATCGATAAAGATAATACTTTTTGAGATATTCACAAAAAAATAGAAACATTTTATTTTTATTTGTTTACTCTCCCCCTCCCCTCTACAAAACCCGACGGAAAACTCTTGGACTTTTTACTACTTAATAAGAGAAGGGTACCGAACAATTTCTGAAAGGTTTCAGATTATTTTTTTTCAATGTTCGGGTTTCACTTTTTTTTTTTTTTTTTTACTATAAATTGAAATATTGAAAAACACTACTTATTGTACAATCCAACATATTATGTATGTTTTTTCAGACCTAAAACAATTTAACAGTGGAATATTGATTTTATACATAAATCTGTGAATAGATAATTTATAAACAATTTAAATTAATAAATATTTGTTTATAATTTAAATCAATATTATATTTACTTTCAGAAGATTCATGTTCGAGGTATAAGATTTGGTTTGGATGAATGAAGACGACGAGAGAGGGCAGCTCTGGTGGTTGGCTATGCTAAAGAGCCCCCTGACCCAGGTTAGATAATATACTTGCAAATTACAGGGTCCTAGCACCTCCTAACACGTGTACCCCCCTCAATACATTAATGCATAAATGTATTATATCTATGTAAAACATTTTGATAATCCTCTACTCTCCTGCCCTTCCTCTCCCTAATTTATACCAAAAGGCCAGCAAACTACACGATTTGTTTCACAGTTTACCTTCCGTCATCTATCATTGTCAGGGAAGGCTACACAACCCGTCTTGGCTTGAAATAAAAGGGTTCAACGTCATAAAAACAGTCATTTCGGATATTGACGAATAATTAATTAGACCGTATTATTTAACAATAATATTGCGTATTATTTAAAATATTTTAAATACGCTCATTGTTTAAAGCCCTAATAAATAAATAAAAATAAATAATTTCTTAACCTATATATGAAATAATCGAAGGTGGAAATTGGAGTGGAAACAGACCAATTATTAAACATATACATTAAAACGAGTCAACATTTCGGAGGGCTTCCACATCTTCAGGACTCACTAAAATACAATAACAAATTATCACTTAACATTAATAAAATATTTTTTTTATATATTAATTAAACATCATTATTAAATATATATACATACATAAATTAAAATTTAGTCAATAATTTTTGTCATAAAAAAATTTACTGAAAAATGTATTAAAAATTTACACAAAGGTAACCACCCAACTAAATTATAGTAAAAAATGGATACAATTTTAATTGGTACACGGCTTTCAGGTAAATATATATTTATGTAATATTGTTATATGTTTATTTTAAAATGATTTTTAATTAGTATATAAAAAAATTTAGTAATGTTAAATGATGATTTGTTAATATATTTTAGGGAGTCCTGAAGATGGGTATGGCCCCCGAAACGTTGACTAGTGATTACTGTTTATGTTTAATAAACTTTTAATGGAAGATTTAGGAACCATCTAATTATTTATTAGAATATTTCAGTTTTTCAGACGTTTCGGCTCAAACTTATAAAGCAAAATTAATATATTCTATAACGACTAACTCCCGTTCATTTCTAACTACAATATTTCCAAAAGTCGACTATACATCCTCAATATAAATAAAATATATATAGTAAGGAAAAGTATTGCGATCGAAAAAGCTTCGCAAGCCTAATTTTTACAGAAAAAAAACACGTTTTTGGGTCAAGATAGAACGTTATTTTTTATAAAATAGAAATTTCATATTTTAGAAGCGTAAATGCTCGATATGATACTAAAAAATAATTTCAACAAAATCGGCCTACACAAATTGCCACTTTATAATTTACATTTGTAAATATTTACGATTTGAAAAAAAAAAAGGCTGGAAGGATTTTGATTAATTTCGTTATGTCGCAGTAAAATAGAATGTGCTTCAATATTATACTAGTTTCATTCTGATTGAAATAGTGTGACACGTCTTAAATACAGCCATTTTAAATTTTATTTCTTTGAATTACATTTAATTTTGTATATTCCATAAAATTATCGATTTTAACATGTTAGCATTGTTAAGCAAGGAGTAAATATACAAGTTGAACGAATTTGAGGGATCACTTGTAGCTGGGTGGCTAGCATAACAGCCTCATATGCCAAAGGTCAGGGGTTCAATCCCGCAGGTGGTCCTAGGATTTTTTAATGGGAGTAAAAAATTCTTAGTTATGCCGTCCTTCGGAGGGGACGTTAAAAGGTGGTCCCGAGCCTGTGCGATGTCAGGTACTCATTAAAGATCCCTATCCTAATAAAACCTGGATAGGCAAAATCTAGGACTCCCACTGTAGCATCGTCCGATAAGCCATAGTAGCATAAAGTGACGTTAAATAAATAAACAAACAAACGAATTTGATAACCAAATAAAGAAAAAGATGTTTTGTTTTTTAAATAAATATGGTAATAGAGGTGTATAATATATAGTTAGAAAGTTAAAGAGTTTTTTTTTTTTAAACGTAATCTTATCTACGAAATAAGAAATAAAATTAAGTGATTGTTGCCGATAGTAATTTCTATTGTTAGATAACTTAATCTGAAATATATGTTTCCATCGAAATTCTGTGTAATTATTTAATATTTTTTTCAACTCTGACTTCAATAAAAAATTCTTAAATTGATTCAACGTTAATAATCTTGTTATGGATTTTATATTTATAAATATGCATTTACCTAAAAAGGGTCATTAGTCATTTAGTTATTGCTTACACATTGATACCTATATGTGAAATATACAATATAACTGTTTAAACGAATTTGTGGATGATTTTATACGATATCAATTAATCCTTGTTGTATGACAGTGCCATTTAACTATGTTAATTGTTGTTACATAAGAATTTTTTTAATGAATAATTGTATTTTTAGGTAATTTTTAAATATAACAAGTGATACATATGTTTCACTTAACAATCTTTTTGTTTCTTTCTTCTCTTCAACTTTTCAGCATTTTGCTATTATCAAGGATCCTTTACTCTGTCCTGTCTATTGCATACATAGAACTATGTATACATAGTCACATAATAAAAAATATATACTTTAGGATTAAACCCGTCTTGTCAGCTTATCATCTACTGTTACTAGACAGGACAAATTAAAGGATCCTTGAAAATGGCATAAGGGTAAAACGTTGGAGAGAAAATATAAATAAAAATTTTCTCATCATTGTCCTAAGTTTTCTTTTGGTTCAATATTTGTGCTATAAATATATATATATATATATATATATATATATATATATATATATATATATATATATATATATATATATATATATATATATATATATTTGGCGGCTAATAATTATGAAGACACAGCTGATGAAGCGGTGAAAGAATATACATATATATATATATATATATATATAACATGGATATGCATGGTAGGTAACGCATTTATTAAAAATAATTTATTAAAATGTTGACATTAGATGTAGAAAAAAAAAATTTAGAAATGCCATAAACCTTATATTGCTAACAGATGCTTGAAAATGGCCTTAGGGGTCGAAATGTTGTGATATCTAAAAATTGAATAAATGAAAAAAATGTATCAAACACTTCTTATGTAGAGCGGCCAAATATATATCGCAGAAATAAAAAGATTGTTGAGTGAAACATATGTATCACTTTTTTTATTTAAAAAGAACCTAAATATATTTATTTTTTATTTACTGTATTTCATATTACATCAAGTAAATATGCTGCAGGACAAATTGCCTATTGGTAGCATTCCAAAAGTAAGCAAGGATTAAAAATATTGGATTATAGAGGGAATGAAGTATGTCTTGAAAGGAGTAATTTTTCAAAAATAATTTATAATTGTGATGAGTATAGCTGTTTCAACAGCACAGTCCTATTTATTCATAGTTATATCCAATAGTATAACTTACGAGATACTAGAATATAAATTAATGCTAAAAAAATTGTTAGAAAGAAAAAGAACAAGGTTCGAACACCAAAAGCTCACACCCTTGTGGGTATTCTGTACACCTTGACTGACCGATAGCCACACCGTGAAGAGAAAAAAACTCGAGAGTAGGATGTCAGTTGTGACCCTGACTCGTGGTATAAAGCTATTTTTTGAGACCACCCCAGATTATTATTGGCCATAGGAGATTCCATTGAGAGAGAAGAGGTGAATGGGCAGGTAAGCCGAGCTCACGCCTACCTGGCTGCCTGGGATTAGGGCAACCATTGTTGTACACACGTAGCCATCCCTACAATAACATATCTGCCACTCCACTGAGTGGAATTTGTCCCATGGAAGGGCCTTTGTCTGCAAGTACACAACGGAAAGGCAAAGAAACCTTGCTGGAAAAGTTTGGATAGGGGATAACACACACTGGATGCCAGCCTTTCTGATGAATCACACCTCTCTAGACAACTCACGGGATAAAGAACTGCCCCTTTGAAGTCGAGGCAGGTGTGCTTAGAGGATTGGAACATGTTTCACATCGGGCCGAAAAAGCTAATTATTTCGTTCCTGGAAAGTCCGTATTCTGCTGAATATGACTTCTATGGTACGTTTAGTCAGGTACATGAATTTTGTACTTGAAAATTTTTTAAAAATAATTTTCACTCATACCAACAAGAAATATTAATAATTTGCATGTAGTATATAGGAAGAAAATAAGTACAACGAATCATGTGCGACGAAGTATGCGGATTTTAAAAAAATATTGAAGGATTAGATTTGGTATGTGATAATGTTGTAGTCATGTATAATTGTTCATAGATTTTATTTTATTTTAGACTCACCATAATGCCGTACGGACTTACGGAGTAGAGATATCTACTAAACTATCGAATCCTTCTCGTATCCAATCCATAATACCTTCGTATAATCATTAAAGCTCCTTACTTGGTGACGAATAAACTCATCTATAAAGACCATAATGTTCCATACGTTACTTACTTAGTACCATTAAAAACTCCATTACCATTCAAACCCACTAGCATCGATCGTATCATCCTCTTCGATTCTTGATAATAATCTGAAAAGAAGATGGCCCTGAGGCCTTCTAGTTTAGAATATTTTTAGAGTGCTGCTAGCGTATCGGTAGAGTTTACTAGGTCCATCACATTAACTATATATATATATATATAATATATATATATATATATATATATATATATATATATATATATATATATATATATATATATAATACAATTTTAAATATCAATAAGTATGTTACAAAACAAAAATATATACAATTTTCTTTTTTAC
This sequence comes from Piezodorus guildinii, assembly GCA_023052935.1. Classification (NCBI taxonomy): domain Eukaryota; kingdom Metazoa; phylum Arthropoda; class Insecta; order Hemiptera; family Pentatomidae; genus Piezodorus; species Piezodorus guildinii. The sequence goes on along the minus strand of CM041292.1, from coordinate 85,443,890 downwards.
AATAATTTATTCGAAATTAATCGTTTTCATAGCTGAAACTGGGCTAGCTGTTTTTACATACTATTTCTTATAACTAACCAATCGGATTGCAATCTGAACTGATTACAGCGGGAGCGATTATAATTTTAAGAATCAAAATTTTTTAGAGACAGTAGTTCAGTAATTTATCCAATGAAACATAGTAGCAATGCAACTAGCACCTATCCTCTTAATTAGAATATAATTCAGTGTTTCACTTTGAAATGTTAACAAATTTTAATAGAATAGGGAAAATATTGTTTAGTTTCAGTGTTCCCTTTCTTTTTTTTTTTTTTTTTTTTTTGAGTAGTCCTAAAGATAAAATATAATTGATTTAAATTTAAAAAATCAGCATTGAAGAATGGTGTAAAAACTGGAGAATCAAAATAAATCCCATCAAATCACCTTCACTCTACGTCGTAAGCCTATGACTTCTGCCCCACCGTATCCTTTAACAATATCCTACTTACTCCTGTTGAACAGATTCGGTACTTAGGACTCCACCTCGACAAACGCCTAACATGGAATCCTCATACTAGACTGAAACGACAGGAAACTGCTCGTAGATACAGATTACTACAACACTTACTTGACAAACGCTCAAAACTTCCTACTTACTACAAAAAACTCATTTATATCACAATTATCAGCCTATTTGGACCTATGGCATTGAGCTATGGGGGTCTACTAAACCATCGAATTCTCTCGCATCCAATCCTTGCAGTCCAAAATCCTTCGTAAATCCTCATGCTCCTTACTTCGTACTAATAAAATCATCCATAAAGACCTAAATATCCCATTAGTTGAAGACTTGGCCGTTACAGATATACCTCTTTTCATTCCAAACTCCGTGCCCACTCAACCCGCTTATCCGTGACCTCTCCTCCATATCTATTCCCGACAACCCACCGAGGTGCCTTAAAAGAAGATGGCCAAGAGACCTTCTAACATAAGACATTGGAGTGCTACCAATGGGTAGTTTCTTCTCAGGACTATCATGTGTACTAATCATATATAAAGCCTATTTACTTGTTGTATTTATTTAATACAGTTGTAAATTTCTTTAAATAAATAAATAAAAAAAAAATTAAAAAAATAATCCCTTCATTAATTTTTAATCAATTTCACATCCATCCATAAAAAGAGTTGTGTTAGTTCTTAGTTTTATATATTATTCTGTTATCTGGAAATATTTATAGTTGTTCAAGATCGGTTGACTGTCACTTGAATATGTTTCATTTTGTGCAAGGTGTTCAAGAGGAAAATATTTGGGGCATTTATGAACTTTGAGAAATTTGACAGTCTTTGTTCTCTGTTCTAGTTTAGATGCTTGGTAAGAGTCCATCAGAGATGAAGGAAAAGCAAAACATAAAAGTTTCGTACAATTCATACAGGATTTTATAAAAATTATTCATCTTATTTTATACAAAAAAACAAAACAATGCGGTGTGTTAGTTTCGGTGGTTCTAAATTAAACAATATAAAAATGGTAAAAACTAATTATTGTGAAACCAAATTTTCGATCCTCGTTTGGGGTCTTCTGTATTGGGCTAAACATGGATAAGATAAAATATAAAGACTTGTACACGGAAATGAATGGTGTCATACAAAAATAAAATAAATAATCTGGATTTTTCCTCTAAAGATTAAATATGTTTATGTAATATTATTAAAGTGTAAGAATGTGATCTCATATGATTATTATTGTCTAATTGAGATTTTATGATATATTGAATACAAAATGTTCAAACATAAAAATAAATAAAATATTAATATCAATATGGTTATACAACGAATAGTTTTCAATATTTTTTTATAAACATTTATTGGCCTCCATAAGAACCATCTCATTCATATAAGTAGATACTCTTACAGTTTAATAGATCATGGAATAAAAAAACCTGTACCACTACAACCCATCAAGGGTCTTGGGCTTAGTACATGCAGAGATTCGCACTGTTCCTGGCCGAAGGCCATGCAATGAGGTGATTAGGCCTTGATCAGGCTCAGCCGCCAGTTTTTTCCTCAATTTTTTGTGCCCACTTTAAACAGACTGGGTGTGCCCCGCAGGGATACTCCAGGATCGTCCCTCCTTCCCCGCTCCTCGACTGAAAAAACAGAATAAATAATATTCTGTCATAACCGGGATTCGAACCCGGAGCACAGTAGACTAGCGCTCTACCTACTAGACCAAGCCACTCCCTAGATCATTGAATAAGTTGTTAATTAATTAGTTTGTAGTATGTTTGCAAATCTAATCAAATTCCAAAAAAATGGAAGGTGACGTTAATAAATGTTTTTCTTTGGGGGCTATTAACGCTATTTAAAATTTGCCGTAATGAATATGCTTTTCGAAAATGTCAAAAATAATATAATCTTTACTTCCTATAAGATTGAAAACAATATCACTGTATTCTATGTCTTACTTAACTCTCGACATACAGTTTAATTTAATGGAATACTGGAATCAGACAAATGTTTGTAATTTTAATTTTTTTTTTTTAAATAAATAAATAATTTTTAATGATAAAAAATCAACCTGTTTTAAAAAAAAATCTCATAATTTATTAAACAGGTGATGTTTATTTACATCTGTACAACATAAATAAAAAAATTGGCCAGCTAAATATTTTAAAAGCGAAACCTTATACCCATTATCAAAAAATTAAAACATTATACAAGAGGTTTTTTACTCAGGAAATCTGTTTCAGACATTTCAGAGATTGGCAACCCTTATGACGACCAGAACTATGAACATGACTCTAACTAATTCAATGAGAGCTCTACTATACTTAACACTATAGTACATAATGATAGAAACTCAGGCGTATAGCACAGCAAAGGAAGTTAGGGGCAAGATCTAAATCTCTGGGCTACCGGGATCTGCTACCTTGTTCCGGAGGATTCATAAGGACTCAGTGTATGTGATGGTCTCTGATTTTTAGTTCAAGAAAAGTAGAGATGAACTCTACTTTACTTCATACTCTGTATGAATAAAAATAGGGTCACTTAGACATATAGGGAATGAGAGGACTGATGACCACACAAGGAAGAGTTCCGCATAGTTACTTTCCTGAGTATAATAAGCTTCAGCTGTACGAACTGATCACGTTGGCTGTTGGCCATAACACCAAGCTCCTCTAAATGGAAATTGAGAATCAGCTGTACTTCAAGGATAACCCTGAGTGTTATCGAGAGTGACAGAACTATAGGCAGTATACTGTCAGCTTAATACTGTGTTCATTGATATGCAGCTTCTGGAAGATGGGTAATGACACTGCATATTATGTGATAAGTAATTGTAAAGAAGTAGCTAGGATATATATATAACCTTCCTACATTATCCTATACGGTATTTTATAACCTAAGCTCTGCAAATTTAGTTTAATTCGATTCACCAAGGAAACAGATTTGTACTAACAGGACATTTAAATTCGCACAATAAGCCTACAATAGAGTGCAAGACAGACCCGGGATTAAAATAATATATATATATATATTGGGTTGTGTCACATGAAATGTCCGTTTTCAAGGTAAAGGATTTTCATTAAAAATACGATATGAAAACAAGATAATTTTTACATTGTAACTAGTAATTAATTATGTTTCTTTTGTCTGTTGGTCAGACATATTATGTAATTCAATTGTATGAAACTAGCATTCCTAAGGGGTCCCAGACCCATAACAATTTTTTTTTTTTTCTATTCCATTCTATTCTATTCTTAAATTAAAATCTAAGCTGAAATAAACAACAGAAAATCAATTTATAATTTGATGCTTATTTGATGTCTTACAAATTAATCACACCAGATATGGATAATTATGAGAAATGGCCGTAGAAATCCACTAATTAAAACTAAAAACATACTGGATAAATAAGTGTTTTCTTTGAATGTAACTCATAATATTATAACAACCATGCTCATGATAAGAGGAGTATATTGAATGCTTATTTAAGATCACTTAAAGCTGTTTAATTACACTTAGTAATTAAAACTTAATCCAAGTGTAACCTATGTTAAAATTCATGAATTGCAACGTATAGAGAAATGAGAATAATTACGAGAATATGATAACTACTAACCGATTGTTAAGGAAATTTATATTAACGTCAATGTTTATAATATGCAAACACAGTATATTTTTCTGAATTACAAAAAAAATCAAAACCTAATAAATTATAAACACAAGTATAAAACAATGGGTAGTATTTATATTCAAGAGATTTTGATAAAATGTCTATTATGCAATTCATTATTATTATTACCTTTTCCTTCATCGCTTAAAAAAGTCATCCTCGAATCTTGTTTCTGAGGTTTAGTGAGGAATAACTGTGATCTGTTAAGGGTGGCTGAGCTCTCTAATTATCTTTTGCCACTTACTTTTTAAGCACTCAAGCTTTAAACATAAAGCTGGGCAGGACTTTTTACATGAGTAACAGTAGTGATATTTTGGTTGTGGTCAAATTTCAATCGCAATCTTGGCGTGTTAAAACCAACAAAGATGTTTAAGAGGAAAAAGCTTTCTACGAAACCGGCCTATAGGTAAATAGTTATGAAATTTGGCAATTAGCTCATGTATGAAAACTTTTACTTAACACATTATCTAAAATTGTTGTTATCAATATCTATCAATATTGTAAACAATATCTGTAAATATTGTAAACAATATCTATAAATATTGTAAACAATATCTATAAATATTGTAAACAATATCTATAAATATTGTAAACAATATCTATAAATATTGTAAACAATATCTATAATATTTTAAACAATATATATAAATATTGTAAACAATATATATAAATATTGTAAACAATATATATAAATATTGTAAACAATATATATAAATATTGTAAACAATATATATAAATATTGTAAACAATATATATAAATATTGTAAACAATATATATAAATATTGTAAACAATATATATAAATATGTAAACAATATATATAAATATTGTAAACAATATATATAAATATTGTAAACAATAGGGGTACTCACTACGTTTGCTATAGCATGCTATTTGTGCTATTGTGCTAAACCCATCAATTTTATATAGGAAATAACTGTAGAAACTCAACGGGTTTAGCAAAATAACACAAATAGCATGCTATAGCAAACGTAGTGAGTACCCCTATTATATATAAATATTGTAAACAATATATATAAATATTGAAGCAAACTAAGAATTTCGACCTGGAGAAGTTAGTTAAGGGTGCAGTGAAATAAACACACAATTAAGTATAAACTTAACTTAATGGTGCCGACGTTTCGGCCTAAATCATAGGTCTTCTTCAGAGCGATTGAAGGAGTAATAGTCACAACAATGCATTGTTTCATTAATTGTTGTGACTCTCACTCCTTAACTATAATTTAGGTCGAAACGTCGGCACCATTAAGTTAAGTTTATACTTAATTGTGTCTTCATTTGACTGCACCCTCAACTAACTTCTCCCATATAAACAGTCAACCATTCTCACTTCACATAAGAACTTTGTCCATTAATAAGTAAAATATTCGACATAGTAATATTATTTCTATAACTTCTTATATCTATAACTTTCAACTGCCATAAATATCATTAAAAAAAACCGTTTTAACTTCTGACGGGTATTGGGCTCGGTACATATAGAGATCTGTACTGCATCTACACTAAAGGCAGTGCAATGAGGCGATTAGGCCAAGATCACTGTCAGCTACCGTTTTTGGGAATCCACTTTATAGAGGCTGGGTCTGCCCCAAGAGGGTCTCCATACCCCAGGATCATTCCACAGCTAAAATAACAGAAAAATAATATTCTGCTACAGCCAGTTTCCTTATTAAGTGTGGACCACACCAAATGATTCAGTTGAAAACTTGAATTCGAATATTTTCATGAATGCAATACTTTCATATTTTATATATAGGTAAGTGAATGTAAAAAGGATGATTATACAGAGAAAAACAGTCTGCATTTTATAATTATAAGTTCTAAAAGGTCGTTTACTCACTATTATAGCAAATCTTTTCTAGGGTCAAAATTACAATTAATTTGCCAAAGAAGGAATAGAGTTTACGTTTCCAAACAGCAATTTTATATTTATTTATTTTCTTTTTATTCGTATATATTACAATTTGTCATAATAGACAATAATAATAATGCTACAGGATCTCATTCATACAATATTTACAATATAAACAAAAGGAAAGTCAAATTACATAAAATAAAATAAAAATAAATAAACGCATAATCAAAATAAATAAACGTATAATCAAAATAAATAAACGTATAAGTTTATATTTATTAGAATATGTACTGAATTTAATTCGGTGTGGTTGAGTAAGGTTATTATAACAGAGATTAAACACAAAAAAGTATGAGATAACATAAGCGAGAGATTTCTATTGAAAGAACTCTGCTTATTGTTACATGAAGAATCCCACATAGCTATTCTTGAAAATAATTATAGATATATACAAAATATAAGTTCACCATTCGCATTATTTTATCGCATGTAATGTCCCTCCTAAGAAAGGATAGATATATCACATTTATATCTAATATTAGTCTGAATTATTTTATTTTAAATATTTACATTTCTATGAAGACAATTAAATTATCTTTATAATGGAGTATCTGGGATGTTCAGGAAGTTTTTGATATTTCGATTTATTCAATAACGAAACAACATAAATCCAGAGACTATAGCAGTTTTTGCATGTATGTTATTAATAAAATAATACAACAAAGTTCGGAACACTATACCTTTGTTAATACTGGTCGAGTTTCCTTCTTTATTAGGCCAAGACAGAAATATTTTTACTTTCATTTACCTATATATGAAATATAGAGTAAGGTAAAGTATTGCGATCTTGAAAATATTCTGATTCCAGTTCTCAACGGAAATACACGTTTTAGCCCCGCAAAAAGGCGTGCGTGGTAACTATAAATCCAGCACAAACAGGAATAAATTTACGAAACTTAAATTTCATATTTGAACCAACTATACTCCCGAGATGTTATTTCAACGTATTCACTAAAATCGGCTGACCGGAAATGCTACTTACTATCCGATGCATTTTGCAATTTTTTTACGACTTACTCATAAAAGGGCCCAAACGATTTTGATTAAACTCACTATAACGATGTAAAAATTGACCATATAGGATTTAGTGTCAAGTCTTGACGGTCACTTCTATATATAAAAAAAAAAAAAAAAAAAAAAAAAATCTATAAAATTAAATGGGCTCTAACATGTTAAGTTTTCTTCTTATTGAAATTGTCTGATATGGCTTAAAAGACAAATTTGTGTATTTTCTACCTTTAAAGTACCTTTAATTTAGTACATTTCAGAAGATTAACCATAACACCCTACTAGGATTGATAAAGAATGGCTAAATATGGTATACAAGTTGAACGAATATAATGACCAACTAAAGGAGAAAAGAGCAAACATATTTTTTAATGTAACTTTTTTTTTTAATAATAAGAACAGTAATCTAGACGTATAATATACCATTAGAAAGAGAAGGAATTAAAACAAATTATGTTATACAGATAGTTGTAAAAGGTAACGGAAAATGAAAAATAGGACATAAACTTATTACTGATAATCATATGTAAGAATTTAATTTAGGTATATTTTTTAATCTAAATCATATGTTTCCAACGAAACACTTTCGAAAAACAAAACTTTTTTCAACTAAGTTTATTTAATAATTTTTATATTGATTTTAACCATCGAGGTAAGTGAAAGTCGTGAGTTGACCGCACCAGATTTTCTTTATAATATTTATTTAAAGGAAATGGCGGTGGTTTGTGCCAAATCAGCAACATGAGAAGGAATTAGTTCATCATGTGTGATTTAAATCTTGACAAAATAAGGAGCATTCAGGAATTTACTAAGGATTTTGGATTGAATACTTTCATAGGGGAATAATTCGATGGTTTATTAGCTATATTCGGTAATTCCATATTGGCCTTAAAATAGTCATGTATATAAGCCATTTTACAATCCATAATCAATAAAAACACTACATTTCTATAGAATGTTTTCATCGTAGTTGAAATCATACAGTCTTAAAAATGAATCAGGATGTCGAAATCATTCAATGTGACAAGTAAATAAGGTTTAAAAAATACATCCCAAATGGATTCAGCCACAACAAGCATATGAAACGGCTTATAGCGTGTAAGTCATGAATGTCAGTGTTTTATTTCCATAAATTGGCTACAGAAGGATGAATCTTAATTCTGGTGTTATAAACTTTTATTTCTCACATTGTTACTGAAGTATATGATTATGCATTACCTTTAAAGTCAAGTAGTTACTTTCCTTGATTGAATATACAATTCCAAGGATTTAAATTTCATAACTGTATAAATAGTAGCAATGCACTTGGTTTTTCATTATGCTCATATCAACATTTTATCATCTTGGTTTATGTGAATTAAACTATCTTTCAGAAGACAAACTATTACAAAAGAGTGTTAATCTTTCAACTTCTCCATTGCTAACTTTTTTACCTTTTTACTTCTTAGAGCCGTGGATTTTTATTTATAAACGGAAGGTATTGTCACTTAATTATAAATACTTTCTTAAGTTATCCTTAAGCATAATAGGAGTAAAGTTATTTTCCTAGGTACAACATTCTAAAAAAATTAAATGATTTAAAAAAAAAATATAACAATCAATAAAATTAATTAATAATAATGTTCTTTAAAAGTTATAATTATTATGTATATCTCTATGGCTTTTAGAGGAAGTATTGATTTGAATTAAAAAAAAAGGTTTGCAATTATGTTTGCAAAAATTATGTTTGCAAACGCTTAATTAAAAGTAATTTCTCATAACTTTGTTTATTAGAAATGATTATTATTCTTGCCCATTAATTAAATTAAAATAATTATTTTACTTCCATCACTCAGTATTACCAATGTACCAATGTCTAAGTATAAATAGTTGATTGGAAATAAGTGCCAGTGCTAGAACTCCAATATACAAGCTTACAAGAGGTCTCGGGGATACTGCCGTTTCAACCTTCTAGGTTATGATGGAATTTGGAGAATGAGGTGATGAAATAAGGTCTAGAATAAATGGAATATTTAGGTTATTGTGTAAGGTACGGTAAGTGACATAATAAGGAGCATTATCTATTGTTCGGAGGACTTTGGATTGCATGCCTTGATGTTATAAAATTTGACTGTCCCCAAAAGATTATTAGGTGTAATAGGTCGTTACAGTAATGGAAAATAATAATTTTTGTGATATATCATTCTAAAAGCCTGAGAGGCATTTTTATTCCTATTTTTTTTTATTTTACAGAATGAACTACAGGCCAGAACGCAATTACAGGAGGTAAATTTTTACTAGTAATGTATTGCGTACCAACTTAATTTATGTAAACAATAAAAAAAAATTACAACAAAAGAATGAAATATTGAACAATTAATTATAAAAAATACACACAGACACACAAGCACACACACACACACACACACACACACACATATATATATATATATATATAAATATATATATATATATATATATATATATATATATATATATTATATATATATATATATATAATAATATATATATGTGTAAATATATACATAAATATAATTAAGTATCTGAAGAAAAATAAACAAAAAAAAACATGGCATTCTAGAAAGATGGAGTTTTAATTATATTTATAATAATATCTCTAAAATCTGTGTATTCCTATAACTATCACGTTCAACTGACTTCATGAGCATTATTTTACTGTAGTGGAGGTGACAAATGGGCTCATCATAACCTACACTTGCATCTTTGGTGTTTGAAATAGAATAAACTTTCAGTAACAGAACAGCCCGAGAGATAACTGACGGGTGTTAACAGCTGACAAAGATTGTTGGAGAGGTTGTCCTAACAGGAGCCGACCCCCGCTGTGTGAAATAATACGATTCTAATGGGGTCCAAGGAGCCCGCTTGCTAATGCAGCTCCACAATGGCTCGGGTTAAGCCTGAAAAATGTGTGCGGACGTCAACATTGAATTGTTCCCTGTAAACCGATTACATGGGCAGAGTCAACCAGACCCCAATGAAAAGGGGAGTTGTGACAGATAAAACAGCTGAAAAGAAAAAATGGCTGAGTTATAGGGATGGTTGAATAGTCTCGGCCTCATCGCTAAGCCTCTTATCGACAAACTGCTACTGCCCATATCAGCCAGAGGATTTAGCTCTAATCCAGGACTCTCTCGCCTACGCTTAGGATCCACTACTCACTAATTTTCATTCGCCATTCCAAATAAACTAATGCTAATAGCATTGTTTACATGGTCCTGCCCTAAAATTTGAGAAAAAGAATTGTTGGAAATCATGTGGCGTCTAATTCCAATATCTAAAAGATGCAACGTGCTTTGCGAATAAAGAGTATACGAATAAGAAATAGAGTAGGAAAAAATAAAATATGGTTCAGAAAAACAGAATGTAAGATATCAAGTATATTAAACCAAAAATAAATTAGTGCTGGTTAACACACGACTTTCATTTACCACCATTGTTAAAATCAATTTAAGGACTTTAAGGAGAAGAAAAATCTGGTGCTGGCAACACACACGACTTTCACTTACCACCGTTGTTAAAATCAATTAAAGAGTTTTAAAATACAGTTAGAGAAGAAAATGAGTGAAACTAATAAAGAATTAATTTAATTGTGAAACATGTGATTTATTAAAATTTTTATTATATTATTATCTAAAATAATCAGTTAGTTTTATCGGCTTTTCATCACTCTTTATTAATTTTTACAAGCTTGTGCATTTAGATAATATTTTTTCTAAAATCTTTAACTTTCCAATAGTATGTTGTTATGTTTGTTTATTCGTTTAACGTCACTTTATGCTACTATGGCTAATCGGAAGATGCTATAGTGGGAGTCCTAAATTTTGCCTATCCAGGTTTTATTAGGATAGGGATCTTTAACGAGTACCTGACATCGTACAGGCTCGAGACCACCTTTTAACGTCCCCTCCGAAGGACGGCATAACTAAGGATTTTTTACTCCCATTAAAAAATCCTAGGGCCACCCGCAGGTTTGAACCCACGACCTTTGGCATAGAAAGCTGTTATGCTAGCAACTACGCTATGGGTGACCCCCTCCAATAGTATGTTATACATGTATAATACTGTTCTTAAGTTAAAAAAAAAAAAAAAAATTGCATTAAAAAATTTTCAGTTTTCTACTTAAGTTACAAATCGGATTATTTCAACTTATATATTAACCTGTTTCTTATCAATGGTAGCAAGATGAAATGGTTATTTTTATTGAATCTGCAAAATTAAAGGTACACGTAGTTTTGAGGAAGAAATATAGGCATTGAAGCCCTGTCAGACTATTTTAATCCGAATGAACCTATATTTATTAAAGCCCATTAAATTTTACATCGATATGACGTGTTTAATCGTTTGAGCGTTTTTGAGAAAACCGTAAAAAGGTGCAAAATTTTAAAGTATTAAGTAGGCTCGTTTGGTTAGTTGATTTTGATGAAAATGCATACTCAGGCTTATAGTTGTTTTAAATATAAGATTTCAGTCTCAATCTTTTTCAATCAATCAATAAACCAAAAACAAAAAATACCCCTGCTCAAACTTTGAGGAGCTTACGTTTCAAGTGCGTGGAATCACGAAAACCGAGAACAAGAAAGAATTAACTTTTTGACAATACGAAAAAAGAATAATTGAAATTGTAAAGAAATAGCTGAGATATTGCGTTTTGAAATCTGCGGTAGTGATATTATCTTTGGAATTATTGCTTTTAATATAACTTAATTAATACCAATATAAACAGTTATGACCTAATATTGTTATTTGGAAATAATAAATCATCGTGTAATAATTTCAGCGTTTTATACTTTAGTTGGATATCGAATTCGTTCAAATTGAATATTTATTCGTTTTTTATCAGTGCTAACCAGATGCAATGGTTAATTTTATCCAATCTAAAAAATTAAAGATACCTCAGAGGAACCAAATGAACAAATTCGGCATTTAAGCCCTGTCAGACTATTTCAATCAAATGAAACGAACATGATATTGAGGGTGATTCAATTTTACATAAGTATAGCCAGTTTTGAGAAAATCCTTAAAATATGTAAAAACCATGGTATAAAGTAGCTCTTTTGGTTGGCCATTTCGATGAATAAGGCACATACACTTCTGAAATATGAAATTTCAGTTTTATATAAAAATTCGTTTTTGAGCTAGACTTAGACCATATACACAATAACACACACACACGCTATGAAAACTCGATTTAAAAATTTTCACTATCGGAATACTTTCCATACTATATACTTTATATATAAGTAGGTAAAGTACAATTAATCTAAATAAGTAAACGTATTAGAATTAAAATGTTTCTGTTTAAAGTCAAATATTAACGAATAATTAGTTATGCCTTATATATTGCGTATTCTTTAAAATATTTTAGAGAAAACTATTTTACTTTCACTTAAACTACATATAATAATAGGACAAAATAGATGAATATGAAATACTGCAATAACATAAGGAGAAAATCACAGAAATATTTTTCCGGATTACATTTTTTATTTTACCGCAAATCAAAATAGTAATAAAATATATAATACACCATTGGAAAGCTAAAGGATTTAGCTAGTATACAAATGATTTGTATGTTACATAGAGTGACAAAAAGAGAATACAATTAATAGATTGTTGTTGGTTATAATCTCTATTGTAATATATTTATGTATAATCGAAATACTAAATTTTCCTTAAACTGTAATTTTTTCCACCCTTAATCTTCATTAAAAATTTCTTAAATTGAATTAAACTTCGGAAGTTAGTGAAAGTCGTGCGTTGTACACACCAGATATTTTTCTCTTGAAATGATAAAAAAGAAAGTCAACGCCTACCAAATTTAGCAAGCATTCAGTTAACAATACGACGTTTTTTTATGGCAGCATACAACAACATTTTATCAATGTCATACTAACTAATAATTGAAGTATAAAACTTTTTTTTATTATATTTCACTATTTTAGTAATACAACTTATGTGTATCTGCATTGTAAATAATTGTGCTCTTCAATATCTGTTCACAATGGTTCCAAATGTAAATTGTAATTTTCACATTGTGTAAAAATGTCTAATAGCAATATCTTTTTACCACATTGGTATCTAAGTAGATTTAATAGTATGATTTTTTTACATTGGTTTTCATGAATAGATCAGAAAAGACATCAAGGAATTGTTTTAATTCAATAGAAGACGTAGTAGTTCAGTGATATTTTTGACATTGGTGATGATTGGTTGGTGAAAATAGAAGTTTTTTCTTTACTGTAGTAAGTAAAGAACAAACTTCGATAAGTTACAATTGGTCCGTAAAAACTTCAGGCATTTTATAAAATGTACTAATAACACTTATAATTTCATTCCAAATCCCATACATATGGATTTCAAGTGGGAAAGAATAAAATTAATTTCTTCAATTAGAAATTAATGAGAGAGTTTTGTGTTTTATCGTATATTATTTTTATTTTATAATCTATATTTATTTATATATATTAGAAATCATCGTCGCAATCAAATGTCATCTAAGGGCAAATGTTGGTCATAAGATATAATATTTTTAAAATATCCATATAGATCTCACATGTGGACAAGACGTCTCTTTTAAAAAATAATAAACTAGTAAAAAATAAATAAATAAGTGCCTAGTATTGAAAAAATCGAAACAAAAATATATATTCCCTTACTTCACTTGTTATTTTTTCTCTTTACGATTTTCAGCCTTGTTTGATAAACTTTTTATTTTGATCTAAAAGGTTTGACTACATAAATACATAGATTTTATGATGTAATTGTTACATATACTTCCATCTTTTTTTTCTCTAGAGGAAAAAAACAGAGCGGTAGTGAGGAAGAGCCTTATGTAACTGTAACGGACCTCGAACGATTTGCTTTTGAGAAGATGACAGCGATCGATCAAGGTAGATTGTGTAGAGCATTGTCCCACACAACAGGTTACCGTAGCTCACAGCCACCCATACAAAATCAGAAACAAAACGGGCAACCTGAAGGGGCAAGGGGGGGATGGCCTGGCTTGGGAGGAACAGCAGATCCCTTCCAAGTGCAGCTCCAGATTGCCTATGATTGGACATAGCTTTACGGGCTAACGGAGCGTAATTAACTACCTATTTAAAGATAGATTTTATGCAAGGGCGGCCTTGGATACCGTTGCCAATGGGGTCGTTACTACTCCGGAGCATTCAAATCACCCTGATGGATCACGCCTGGCAGATGGTATAACTGTTTCTACGCTAACGAGGGAGGCGTGCTTCTGCTAACTCATTCTACTAGCTAGATCGTGGTTCAACCAAAAAATAATATCCCTGTTCTCCCCAGTATCTTCCTATCCGAGAAAGACGATATTCACAACGTTCCTTGGTGCTCAACATTTCATAAGCATAAGCTACGTAAATTTTGGTTTAATTATAAATACCTTTTATTTTTGAATTGCTATTTTCAATAATGTACTTTTATTAAAGACCAAGAAAATAATTAGTTCTACGTTTCGTATACGATATAAGATATGTAGAATACGAATAATAAATTAGAGAAAATTCATTTTTTTTTTTTTGTATCGAAATTTGGCTTAAAAATAGCAGGACATCCGACGATTATTATAAGAAATCGACGTGGGCATCAGCCGACTAGTTTTAAAATGGCGACCGATTAAATATGTTTCATTCAATAGCTCAGTTATTTAAAAAAAAAAAAAAAATCAAATTTTACTTTTTTCTTGAATATTGAGAAAAATATGCAAACAGTTTTGGGATCAGTAAACCATCATTAATTATTATTATTATTCAACTAAGAAAAAAATATATAACTGTAATAACAAAAATTAACCAAAAATACGTAAATAACAACTATAATAAAAGGCCCACCGTCCAAATTTATGAATAACAATTTTTTCTTATTCTTGTCTTCCTTTCTAAAGCTCTTTGATTGAAATTTGCTATTTACGTCAGTTAATTGCTTCCTCAACTATTTAAATGTATATACCATAATACAATTATATGGAAATAATTAATCAGTGTGTTAAATAATAAACCAATTATATGAAGAATTTTTATATGCATTGTTTTGAAAATTGAATTAAACTATTTCACTAATAAAAATCTGTATTGGGTGTGTATAGTCGACTGTAGAAACTATTATAGGTGGAATAGTCAGGAATCAGTCATTTTTAAAAAGTTTTTAATTTTGCCAACGTTTCGGCTCAAGCTTGTGAGCCATCATCAGGGCATTACTGAGCCATGTCCAAGCATAAACTGACAGTTTATGCTTGGACATGGCTCAGTAATGCCCTGATGATGGCTCACAAGCTTGAGCCGAAACGTTGGCAAAATTAAAAACTTTTTAAAAATGACTGATTCCTGACTATTCCACCTATAATAAAAATCTGGTGCGGGCAACACAGGACTTCCATTTACCTCTGTGGTTAAAATCAATTAAAGAATTTTCAAATACAGTTAGAGATAAAAATTAGTGAAACTAATAAAGAATTAATTAAATTGAATTTCTATAGAATCATGTGTTTTATCAAAACATATATTCTATTACTAGCTGTGACCCGCAGCTTTGCTCGCGAATATTGCATTTCGTATTTATTTATTTGCGTTTATGGTAAGAGTGGCTATAATAAATATCAACTATTAGCTACTCTTAGTTATAATTTGAAGCCCGATCTCGACTTCTTCCGGTCAAATTTACAATAGCGAACCAGTGGAAGTAGTTATACCCATAATCACTTAATATGTAAAAATAATCGTCACAAACCGTTGGCAACCTAAATGTGAATTATTGATATTTGTCGGAAAAACCTTACACCTGAATCACTGGCGTTTTTTTAGATTTCCGAAATAATGTTCTATTGTGTTCTTGGAAATAACAGATTTTAGCCAATTGAAAAAAAGAAATAAATAAAAATAACAATTGAATATGTTTTCATAGGAACCTACACACGAAACAGATATGAAATGCAATATGCTTAAAAAGGTCGGTAACCTGTATGTAATGGCTAGTCTGGTGCCATTAAGATTTTTTAATGGGAGTAAAAAAACCTTGGTTAAGCCCTCCTTCGATGGGGACGTAAAATGGTGTTCCCAAGACTTTGCTATGTTATGAGCTCGTTAAACATCTGTACCTTAACTAAATTTGATAGGCAAAAATTATTTATCATACGATTAGCCATTGTAGTATGAAATTGACGTTATACGAATAGATAACAACAGCAATATGCTTAAAAATATTTGTTAAAAAATCTTTGTGCCTTTGCTAATACATATTAGATAAGACATGGTTATTTTTATAGAATCTAAAAAATTAGAGGTAGTTAAGAGGAAGAAAATATTGGCATTTAAATCCTGTCAAACCATTTAAATCAGAATAAAACCTGCATGATATTAAAACCAATTATATTTTACATCGATATAGCGAGTTTGATCAAAATCGTTACAGCCGTTTTTGAGAAAATAGTAAAAAGGTGCAAAATGCATAAAGGTATAAAGTTAGTTAACTAGTTGCTGTGACGTCTAGACCGTATAGTTTTTTTTTTAAATAAGATATTTGAGTTTTCTACGTATTTTCGTTTTCGCGCTAGCCTTGCCACATACGGACACAATAATACATACACAAAGACCTTTTTCGAGACTTGTATTTTAGACTCAGGGGATCCGAAAACGTGTATTTCCGTTGAAAACTGGAATTTAAAAATTTCCACGATCGCAATACTTTCCCTTACTACAGCATTTCCAAGTCAAATTCAACCTTTTCCATTTCAAATTCAATCTTTTTTTAATTCAATAAAATAATAAAAATCAAACTAACATGATTTTATGTTTTTATCGTTATTTTAATTACACATAATGTTTTTAAACCTTGTGGCTTGTTAAATGTTCCCAGGGGCCTTTTTACATATAATTAGTCACGATTATAATAATAAGTATAACCGATACTTTAATTTTTAGACATTTTCGATACAAGGTCTGGTAGTCGGATTAGCGGGGGTTCGTTTTATTTTAGTTTTATAATCGCGGGCGAAAATATTATCAATAGAGGTTTATTTTAACTTTATCTTATTTATTAGATAGTAGTCTCAGTAGATGCGTTCCCAAAAGTTCGTTACCGATTACACTATTAATTTTAATCGCGCTCGCTCAAATATGGGTTTATTATAACTTTTTCGTATTTATTGGATACTAGGCTCAGTGGCTGCGTTCCCAAAGGTACGTTACCGATTACACTATTAATTTCAATAGCGCTCGCTCAAATATGGGTTTATTATAACTTTTTTGTATTTATTGGATAGTAGACTCAGTAGATGTGTTCCCAAAGGTTCGTTACCGATTGCACTATTAATTTTAATCGCACTCGCTCTAATATGGGTTTATTATAACATTTTTTCGTATTTATTGGACAGTAGGCTCAGTAGCTGCGTTTCCAAAGGTTCTTTACCGATTACACTATTAATTTTAATCGCGCTCGCTCAAATATGGGTTTATTATAACTTTTTCGTATTTATTGGATAGTAGACTCAGTAGATGTGTTCCCAAAGGTTCGTTACTGATTGCACTATTAATTTTAATCGCACTCGCTCTAATATGGGTTTATTATAACTTTTTCGTATTTATTGGATACTAGGCTCAGTAGCTGCGTTTCCAAAGGTTCTTTACCGATTACAATATTAATTTTAATCGCGCTCGCTCAAGTAAAGGTTTATTTTAAAGTTTTCGTATTCATTGGATACAAGACTCAGTAGCTGCGTTCCCAAAGGTTCGTTACCGATTACACTAATAATTTTAATCGCGCTCGCTCAAATATGGCTTTATTATAATTTTTTCGTATTTATAGGATACTAGGCTCAGTAGCTGCGTTCCCAAAGGTTCGTTACCGATTACACTATTAATTTTAATCGCGCTCCTCAAAATTGGGTTTATTATAACTTTTTCGTATTTATTGGATACTAGGCTCAGTAGCTGCGTTCCCAAAGGTTCGTTACCGATTACACTATTAATTTTAATCGTGCTTGCTCAAATATGGGTTTATTATAACTGCTTATTATTTATTGGATACAAGGTCTGGTAGTCGGATTAGCGGGGGTTCGTTTTATTTTAGTTTTATAATCGCGGGCGAAAATATTATCAATAGAGGTTTATTTTAACTTTTTCGTATTTATTGGATAGTAGGCTCAGTAGATGCGTTCCCGAAGGTTCGTTGCCGATTATACTATTAATTTTAATCGCGCTCGCTCAAGTAAAGGTTTATTTTAAAGTTTTCGTATTTATTGGATACAAGACTCAGTAGCTGCGTTCCCAAAGGTTCGTTACCGATTACACTAATAATTTTAATCGCGCTCGCTCAAATATGGCTTTATTATAATTTTTTCGTATTTATAGGATACTAGGCTCAGTAGCTGCGTTCCCAAAGGTTCGTTACCGATTACACTATTAATTTTAATCGCGCTCCTCAAAATTGGGTTTATTATAACTTTTTCGTATTTATTGGATACTAGGCTCAGTAGCTGCGTTCCCAAAGGTTCGTTACCGATTACACTATTAATTTTAATCGTGCTCGCTCAAATATGGGTTTATTATAACTGCTTATTATTTATTGGATACAAGGGTCCAGTAGCTGCATTCCCAAAGGTTCTGTTGTGTAAATGAGAATAACCTTGATTTCTAAAGGCTTTAATCGACAATAATACTTAACATATGTTTTAAATGATAATGATATCAATAATTGGTTAGGTTAGTAAATTCCTTATCACTTTCCCCCGCTTTATTTAAAAACATAGTCCTTCAATTAGGAGGGAAGTCTACTCGCATCTCAAGACCTCCCTCCTACTTGAAGGACTATGTTTTTATTTAAGGCGGGTGAGAGTGATAAGGAATTTACTAACCTAACCAATTATTGATATCATTATCATTTAAAACATATGTTAAGTATTAATGTCGTTTAAATTGTTGTGTAAATGAGAATAACCTTGATTTCTAAAGGCTTTAATCGACATTAATACTTAACATATGTTTTAAATGATAATGATATAGATAATCGGTTAGGTTAGTAAATTCCTTATCAGGTTCGTTACTATTAATTTTTATCGCGCTCACTCAAATATGGGTAACGAACCTTTGGGAACACATCTACTGAGTCTACTATCCAATAAATACGAAAAATTTTAATAAACCCATATTTGAGCGAGCGCGATTAAAATTAATAGTGTAATCGGTAAAGAACCTTTGGGAACGCAGCTACTGAGCCTAGTATCCAATAAATACGAAAAAGTTATAATAAACCCATATTAGAGCGAGCGCGATTAAAATTAACAGTGCAATCGGTAACGAACCTTTGGGAACACATCTACTGAGGCTACTATCCAATAAATACGAAAAAGTTATAATAAACCCATATTTCAGCGAGCGCGATTAAAATTAATAGTGTAATCGGGATAGAACCCCCCGCAACGCATCAACTGTGCCTAATAGCAAATAAGTACGAAAAAGTTATAATAAACCCATATTTGAGCGAGCGCGATTAAAATTGATAGTGTAATCGGTAAAGAACCTTTGGAAACGCAGCTACTGGACCCTTGTATCCAATAAATAATAAGCAGTTATAATAAACCCATATTTGAGCGAGCACGATTAAAATTAATAGTGTAATCGGTAACGAACCTTTGGGAACGCAGCTACTGAGCCTAGTATCCAATAAATACGAAAAAGTTATAATAAACCCAATTTTGAGGAGCGCGATTAAAATTAATAGTGTAATCGGTAACGAACCTTTGGGAACGCAGCTACTGAGTCTTGTATCCAATAAATACGAAAACTTTAAAATAAACCTTTACTTGAGCGAGCGCGATTAAAATTAATAGTATAATCGGCAACGAACCTTCGGGAACGCATCTACTGAGCCTACTATCCAATAAATACGAAAAAGTTAAAATAAACCTCTATTGATAATATTTTCGCCCGCGATTATAAAACTAAAATAAAACGAACCCCCGCTAATCCGACTACCAGACCTTGTATCGAAAATGTCTAAAAATTAAAGTATCGGTTATACTTATTATTATAATCGTGACTGATTATATGTAAAAAGGCCCCTTGGAACATTTAACAAGCCACAAGGGTTAAAAACATAATTTGTCATTAAAATAATCATAAAATCATGTTAATTTGATTTTTATTATTTTATTGAAATCGAAAGGTTGAATTTGAATTGGAAAATGTTGATTTTGACTTGGAAAAGGTTGAATTTGACTTGGAAAAGGTTGAATTTGACTTGGAAATGCTATATATATATTTCATATATAGCTAAGTGAAAGTAAAAATTATAGAAAGATTTCCCTTTTCTTTTTTTGTTCTTAAAAGACATTTTGAAATACACAGCATATTTTCATTCTTTTTCTTCAACGGCTCTATTCTTTCCTCGCATTTGGTGTTTATAATAAATAAATTAATTTTAAAATATAAACATAGAAATAGGGAACGGGCTGGCCTAGTGAGAGAGCGCTGTTCTTCAAGTTCCGAGTTTGTATTACTTCCTAATCTGGCAGAATATTATTAATTCTGTTATTTCAGTTTTCGTGCTGGGGTATGAAGACCCTCATGGGGCATATCCAGTCTCTTTAAAGTTGGTACTCAAAAATAGGGAAAACCCCTAGCTACTGAGTTTGAGCTCGACCTAAAACAGTACGAATATCAATATGTACTGAGCCCAAAATTCTTCATTTGTTATAGAGGTACAGGTATACATAAAAATAAATATGAACAATACTTTATTTCTAAAATGTTTAGTATTTTGTTATTCTTTCGATTAATTATAAAGAAAACCCTGGGATAATGTGTGTATTCAATCCCAAGGGATCCTGCCATAGAAATAATCATTCGACTTTCTTGAGGGAGAAGTGCATCGTGCATCAATAGAACCTTGCCTTAGAATAAGTTATGAATGACCCTTCGGGATCAGCATATGCCATGATTAGGCGAATTCGATATTCCTTAGTTAACCCATTTATCTCGGCCCTCGACGGGCCCAATAGATTGGGAGTAATGTTTTCAAAGGCGACAGGCTCGAGGCGGAATAAGCTGAGAGGCTAAGCGCAATGACTGGCCAGGTTTGGACAAAGAGTGGCTGCTTGACAAGTGTTGGCGAAACAGGCCTGCTCCCGTCACGGCCTCCTGGACAAAACCATTTTCGGGGAAACCTTTTGTAAGAGGAGCTCTTGGCAACCCTACGGTAATCAACCATTCCACTTATGGCCTTAAATCGATAGAAATCGGTGGACCAAGCTTGTTTTTTGACTGAAATTGTTGCCTTCCCAATGGAACATGTGTTAATGTCCAAGATATTATTTGTAAAAAATTTCAAAACAAATCTTCCTCCTCAATTAAAAAGATAAAATAAAATCTGGTGCGCGCAACACATGAATTTCACTTACCTCGACTGTTGAAATCAATTTACGTACTATTAAATAAACTTTTTCTTTTTTTTTAATATCAATTTTTTTTTATTCGCACCTGTCAATGAATGTTGACAATAAGCGAATTGGATGAAGGAATGATATTTGGCGTGGTAGGTATGGTGATGAGAAGATACCCAGTGGCACCTCTTCCTGGCGTGCTTCCTATTTTAGATTTAGCTTAGGTCCTTCATCCAACTTCTTTTCATTCTTCTACGAGTATTGTCCGGCATGTACTAGTGGCTATGCTTGGTATTAGTTTGTTAGTATGTCCGTGTAAGTTTTTGTGAAAGCGTTTGTAGAGGTTCCTAATCTATTCGTTGACTGTTGGCATATGAAGGTCTGTGCGTAAAGTAGTGTTGCTAACGTGCCATGGTGAGTTTGTAATAGTTCTCAAAGTTTTTTGTTTAGCATTATCTGCTTGTTCTTGATGTGTGAGCCCCATGTCATTCTTCTGTCGCATGTCAAGTCGAGATATTTTATAGTGTTTGTCTGTGGAATTTGGATGTTGTAAAGATATACTGGCGAGCCGAAGAGTGAAAGTAATATGTTGGGATTTGTCCTGGTTAATACGTATTTTCCAAACATTGCACCAGTCATGGAATTGTGTTAGAGTGTGTTGTAACGTCTGTGAGGCGTGACATAATTAAATAAACTTGAATTTAAAAATGTTGAAGTTAATAAATAAAACGTTTATCAACGTATTGGTGTTATGATCATCGCTGCATGCCCTAGTATTTTTGTGGCGAACGTAGAAAAAAATTGTACAGCAGTTTCGGAGAAATGCCGCGGATGACGGACGGCGAACAAACGGTTTTTTTACCTTCCTTATTCGGGTTATACGCTTCTTGAGACGTAAGCCTTTAAATTTTGAGGGAGAGGGAATCATTTTTTTTTTTTTTGGTCGATTAGAAAGGTTCATTGTTGTATATAATAAACCAAAAGAGTATAAAAATCACATGAACTTCAGGGAAGACTGATGGATTGTGAGCTTCATGGCCTGAAGAGACCAACAATAAAATACCTTTAATACAATAGAAATCCTTTAAATAAGGAACCCTTTATTAATAAAACTCTGGCAATAAAGGGTGTACCGTTGTACAAACCTGTACCTCCACACCCGCCGCCACATGCAATCACACTTCAGGCAAAGCCAAACCGTCTCAGCAGTGTAAAAATCCATCTGTCCTTTCACGAGAGCCTTTCACCTGTGCGTGCCGAAATCCGAAAATTTCCGACTAAGTGTGTTAACTGCGGGGTCGTGATGAGGGGGGTTTCACAAGGGCCTGGGAAAGACGACATCAGTAAGCCACCGCCGCTGCTTGACTTGCATCCCCATTAGACTGCCTCAGTTACCCGGCTACCTCCTCCCTCGTAAAAGACTCCTAGCCGAACCAACCCGTCGCTTTCTCTTGCTAATTAACAATCCAGCATCCGAACCGTCTCATTATTCGTCATCTCTCCGTCCAGGAAGGTCCAAAGGCAAAATAAAAATTGACTTCCGGCTGATAAGAAATTTCAATTTTTAATTAGAGTACATTTTTAATTAATTAAAAGTACATCTACAGGAATCATTTAAATAATAAGTAGATAGCAGTAACTGTCTTTTTCATCCTAAAATTAGCTATTAGCAAAATTTTTACAAAGACAAAAAAATAACTAGCATTGAATTTTTTTAAAAACTTTATTTATTTATATGAAAACTTTACATATACAACAAGTAAATATGATAAAAGAAAAATGACATGAAACAGACTTGTAGAAGAACTACCCAATGCTAGTACTCCTGTAACTATTCTAAACCAACAGGTCTCGAGACCATCTTCTTTTCAGACACCTCGGAGGATTGTCAGGAATGGAAGAGAAAGTAAGGATTGGAACTAGTGGGTTAGAATGGGAGAGGAGTTTGTTATGAAGGAGTGATATCTGGTTTGGACCAGATCACCAAAAATGGAACACTTCGGTCTTTATGGATGAGTTTATTTGTTACAAAGTCCCAAGGATTTTGGATTTTAAGGATTGGATACGGGAAAAATTCAAAGCATTGAATTAAAACGGCTTTGTCCCGATCCACAGTCTAATATAATGACAGGTGATGTGAACAAATAAAAAAATAAATACCCAGTGGTTCATTATTTTCAAATAATTATATATAAAAAAATAATAGGCATGTTAAAAAAAATTGAGGTTTCTTTTATAACCAACCACTTTTCTTAAAGTTTTTAATTCGACACATTGGACCAATTTTTAATTTAGGTACTCATTGGAAATGAATGGAATGGAATAAAGAAAATAATGGAGTGTTCTTTGATAAATATTTTTTTAATATACGATGGCCTACTAAATTACTACCTACTAAATTAAATTGACAGTGAAGTGCTACCACTGGGTAATTTCTTCACAAGACATTGTCACGACCATAAGTGTAAATTAGCCCATTTACTTATTGTATTTATTATAAATACAGTTGTAAATATCAATAAAATGTTTTTAAAATCCTTAAATTAGGGGTTTAATTACTGACTTTTCAATAAATACATGCGCAAAAACTTTATTGAATTAGGAATTATTTCTACTTTTAATAATTTCAATTGAATATCAGATCGGATCAATTTTACATGTAATTCCCATTCTGGACGAAGAATCTTAAAATTAAGAAGATCTGAAACATAGGATTTTCTATTTGAGCTGCGCATAAAAGTATGTTATAAGCTTCTAAAAGGTTTAAAATATTTCCTGAACCGATATATCTTGATTCATCTGCTCAGCTTCTAATCGTTGGACGGCGACGTTGCAAGTCATCGAAGTATATGTCTCAGTAATGTCTGTTGAGATCCCATTGATAAGAAAAAATGGCTGAGCCAAGAGCTGCGGGGTGGATGAGGCGGTTTCCAGGCAGAGAACGATAAATAAGACCAAATCCTGGGAATTAGGATTGATGAAGCGGAAGCCGGACGGTTTCCCACAAGTGCTAGGTCCCCCGAGGGCCATTATGATTTTTATAGCGAGGCCAGCTGAGGTCTCTATAGCTGTCACAACAGGGAGATGGATCCTCCCTACCTGCCTACGCGGGGGAAAAAAATCCCAGGTCGAAAGGACTCTTTGCCACCTCAATACCTCCGTGTGAGGTCAATTCTACTCTTGACTCCCAAATAAGACATTTACCTCCACTAAATCTCTTTTAACTACAAGCCGGGCTGCAGTTGAGAAGAAAAAATGTTTGGGGTGTGGTAAAGACACTTTTACAACAGAAACAGTCGTAGGTAAACAACTACTGGTTTTTACAGCGCATTGTTGTGTAACTGACGGTGGACAATAAGCTCTGTCTGCTACTAGTCGAAAACTTCTTTTTCTCTCAATACCTAGTTTAGACAATATTTCTCAATATCTAGAGATGTAAAGTACTTCGGAAAAATCAACTTCTCCTATTCGAAGTATAATATTATAGTTATAATTGTAAATATTTCGAGACCTGGGGCGTTCCAGGGTGCTCTAAAAATTAATTTATTTAGAGTTACTAGGAAATATGAAGATAACAACGTTATAACAAATTTTGAATTAGGTTAGATTTAGTCTATCATTAAACATACCTGCCTGATGCGGGGGTGGAGTGGTCTCTCCTCTTAGGTCATTCCTCCGTTCCTGGGCCGGCCGGCGCCTACTCTTCTACTCCTCTATGATAAGGAGGGTGATAATTATGAGGAAATATGGTGAAGTTTGCTGCGATAGATGCATGTGCTTTGAAATCTCACTTTCTTCCTAGAGGATCTTGGCCCTAGGGTTGGGTACATCCAGATGCCACCAGATAGCCCTGTATGCATTTGAGTGTATTTCTGCATGCAAGATGCCATATCGTGAAATCGGTTAAAGGCCGTGTTCCCTTAACAATAATAATACTAGCTGTACCCCGCGGCTTTGTTAGCGAATATTTTATTTTGCCTTTATTTAACACGTTCACGCCGGGGCGAATACAACGTTTTTTCCGTGAGGCGGGACTGTCTTAGCTATTTACGCTGCGTGGAGCGGGGAGCCACTGTAGCAAGTTCAAAAGTATTTAATGCGATATTGTTTTGATAACAGTTTTGAGATACATATATGACTTGAAGGACTAATTATGGAAATACTTGAAAAATATACTTATATAATAAGTTATTATTAAAAATAAATCTTACATTATTAAAAATAATTCTTATATTATTATTTATTATAAAAATAATTCTTATATTATTTATTATATTCTTATTTATGGGGATAAAAGTATGAAATGAAACCACGCACAGTTAACTAAAATTCTTTAAGAAGAGTAATCGAATGAAATTAACCTAGATGAGTTCATTAAGGGAGCATGTTGAAATTTATAAAATATTTAATAAATAAATCCTTATGCTTGTTAATTCCTACAACATTTAATATTGAGAAAAAATAAAATAAACTTATTTTCTAAAAACAAGTGAATCACCTGTGATGCACGTCGCCCCACGGGATAGTTAAGCGTGACCCAGCGGTGGGTCACTCCGCCCCACGAAACAGACAAGTATGACCCACCGATGGGTCACCCCACCCCACGGAACAGACAAGTACGACCCACCGGTGGGTCACCCCGGCGGTAACGTGTTAAATTTGTATATATTTGTTTATAGAAAGAGTAACTATGAGACATTTATGATGGAGCATTTGGTTTGGGGATGTAGCCACCAATTAAACAAACTTATTTTACTTTCACTTACCTATTATAAAATATATAAGTAGTAAGGGAAATATTGTGATCTTGAAAATTGTCGAATTCTAGTTTTTTACGGAAATGCACGTTTTAGGGTCTCCTGAGTTAAAATAACAAAGTACCAAAAAATGGTCCGTGTTTGTGTATGTGTTGTAACTCCAGCGCAATTAAAATTTAACAGGAAATTAAAAGGTAAAAGAGAGAGCCACGATTGTTTACATCTTTAGCAGATCGGTGTAAAAACTAGCAAAGTCTTGATAGAATATTTATTGTTCAATTTATTAACAATTTTTTTTGCGATCGTGAAAATTTTCGAATTCCAGTTTTCAACGGAAATACACGTTTAAGGGTCCCCTGAGTCCAAATAACCAAGTCCCGCAAAAAGGTCTGTGTGTGTGTGTGGTAACTCCCGGGCGGAAACGATAAGTCCTATGAAATTGAAATTTCATATTTAAGACAACCATACGCCCGAGACGTGACAAAACTTTTTTCATCAAAATGAGCTTACCAGAAGAGGCACTTTATTCCACGCATTTTGCACCTTTTTTCGATTTTCTCGAAAACGGTACCGATGATTTTGATTAAACTCGCTATATCGATGTAAAATTTAATGGGCTTTAATATCATGTAGGCTTTATTCTGATTAAAATGGTCTGACAGGGCTTAAATACCGATATTTTAAATTTTCTTCCCTTAAATTACCTTTAATTTTGTACATTCAATAAAAATAACTATATTATCTTGTTAACGCTGATGAAAAACAAGTAAATATATAAATTGAATAAATTCGATACCCAACTAAAGGAGAAAACAGAAAAAATATTTTTTTAATGCGATTTTTCGTTTTTGAACATAAGAGCAGTAATATACATGTATGATATACCGTTGTAAAGCTAAAGATTTTAGAAAAAATATCATCTCATACACAAGCTTTTAGAAGTTAATAGAGAGTGATGAGAATAAGATAAAACTAACTGATTATTTTAGATAATATTATAATAGATTTTTTAATAAAACTCATGTTTCTATATAAATTCAATTTGATTAATTCCTTAATAGTTTCACGTATTTTTATCTCTAAGTGTATTTGAAAATTCTTTCATTGATTTTAAAAATCGAGGTAAGTGAAAGTCGTGTGTAGCCCGCACCAGATTTTTAAAATTATGGTTGTATATATGAGGCTCAAAAAAAAAATAATTAGGGAGATTTAAAATTTCCATTTTATAGAACTGAAGGTTTTTATGTTGAGCTCGCAAGGAAGTAATGTGTTTTTTATACAGTTTTAGAGTTAATATTTATCATAAAATAAGAATAAAATAATTGAAATAACTTGACAGCTGCTTGTTTTAACGAAGTATCTATTGTTCGAGTAATTTCTGAGAAGTTGAGAAATTTCCGGATAAATGTCTTTGAAATGACTTATTATCCAATTCGTGCGAAAATTTCGCACGACGAAGGATTTGTGTCGGCTTTTATGCATTTAATACGTAAGGTATTATATGCCATTTGAATTATTATAATTAAAAATATCTGTATAAAGGAATATTTAATATATCTACTTATTTAAGTAGTATTATATTAACTTAATAAATACAATCTTCACCCTATTATTAGGCTTACTAAACTTGATAGGCTTAAAAAAAGGATTTGTGTCAGCTTTTATGCATTTAATACGTAAGGTATTATATGCCATTTGAATTATTATAATTAAAAATATCTGTATAAAGGAATATTTAATATATCTACTTATTTAAGTAGTATTATATTAACTTAATAAATACAATCTTCACCCTATTATTAGGCTTACTAAACTTGTAAATTTCATGTCGAATGTGGCATCTGCAAAAGTAGCCAACAAATTATGGCATTCTCAGGAAAGTTAAACGCACTGATACTGCAGAAAAATGGACTATGTACAGGCCATGTCAATGAATCTATGAAAATAGTGTTTTAATACATTTTATAACTTATACATTTAAGTTTCTGTCTCTCGAATAAGATAGTATATTTAAATAGTAAGTAAAATTTAGGAGTTCAGAATTCATCTTACCAAACCTTATAAGAAGATTGACTGGTGAAGATTCTATAACAATTTAATCTACTAATCAATGCCATTATATTATAGTCGAATGGTCATTTCTTAACTGTATCAGTTACAGTTCTAGAATGAAATTGTATCAGTTTGATTAGGAATAATTTTAAATATTTAGAGAGGATTTAGACCAGGAAAAAATAACCCGAATAATTTAGAAAATAATGGTATAAAATATACCTTTGTAATACTTACAAGGAAAAGAGAATCCCAAATGTGTATCACCGATTTTGATGAAGTATATTTACGTTAATTATAATTTTTACATAAGCCTACAGATTTTCACGATCAAACACAACTTTTACGTATAAAACCGTCTAAAATTTATAATCGAACCAATAAATATTTATATACCAAGATTGTGGTTTTTAGCTTCATAAAACACATTGGCATTGATCCTAGAAGATGTTAATTTTTTTTAACACCTTACGTCATGTAGTAAATTTGTACCAAACACGTACAAAGCAGGGACGTGTGATGCAGAAGAAATGTTTAATACGGTGCTTAAAACACTCGAGAACGAAATTTTAGTTTTTCAATTTTAATAAACAATTGTAATACATTTTTTTTAGGAGTGAGGAATTTTAATCGGAGCACCGTTTTTAAGGTAAGATATTAAAAGTACTGTCTCGGAGATATTTTTTATACTTTAGGGTCGTTACTAAGCACAAAACTTAAATATTTAAATGGATTATTTTTCCATTTATGAAGTATAATCCGATTATATTCAATATATTAAATATAAAAAAATAATTATTTTGATAATCTGTTAAATTTACGTTAAATTCAAAAGATCAGCAGACTTTAAAATTAAACATTTCTGTGAAACGTTTATAAAACAATATTTTGGCATTTGCATATCCTCATTTACTCATTCAATTTTAATTTCACCATTGCAAAGGGAAGCCTGTATAACAAAAAACGATTATTTTTACATTACACTTATTTTTCTACCTTGACTAGAACCAGAAATATTAAATAAAGTGTGTTTTTTTGTGCTCAAACTTTCCGGATTTTTTTTTATGCGACTCCTGGGAAGCGTTGGCCCATAAAAATTTTAGAATCTAATGGTTTAACGTCTCGTTTAACTAAAAATTTTTGTTATAAAAATCATTGAGACGATTTTTGGGTCCTCTCCTTGTTCGTATTATAGAAAAATATTTTGTAACAACTCATAGAAGATGATAGAGAGGGATAGAAATCAAATGAACTAATTTTAATGTTAATATCGTTATCATTAACCTCCACATTTAAATTATTTCATGAGATTTTTTTGAGGGAACTAAAAAAAAACGTTATACTGTAAAATATCTTGGACAATTGCATGGAAACTATAAATAATAGTTGGGAATAGTAAATTGTAAATAAGTTGGAATCGCAAGTATATTGATGCGCGCTCTGGATTTTCGTTTTACTTTTATGTGGTAAAAATAAAATTACAAATAAGGTTGTTGCAGTGGAATTGGGAATCCTGTTCTACCTACTCAGCAAATAAGAGCTACAAAAGAGCGCATACAAATGCCCCTTAGACTATACATAAGTAAAGAGGTCTGCCTTACGAAAGAGTTCTCTAAATATTTGCCCCTAATGGAGGGGACAATGGATGAGGCTAACGATCAACTCGACTCGCCATGTTTTGATGACAGTGGGAAAGGCATTCCAAAACAGCCCCGGTCACGTAGCAGTCATTTGTAAGTTAACAGCTCCTTATTCCTCAGTCACTCCGACCCATATTCTGTTACAAGTCCCGGCCTGTCCAAACACACACCAATTTTATAACAAAAACCTTCGAGGAGGTTAGATAATCATGAGAAAACAATAACAATGGGCTTCGTCATATTATTAATTATAATGCAATTCATCGAACACTTGAAGTAGGATGATATATGGAAACTCGTTAAAAAAATAGGTTTGGTGGATAGACTCAATTTGCACTACATTGTATCTAAAAATCTGGTGTGGGAAACACACGACATTCACTTAAAAAGCAAAATCAATTTAAGAATTTTCAAATACAGTTAGAGATGAAAATAAGTGAAGCTAAAAAAAAAAAAATAATTAAATTGAATTTATACAGAAAGATGTGTTTTATTGAATAATCTATTGTATTAATATATAAAATAATCAGTTAGTTTTGTCGGCTTTTTATCACTTTCCGTTAACTTTTACAAACTTCTGCATAAGATAACACTTTTTCTAAAATATTTAGCTTACATGCAAAACTTGCACACAAAAAACAATTTTGCCGATTATTCTTTCTTTTTTTATTTTCATTTTTCTCATCCTCCATTTATTTTTTAAACCTGAACGTACACAATAAAATATGTGCATACATAAAACGGGAGAGTATTTACTTCTTTTGCCCGAAGGAATTTTTTAAGGGAATAATAAATATATATATTTGCCGCATTTCTATTTGTGAATGGGGAGGAACCTGCGACTTAATGACTAAACGACCTCCTTTAGTAATATATATATATATATATATATATATATATATATATATATATATATATATATATATATATATATATATATATATTTACCTGTTTATTATCAATGCTTACGAAATGATATAGTTAATTTTGCTAATCTACAAAATTAATGGTACTTTAGGGGAAGAAAATTTTAAAAATCGCCATTTAAGACCTGTCAGACTATTTAAATCTGAATGAAAGTGATATGATATTAAAGCTTATCAAATTTCCCACCGATAACGCAAGAGACCCTAAAATGAGTATTTCCGTTGAAAACAGGAATTCGAAAATTTTCATGATCGCAACACTATCTCTTTGCTATATATTTCATATATATATATAAAAAAAAATACATACGTACGTTAAAGTAAAAATAGTAATTAATTAATTAAATATACAGTAAAGAGCAGTATTAATCTCGTCAAAGTTTTAATATTCGATGTTTCGCAAGATATGGCGAGTATCTTAAGAGGTCGAAAAGGAAATCTGCCCCAACGTCTCTATGTACCCAAACTTGGGAGATCGATTAAAAATAATTTTCCTAAATGTTTAGCTTTTTTATTCAAACGGTTTTCGAGATTTAATGAAAACAAAGCTATTTTTTCTATTTTATTATTTTGCTAATAGCAAAATTTGAAATTAATTAATGGTGAATTTTTCTCCTGACCCTTAGGCGTCAAATACATGGAAAATTATATGGTCATGATTCTTAAACAAAAATCCAATTTTTAACGGAAGAAAGATAATTAAAAAAATTGGAAACAAATTTTTTTATCCTGAAATCTTGCCTCGTATTTACTTGATAATTGAAAAATAGGTATAAAATTATTTTTAACCAAAAATTCAGAATTACGTTACTTTTCAATCGACATACAGAATTCACTACTTGTTTTTAATCATTTCATTACAAAATGATTGCATAAAAGGTATGTTTTTCATAAAGCTAAAGTCTATTTAGCCACTATAGTATCATCTCATCTAACCTTTTCTAGGTATTCTTAACGGTATTCTCTAGCAAAAATGGATTTTCAGTTAAAAAAATTGATTTCTACATATTTATCAATAATATAAAAACTATAAGTTTCTTTAAACGCAAAATTCTAAGAAAAAAATTATTTTTTTCATATTGTTCCACTACTTCGAAAATTTCGAAAAAGTTCTTGGGTATAGAGGAGTAAAAAAGATATTTTCAGGCTAAATTCGGTGGGTGACACCTTTCAAAAAGCATCATTATCTAATTTCAAATTCTACTACAAGAAAATAAAAAAATTATTGTTTGTTAATACAACACACTTTGGCATTTCATTTGCTTGTTTGTTATTCTCAGAAATATAAAACTTCATTAATAGTGGATCTTTATTATAAAATGATATGGGGATTGTTTCATCTTCAAATTTTTTTTATATTTTGCTTTTACAACCTTAGGTTCTCCATATCGTCTATACCTGCTACTTTTTCACTCTTCATCTTCGCAATAGCCTCATTAATCAAGGCCTGCTTTGGGTAATGAGATGTTCTTTAAGTTCTTTGTTTTAAGTTCATTATTTCTAAAAAGATAAAAAATGTCCAATTGAATGGGTGTGCATTGTGTAGTTATCAGTTACCGCGCGAAACATTTTGGAAATGCTCAAGACATCGCTTCGCAAATATTTTAATTAGGGTATATTAAAATAATTTCTAGATGAATCTACGGAGAACCTCTTTATATTGTCCTCGGACCCTCAGAGAATTTAGAAAATATATTTCCACTGTACTAAAATGATCAAATATATTTTCCGTGTTTTTAAAAATAGCAAGTGATTATGAAAAAAAATTGAACATGCTTTTATTTTTCGTTTTATGTAATCTAAATTATAAATATATTATTTATAATCTAACTATTTTTAAAATAATACTTAAGAGAATTATAAGAGACCAAAATAAATACCTGATTATTGAAGAGTAATTGAAATTAGCATGCTATTTATTCGGAAGTGTTTTTAAAAAGAAAATCGATACAATAATATCATTACTTTCATCTCGTTTCACTCTATAAAAGATCCTCTATGAAATTATTTGCAGTTTCAATGAGTTGTAGTATTATAATTTGCGTGTAATGGAAATATAATAACCAGAAATAAGAAACACCAAGAATTGTCAGTGTTATAAACAACATAAGAATTTTAAGAAGGATTGAATATGTATTAAACAAGAAAAACAACACAAAAACATGCTTACCATGCAGAAAAAACTTATATTGAACCTTGAAAATATTCCTATAATAAATTAGGATTCCCATATGAACCCATGAAGTTCTCATGAAAATTACATTGATAATATTTGAATTATTAGTAATATAACTTTTTTTTATTTTTTATTTTATCCTTCTTTATTTTTCCTATTTTATCCTTCATATTCATCACATAAAACACAAATACATAGAAATATGTATGCAAATATGTCTTTACCTTACACGGAGGTATTTTTAGATTTATTAATAATTATTAATATAAACTATTCGTATTTGTATATTTCATAATTAACGAGAAAAATATAAAATACAAGATAGAACACAGAAGTGTTTGTTTGATTTTATTCATTGATAAATCAAATCTATTGACAATTAAGTATTAACCACATTAATTTTTAACATTATTCATTATACGAAATAATATTTGGTATCTTCCTCCCCATTATGTCTTTACGCTCATGGCTTTAAATAGAAGGAAGATAAGTGATTAATATAAAAATATTGTAATATAAGATCTATTAAATTTTAACGATTACATTTGAACACTTATAGGCTAACGTGTTTAATTAATATGGCTATACATCTGTATCTACCATAAAAAGGCAAACTTCTGTCAGCAGATTAATTCAATTAGGACATTTTTTACTTCAACCTAATATAATGATGAGAAAGCTATAATGAAAATTATTAATTATATATTAATATAATTTTTGTTGGTTTACTTTTTGAATGTTAGTTATTGAATTTATTAGTCGCCTTTTTAGAATATATGTTTAGGTATAAAAGCTTACATCAAGAGCTCTCCTTGTAAGCGGACCGTTGAAAGATTTAATTTAGTATGTGATTTTTTATTTTTTAAAAATCTAAATCTCAAGGTTTTTTTTTTTTTTTAAATATCATTATATTGGATTTAAATAAAACAAAACATATTCTATGTAAAAAGTAGACCTCGCAAATCCATCTAGTGTATGTGAATGACAAGACATAATAGTTAAATACTAATAATAGTTATTTACATAACCATCTTCCGCATTAGATTAATATTGTATTATATTATCGATAGTATTGTTAATTTAATTTATTTCATAAAACAAGTCTAAAGTAATATACATATGGTTGGTTATACGAGTAAACAATTTTCAATTAAAAATAACTTAATCTACGAACAAAAATTATAATTATTTTCTTCGTTTCCTGTTTACCGTCCGTAATTATAAATTTATTTAATACATAACTGGCAACGAACTCACCACCATGTATTTCAAACGATACCCTTAATACTGACTTACGGTTAGACATAATCGAATGACGAATATTAGATCATTCGATTATTTAAATCATTCGAATTAATCGATTATCGAATTAATCGGTTTGGAGAAACGAAGTTGCTATAACCGAATGACCTTTTATTTATTTTATTTTTTTTGCTCATAACATAAATTATATGCTATGCTCAGCAATGAGAGAGGGGGAAATTGTGCTATATTGTCTTTCAGAATGCATATGAATCATTCGATTATGCCCACCCCTATTTACGTATTCCCACTAAAACAAACCACATTCGATGGACTTACAAACGATTTCACGACAAACTAAATGGACACATAAACAAACTTGTGCAAAACATAGCTAGAACTGACATACCATCCATAACTCGGTGAAGGCTGAAAAGGAGTTGGATGAGTGACCTCCTGACCTGAAAATATAGTTGTGCTTAATGTCAGGAGGATGCACCACTGGGTGCTGTCTTCCTCATGCCTGCCCACGCCATGTTCCCTTAGATTTTAGCACATTTGCTTATTGTAATTTTTTTTACAGGTGTAAATAAAATGTTAAGTGAAAACAAAAAAATAATAAAATTTAATGCATAAAAAAATTAAAAGAAACTTTTGCGCACATAACTCAACTTCCTAACATGAAATACATTAGATAAGTTTTTATTTGATAGTAAAATTATTAAGGCTTCTAAAAAAATAGACCGTTTTTCAAGTAAATATTTGAGTTATTATCACCTTTGGTAAAATATAATTAATACTCAAAGCATGATCTATAGTCATCTATCGAAACCAGCCATATGCTAACTTATTGCTGATACCACTTTTTTAAATGGCTGTCAAAGAACTCTTGGACTGCAATGCCAACTTCTAAAAAAATGTCAATTTTTTTTCCCTTGAAAAAAAATGGACCATGGATCGAAACTGGAAGTAATCCGAAGGTGTGAGGTCTTGACTATATGGTGTATGATGCAGGAGGACCAACGTTATCTTATTAGAATAAAACTTTGATAACGCTCTGACTACTTCACGTACAATCTTCCCAGTTATTATATACACAGTGGAGTAAGGAATTCGTAAAGCATCCATCAGAAACAAATCCGTGATAAATAACACCTTCGATGCAAAACATGGATGCTTTTTACAATTTACCCCCTTGCAACCACAGCAAAAGCCGTTTAACCGCAATCTACCCATTTCTCAATGGTATTCGGATTTAGCCAGTAAAACCCACTTTCTATCACAGGTGACAATCTTTTGGTAAAATCTTATATCAGAAGGATTTTACAATAAGTGTTCACGAATTACTAACCTATTAGCTGATTGCTGAGGAGTCAGTTCGTGAGCTACCAGTGTACTGTTCTTGTTCACTTTTCACCATTTATAGAAGATGCCGACTAACAGTATCTTTTAACAGACCACACTCCCTAGTGTTCGCGGGTACTTGTGGATGGATTTGACTTTGCTGCTTCCTGTGTAGCCTCATTGTTATCCATTAATGGTCACGCGGAGCCCTTCTTCCTTTCTCTCGTCGTATCTACACTGCTAAGTTTCCAACCCAACGCTGCGCAGTGCACTGACCAAAGAAATCTTTCCCTTCATAGGCAATTATTTCGCGATCATTAACGAGCATCAGCTTTTTTGAGTAATATCTTGAAATCCTAGGACAGGAGTGAATGAATAAAGCTCTAAAGGGGTTATGACGTTCTAATTTTTTTTTTTCCGTCCTTCGAACTATTGTATTTGATAAAACGTTAATTTTTTTTTTTTTTATACACTCCATTGATGTTAAAAGTTAACAATGATTTTTTTTTTTTTTTTGTTTACATGAAGAAAATCTTATAGTAGAAGATAAAAATTACAAAAATAACACAGGTATAGGGTTTATTCCCTCGCTCTATTAACGTCTCAGGAATTAATTGTTACATGTTCACTTTTATCTATACTTTTATCTTATTTTGAGCTTTTTAGGAGAAGTAGTTTACGAATCTAGGAATAAAATTCTTTAAAATTAACCAAAATGTGATAAAAAAAAACAACGAATTTTTTAAAAAATAACAAAATAAAAAACTGAAAAAATAACAATGGAAAAATCGAAAACTCCGAATATCCCACTTTATTTATGTATAGAGCATAATTGCCATGTTCATCTCCGTTAAAAACATATCGGACCTAAAATTATTTCTGATCGGTTGATTCAGCTTGAAAGGACCAACATACTAATATCCTGCTTAAAAATTCCGTTAATGAAACCATAATCGTATTTTATATCAAACCGCATCCAATACGCATAATATTCCAATTGAAATACAAGAGATAGCAAAACGAAAAGCTGCCAACAGTGGGCAATTGAATAGGAAAAAGAAGGAGATGGCAGATACCTGGGCCGAGGCAGTGAGTTGTCTTATGAATAAAACTGAGCAATATTGGCCCCTTGTCTCGTACACAGTCTCGTATATCTACTACACCTCTGCATAATCAAAATCAATCTCAACCGCTATGTATTTATAGTTACCACCAGAGTTTTTAACAGGCAGCTGTTTATCAACAATTTACTAATAGTAATTATATTATCTAAAAAAGGTAATCATATAATAATTGATATTCAGAATTAATATGGCTGAACAATTTATCTAAAAGCAGGAATTAAATAA
Organism: Piezodorus guildinii; assembly: GCA_023052935.1. Lineage (NCBI taxonomy): Eukaryota > Metazoa > Arthropoda > Insecta > Hemiptera > Pentatomidae > Piezodorus > Piezodorus guildinii. Next base: position 85,406,892 of record CM041292.1, on the reverse strand, counting down.
AGTATTTATTAATTATACAGTGGAATCCCAATAGTTTGTTCTGCCAAGGATATAAATACGCCATCTCGTTTATTTGACCGACGGATCGTCCGTGGCACCTCTCTCCAAATGGCACGAAATAGCCACCTCCACGAGGAGCTCCAGCTACCCTCAGTGCCTGAGTATATAGGCTGGAGGCACATCAAGTTCTTTGAACGGTTAAATCCCTATACCTCTCTTCATAGCTATTATACCACAACCGAGGCCAGAGAGGTGGCAAAGCACTGTCCCTTTGGTCGACGTTCTCGGCGAAGAAAGGGTTATGGACTCTGAATCCATGGTGAAACAGTGGTTGCACCATAGAACATGGCATGTCTGCTAACGGCTTAATAAATCTGACATTTCAGACGTAAATGGGGCTGTGGCTACGTCAGCAGATAATAGAGCCTAGGCTTCTTCAACCGAGCAAATTTAATCTCCCATAACAAGACTGAAGATGGTAAGATAGTCTGTCCAGCACACCCAGTTAGAGAATATGCTAAAAATGAATTATGGGATTTAAATATAAAGAAATACAAAATTTAAACTCTTCATTTAATACATAAGTACTGAATAATAGATGATATCGACTACTTAGCTCAGTAAAATTTGAAAGGAGTGTACTGGCATATCATTTTGACATTTGGAAAAAGTTAAACACCAACAGTTATTTCATAGCGAACGTAATATTCGTTAATCTTGACAATAAAACACTTTAAAATTAGGATACAAATTATATAATACAAATTATATAATATGATATATACTTTTCAAGACCTGTCCTCCTTAATATTTTTTTAATTAAAAAAATAGCCCATCACTCAGCTCTAGGATGCCATTCATTACACCCGATGATAGATAAGGAAACACCCCCATGTGCGCGCTATAGACACTCTCACATGACAAATGTTTCAGATCCAGGGCGCTAAAAAGAAAATCTTGGAATAAGAGCGGGCAGAAGGCAGTGGTGTTGACACACTTGTGCCCCGGCGGGATAAATCACTTTGTGTATGGGGATCCTTTGTGGTCCTCCTTGGGGCTTTGTGCTCGGCCCCACAAAAACCACCCGCCCCCTCTAACTTAGACATCACAGCCACACATACCACACCTCCTGTAATTATTTATACACACTCCTTTCCACTTGGATCGCCCCGAACATTGCCCGACGATAAAAGAGCGATTTTCCGAACTGTTTATCCAGCTTCCTTTCTTCGGGATGGTCGGAAATAACTGTACGCCATCTTGGACTTATGATTGATACTGAAGAACCCTACAGAATCATTGGGCCTCAGTTAGTATTATAACTCATCATTTATTTATCTTTAATATATATATATATATATATAATATATATATAATATATATATACTATATAATATATATATATATATATAATTAACTATTCTCCTATACAAACTCAATGTAAACAAAGACTAATGTAGGAAAGTATTGCTATCGTGAAAATGTTCAAATTCTAGTAGCGCGAATATATACTTTGCATTTGCATATTTTTACCATTTTCTCTAAAACAGCTCTAACTATTTTGATCAAATTCGCTATACCGATGTAAAATTTAATATCATGTAGGCATTTTCATTCTGATTGAGGAAGACTGACATGGCTTAAATGCCAGTATTTGAAAATTTATTGGTAAGTTTAATTTTGTACATTCGAAAAAATAACCATATCATCTTGTAAGAATTGATAAAAAACACGTAAATACATAAGTTACCGATATCCAACAAAAGGAGGAAACCACAAAAATAGTTTTTGTTTTTGAACATAAGAACAGTAATACACATGTTTAATATACAGTTGGAAAGCTAAATATTTCAGAAAAAAATATTATCTTATACACAAACTTGTAATAGTTAAAGGAAATTGATAAAAAGCCGACAAAACTAACTGATTTTTTAAGATAATAAAAAATAGATTATTTAATAAAACACGTGTTTATATATAAATTAATTATATATAAACTTTCCCTCAAAATTGACTGCCAAGAAGCCCCACTTTATAATTTGAATTTTAAAATTTTATCAAACTGCTCTAATGATTTTGGTCAAACTTGCTATACAAATGTAAAATTTAATATCATGTAGGCATTTTCATTATGATTGGCATGACTGAATATGCTTAAATGCCCATATTTGAAAATTTATTTGTCTAAAGTACCTTTAGTTTTGTACGTTAAAAAAAATGAACTATTTCGTAATGCCGAAATTGATTTAAAAAACGGATAAATAAACATGATGAAACTATTTGATAACCAACTGAAGGTGCAAAGAGCAAACATATTTAATTTCCGAAAAAAACAATAGTAATGTAGATGTGTAATATAATGTGTTGAAAAACTTAACATTTTATAAAATATGTTATTCAATGCATAATCTAAATGCAAATTTGTTTATAGCAGTAGAGAGGGATGAAAATGAGATAAAAGTTTGTTTAATCATTTTTATAGTTAGATTATTTGATTTCAAACGCATGTTTCCATCGAAACTCAATGTGATGATTTAACTTGTCTTTCACTCTAACTTTATTTAACAGTTCTTTTTTTTTTTTTTTAACTTTAAATTTTTATTCACACCTGTAAATAATACAATGAACAATCAGTGAATGTGCGGTCAATTTTAAGAAACATGGCGTGATAGGCATGAGGGAGAGCAGCACCCAGCGGTACCTACTCCTGGCATGAAATTAGTGTGAATTACTAAAGGAGAAGGTCTCTCATCCAACTCCTTTTCAGCCTTCTCTAGGCATTTCCTGGCATGAGTGTTGTGGCCATGTCATTGATTAGTGTGTTAGGGTGACCTTGTAGTTTGTCGTGGAAACGTTTGTAGTGTTTCCGTATGTGCTCATTGACGGTTGGCATCTTAAGGTCAGTATGTAAAGTTATGTTGCTAACGTACCACGGTGCTTTTGTAATTGTTCTAAACGTTTTAGCCTGAAAGATTTGAAGTTTGTTAATGTGAGTCTTTTTAGCTGTCCCATATATCTGTGATGCGTAAGTCCAAATAGGTTTCAGTAGGTAAGTATAGGTGTTTAATTTCTGTCGAAGTTTTAGTTTCGAGTGTTTTGAAAAGAGTGAGTAAAGAAGTCTCAGTCTTTGGTTCAGGGTTTTCTTTTTTTGTTAATATGCGGGCCCCAAGTCATTCTTCTGTCAAACGTCAAATGGCAAAACGGGCCTTGATAGCAACAAATATATCTCTCAATCTAAACAATCGATAGGCAACAGTTTAAGGAAGGCGGATTCGGATAAGGCGATAATGGAAATTTTCAGTTAATTTCTCTCACTTTTATAATTTCATTGTACTACTACTGTTAACGATAAAGTTGAACCGGCACTATATAATAACGACGTTCGTTCCCTTTTTTTCATTTTCCTTCATTCAGAAATGAGGCTATCATTATCATTAGGTGACCAGGACAAAACAACACTAATAAAATACACTTACAAACGTACAAAACATACATTATTAAGATAATAAAAAATAAAATAATATGTGTATATATCCCAATAGGCAATAGGTTATCTTATTTCATATTACTATCACGCATGTTAATTATCTGTTTATTATTAATAATTATTTACTCTAAATGTATTTTTTCCTACTGTTCAGAACTACTTTAGGCTAAAATATAACATAACCAACCATCCCACTTGTAACAAGTAATTGTTGCTTGCAGTACACATGTATTAACACACTGATTCTTGAGGTTATCTGGAAATAATTATTTATCGACTGGCAGCTACACCAATTTCACAGGAATATGAACAGAAAAAAGAGGAATAACATTAAAATAATAAAAAAAGAGTATTAACAAACAGAAATATAGAATAATAAAATAAATATTAATAGAGGTCGACTATTTCGTTCATGTTTTCATTGAATAATCTCGTCCATTCCATATAAAATATAAAACTATATTTTAGATAAAAGTTAGCAAGACGTTATTAACAACTTTTACATCGATTGGATTACAGATCACCTCTAAATTTACGAGACAAGCGACTAATATACACTGCTCTTCAAAAGTTTAGGAAAATTGTTCACGCACCAGATATGTTTCGAATCACACTATACACAATGATACAAACAGTAAATTCTTACATTCACGACAAATATAACACTTTCTTCCTCCCTGTTACCAGCACAGACCCAAAGAATGACTTAAAGACGATGGCCGAGAGATCTTCTCAACTAAAAATTCAGGATGCTGGTCAAGAATAAAATAATACTCACATTTGCTGGACGCAGCAACGCAGTTGCGAACAGAAAACAATAATAATAATAATATTTTAGAGTAACTTAAGGTAGAGTGAATATTAATTTTTTTTAAAATCTCCAATCAGTGATGAAGGAAAAGGAAGAAATGATTATCTATCTATAATAAATTAGAACTTTCTCTTCTTTATAAATTTATTTATTATTACATAAATGAAGCAATACATATCTCCTTACGTATCGGGGTCTATGACTGACTCATGTTTAATGAAATATTATTTAATTTTCTTTTCTTTTTTTTATTCTATGAGGAATGGTTTGTTTGTATAGACTTCACTATAAAAGAATTTACCTTAGTACAATACTTCCACATACACCTGAATTCTGCATCTGCATAGGACTGGTTGTTAATTTCTCTAAAACGTGCATTTTAATTTTTAGTAAAGGTCATCAAGGAATTGCTTTATTTAAATTCATTTTGCTAGATAGGAATCCTGAATATTGAAATAAAAAATTGACTTGATTTTTTAAAAAATTTCTAATCCATAAATAATACGCGACATATATCAATAATAAAAACCAAATGTACATACATGTTTTTAACTAAAGAGCTATTATGATCTGGTCTAATTAGAAAATCAACCTTCCCCAGAGGACTGATACAGGTCTCATATCCAAAACTCCATTTTATATGTCTCTAAACTCTCGAGACCCAGCTAAGTGTCCACATAAATAACGTAATGAATTCGACAGAATAGGCAGAGGAAAGAAAAAAACTAAACTCCCCTAAGAGCTAAGAGTTTGTCGGGTCCTGTGATAATCAGAGGCTGTGACAGTGTTGATTGGAATGGGACCCGGGTCGTGCCGAGATGTAAATGAAGTTTCGCAGCCGGCCTGGTCAATCACTCTACCTTTCGGCTCAAGAAACTCAACCCGGGTTCCGGTTTCTTAATCAGTCCACTATGGGAGAGAGAAAAAAAAGATGGTATCTCATTTACTTATTCCATCTTGTTACCCGGTCCTCTTTTTTAAAATGTTCTGATAATTATTTTTACTAATCGATTCGATTTAAATGTATCAGAAGGCTCTAATGCGATAGATTGCTGTAGCTGTTCTTCCGAACGATATATGTCAAACCACTTCTCACTCGACATATTTTTGGAGACAAACAAGAAAATGAAGAAAAAAAAAAAATCAGTTAGTGTATAATGTAGGAACCATTTAGTCCCCATAGTGAGAAAGAAAAGTTCCACTACTCAGGTAAGGTTAAAGACGTTACCATCCAGAAAACCTTAAGGTGATGCTAGAAAGTATACATACCATAGCGTTTATACTTTCCTGAAACGATGGTCATTGTGATTGTTTTTTTTAATGGCCTTAAAAAAAAAGAAGCTATCGAATGAAAATATAAATACAAATCGAAACAAATTACTTAAACCTTTTGCTAGCCCATACTGGAAATAAGATATTTTTTTTTTTTTTTTTTTTTTTTTCAACAACAACAACAATTTTTATTCAGTAAAATTACAATCTGTCCCAATTTGGACATTAATAGTAGTGCTGAAAGATATCATACATACTACATTCATACAATATTTACATGGAATAAAATTACAATAAAATATATACACAATAATGAATCAATACAATAGTCAAGAATTCATTTATACCTATATACACATACACACACTCATACGTACATCACATTGAGTGGAGAATCTAGCCAGTGCTAGAACTCCAATATATTTACAACAGGTCGCGGGGCCACTGCCGTTTCAACCTTCTAGGTGGGTTGTATGGATGAGTGGAGCTGGATAGGGATTGAGCTAGAGGATTAGGATGATGAAATAGGTTCTGGTGGAATTTGGAAAATTTGGATGGAATTAGGTCTGAAATAAATGGAACATTAAGGTCGTGGTGCAAGGTATAGTTGGAGACATAATAAGGAGCATTTACTATTGTACGGAGGACTTTGGATTGAAAGGATTGAATGCGTTTGATGTTAGTACGTTTAGCTGTCCCCCACAGTTCAAGTCCGTAGGTCCAAATGGGCTTCAGTATTGTCTTGTAGATTAATAATTTGTTGTCAGCTGTAAGTTCAGATTTTCTGTTAAGTAGTCGGTATAACTGTCCGAATCGTCGGTTGAGTTCTTGTCTTTTAAGTCTTGTATGTGGGTTCCAAGTCAATCTTTTGTCTAACAGTAAGCCAAGATACCGGACTGTATCTGAGAGAGGAATTGGTAATGAGTTGAAATAAACTGGCGGACAGGAGTTTCGTCGAAGAGTGAAGGTTACGTGTTTGCATTTGGCTTCGTTCACCTTTATGCGCCAAGCATTACACCAGTCTTCGATAAGAGAAAGGTGTCTTTGCAGGTTTAAGGATGCTGTTTCAGGATTGGAACTGGATGATAAGATGGCGGTGTCGTCTGCAAAAGTTGCCAGAAAGGTATCAGGATGTGTAGGAATATCAGCAGTGTAAAGGATGTGGAGGACGGGTCCCAAGACGCTGCCTTGAGGAACACCGGCCTCAACGGGATAAAGGCTAGAAAATTCTACACCACAGCGAACGCGGAAGGAACGGTTTGAGAGATAGGATCGGAGAATGAGGTATAGAGACTGGGGTAAATGGGTTTTCAGCTTGAAGAGTAATCCAGTGTGCCATACCCGGTCAAAAGCTTGCGCAATGTCCAGAAAAGCACCAGAACAATACTCTTTGCATTCAAGAGCTGAGGAAATATGGTCTACAACTCGGAGCCCCTGTTGAACTGTGGAATGCTGAGGACGGAATCCAAACTGATGGGAAGGAAGATTTTGAGATTCTAATATGGGTAGGATACGTTTAAGAAGAAGCCTTTCGAAGATTTTTGAGAGGATGGGGAGTAGACTAATAGGCCTGTAGGATGAAGTGTTGTTGGAAGGTTTGCCTGGTTTTAGAAAAAGAATGATAGTGGAATGTTTCCATAACAGAGGAAAATAGGTGGTGCGTAGGATGCAGTTGTAAATATAAGTAAGGAATATAATAGCTTTCTGCGGAAGTTGTCGGAGGATCTGGGGAGTAAGGAGATCGTGTCCAGGAGATTTACGGAGGGTCAGTTTTTGGAGAAGATATTTGACCTCAGAGGGATTAATAGCTTTAGGAGGTTGGGAAAGTGGAATTGGTGACATAAGAAAGTCTTGCACTGTTGCGGTGTGATTGGCGTGGGATTCCGGGTGAGGAGTGAAAACTTTGGAGAGGTGTGTGGCGAATTCCTCGGCTTTATCTTCATCAGACGCAGCCCAGGAGTCATCACAACGTCGGAGAGGATGGGAAACTTGATGGTATTTTAGGATCTTTTTCGTGATATTCCACAGGGAATTATCACGAGCTGATAGAGAGGAGAGGTAGGAATTAAAGGACTGGGAACGGAAGGTCGCCAACTCCCTCTTCAATTGTCTACAATAGAAGTTATAGGAGCGGCGATCTGTTGGGTGTCGGGTGCGCTGCCATAATGATCTTGCTCGGCGTTTGGTATGGATGAGGTCTATAATATGTTGTGGAAAATGATTTTGGTGAGGATTTATATTGGAGTGTTTAGGAGAGGAGGCAGTCCAGACAGCTTGTTGGATGGCGGTGGTAAAGGAATAGACGGAATTATCTAGGTCATCTGGGGTTTTGAGGGTTACTCTGAGGTCAATATTATCGGTTAGGATTTGGCGGAAAAGGTTCCAGTTGACAGGGCCTCGGATGAATGATGGTGGAATGGGTTTTGGAATTGGAGTGAGAGATACTTTTAGGATCAGTGGACTATGGTCTGAGGATAGTTCATCAAGGCGAGTTACAGACAAGTTGAGGGAGCCTAATCCGCTGTGGATAAAGAAGTCGAGTATGTCAGGATTGCGGTTAGGATCGGTTGGCCAGTAGGTAGGGGAGTCAGGAGGCAGGATATTAAAATTTCGGGAGTTGAGTGCAGACAGCAAATTTCGTCCCCGAGAATTCGTGGTTCTGGAACCCCACTGCTGATGCTTGGCGTTTAAGTCTGCACCCAGAATGAAGCAATTTCCTAAGGAATCCAGGAAGGATACAAATTCGGAATTGGAAATGGAATGTTTAGGAGGGCAATATGCAGATGTGAGGGTTACCGGAAAGGAAAAAGTCTTGATTACTATGGCTGTGGCTTGTAGGAAATCATAGGTGGGAAGTGGGAGTAAATGATGAGAGAGGGATTGGTGGACAATGATAGCAGAACCGGCATGGGCTTTGCCGTCTGGGTGGTCAGTACGGTATGTCATGTACTGCGGTATTTTGAAGTACTGTTTAGTGGTTAGTCTTGTTTCAGTTATAAGTGCAACATCGATTGTTTTGTCTTGCAACAACGCTGTCAGTTCGTCAGTATGATTTCTAACACCATTCGCATTCCAAAGGAGAATGGATAAGGAGTTAGGTGAATTCATTTAAGGATTTTTCAAGGCAGGGATTAAATTTGATACTAGATTTGTAAGGAGTGATATAAGCGGCATAACAAGAGATTTCATTTCGGAGATGAACGATGTCATTAGACTGGTAAGATCTGTGACGTTTGATGGTGAAGGGATATGAGGAATTTGATGTTGAGGAGTTTTTTGAAGATTAGGTAAACTTTGAGAAGTAGATTGTTGTACAATAGATTGAGATTGTTGAGGAAAACGTTGTTCCGGCAGTGCCTCGACTTCATGATTCTGGTTTCCACCTCCAAGCAAGTGGGCAAATGACACGTTAGAATTTACATGTTTAGATGGTTCTCTTCTGCTTCTGGTTGGTGCAGCTGTTTCATTCGTATCCTGAGGTTTTTGGTATCTGGTTCGGAGTTTCTTGTAGATTTCACATCCCTTGTAGTTAGCCGGGTGGTCCTTGAGGCACAGAGCACATACAGCGGGTGTAGATCTTGATCTTGTACATTCTTCTGTTTTATGCTGTTCACCGCATTTCACACAGCGTGGTATGTGATGGCAATAACTTCTGGTATGACCATATGCCTGACAGTTATGGCACTGAACAATGTCTTTCTTTGTGTAAGGTTTTTCAACCTTTACACGGGTATAGTAGAGTCTACTGAGGTCATAGATATTTTCGACTCCTGCTGATGGTTCCAAGTCCACGAAGAATAGAGGCAGTGGACTTTTATCTTTTAGAACGTTGGTGACTTGTCTCACTTGGAATCCTAGTTCTGTCAGTTCTTCTTTGATAGCTTCAACGGGTGTTGAGGAATGTAGGTTTCTGATTACGACCCTTAATGCTCTCTCCTGGCGCAGCTGATAAGTATGAAAGTCAGCTTTGGTCTCAGTCAGATATTTCACAATCTTTCTGTAGGTTTCAGCAGTAGTCGGAGATATTTTAGTATCATTGGTTCTACTTATACAATAATAACTATTAGGATCAGTTACTTTGTTTAAATGCGCACACATAAGTTTAAAATTTTTAATATTCTTAACAAATATTGGTGGAGGTAGTGGTTCCCTGGGTATAGGAGAAGATTCCATGGTTTCTTTTTCATTTTGGAGGATTTGAAATGGATTCGGTGTAAAAAAACGGGGATTCATCAGTTATTCCTTGTGATGATGTGCTGGGCTGTGGTTCAGATCCTAATGAGGTAGCTGACGCGGTCGCTGGTGGAATTATTTTTTTATTTTGTTCACGGCGGGGTCTCTGTTTTGTGGGAGACGAGTTTGAACCTGCAGATCTAGATCTTTTACTTGCAGACTTTGAGGACATGACTTGATGAAAATATCTCATTGATTAAGAAAATAATAATAATAAATAAATAATGAGATAAGAATTAAAGATAAAAGAAAGATAAGTAAAAGAAAAGCAAGCCCGAGCTTGCCGAGCTAGCGGCAATCAGCTGATCAGTGACCCTCCTTTCACTTTTTCGTGATTGTACAAAGTAAATTATAACTTTGCTTACCGAAATTTCTCCAATATTCACTGCCGTAGTATTCCTGAGGTCTAGTGATGTTCTCCAGACCGAATTCAAGCGAATTCCTACTGAAAAAAGCAAAAATCTGAGAGACGATGTAACGTATGACTGTTATCATCGAGCGCATCAGCTGATCCGGAAATAAGATATTAAATATTTTTTTTTTTTAAAGATTTTCCAGAACTTTTACTGATTCAGCCAAAAACGAAAGGAACAACTAAAGAATATCATTAACATAATATTAATATAACGAGGCCTGTTGAGACAATGACATTCAGGAGTTTGGAGTCGCCAATGATGTAATGGTAAACAACATAGTTGCTTATGCCGAACACGTAAAGTTTTTTTTCAAAAATCGATTGAAATTAAAAAAAAAAAAAAAAAAACATAGTCATCTTGTCGTACATATGGTTACAGTATTGCAAGACCTTTGCATAATCAAATAAAACCAATGCCCGTTGAAATCCATCTAAGGAGGATTGATATTTAATTTTTATAAGATTCTTGGGATGATTCTAGATCTTCTTATTTCGCTATTAAATATGAGCAAAGCGGAAACTGAACTAAAGTAGTCAGAACTTGATATCGCTGAATAGATATAGTTATGTTTTATCTACATAATTGGTAGCAGATTCAAACCTGGCAGATAGTCCTAGGTATTTAAAAAAAATCCTGTACCTCCACAAACCGTAAAGGGTCTTGGGCTCAGTACATACAGAGATTCGTACTGTTTCTAGGCCAACAACCGTGCAATGAGGTGACAAGTTCTTGATTACGCTTAGCCGCTAGGTTTTTACCCACTTTCAAAAGGCTGGGTCTGCCCCAGGATGGTCAATGACGGTTATCAGATCATTCGATTATTTTCGAATCAATCGATTATCGAAATAATTGGTTTAGAGTTGATCATTCGAACTGAACTTTTGTAATAATCATCGAGGGATTATAAGAGGTCTGGATAATGAATGACCTTTTTTTTTTTCCTCATCACATAAATTATATTCATTTGCACCTGAGCTCAGCAAGCTCAGCAATCATAGAGAGTGGAATTGTGCCTTATTGCCTTTCATAATGCATATGAATCGTTCGATCATCCGATTATGGAATCATTTAATTATTTAAATCATCGAGGTCCGATCATTCGATTATGACCATCATTTAATTATGCCCACCCCTACTCCATACACTACTTCATACCCTATGGCATCCATACCTTAGAGATTTTAAAAGGAGAAAAAATTCTTGGTTATTCCACTCATTATGTATATACCACATGTATTCTTCCAAAAATTCAAAATATTTCCCTCCATCGTTACTTTAGAAAAATAACAAACATATCTCATAACGAAAAGCTAACATTATGGTTCTGATACACGTATTCCTACTTGAGAAATAATATAATAAAAAACAAAACAAATAAAAGATCTAAATATAGCCTGTAATAGCAAAGAAACAGCGCATTGGAGTTTGTAACTATGTTTTAAAAAATGTATTCTAATATTCCGTGTATGTTTCAGAGGAAACCGGTCCTATTATTTTTATCAACTTAAATAATTTGAGAACTATTTGAAATATTTTAGACCCCCTTTTGATACGCGACTTAGTTGATCAAAATTACAATAAAATATTTTGTATTAGACCTTCTACCTAAGGGGACTAACAAGCAAATTTTTTACCTCACACCATTTTTCACATACTTTTTAAATTATGGTGGTTTTAGGTTGATTATAATTTTGTTTTTGAGTAACTACTCGCTAGCGTGCTAGAATTAGTTTACAACCACAATTACCATGCAATCGTTAATAGATCTGCTGCATTCTATTCCTTAGCGATATTTTCTAGCTGTTCGTGAGAGCATCGAATATTTTCCCTCTTGAAATGGAAGCGGTGAATGACTGTGACCGATAAAATAGCAACTGCACTTTTTTTTTTTTCTGCAACCTTCACTTCAATAGTGGACGTCCTATTATATGTAGCAAAACGGTAAGGATAAGTTTCCACAGTTTCTTTTAAGTTTCACAGTTACTGATTAACAATAATTATTTTCCTTGATAAGAGGATAAGATTGTAATACGATTTTTCAATATTGGATGTGAATATTGTATTTATTGGGTTGGCGAACAAGTTCTTTAGGGTTTTTATTAATTTTTATAATACTATGATACACTTCTTATCTGATGAATTAATCCTGAGGTGGATCGTTTATCCTGCTTGTAATATCTCAACACTGTTATCGGTAAATATATCTGTTAACTCTTGTTAAAACTAGCTTAGTATTGTGTTTGATATTGCACTGTAGATATGCAAAAAAAATATCATTCATTTTGGGCATATTTTGTTGTATTTCTCTAAAAAAGATAAGCTTGCTACAGAAGCTCTAAGAAAAAATTGCAGTGTTTATAGGAATGATGCCTTAAACAAACTCACCTACCAAATTTCATTCAGGAAATTTTGATATCAATGTCTGTCGCCCACATGAAATTGAAACGAGCATTGTCAAGGCCATTGATCAAAATCCCTCCTAATCAGTGCGTGGGACGAACACAAACGTTGAGAACTCTGTGCAAATGGTTATGTTTCCAGGCTTACTGTTTGGGTCTCTCTATCTTGGATATCAAACCGAAATCAACTTGGCAACACGAATTACTGTTTTTGATTTACTACGGAAACGGCAACAAACAAGTTGGTATCAGGAGATAAAAAATGGATATTTTACGATGATGTAATCCGTAGAAGATGTTGGGGAAACCCGGGTAGCATCCAAAGAACATAATGCTTTACGTATGGTAGGATTTTAAAAGTGCTATTTACTATGAGCGATTCCTATAAGTGCAAACTATTGATTCAACTCTTAACTGCTCACAATTAGCGAAATCAGGTCAATAAATTGAATATAAACGTCCAGAACTGGCAAATCGAAAGGTGTTGGTGTTCCATCAAAGCACCTCATTGGTCACTCGCATATTTCCGATCTCTGCAGAACTTCATAATTGGAAAGGAATCCAAAAAGAAACCGGAAATCAAAAACCACTTGTATCACTTCTTTAACGATAAACTCCAGACATCCTATGAATATGCTTTTTTTTTCTGTGGCGCGACATGCCGTGTGGCCCTTGACCGCCCGGAGTAATCTGCTGAGAGAATACCCTCGCGTTTCTAGATGATATTTTATATGGTAGGGATGTTTAGGTCATTTTTTGTTTTTGTAATAGGCCACCAGTTGATTGACGGATCTCACGTAACCGAGAAAGAGACTGTGACTGAATCCTCTATAATAGACTAGAAAGTTTTTTATATTCAGTGGCAACACAGGTTAAAATTTAAAAGTACAATATTAGTTCGTACAATTAGATAAATACTGCATTCAGTTAATTACTAAAATTTAGATAAATACTTTAGTTACTTATTTACTATCAGTAACAACGTTCACCTTTAGGGATCACTTGTAGCTGGGTGGCTAGCGTAACAGCCTCCCATGCCAAAGGTCACGGGTTCAAACCCGCAGGTGGTCCTAGATTTTTTAATAGGAGTAAAAAATCCTTAGTTACGCCGTCCTTCGGAGGGGACGTTAAAAGGTGGTCCCGAGCCTGTTCGATGTCAGGTACTCGTTAAAGATCCCTATCCTAATAAAACCAGGATAGGCAAAATTTAGGACTCCCACTGTAGCATCGTCCGATTAGCCATATTAGCATAAAGTGACGTTAAATGAATAAACAACGCTCACCTGTGGTGTAGTAGCTAGCATAACAGCTTTCTACGCCCAAAGTTGGGGGTTCAATCCTAGCAGGTGGCCTTTAGGATTTTTGATTGTAGTAGTCAATCCTTAGTAATACCGTCCTTCGGAGGGGACATAAAAAGATGGTCTCTAGACAGTGCAATATCAGGTACTCGTCTAAGATCCCTAATTAAACTAGTAGAGGCAAAATTTAAGACTCCCACAACAATATATTTGTGTAAACTCTTCACTCAACCAGTAAATAGCAAGCTACACCTAAATTCAAAGAAATTGTGTGTGTATATCACATATATCAATGTATGGTCAAGCAACACTGATTGTGTTCAAGACAGAGTAACATAAAGCACTGCAAAAACTATACAAATCCTAGAATATATAAATACGCTAGTTCCAGGATTTAAGAACCGACTACAATTTGACAAAAACTACTCGACGAATTGCTAAAATTTAGATATACACTTTAGTAACCTACTTCCTTTCAGTTACTACGCACAATAACATGCGTCAGTGCAATGCACGAGTGATCATTTTACAAGCAAATATTTCTCATTCGGACACTATAATAATTTTCCAATCACATCTCGCGGACCCCAAAGGTCCATGGACCACTTGTTGGGAGCCACTGTAATTCATCATAAAAAAAAAAAAAACTTCTAATATTCATCTCTTATTATTTGAAGTGCTTCCTCTGGTGGCCCCAGTTCAACGCCGCTAACATGAAACGAAGCACACCCACTTAAGCCAGCTACTTGGGAGGACTAACACTGGCGACAATGGAGGCGGCATTAAGAATACGAAAGGACAGGTTGGAGAGAGAAGCCGCGGGTAACAAATACTGAGGACCAGAGGAAACAGGACCGGTGAGATTTGCAGTGAGTACCGAAAGCACGGCGGTAGCCTTTGAACCTAAAACAACATCCTCGCTATGCCAGGCATTTAGTCTTCCTTCTTTATACTTCTTCCTTTCGGGGGCTTTCTCTCCCTCATTCCCTCCGGATAATTCTTTCCTCATCCCATTTACACTTTCTATAGGTGGTCTTTCGATTTCGATACAGGAGCATGGTTAACTTAAAGTGATCAATTATGCTTGATACAACATATTTCATTAAGTATACACTTTCTTAAGAAAGTTTTCATACACCCTTAAATAAATTCTAAGTTTTAAAAGCTGAGGCAATTTTTCTTTGAGATAAGCCCTGGGAACCATGAGCTCTCTCGAATCACGCATATTGAAAAGAAATCAGAAATATTGAACTAAGATTTGATCATTTAGATAAGATTTATACATATAACACTGGAAAGACAGTCATAGTACAACAAATAGGATTAATATTTAAAGTGTATGGAAACTTTTATGACCTATTAAAAAATGACATTCTGCCTCGTTTTATAGTAATGATAAGATGAAAAGAAATAAATGTATTTTTTCATCTAATATAAGTATTATTAATTTATACATTAGGAAATTGTTGAAAGTAAGCAGCTATGCAAAATAAAATCATTCTGTAAGGAAACTTTTTTTAACATTTAACATTTAACTTTTTCATTTTTTTAACTAGAAAAAATGAAATCCAGGAAGAAATAAAGTCCCGGTTAAAGGTGGGAAATGCGTGTTATTATTCAGCTGCTAAGTTACTTAGTTCGCGGCTTCTATCTAAAAACTTAAAGATTAGAATTTATAAAACTATTATTCTTCCAACGGTTCTATACGGATGTGAAACGTGGTCGCTTACTTTGAAGGATGAACAACGGCTTAAGGTTTTCGAAAATAAGGTATTGCGTAAAATTTTTGGTCCAAAGAGAGATGAGGCCACTGGGGAGTTTAGAAGGTTGCATAACGCGGAATTGCGGAACTTGCATCCTGTGAATATAATTGAGCTGATTGCATCGCGGAGACTCAAATGGGCGAGTAAAGTTGTTGGGCTCGATGACGAGCGGATTCCGAGAAAGTTGGTATTTGCTGATCCGACTGGTAGGCGTCCGAAAGGTAGGCCGAAGCGGAGATGGGAGGATTGCGTTAAGGCTGATCTCGGGAGCTTGGGCTTGAATGGTGAGCATTGGACGAGTCTGTGTAGGCGGAATTTGGTGGTATCGGCATCGAACCTTCGGGTTCGCTAAGTCTATTATTATTATTATTATTAAGGAAACTTTTTTGAGTTAGTGCATATATCGATATATTCTTCGATTTATACAGCCTGTAGATCAATATGAAATAGGGGAATGCAATTTAACAGTCAAATAAACCTCCTTTAAGTTAAAGTTCCATTGATTGAGAAAAATCCGAGGAAATTAAAACGAAATAGAGGATAATTAGCTAAATGTTTTCAGCGACACTTGCCAAGAGATACTTACCAATAACGCATAACGTAAATGTGCGACCAGCCAGAAAAGCTGAGGGTAGCAGCGACTAGAGTCACTTTTATAGTATAGGTGAGGTTTTTAAGGTATCGAACTGGTTTGTTACAACTATGTTTAGTTACCGCTCACGAGTTTAACAAACATTGCCCAGAAAGCGTGTTGTCCAACAACTACAGTTGACCAGAAATTTGGAATTAATTAATTAGGAGTTCGCGTCTCGATGCTGGATGGCTTTTATCTTGGCATTAATCCCCCCGCCCTTTCCCCATCATCCAAGAAACCCCTTATAGCCTTTAAAGACGAGGTAGAGATTTTTAAAAAAATCCTACCGATAAGCTCTAATTACAATACAAGTAATACATATAGAAATGTTTACTGTATTTAAATAGGCACATAGTTTTTAATTTTACAAAATCAGCGAAAATACGATTTTCATCACCTTCTCTTTCACTTCACAAAAGAACGTGTTCCGCTTCAAAACGAAAAATGTATGCTTATGACAAGAAACATAAATTTGACTATATTGTTAAAATATTAACTATTAAAATATACAAAATAATGGAGTTATTGTTGACGATTGAGAATATATGATGAAGGATATGGTTGAGGTTACGTTCATCAAGAAAAACACTCTAATGAGGTGTTTTAATTTATGCCGAAACGTCGGCATACAATATAATAAGTTATGTTATTTGCGTGTTTTCTTGATGATCGCAACCTCAACCATCTTAAAATATTGAAGTTGACATGAAGTGTCCTTTTGTAAGGTAATTACTGTCCGCTTTCTGAAAAACCTACCATTAAAATTTAAAAAATATTACCATCAGAAAATAAATAAATTTACAGCCAATTGAAATCTCTCAATAACCTTAGTCTGTCAAAAGCTAGTGACCTAATAAGCAACCGGAAGTAGCGCTGATGCCACTAAGGTGATAATTTTATTTCTTCCATAATTTCCTTGTTAATTGATGAAGAAACATAATTAATTGATTTAGAAATCAGTCCGATTATAGGTGTGGAAGGCGTTCTCTCCCTTTACACCTATGTAATTAGACTTTAATACAAGAATCGTAGGTAATTTATTCAATCGAATTAACAATATTAACGGTCTACCGGTAATTTATGCATTGGATTAGCAGGTTCATGGTTCTAATGCCCGTTCTAATAAATTAATATTCAGAGCCGTACTTCCAATACAGGTAGCTTGCTTACAAACTGGATACCCTGCCAATAATTACTCATTTGCATATTTATGTGCAAAGCCCATTGTGCATCCTAGAACGGAACGCCGGCAATTACCAGGAAATATTTTCCCCAGAGACCACTAATTATCTCCTTTTTTTACCAGACTCGTTACAGAAGTAATTTCCGTCCAACACGACAACGGTGTATGGCCCGGGACACGGGAAGCAGTTATAAATGATGTACGTCTATCACGAGAAATTTGTAAACTAATGGACGGAGTGTCCTCGAACGAGGAAGATGGGGCGATAAAGGAAGACGAAATTCAGTAGCAGTAGGAGTAACATATGAATGGAAGGGCGCAGGTCTATTAGCCCGAAAATGTGCGCGATAAATAACCAGGGAGATCTTGATGGTGAAAGAATGTCATTCAACTAGTAATATCTCTACCTGGGTATCTGTGACCCATTCAACCTCAGGCTCAGAAAAAAACACTCAATGAACGGGAAAGAACCATTGGGATAGGCATCTTCCAGCCGGTGCTTCTTATTAATCTTTCCGTCTTATCTCCCACCTTCAACACTTCATCCCCAGCAGGTAGTGGGAGAGGGGTACCAAAAAAATAAATGAAAGATGTGCCCTCAAAAACAAAAACCGGGGTTGTGACTCTTTCTGTCTTTTGCTAAGTGTATAGATGTAATCTTTCTTTCAGAACGGACCAGAATTAGCTCAAAACTGGACCTTACGGGATAGTTCGAGTACTACCTACTACTTCTTCAGCTCCCAAACACAGAAGCACTTAATTGCCTTTGAATGCTCTCAAGTAATATCGTTTACTTTTTTTTTTTTTTTTTTTTTATAAGTTTTTCCTTATCCATTAAGAACAAACAACAGTATTCTACTGATTATGTGTTTTTTTTTAAATAATTTAAAAATAACTGCAGATTATTAAATTCTTTACTCTCTTGTGTTCCAGAGGTCACAAGGACTTCTGCGGTGATGTCATAATGAATTTTCATCCTTTAAAATCCTTTGATTTGATTCAATTTTGATGGTCCGCAAAAAATTAAAGATATCATTTTATTAGTATTGTAAAAAAAAAAAAAAAACGGCTAAATAAGCACGTTAAACGAATTTTATAATCAACTAAAAGAGAAAAGATTTTTTTTCGAAACTCAAAAAATTTAATTAATTAGTAATTTCGCTATATGGATGTAAAATTTAATGAGCTAAAATATGTGAGAGCTTAAATTTATATTTTTGTTTAAATTTTCTGCCTCTAAAGTACCTTTAATTAGGTATAAAATTAACCATATTATCGGATTATCATTGCCAAAAAAAAACAACCTAAATATAAAAGTTGGACGAATTTGATAACTAACTAATGAAGAAAAGAGCAAAAATATTTTTAAATCAAAGATTTATGTTTTTTGACATAAAAACAGTAATATAGATGTATAATATACTGTTGGAAAACTAAAGATTTTATGAAAAATGTTATCTTCTATAAAAAGTTGTAGACGGTATTGGAAAGGGGAGAAAATAGTATCTCTTCTTAATCCTATTAAATAATTAGGAACCCTACATTATCACTCTTTATTATTCTCATAATTACAACAGCTGTTTTTATTTAAACATCTGTTTTTTTAATAAATAACAGTTAGGACATAAACTGAAGTATTTATTATACATTACATAATTATATATTGTCATTTTTCTTATCGAATGTTCATAAGGATGCGCCAGGTCTGGCAAACGGTTTGCGTGGCGTTTACTATTGAGCATCCCCTATTTACATCTTTTTTTTACTATATTTTCATTAGTGCGGTTATCGGAAAAAAACAAACAAAAAACTTAAACTTGCTATAAATTGTTTATTATGATGTCCGTAATAACTAGTGAACATTTCTGTAAATAAACTCATTACAAATACCAATAATAATGGCATACATTTTTTTTTTTTCATTTAATAACTCTGAAATAATTTTGAGAAAATTACATAACATATTTATAAGATCAATTTTTTTTTTTTTTTTTTTTGAGCAATATTACAATCTGTCCAATTTAGGACATTTTTAATAGTGATGAAGTACAACATTCATACTACATTCACACGATATATACAAAACAATAAATTTATATAATAATAATACAATATACATATATACAAAACAAAATCAATAAAATATATACAAAAGTCACTCATACCCATATACAATTCACAAGCATACAGCACGTGAGTGGAGAATCTAGCCAATGCTAGAACTCCAATATACATTTTACAAGAGGTCTCGAGACCACTGCCGTTTCAACCTTCTAGGAGGATGGTAAGGATGTGTGAAGCTGGATAAGGATTGAGCTAGGGGATTAGGGTGATGGATAAGGTTCTGATGGAATTTAGAGAATTTTAATGGTATAAGGTCTAAAATAAATGGAATACTTAGGTCGCGGTATAAGGTATGGTTGGATACATAATAAGGAGCATTAACTATAGTTCGGAGGACTTTTGATTGGAAGGATTGAATGCGTTTGTTGTTAGAAAATTTGGCTGTCCCCCACAGTTCAAGTCCGTAGGTCCAGATAGGTTTCAGTACTGTCTTGTATATTAGCAGTTTGTTCTCGATAGATAATTTAGAATTTCTGTTTAGTAGTCTGTATAATTGTCCAAATCGTCGATTAAGTTCTTGTCGTTTAAGTCTAGTATGCGGGTTCCAAGTTAGTCTTTTGTCCAGAAGGAAGCCAAGATACCGGACTGTGTCGGAGAAATGAAGCGGAACGGAGTTATAGAGAACTGGAGGGCAGGATTGTCTTCGAAGGGTAAAGGTGACATGTTTGCATTTGGATTGATTAACTTTGATTCTCCAGTTGTTACACCAGTCTTCAATTTGAGAAAGGTGCGTTTGGAGGCCTATAGATGCAATTTCGGGATCTAAGTGAGAAGATCAAATTAAAAAAAAAAATATTGTGTCAATACCTTCCTATCTAAGTATGATATCAACCATAACTATATATATAAATAAATCGATGCATTAATAAACTATATATAATCATTTACCTAATTAAATCGCACCAGTTGTTAAATTATTTCTGACATGACCAACATTTATAATAACTAATAAACAATACCCGATGAATATTCAAAATTTATATTCGTCATTATGTCATGTCCACGAGGCTTTTACTACATTAAATGACTCATGTTAATCTATATCATTAACTAAAACAGTTATTTAGATTATATGCTATTTAGACTAACTAATGTATGATTATTCATAGTTCAAATATGTATGAATTTCTATTTACTCATATTTGTAAATTTTAAACTAACAATGTACTGTAGTAGGTAATGAATGAGAGTGAATTAAATATTATACGATAAAAAAACAAAACGGAACTATAAAATACATTGATCAATGAAAAAGGAGGTATATTGGTCACACTGAAATCACATCATAAGAGTCATTAATTTATTATTAATCCAATTATTTCTCATTCTTTTCGGATTTAAAAGTTTTATTGATTATTACCAATGTAATTTAATTAGAAAAGAAATTTTTTTAACTTAAAACAAAGTTTACGGTAACCATAATTTTTTTTTTTAACATAATTGTAATGAAAATGTATCTAGTGAGTGTGTAGATATATCTGTAAGAATAATTAGATACGAGATTTTTTTTTTCGAAGTGGCTAAAACGTATTATAAGTACAGTATAAAAAAATCCTAATAAATTATTTTTTTTTTTTAAATAAAATGTGATAATGTATCTTTATTTATTTGTATTACTGAATTTAATTTATTTTTATTGTCTTTACAAAAATTACCTTTTAAATGAGTCTTAAAAAATACTTTATTATTATTCTATCAATAAATCCTTAGAAATTGGGTTTAAAATTTTTATTTTTTATTATTCATTAATTTGAGTTAAACTAATTTGTTTGTTTAATTTAAAGATGTACATTTTATGAAAAATCAAAAGAACGAATAAGTTTTAATTACACTTTTTCGTTCAAGGTGCATATTGACGCTCTAAAATCCTACGTTGCCAAAAACCTTTTCTCTGGGCCTATGATAATTACAGAAGTACTCATAACATGATGTAACTTTAAAATTAGCTTTTATGGACTCAGCCAGGATTTTCGTTTGAGGGGGCCAAGCAGGATGAATATCATTTGGGGAGAGGGGCAAGTATATCAAAAATACATTTAATTTTTGAAAACTGTCTACATTTAAACACCAAACACGTGCTTAAAAGTAAAAACACTCACCCATACCTCGCCATTACAAGCTATACGTGGTTTCTTGGACCAGAGGGTGAGATCAGGGGATTAATACCCATTTGTTAAAAGCCAATGGTACCGAGAAACGAACTCGTAATTATTTAATCCATAATTTTAATCACCTGGTTGCTGGGCCACGCGTGTTAACCCACTCAGCCATATCACCTTCAAAACACACAACCCAATAACCACATCTTTTATGGTAATATTAATATTAATTTTTTGTTCGTCCCAACTATCTTTACGAGAGGAGGCTACGGCCCCTTCTGAAACTATTCAGGCTGTTGCGAACCGTGTACCCAGGATATGTTCTGATTTTTTTTTTCTTCATGAACAATTCTATATTGAGTAATATTACAATCAGTCCAAATTAGGAAATTTGTGAAAATTAATTGATATAATTCTAGAGGTCCTTAAGAATTGTAAATCAACAAAGAAAATAAAATAAAAAATCCAGACTTGAGGCTAGTTTGATAAAGACCTCTTATTGTATGATACATCTCTTATTTACTATCGTGAATGTGATTTGATTGGGTTGTTTCACATGAAATATCCGTTTTTATAGTTTCTGAAATACATAAAGGATTTTGCAGGTCTCTGTTGTTTTCTTCCGAATGTTTACATATTTAAAGTAAACAGTTACTAATTCTCTACCTTTCATTATAAACATTAGCTTCCCAATCAGTTACCCACTTTTTAGTATACCTTCAAATATGAACATGGAAACACGTTTTTCACTTCAAAGCTCAGAGTTTTTCTGTTCGGGTATAAAATTGTTGGTATCACGTTGGGGAAAATGTGTAGAAAAAGAAGGTAAATACTTCGAATAAAATTATCTTGTTTTCAAATCGTATTTTTAATAAAAATCCTTTAACTTAAAAACGGACATTTCATGTGACACAACCCTATATAATATATAATTTTATAATTGATTTTATATTTTATAATATTCCACAATCTATGAGGCAATTAGACATTTTTATGAATGAACAAATAGAAAATCACAATAAAAACTGCAACGTCTTAAATATTGAACGTTAGGACTTTTGCAATACTTCATGGACACTTATGGAAATGGTGAAAAAAAAAAAAAATGCAGGTATATCTCGTGAACTAAGATCTCACTTCTGTAAGCTGGCGATTCTGGCTTTCATTCGCAACAGTTTTTCCTTTCTTAGTCCAAATAGACACAGCCTAGTCCTGGAAGAAGTTGACGTGAATGGTCCTAACAACTGTTTCAAGAAGCAGATCGGGAAGATATATCACTTAGAACTGGCGTCAAACTGTAGCAGCTCACCCACTGAGTGAGTTATCGACCCCCCTAAAGGTGAGTGGGATACAGTTGTCACAGCGGGGGTGGGCCACAAAACGGTCCACGGACCACGGCCCAGGACCACCCCACGCCAGGACCTAGCTCCATAAATCTCCCCCATTGAGGCTCAGGAAGGACTTTCTATAGGCCAGATTATGTTTTGACAGCTTAAGTAATGCCCAGAGCCTGAAATCCTATCGTGCGTTTCCTCTTTTGGCTTAACCATTCTCTACGAGCCCATTCTCCATAGGAGCGATATATTTTATTGAATGACTTTCAGGAAGACACACGACTCCCGTTCATTGTCAGGACTAGAAATTTCAGTGTAAGTTTTCAGCCTGGGAACTAACAATATGAGGCAGGAAGCCAACTCGTACGTAACGATGTTTCCTGGCATGTAGGAACAATACTAACATAAGTAAGATTTTGTGAAATATTGAAAAGAACAATTAAAAAAATCTGGTGCAGGCAACACACGACTTTCACTTCCCTCGACTGTTAAAATCAATTCAAAAACAATTAACTATACTTCAATTTGACAAGTATTTGCAGTTGATTTTAATAAAACGTATATTAATTTTCGTAGGAAACATGGGATTTAGATTAAATAATAGAACTATTAAATTGTTAATCAGTAATAAGTTTATTCCCTATTCGTCATTTTATGTACATCTTTGTCTATAACATAAAAAATTAAAGGTAGGTTAGAGGAAGAAAATTCAAAATATCAGCATTTAAGCCTTGTCAGAGGATTTCAATCAGAATGAAACCTATTAGAAATTAAAGTTCATTAAACTTCACATCGATATAGCGAGTTTATTTCAAATCGTTAAAGCCGTTTTTGAGAAAATCGTAAAAAGGTGCAAAACGCATAGCATAAAGTGGCCCTTGAGGTTAGCTGATTTTGGTCAAAAAGTTACAGTAACATCTCAGGCATATATTTGTCTTGAATATGAAGTTCAGTACGAATTTTCGTTTTCGTGCTAGATTACCACTCATAGACCATTTTTCGGGACTTTGTTATTTGGACTCAGGGAGCGCTAAAACGTAATTTTCAATATAGGTAAGTGAAAGTAAGAAAGAAATGTGCATTATATACTGACATATATCACATCCAAATACTTCGAAATAGACGTAATTGAGACGTTGATTTCCAAAAGGTACTATATCCATTCTAGGAAATTTTACAGGAAGCGCGAAAATCTCTCATTACTATATTATTAAACTAGCTAATTTGGGTCTTTTTGCCTTAAAATTTAAAATTATTTTTTTACTGTAATAATAAGATCATATTAAAGCTATGAAATGATTTTTTTTAGAATGATTTGGAACGAAAATAAATACGTAATTAGTACTTTTAGAAAATGACCGCATTTCTAAATCGTGTTTTTTAAGGACTTGAGAATTCATTAGATAACATCAAATAGAATATTTAGATAAAACTAAATGATGAGAATACAAATATGTAAACAAATCAATTTCGTAAAAAATGTCCTTTATTACCTTTTGGAAATCAACGTCTCAATTGTGTTTGTGTGAACTGAAATTTCATTTGTATTTAAGGCAACTAATTAATTTAATAGGTTTTAATATTATGTAGGTTTTATTGCTGTTGAAATAGGTTGACCGGGCTTAAATGACGATTTTTTTTCATTTTCTTCATCTAAAGTACCTTTATTTTATTATTATTTTTTTTTTTTTTTAGATTCCATAAACCCATATCAATTTATTAGCATTGATAAAAAAAGTTATTTCACCATTCAAAAAGAGGAGGTATATTTATTTAGGTAATTTTTTTTTTTTTTCGAAATAAAAGTAATATAGATGAATGATATATCGTTGGAAAGCATAAGGTTTAATTTTTTTTGTATTGTATGAATGTATGCTTATATCACTATTACTATATTTCATTTAAAAAAAAAAAAAAAAATTTGTAAAAGGTATATCTCAATAAATAAATAAATGCTAATTAAATTGTAATTTTATTGCCATAAAATAGTCCTTCCGAATAACGCGGATCAAGTTCATCTTTCAAAATCATCCGAAACACTTAAGAAGTTGGTGAAAACCCTATCTATTTCTTAACGAATAATATATGAAGTGTCTGAATTGCCTACCATAACTTGCTTTACTATTTGTAGATTAATTAGGTGATAATTGATATAAATATAAATCGAAACGTGTAAAGGTAATAAATTAACAATACTTTGCGCGCTTGAATTTTAAATAATAGTTTATATAAAAATAATAAGAAATACCCAATATAAAAAATTAAATAAATGTTTTTAATGATAAATATTAATGAAGGAGGTAGAATAATATCCAATACGGAAATAAAAGATAAAATGTGTTAAGCTCATGCTCAAAGTATAAAATTACACGTTATTTTCCTACTTTACACTTAAAAGCATGCTAATGTACCTCAACCTAATTTAAATACATTGGTAAGATAACTCTAATGCATTATAATGTACTTTTTTCCGTATGCTAAAGTGATAATTGTGTTGTGAAATTAACTCAGTCTCATACAGCTGTTCTCAACAGTCCGATATTTTAGATATGAAATAATATATATATATATATATATATATATATATATATATATATATATATATATATATATATATATATATATATATATATGTATTCTATTATATATAAATAATATATCTGACAAATTTCTACACAGAATATTTTGGACATAAGAGTAATTAATCTAATGCTAAAATATACAATAATAATAATAACCCGAAGATTCGATGCCGATACCACCAAACTCCGCCTGCACAGACTCATCCAATGTTCACCGTTCATGCCCAAGCTCCCAAGATCAGCCTTAACGCAATTCTCCAATCGACGTTTCGGCCTACCTTTTTACCAACCTTAATACCAACTTTCTCGGAATCCGTGCCTCATCGAGCTTAACAACTTTACTCGCCCATTTGAGCCTCCGCGATGCTATTAACTCAATTATATTCACAGGGTACAAGCTCCGCGATTCCGCGTTGTGCAACCTTCTAAAGTCCCCAGTGGCCTAATCTCTCTTCGGACCAAATATTTTACGTAGTACCTTATTTTCGAAAACCTTAAGCTGTTGTTCATCCTTTAGAGTAAGAGGCCATAAAAAATACTAAAACATATATATATATACACACATTAATACAATGTGCTACCTTCTGTTTAGTATTATATGTTTATATTTTTTTTCCATTATATTGAAATGTGAATTACGGTGTAACGAAAAAGAAACTTGAAATTACCTAGTAATAATATGATCATCTTTTGAATAAATACTTTATTTGTTAAATTGTTCATAATAACATTATTACGACTTTTTTATTTACCAAATCATTCACAACACTCTTTTCTGCGTATTGTCAATAATACAACCAAAATTAAATATTCCTGTTCGTTTTGAATTGATATATAACAATTTATTTTCCCATAATAAACTGTAAATAGCAATGGATTCTGATCCGAGGGACAACCGCAATATATAACTTTAAAAAAAAAAACCTTTACTACTACAACCCATGAAGGGTCTTGGGCTAAGTACATATAGAGATTCCTACTTTTTCTAGGCCAACGGTCTTGCAATGAGGTGATTAGGCCTTAATCACGATCAGCCACCAGGTTTTTCCCAATTATTTTGGGTACCCACTTTAGAAAGGCTGTGTCTGCCCCAGGAAGGTCTCCACCCTAGGGTCGCCCTCTCGACTGCATTAACAGAATAAATATTATTCTGCCACAACTGGGATTTGAACCCAGGACCCGAAGAACAATAGACTAGTGCAATATATAAATTAATAATTATCGATTTAATTAATTAACGGCAATATATAGCGAAGGATTTGTTCACACGTTAAAATCATGTTAGATTTAGCCAGCGAGACGGTATATATTAGTTAAGTTATAGAGTTTTCAAATTCAGAGCACATGGTAGATTTTAATTCGGAACCGACGTCATGGGGTCGCACGCGTTAAAAAATCACAATTTAAAAGATAAAAATATTCTTTTGAACTATTAAACTATAACAGGAACTGAATTTAACAGTTAAGAGCTGAATAGATCAGTTTCTTATATCAAATTAATTTAAAAAGATACCATTTCCTCTTTTGAAGTTCGATATATTCCGGAAAGTAGGACCCAAATCCATCCTCTACTTGAAATATATGTATAAGAAAACTTCAACAGTTAGCAATTCTTATACAAGCACACATCAATTATTACTCCACTTATTGAAACAGAACTATTGTATCGATGTAAACTTAAATGGCTTCTAATAACATGTAAGTTTAATCTGATTGAAATAGCTTAAACGCCGATATTTTAAATTTTTTTTCCTCTAAAGCATCATAAATATTAAGGATTCCAAAAGAATAGCCTCAGTTCGCATTGGCAACAACGGGTAAATATACATGTTGAACAAATTTGATAAACAACTAAATCAGAAAGGAGTAAAGAATTTTTTTTGTCGAATCAAAAAATAATATAGCTATATAATATACCGTCGGAAAGCTTAAGATTTTATAAAAAAAAGTTTTCTTGTACACAAATTCGTATAAGGTAATGGAAAACGATAAATAACAGATTTAAACTAAGTGATTGTTGTAGAAAATTGTTATAATAATATGATAGATTATTTAATTTGAAACATATGTTTCCATCGAAACTCAACCTAATTCTTTAAAGTTTTATTTAACTTTAAATTTATTTAAGGGTTCTTAAATTGATTTTAACAACGGAGGTAATTAAAAGTTTAGTGTTGCACGCACCACATTTATTTTCAATGGATTTATTTGTAAATTAGGGTAACCATGTATGTAAAGTATTATAAATATACCTGATTTTAATTCATTTTACAGATTATTTTTATTATTTATTTTTAGAGAGTTGTAAATTTGGAGGACTTTGTTTCTTCAGTTTTAGAAAACTTGGTAATTACATATCTTTAGATTTTTTTTATTTTTAGGAAATTAATTCATATTCAAAATGTAAATTATATGAAATTTAAATGTGATCATTCTGAAAACAGTAGAAGAACATACTAAAGGGAATGAACGTTGTGAAGTAATAATAATTATATCAAATCATGAAACAGATGAAAAAAGCTGTGCTTCCTTTAATTCATAGACATAGATCTATATTTGATTTAAGTTGATTATATAAAATATATATATATATGTGTAATCCTTATGCTGATATTTAAATTCGAAGAGAAGTAATATTTTTTAGTATCATTAGTTTACACATCTGATGAAGAAATATTAATTAGCCGTAAATACGCAATGAAAATATCTTAAGGGTATAAAACTAGAAAATATAATTTTGAGCTGAAATAATAATTAAAATAAAATACGATAAGATGTTTGTAGAGATAAAATTTATTTTTGTTTAATTAAAGGAATGTATAATCTTAAGGTTAAACATTTTGCATAAGTATCTTCAATTAGCTTATAATACATTTCCTTAAATGTTTGTACATCGCAAAGTGAAAATTTTAAATGTGAAATTAATAATTTCTTAACTTACATAATTTTTCTCATATCGAAAAAACTGAAAAAAAAAAGTATATCAAATGCACCTCATATACATATAAAAGAACAATGTAACATTTTCAATTTTAGTTTTTTAACTTTTGTATATTATTGATTTAAGTGTCGGTAAAATCATTATGCAACCGATATTTAAACAGTAAATTATTATTTTTACTAGAAACGTTACTCAGAAATGATCTTTTCAAGTAGAATGATTTCATTAAATTATTCGATAATTTACTATCGCATAACGTGAATGAGTTAATTACTACCTAATAAACCCATTTAGTTATCATTATTGGGTAAGCTAACCTTTGGATATTGTCTCAAATTTATGTATACAAAATTATAATTAAAAATAAATAATTATGAATTGACTTCATTAACTTCAACCCTCTAATTTGGGCTTATACTCTATTAAAATTTAATATCATAATTAGTTTAATGTAATTTTTCACTCCTAAAATAGAACGCAGCAGATAGGAAGGGAGGTTAATATTTCTGGAAATAAATTCGTAGTAAATTTGCAAATCGATTAACTAAATGAATGGCTAAATAATAATCGATCGGCATAAATATTCACAGGATAGTAATAAATATTAATAATTAAAATTTATATAACGAGTGAAAACCATTAGTATTTTGTATAAATTATAAAGCACTCTCACTTTATTAGCCATTAGCCACGTGGTTAGAGGCCTTTTTATAGTATCGCACTAGCAATTGTACTCATTGTTTATTATTCCGATTGAATAGCTTTTTAAAAACATTAATAGGCCAAGGATTTAGCGGGTTGTTAATAATGGGATTTAGCCGGAGGAGTACTGATAAAAGTATATAATTCCAGCCTAAAAAGTTTATCCTCCTTGGAAATCTTTAAGGGGAGGAATGAGCCCTAAACTCTAGAAATACAATAATGGAGGTAATAAATCGATTCAAGCTACCGGTTTAAACCGGAGGTCCTGAATTACCCCATTTTATAGACGACCTCTGTGGTAGTTTGCAATTGAATGGGGGGGAGGAAGGGGGAAGGGAGAATCTGGAGTCTCTCTTTCCACGGCGCTGAATAGTCCGGGCGGACAAAGGCAGGCAACTTATTGTCAGCTCAATGCGGGTAAACATTTTTCCATAAACATTTCTGGAGGCCAATTTGTAAGAGGCATTGTGCCCCCACCTGCCCCTCCCTCACAAATATGTTGACACTGACAATTGGATCAAGAGTGCGGTGAAGGGATTGGCAGAGGTGCATTTCCAAAGCTTCCAGACCTAGCCTCCAAATAGGATTTACAGGAGCTCCAACAGCCTGACAGAATAGAAACCCATGGCGGTTCTAAGCCCAGCAGTTTGCAATGCCTGGGGCCATGGTCGGATTCAAAAGGGAAGGTATTAACTTATATATTGGATTTTAGGCTTTAGCGCGTACCAAAAGGTTGTTTGACAGAGCTGTTCTCCTGTCGCCCTTCGATTTAATCTCACACTTCTGGCCACTTGTGATACACCGCATGAACGGTTTTCCCATTGTTATTTCGGACCCTTATTGAATTTTTACTTTAAATGTTTTGAACAAAATAAATGTCTAAAAATTAGATTTATTATATTATGGAAATACTGAATAAACTCTACTAATGGGGAACAGATAAATTATACATCATAAATAACTTATTAAAATCAAACAGAGTTTTGAGTTTTTTTGGTTTTTAAAAATATAGCTTTCCAAAGAAATTATTATCATTACTGATTCAATGTCATATTTGGTTTCATAGTTTCTAGTTGCTTATTAGAGATAATTTACCATAAATTTTCTTCTTAAATGGACTTTCTATAAAACTTGTTATAATGACTACAACAAAAATCTTGTGCGCCCAACAAACGACTTCCACTTACCACAGTTGTTAAAACGAATTTAAAAACTTTTAAATAATGTTAGAGTTGAAAAATGTTCAAAAATTACATTGAGTTTCGATGGAAACATGTATGGAACACATGCTTCCATCGAAAATAAACAATAGATGATTACCTACAACCATCACTTATCTCTCTTCATTACCTTATAAAAGATTACATTTTTTCTGAACTCATTAGCTTTACAACGGTTATACATATATATTATTGTTTATTTAGCGAAGAAACAAAAAAAAATTGTATATTTATCCCTTTTTAATAAATTTTTAGAAGATGATAAAATTGATGTTTAATGTTTTCGACATTTGCAAGCGACTTAGGATATATTTTACACTGTTAATAAAGATTTAATATTTTTCGTAAAGAGGTGGTTACGAAAATTACCTAATATGAATTTAATAATAAACAGTTATACTTCATTTATAATACTTATATATTTTTAAAGTAAAAATAGATAATATTCTAGATCATAGTATGTAACCACGGTTGACTGGTTTGCGGTACAGCTGATATGGTTTCTACCAAAATATTGGCAGTACTTGCTCACAGTTTGCGACTTTAAATTGGCCTATCCCGTACTACTACTGGCTAAAGAGAAAGAGAAAACAGAAAGTATGGTGTGCTTTATAAATAGTAAAGAATATAGATTACTGGAACAAGATGGGAAGCCATGCTGAAGACTAAACAACAATTGCAATGCAACCATGAACAGCTGATCCTTCAGCTGCATTGCGCAATGGTACGAAGCCATACCTGTCACCTCAACACAGGACTCCGCATCGCATAGGCAAGGATCTACGGGATAACCTCTATGTAAGCTGAGAAACCTGAGGCAGGTAATCTAATACTATATTTATATCTTTAATGGATGTTCGAAAGCTTCATAAACAGGTTTAGCAAATTAGCTCATAACTAGGTGATAAACGTTGCTGTTGGTAGATTATTTTTATAAGAAAATTCAAATATCTTATTTTTATTATTAGCTATTGGACATGCTTATCTCCTCACATATAGTCTCATTGATGACATAGATTTGGGAATTTCAGAAAAAAATATACAAGTATTAAGAAGCGTTATATGGTAAACTGAGTATAATGCCCGTTAGTGGTACAGCTGCTTGTTTGTTTATTGATTTAACGTCACTTTTATACTGCTGTGGCTAATCCGACGATCCTACAGTGGGAGCTCTAAATTTTGTCTATGAAGGTTTGAGTAGGATAGGAATATTCAACTAATAACTGACACACAGGCTCGGGAGCACTATTTTACGTAACAGCCGATGGATGGCATAACCAAGAATTTTTTACTCCATTAGAAAATTCTCCGACCATCTCTCGGGTATGAATCCGCAAACAAAACATAACTTTGTTATTCAGCGATATAATCTTTCTACTTCTCTATGCAATAGTTCAGTTTTCGCTTTGTTGATATTTAAGAGCAAAGTGAAAAGGTATAGAATCAACTAAAGAGTCTTCCCGAAACTAAAAGCCCATTCTCCATAGATGGATCTCAAACGCTTGTTGATATTCGATTGTGCTAAGGTCGAGTGTGCTTGCATTAAACCAACCATCTTTACTACAAGATCGGTGTGTGAGCTGTTTTTTTTTTTAATGTTGGTCTATTATTAAAAAATCTTTCTCTGGACAGCTCATCGATTTTAAAACAATCCATTGTCTTCTTAAAGTTAAGAACACTTTTCTCCACCCATAACGAGACATTTAGTCATCGAATGTAGACAATGTGGCTCGGCTACGCAGACAACTGCCTCGCAGAAACAACACAACACTAATACCTTAAGAAGTATGAGTTTGGACAAAGGAGTGGACTAATTCAATAACCGTACGAAACCGAAGGTACAATACCGGCCATTGTTCGGAGAGCGTGTAGACTTTTTGCTTGGACAAAGTGAAGGACACAGGCGGAGTGGTAGGACAAGCGCTCCAGCTCAGATTCGTGACCGATATATAATCTGAACCGAGATAAGGCTCCAGCAGCTGGAGATTTACTGGGGGCCCCCTGGACAACGTGGGGCCGCCATGATTTAATGACTCCTCTTCATCTTTATGTTTACTTCTTATTTCCACAGTGTAGCCGTGTTTTTTGTTCGGTCATTGGAAACGGGCAGCCTGCAAATAAGTACGGGGTAGGATATTACAGGGGCAGATGCTGGATCAGGCAAGATCACTATCATAGCTCATTATTTATGAAGAGTTCAGTATAAATCGCTGCAAGTTATTAAAAACTCGAGAAATTCTCAAACGCAAAAAGAAAAAAAAAATCGAGATAATTCTCGGACAGCGAAAAATTAAATAAAACTAATTTTGAAACGCCATGATGGGCTATGCAAAGAAAAAAAACAGTAGCAGAAGAATGCTCTTGTTGCCTGTATGAACCTGCTTCTTATGCACATTGCTTGTACACAGCAACTGCTTCAAAGGTATGTAGCGAGAGGACAACCAGACATTCTTGTATTCAAACATCTGATAATAATCGTGTGATCTGGGTAGGAGAAAACCAGTATGCATCTCAAACAGATACACATCTACAATTTGTTTACTTTCTTTCAATAGGTCAACTATAGATATATTGAAGCAGGTATTCCATGAAATACTAGCTCAAATAAGGTAGCATTTTTGTTTAAAATAAAAGTTAAAATAACCTAGAAATAGAAAAGAAGTTTCTCAGCAAACAAACATTTGTATGGTTATTTGTTATTACTGGATAACACTGTCTGAAATAACATAAATTGTGGATGTCTTCGTTTTTTTAATGGAGTTTCATAAAGTTATTTTAATAAAGATAATATTATTTTTTTAATTTTGTATTTCGCCGCCCTGTACCGCAAAATTAGTTAGGATGCATTTCCATTAAAATAAAATCAATAAAGTTTAAATATTCCAATTCAATTTAAGTGTTCTTATGAAATTTTGTTTCCTTTCCTATTAATCGTGGGCAGTATCTATAGGTAGACGGCAGTCTACTGCCGATTTTGTTGTTCTTGAGGAGACATTCCACGACACTTCTAGTTGCTTCTGGTTTATTTCTTGTTTTTTCACTAGAAGCCGAACACTGTCTTAATTATTTATTCTAAACATTTCAACTAGTTATGTTGTATGTTACTTAAGATCAGGTAGAGGGACCGGCATTGGAAAATACTTGGGTTATGGATGTAATAAGGAAAATTATAATTGAACATACTTTTTTTTGTAATCTTTAAATATTGATTTTCACCTATCCAAGTGATGAAAATCCGATAAAACTAACTGATTACTTTAGGTAATAATACAATAGATTATTTAGTAAAGCACATGTTTGTATTGAAATTCAATTAAATTAATTTTTAATAATTTATTTTAATCTCTAAATGTATTTAAAAATTCTTAAATTGATTTTAACAACGAAGGTAAATGAAAGTCGTGTGTTGCGCGCACCAGAATTTTTTTTATTTTAAGTTTATTTAATAGTTCTTAAATTGATTTAAAAATAAAGCCGATATATGTGAAAGTCATATGTTGCACGCACGAGAGTTGTTGAACTAAGAGCAATGGATGCTCGTTTCGTATAGTGAATTTATAATATTATTTAAAAAAGTCGAATTATAGGTAAAATAAATTTAAAAC
Organism: Piezodorus guildinii; assembly: GCA_023052935.1. NCBI lineage: Eukaryota > Metazoa > Arthropoda > Insecta > Hemiptera > Pentatomidae > Piezodorus > Piezodorus guildinii. The sequence continues at coordinate 85,372,789 of CM041292.1, read as the reverse complement.
AAAATCCAAACTGTGATATTTCAATAAACCAACTAGAGAGACCAGCAAAGCTTTTTAGTGAAGATTAAGATTAAGAATATAATGCGGCGAGAAAAATGTATTATTCCGTGAAAATACATCTTGCTTGTAGATGCTTTAATATATCTTGTAATAATAAATAAATATTTTTAAAACGTACACGACTAATCTTGGATTCGCTTATAAACTGAAAGGTTGGCAATTACTCTCGGAAATAAATTGCTGTATGAAAACCGATATGTTGCTCAAAGAGCGAAAATAAATAAAAATGACCGACGACCACTAAGAGAAATTTAAATTCATCAGTTAAGATTTTTTTTTTTCTATTCTCTCTCATAAGACGGAATTTCATTTAAATTATTTGCTTTTTACATTAAGAATAGTTAATGAACTATAAAATCTAAAATTTAATCGAACAGGATTTAACTTAAAATACTCATATCCCTTCTAAACAAACATCTATAAGTAAAATTTTGCCTATGACCCGACCTTCGAATTTCTTAAAACAGACTAAAAAAAAATCAGAATTCAGTACTTTCTGAAAGCAGTGAATTTCAATGCAATCCTAAAACAGCTCAGAATGGTTTGGAAGAAAAAGCTTTTTAACATGTTTATCTAAGGATAGGAAAAGGATGCTAAGTCCAATTAGGTTTTTAAAATTCTAATAAAATACTTCGTGGTTTTATTTATTTATTTATTTAAATAACACCAAGAGAAATCGTAATGGTTTTTATATATGCCAGTTCACTTTTTTTATTTGTCAATGAAGTCGTCATAAGTCTATGATCATAATGATGTTTTAGTTAATATTTAGACAAGAGAGAGGTAATATTACTATATCATGATCACATATAGTTCATTCGGAACGATGTTTCAATGAGCTTGTTTTTTATTTATATTTATCTAATAACCCAGATAAATTAGACATTTTATGATCCAAAAGTTCTTTTGTTTGAATATATTTCCTTATTATGTCAACTATTTGATGGATAAAAAAAAAAAGCAAGTTATGAAAATTGATGGAATGTTTGTCATAATGCTTGAAAAGAAGAGATAATTTCAGCACATCTAATTTCGGTGATCTAAATGGGCCCACGAAAAAATATTTTACTTGGTTATTAAGAATTTTCAAAAAACTGCCCAAATTGTACGTTCTGTAGATTTCTGTATAGTTTACAAAAAGAAAGTAAATATGAATATATTATCAAAGTTTAAGTAGGTGAAAATTTCATGGAATCCATTTAAACTAAATCTCTCAGACAATATGGAACATTAATTATAAAACAAATATTTATACGATGGTGTTTTTTTATTAACTGTTGAAGTCAAGATTTATCTGTTTTTTGAGTTTCAGTCAATAAATATAGAACTATGTTTCCAGAATTTATTGTTCTCATATTCATTCAAATATTTAAAAAAAAAAAAGTGCCTAAAATAGAACTGAATGGATGTTACAATAAAACAAAAAAAACCTGAAAATTATTAAACTATGGTTTAATATTTACAAATAATTATATAGAACAATATGTAACAATATATTACGGTATAACAATTATGTAGCAGTGTAGGAATTTAACTTATATGGCTAACTATAAATTAATCAGAGAGATTAAGGAAGGAGAACCAGTAATACTGTAAATATATATATATATGCAAAATGCGTGGTATAAAGTGGCTCTTCTTGTTAGCTGATTTTGACGAATAAGGTTCTGTAACATCTTGGGCGAATATTCTTCTTAAATATGAAATTTAAGTTTCATAGGACTTTTTGTTTATGGGTAACATTCACACACAAACCGACCTTTTTGCGGGTCTTGGTCTTTTGGACTCAGGGGGCCCTAAAACGTGTATTTCCGTTGAAAACCGGAATTACAAAATTTTCACGATCGCAATACTTTCCCTTACTACATATTTCATATATGGGTAAGTGAAAGTAAAAATCATTTGATATAAAATTATTACCTCAATATTCTATTTACTTCACTGAACATATTTCAAAATTCATTTCAGTATTACATTACTCTCCAAATTTTCAAATGATTTAATATAATCTGTTTATATTCTTCAATATTTGTTTATAGTACTTCCACATATATTATTATTTTGAAATGAACTTAAATATTAATTTATTAAATTTGTATTATAAAATAATACCTTGCAAAGAGGTAAATAGTAAATTTACTATGGGTCCCTGAACTTCTTCGAATATCACATTTAATGATTTTCCTTGGAATGCGTCGATTGTTAAAACTATTTTTAATCAAATCCGTTCCGCATTGCTATAAAACAGTTCTTCATATTTGCCTTGTTCTAGTCTAACGTCGTCACCAGTTAACATATATTATCTCACAACTAAAATGTCAAGACAAATTACATAGGCATGTATACAGTCATAGAAGTCATTACGACAGTATACTCCGGTACCAAGGATCCTTGGAACTTAATCCTTAAATGGACATATGGTATTCCATACCGCTTGGTACCATTAAAGGTGCATGATTATCAGCCTTCTAAGACTCCCCATTAACTGACATCTAATGACGGCATCTATGGAGCAGGGGTAAAATATTGATGGTATGTCATACAGATTTGCCTTGGACTACGCAGTTTAAGCGCTTGTTTAAAATAGCGATGTTCATGAAATGTCTGATTCTGTTACATAAAATTGTAAGTACTACATCATTGTAAGGTGCTTTGAGCATGACGGGTGGGCCGAGACAAGATCAAAAGAACACATTCTATATCATAAATTGCATTCACTTTAAAGTGGGTTCATTTGATCTTCGAAATGCATTAAATGTCAAAAATAGACGGATGTTCCAGATTTCCAACCCCCTCTAGTCAATGACCAACAATACTCTCAAACCGTTCAATTACAAACAAAAGGATTCGGCTTGATACTTTTGAAACGTAGTTTTTTTTTTTTTTTATAAACTTCTTTATTTGAATCAAAACACAGACATATTACAGTGCAAGTAGAAGTCGTTACATTTGACAATTATAAATATGCGTCTCAACGAGGATAGGGGTGCTTAACGAGTACTCATACACACATTAGGGACTACCATTTCAAGTCCGATCCGAGGGACGGGTTAACCAACCATTCTTTTTCTTCCTTTAAAATATCTCAAATCCGTCTGTAGTTTGGCACCTTGGACTGCTTTACAAGCTCCGCAAATTACCTCCTACCTTTAATATAGTGGACTTTGGCGCCTTCTTACCCTCGTCGGGCCCCTCGCGGGTCTGGGTGTCGCCTTTCCCCTTTTTTGCCATCCCCCTCTCTATCTGGAGTGATCAAACCTAGAATGAACCATACCTATGCCGTTAAGTTGATGACCTTGCCGTTTTACGCCCTAAAGCCAAACAAAACAAACAATTCCCTCCTATATACTACCTCATTATCTAGTCCTACCTCTCTGAAAGATCCTTTAAAATCAACCACAATAGTTCCTATTCATCCCTATTTACTCAGTATGCTGGTGTTCCTCAAGGCAGTGTTCTCGAACACATTCTTTACACAGTCTTAGCCTAACACCTTCCTTTCTACCTATGCTGATGACACTTGTGTGTTATCAGTCCATAATGATTCTACGATTGCCTCTAAAACTCTTCAATCCCACATCAGAGACCTTGAAGTATGTTGTCAGAATTGGAGAATCAAAATCAATTCCAAGAAATCCTACTAATTTACCTTTACCCTTCTTCTCGTAAGCCTATGACATCCTGCCCTACAGTATCCTTGAATCATATTCCGCTTGTCCCGGTTGGACAAATTCGCTATCGTGGACTCCTACTTGACAAACGTCTAACTTGGAATCCGCGCACTAGACTGAAATTACGATAAACTGCCCGCCGCTTTCGTTTACTTCAACACTTACTGGACAGAAGGTTTAACCTTCCACTTAACTACAAAAGGTTCATCTATATCAGCATCATATGGCCTATCTAGACTTACGGAGTTGAGCTTTGAGGCTCTACTAAACCATCCAATCCTTCTCGGATTTAATCCTTGCAATCTAAAATCTTTCAAAAAATCCTCAATGCTCCTTAATTTGTCACGAATAAACTCATACATAAAGACCTTTATATCCCATATGTTGCTGATTTGGTCCAAACCAGGTATCAATCCTTCCATGACAAACTACGCACCCATTCTAACCTCCTAGTTTCAACCCTTACTCCCTCTTATATTCCTGACAATCCTCCATGGCGTCTGAAAAGAAGATGGCGTTGAGACCTTCTAGTTTAGATTACCTAGTGGAGTCCTGCCAATGGATACATTCTCTTCATGTGTTTTCATATATATTGTCAATAGGTATATATTGTCAGCTAATTTACTGGATGTATTAAGTAATAAAGTTGTAAATTTTAATAAATAAATTAAAATAAAAGATTCATCTGCCGGGTTTGAAACCGCAACCTTAAGCAAGGACGGTGTTGAGTAAGCCACAACACCGCAGGTGACCCCTGCAAGTAAAGGTAGAACTTGTATTGGACTTAACACAATCATATTCCTATCAGGATGTGATTTAAATTTATTTGTAAATTAATAATTATAGTACAACTATAATCAACTGCTTTCCTGACAATTCGGTTAGATTACAAGATTTCCTAGGCAATCAACTGCTAAGTTATTATGCCCTTATTTGATTTTATTCTTTTGATTTATAAAAATTACTTGGTAGACACGATTAATTATCGTTTACTTTGTATTACACTTAATTTTATTTCATTTTTTAGGGTGTTCCTCAAATGTTTGACTTGTTGGTATTATATTTTAGAAAATAATTGCGTTTTCTTTAGTAGTTCAATTAAGCTCTCTACAGATTTTTTCGAATCTATTAGGACTGCGTCTATTCTGCGGGGAATGTTATGGTATTCGAATTCAGGTTGTAGAGCTCTGCAGTGCAGAATAACGATTGTCAGATCATTCGATTATTTCAATCATTCGAATTAATCGATTATGGTTCGGAGAAACGAATGATCATTCGAACTCAATTTTTTAACAATATATATTCAAAGATACATAAAGATATTAGGGGAGGGCATAATAGAATGATCGTATATTTTATTATTTTGTTTAAATTTTGTAAAGACAAATAAAAGGAAAGGTTTTTTTTTTATTTTTTATTTTTTTTATTGCCTATCAAATAAATTATAAGCATATTTGCATTTCAGCTCAGTGATCATAGAGGGGGGAATTGTACGAAATTATCTTTCGGATTACTTGAATCATTCGATTATGGAATCATTTGATTATTGAAATAATCGAAGTACGATCATTCGATTATGCCCACCCCTACTCTGCACTCTTTTATTAGATGTTTTACCGTTAAAGGCATGTTACAGTTTCCTCATATTAGTTGTTCCTTCTTGAATATTAAATATTTATGAGAGAGATTGGTATGGCCTATTCGCATTATTGTCATAACGACTTCTCTTTTGTTACCTCTTATTGCGCTCTTCAACCGTTTTCTTGTTTGTTTAATATTACGTAATTTTTTTTTTTAGAGGAGTTTCCCCCTCATAGAATCCCAATTTCGCTGAACTGGATTTGAAGTACATTTGGTTCATAAACTGGTAGCGATAGAATAATCATTTGCACTGATTCTTTGGCTGTTATATCCGCTGCTTCATTCCCGTGTATCCCAGAATGTCCTGGAGTCCAAACAAAAGTGACAGTCTTTTGAGATCCTGTAAAATTTCTAAACATATTTGTATTTTCTGCAGAGTTGCACTAATTTTATTATTTTATTTTCTTTGGAGGGCCTAGATTGATTCTGTACTTATTAGAACCTGAGAATTCGATTAGCTAATTCAGCTGGCCGTATGAATTATATTTAATGGCTGACCTATACTGTTTCATATAAAACATTTTCAATTAATAGTACAGAGTAACATAGTTAAACATTAGTTAATTATTTTTATTTAATCGAATTAGTCGTTAAATAGCTAATAATTGTCAAATTAGTTGCAATTGCGATGCGAATAATGTAATTATTAGTTCATAATTACTAACTAGTATCTCGGCATTTAAATTGATTTTAGTTGCGGTGGTATATTTAGCCTTGAAAAATAAAAGCACATGAACAATTCAAAACTATAATTTTATTCATATCAACTAAAAGTTAATACGTTAACATTTTATTTTTTATTTTAATCTTTGGAACGTTCATAGCTCAGCTACTTCTTTTTTTACTTTTCATATTTTAGTAGTTTTCAGCCTAAATGAAAGCATTTAAAACTTAGTCTTTTGAATAGTTTAATTTTTTTTATCGTCCTCTGACTATTATCATTGAGAGTGAAAATTTTTATTTAATTTAATTAAACCATTTTTCTGTTATCAGAAGAACATGATTAAGAATACGATCCAATTTAAGCATAAGTACTTGAAACTATAAAAGTATAAAAAGGAACAATAAAATACAATAAATTAAAATAGGATAATTATATTTAATTTTTAGTTAAGGCTTCCAAGGACTACATTAAGTTATCTTCAGAGAAAAGAGATACGATTACAATATATATACATATATATATATATATATATATATATATATATATATATATATATATATATATTATATATATATTATAATTTGATTACAATATATCTTATTTATTATGTTTTGATAATAGGCTGGTTTAGCCGCATTATAACGTTTTTAGATAGTTTAAAGGTAGAACAGGGGAGCCCGTGGCTGCGAGGCTAGCGCGCTGGTCTCTCATGATACAAGTTCTGAGTTCGAATCCCAGTTTCGGCGGGGCTTCTATAAGGATGTAGAAAAATGTGGATTGATTCACAACCTCTCCCCCAGGTATAAGAACCCGTCAGTCAAAGGGTGGCCACTCATACACCCCACTTGTTGCAGGGAGTGATGACCCCACACTAAAAATTGCATCGTGAAACGTGAGTGTAAACTCGCAGGAGTTAACACCGCGAGGCCCAGGGCCTACACGGCATGTCGCGCCACTGGAAGAAGAAACGTTATAACGTTATACTATGGAAGCTAATTTTCACTGCATTAATTTGAAATAATCTTTTAATTTTGAAATATATAGGATTTCTTAAGCATGACCTACAACGGTTAAAACTTTTAAAGTGATCACTGTCAAGTGACTGCTACTGCACAGTAATAATCTTATAATTGGTCATTTTCTAACAAATCGAAAATAATGATCTTATAGGACTGATGTGTCACAAATGTTATTGTGCAATATTCCTCGTCTGGGGTTCCTAAGGATTGTTAATATTATTTGAAAGTATGCATGTTTTTGAAGATTTTTATCTGTTTTTTCACTTCGTATGTATTTTATTGCATATCCCTGTTGTTTAGGCAAAAGTATTTAAGTGTTGTAATGTGAAGTTTACACGAAGATTTTCCAAAGATTTAAAACATAATTTTAAATCCTGTCTAAATATTTCATCATTCATGAATCACTATTATCTCATAAGGAGCTATTCTGTATAGTAAAAACGCTAAAAATTATTACACAATAGTTTATCATTTCCAAATAACATTATTAGGGTATAACTATTTATATAGATATTAATTAGGTAATATGAAAAGCAATGTTCAAAGGATAATATCATAGCTCTGTCGTTGATTTCAAAACGCAATATCTCAGCAATTTGTAAACCAATTTCAATGATTCTTTTTTCAATTTGTCAAACATTTAATTCTCTATCAAATGATATTAAAAGCATTATTTATTTAATAATTAGGATAACCGGTTTTTTTTATTCGTTATTTATTCGACGCATCTTGAAACTTGAGCTCTCAAATTTTGAGGAGGGGTATGTTTTTTGGTCGATTGCAAAGGTTGATTATTGAAAATAATATACCAAAAGCATTTATACTGGACTGTGTTACTATTTCCTTTTCTTTTTTGGATTTTCATTCAAATAATTCAGATTAAATTTCCCTATTCTAGAACACCTGACATTTTATCTTTATCATCAATAATAACCGAGTTATCAGGGAATCACATCTCTTATAAGTCGTGGATTGACCATATAATATGATTTAAAACAAAAAAAATTAGTTTTTCTCTTTATTCATCGCGTTGTCTTGATATCGAAAATCTTTTCGATTTTTCTCTGTCTTTAATAATAACGGATTTTTTGTGGAATTACATCTATTATAATTTGTGACTTGAATGTACACATAATTTTTGTATTTTTTTTTACTTTTGTCGTCCTGTACTGATTCTAAAACTCTATACATATTTTTATCTATCTTAAAAAATAAAACTGAGTTATGAGCGTATTTATGGATGAAATTTATATTTTTTCTTCTTTTTTTCTCTTTTTTATGATTAATCGCGTTTTTTTGGTAAAAAAAACAATAACGATTTTTTTTTTTTTCTTCGAAAATAACGTAGTTACAAGCGTATATATAAGTGAGATTTCAATTTCTTTCTTTTTTGTTTATCGCGCTCTACTGTTTCTAAAACACTATACAAACTTTTCTCTATCGTCAAAAATAACTGAGTTATGAGCGTATTTATGTGAAAAATTCCAATTTTTTCTTATCTTTTTTATAATTAAGCGCGTTTTTTTGGTTAAAAACACAGATAAATATTTTTCTCTATCTCCAAAAATAACCGAGTTATTGAATTAAATTACGTTTAATTGGCCGCCATTTCAAAACGTACCAGCTGATATTAACGTCTAGGTGTTAGGATCATCGCTGAATGGACTATTATTTTTGTGGCGAATTTCAAAAAATTGGTCCAGTTGTTTCGGAGAAATGCCGCAGACGGTGGACAAACGGATTTTTTTTTTATTCGTTATTCGGATTCTACGCATCTTGAAACGTTAGATCTCAAATTTTGAGCAGGGGTAATTTTTTTTTTTGTTTAACTTTTCGCGGGACTTGGTCATTTGGACTAAAGGACGCTTAAACGTGCATAGGATTTCTTGAGCACGACCTACAACTTTTAAAACGTTAAAAGCGATCACTGTCAAGTGACTGATGACTGCTAGTGCACAGTCCAGTGATGCCTCGTAGTCGAAAATTTTCACAATCGCAACCTTTTTTCATACTATATATATTCTCATATGTTGATAAGCGAAAGTAAAAATTGATTATGAGAAAGTCAATAAATATAAAGGCTGAAGAGTTTGTTTGTTTTAACGCGCTAATCTCAGGAAACAACTTTTTCGAATTGGAAAATTCTTTTTGAGTTGGATATGGAAGGCTTTAGACTATTTAACATCAAGCTGCGACCAATATGAGTGAAGAATCAGTGGAAAATCTGAAAAAAAGGTAAAAATTAACCTCGCATGCTAATGATTCCAAAAGATTTACCTTTTTAATTTGAAAAAAAATTAAATTTCCCGTTAATTTGTCTTTGGTCGTTACAATTAATAAATCACAGGGCCAAACATTTAAACACATAGAAATCGTGTTTAGCAAATAGCAGTCAATAAATATATATTAATAAATAGCAGTCAATTAACGTCAACATCGGGTTGTGGAGAAAATCAGTATGTTCTTCTGTCACAAGAAAATGAAACTAAAAATGTCATTTACGCATAAGTACTTCAAAATATATTCTTTTAAAAACTTACATAAAAACAGAAATTGACGCAGACAAAGTCGCAGGCAACAGCTAATCTATTATATTATTATCTAAGAAATTGTGTTATTTTTATCGGCTTATCATCACTCTGCTAATCACTATTTTTTTTAATTTTGGGTACACGATAACGATTTTTTCTAAAAACTATAATTTTCCACAAAAATGTTGTAACATCTCAGACATAGACGCTTCTGAAATATGAAATTTCATTATTATACTGTATCGTTTTTGAGCTAGACTTACCACACGAAAATACAGACCTTTTTGCGGGACTTGGTCATTTGGACACGTCCACTTCCAGTAATACTTTGAATTCGAAATATTTCACGATAGCAATACTTTCCCTGCTATATATTTTATATGTAGATACGTGAAAGTAAAAATTGATACTAAGAAAGTCTTTTGGCAGTTCTGTAGTATGCTCCGCCCCCACCAGACCACTGGATCATAAACTACCCCCCCTAAGACAGGCTAGTAGAGGAGCAAATAGACTTATAAACGTTCCATCGACTGGTAGCTGCAGGCGAGGTAGCATCCGCAGGCCTGTCCCGCGACTGCAATTAACGATGCGGCGGCTCCTTATCCGGCGCCCGCTATATTTGGACCGGGAAGATCCAGATTTTTTAGCGGGCGGCTCCCGAGTTACAATGAAAAGTCTCAAAATGGCGGCCCCCTTGTAATTAGGGGCAGGATGAGAGACAATGCTCGGAAAAAAGAGACAATGGCGGAGAGATGAGGTAAATAGTGGTTGGAAGGCCGACCATCCCTCTCCCCGCCGACAAGCAGCCATTATTTCACAAACGGATAAAGGATTCAGTCCTTTGATTTAGCGAGCCATCTCCCTTCTTATGAGGCTGGGTAATTGACCGCCTCTATGCTCGCGGAATATTAGATCTCTACCCTCCCTAGTCCACTTTTTGCTCTTCGTCCCGTCCGATTCGAATACCTCTCTTCAGCTCTACTTTTCATTCTTATTGTAATTCGGGAAAGGGCGCTTAATTGCGAATCGAAGGAAACACGCCACTGAATGTCTTGCAAAAGAAAAATCCTTTATTAACTTCTTCAATACTTTGTGCATTGCCAGTACCCACTTAACGAAAATGCGGTGTCTTCTTCTTAATATTTTTTATTGCCAATTATAATAATAATTGAAGATAAATTCTTTCTAACCATTTCGAAAATAACCTGATTCAGAAACAGGACTTTATATTGGACTATTCTTTCACAAAAGAATGACTAATGGCCGAGCTGTGCGGTGAGAGAAGAGATAGGTGAAAATTAGTGAAAGCAAGAGCTTGCGAAAGATTGTGAGAGTTCACGAAAGTGATATGAGGGAGGAAGACACTATTTTATAAAATTAAATTCGGACAGTAACATTTTTTTTTCTACAGGCCACGTAAACTAATGGCCGCGCGGTATAATCTGCTCGAAGAATTTTATAGAGTAGGATCATCACTCCCTACGCCAATTTTAGTGAGGGGCCACCAGTTAGCTGACGGGCCTCACATTCCCGAAATAGAGGCTGTGAGTGAATCCAGAATGGGATTCAAGCTTCTGGCCACATATATTATATTATTCTTTAAAATATAAAGAAGCTGTTATTCCGGTATATTGTTTTCTTTTATGATTTTTCTGATCCTCAACTACTAAACTGAACGTTGCATATTATTGCACACTAGTTATATTTCCAAATATTATTTATAAAATTCACAGTATATAATAGTATACTTTATAAAGTAATATCACAGGTATATAATGTATATACATAATGTTTAATAACACAAGGAAAAATGAAAGAGTAAATTGAAAATTTTGATTGATGTTTAGCAATAGCTATTAAAATATTTGGTAAAATAATAATTTTATTTTTTTTATCCCAGTTAAAAACGTTTCGAAGGAAAATATTTTTTGGGCTGTATCGTTTTTCTTTTGTTTCAAAATAGAACTACGGGTCTGTTGCTATGATTCGTAATTTTTTGATCCTTTGCAATTCCGAAAATCATAAAACTGTTTAGTTATATTAAGACCTTTTAAGAAATAACACAAGAAAATATTTAGTTAAATGACAAATCTGGTAAAGTGGATTTTTGCAAACTTAATTTAAGCGGAATCAATTATTACTCGTTAACTTGTGAAAACTGCAAATTTAAGGTATGTTTATTCATTTTTATTGTTTGCCTAAATTGAAAAGGTAAACGAAATAACACAAGAAAAAATTATTAAGTAAAATGAAACATTTCTATCGAATTTTACCGATAGCTAAAAAAATGGTTTGTTGTATAAAAATTTACTTGTTTTATCTCAATCGTAAATGTTTCTACGAAAATTAATTTTTGGACTATATCGTTCTTCATTTGTTTCAAGATAGAACTACGAGTCTGTTTCTATGAAATGTTATTTTTATGATCTTTTGAAATTCCAAAATCATAAAAACCATTTAGTTGTATTAAAAACTTTGAAGACGTAACACATGGCAAATTTAGCTGAAAAAAAAAAAGAGGGCTAAAAATGTATTTGGACATATTAAATGAAAAAAGGAATCAAGTATTACAAGTTTGCCATCATATTATTTTTTTCATCCCAATTGGAAATGTTTCTTAGGAAAATATTTTTTGGTCTGTATCGATTTTTTTTCTTTTTTTTTACTATAGAACTAGGAGTCTGTTGCTATGAAACTTTTTTTTTTTTTTTTTTTTTTTTAAGGTTTATTTATATTGAAAACTTTAATGAATAAAACACAGACAAATTAAATGAAATGATGAATAGGTTGAAAATGTATTTTTTCATACTGAGTTTAACCAGGGTCGTTTAATCATTACTCCTTAACCTGTAGAAGATGCTAATTGGAAGGTATCTTTATTTATTTATATTGTTAGCCTGAATTGAAAACGTAAAAGAAACAACACACGGAAAGCATAACTGAAATGGCAATTTGTTTTTCGCTATTGATTTTTTCTATGGGAAATATATTTTGGTCTTTTTTCCGTTCTTTTTTTTTTTCATGATTTGTTACTTATGTTATGTTTCGTGTCTGTTGGTATGAAACATTATTTTTTGATCTTGTGAAATTCCCAAAATGAAAACCGTTCAGTTATATTGAAACATTGGAAAAGATAACACACGGAACATTTAGTTTAATAAAAATTGGCTCGATTCAAATCTTTAGCTTTCCAACGTTAGATTACACTTGTACACCTATGTTACTGTCTTATGTTCAAAAGCACAAAAAATTGCATTAAAAAAAAAATTTGCTTATTCTCCTTTAGTTGTTCATCGAATTCGTTCAACATATCTGTTCTTTATCAATGATAAAAAGCTAATATGATTAATTTTATAAAACTATAAAATTAAAGGTACTTAGATGAAGATAATTTTGAATATCGGCATTTAAGTCCTGTCAGACTGTTTTGATCAGAATTAAACCTACATAATATTAAAGCCCATTAAATGTTTTATATAGGTGTAAGGAGTTTAATCGAAATCGTTAGAGCCGTCTTTGAGAAATCGTAAAAAGGTGCAAAATGCAAGGTATAAAGTAGTTCTTCCGGTCAGATGATTTTGATGAAAAAGATTCTGTAACATCTTAGGCGTATAGTTGTCTTAAATATGAAATTTCAGTTCCATAGGACTTTTCATTTTCGCCCAGGAGTTACCACACACACACACACACACACACACACACCACACACACACACAGACCTTTTTGCGGGACTTCGTTATTTGGACTCAGGGGACTCTAAAACGTGTATTTCCGTTGAAAACTGGAATTCGAAAATTTTCACGAACTCAATACTTTTCCTTACTATATATTTCATATATAGGTAAGTGAAATTAAAAATATGATTTAAATGTAACGTCATACTATTCTTAGGTTAAACGTCATGTTAAAATGAATTCGAAAAGGGGAACACATAATTAAATCAGTGCGAAACTATTTAAATATTAGGGAAAAGCTGAAATTGTGTGAGGCAGTTCGATGGGAGGTATAAGATTATTATTTCGTTGCAGTTTAAGAGAGGTCTTGGGAGAACCGTAAACGTGAGAACAGGGGAACAGGATATAACAGAAGGAGGGGAGTATAAACATTGATGACCACGGCGACCCCGAGGATACTCCGATAAAACTGCGCGACATTAGCCGCAGTCCGTCGTAAAGCCCTCTCATAGCCACAACTTTCTTCTTTTCTCTTTTCTAAACATCAGACAATAACAGAAAATAGTTATTGTCATTTTGTATTACTGTACTACAACGCATTATACATTTATTTGAGGAAAATATTCTCAATTGATTGCAATGGTTCACAAACTTGTTGGTGTGTTGGAATAATGGATATTTTTTTTTTATAAAATAATTAAATAAAGTATACATATAAATAATCGGAGTTATAATAAAACCGCTTTAAATTATTGCACAACCGTTATTTATTTCCAAATAATTATATATAATAGTAATTTACACTTTAACAATTTTCATAGAGTAGGGTATATTGGCCAAACAAGACTGATAAGTTCAAAACGATATATTCTCAACCAATTTCAATTATCCTCTCAACTCAACTCTCTATCTAACATCAATAACCAAACTAAGAATTCGGTATTCATTAATTAGCACAACACACGACGGACAGGCGGATATTTTTATTCGTTGTTTGTTGTTTATTTTATTTAACGTCACTTTATGCTGCTGTGGCTAATCGGACGTTATTTTTATTCGTGATTCAGATTCTATCTATTATGAAACGCAAAACGGAGGAGGGAGGGAATTATTTTTAATTTATTATTTTCTTCGCCTATTACAATGGTTCATTATTAAAAATATAAAATCGATAAATTATTGTGTCGAAGTATGGTTATTAAAAAAATGAGATCGGGTCACAGAAGACCTGGACAAAACATGTTCATTTTAGAAAGAGAGTAAGATGGAGGTTGGTGCCCGTCGAGGTAGAAGCACGTTCCGCAACACAAGGTATGAGATTACTATGCCATATAGAGGGAGAGCCCGCACCTTCCAATTAGTAGAGGAGACTGGTTAGAAAGGAAATGCCCTGAGAGGTAGAAGCTTAACAGCAGCGAATAGGCCACCGTTATATTAGAACAGAGCCTCGCACCCCATCCCATGAGGGGGACGGAGATGGAACAAGGAGAGAAGGTAGATGAATGATGTGAAACAAATATAGACATTACTTAAGATACAAAGTGAATTATAGTACCACCGAATTGAAGCAGGTTGGTGATCTGAAGAGCTAAGGTAAATAAAGGGGTTGTTGATGCCCACAATGTTGATGATTGATGGTAAGAGCTTCTCTATCAGACTACTGTCTTGGCCCTAGGTTTATTTACCTGTTATAGTTCATTTATTCTCTTGAAACAGTAATATGAACATTAATATTTACTATGGTATTACCAAGTTAAGATATACGATATTATTAAATAGTAGGTCTTCAAATATTCGGCCGGTGACCCAAGTAGCCTACGTTAGTGCGAGCAGGTGAAGGATCCGCTACAGTAGTATATCATTATGTATATATATTGTTTTTTAACACACCCTGTTCTATAGATTTTTTTTCTATCATATTGAATAAATGAAATAATAATTCCCTTCCATACCGTACCTGTTGACTTCTATTGTTAGATACTTCAAAACCCAGCTTCTGACATGGGTAACATCTCGCATCTACTTACATCAAGAATGTGTTCTCTCAAATTTGCTTTTATACACTCATTTATTGCTCGTCCAGAATATGGGAACCAGAAGAACAGGAGAGTAGACAATGGGCTTTCTTCTACAACCGAAATCATTACATGTATATTCGGTCCGCCGAAGATTTTTTATAACATGGGAAAAGGGTTTTTAGTTTCAACAGAGCTTCTGAGGTCTATTAAGATTAAAGCTTTGTGAAAATAAAAAAGTTTCAACTTTCAAGCAGCATATTGTACGTACAATAGGTATACAACTACTGTCATTTACGAAAATTGTTTTTGGCGAAAATGCCTTTTTTATTCCATTGTTAAATCATTTCAGTCTTTATGAAGTCTGAATAAGTTCCTTCAGCATTCCAGGTAAGTGTTATGTTAATTAGAAAATAATGTTTTTTGTGAATTTAAAGTTTTTACCCATTAGTCACAGATCTAGCCCGAACTAGATATTCCTCCTTTTATTCCAAATTACCAGTCCACTCCAACCCACTCGTTCGCAAACTCTTATCTCCTATTCCTGATCATCTTCCTAGGCGGCTGAAAAGACGATGGCCTCGAGACCTACTTAGCTGAATAAACTTTAAAGTTTTACCACTGGGTAGTTTCTTCACATGCCTGTATCACGCCCACTTGATCTTTTAGCACATTTACTTATTGTATTTTATTGTAATACAGTTGTAAATTTCTTTTAAATAAAAAAAAAAAAAAAGAAGTTTTTAGATACACCTAATGTGCATTCAGGTACACTAACATAGATTTATTTTTCGAGAATTCGTAATTTGGATGCAGGGAAGCCCAAAAGGTTTATTTATATCACAATAATTTCTTCTACAAGACTACATATTTCGTTTATAATGTCAGTAGTTATAATTTTCAAAACATTTAAATGTTTATTGAATAATAACCATAACATTTTTCATCTTTTCATTTCAATTTTCTTTCAACTTTCAATTTGATAAATAGTGTACTAAAAAAATAAATTATTTTACTCATTAAACTCACTCGGATTATTGTAACACATGTCGTACCAAATATGAATGGTATACTGCATTGTTTTCAAGGAATTATTACTGCCAAAGATTTAACAGTGCAATTTCATGGGTGCTAAACCCATTGCTTTAGGCCATTAATTATAATAAACAGGGATGACGGGGCTAACAGATAGCGTAATGGACACTGACGCCCTGTCCGTTATATTGTCCATGTTTCAGGAGCTCATGCGAAGCCGGAAATTGAATTAGCCCTCGATATATCCCCATTATTATTCAGTAAATATTATCAGCTATTTCATTAATAACCATTTAAGTAGATGATATCCAATTATGCCTCCGTGCTTTAGTCATGTATTTGGGCCCATATTAGGCCTTCGGCATGCATGTAACTCCGTGTATAAACTTGAAATAACTTTAAACTTCTATATTATAATAGTCTTTAGTTATATGAAAATCCTCCCAGAAAAAATATTTATCTAGTAGAACATAAAAAAAAGAAAATGAATATTTACATTAAATATATTCACATATAGACCTTCCTCAATGGGATATTAGATTCTTTTGGAACAGATAAATGTCGATACTTAAAAATGGAACTCCACCCAACTAACTAGTTACAGGCACTTCGTTTTCCATGATGTCTTGTTTCTAGTAAATCTCTTCCACAAGAAACGGTTTGTTCGTCGGCCCAGCGCTTGCGTTGTCGACCTTCACGAAGCTTCTTGTCCAGCGAGATCCACTCTACAGCTCTCCACATGTCTTCGGATATCTGGATGACACAGCCTGCCCAAGTCCATTTTATTGCATAACTTATGACGTCCAAAAGCGTGGTTGGCTTCCTAAATCGGACTGAGATGACTTTGTCTCTTAGAGAGACCCCTGGCGTAATTCGTTCCATTCCTTGTTGACAGACATGTATCTTTCTATCCAGTCAACGAGCATGTCTGGTACCCGTATGCCAGTACAGAAATGGTAGAGCTGTTAAAGTCGATTACTTTATGTCTCATTTCTTGCCGAACTTTGAAAATACATTTCAGTCTCCAAAACTTCTTTCGTACAGTACCTATTCTGGTTCAATCTCTTTGCATCCCTATCCTAGAACGAAATTGTCTGCCTAGGTAGTGAAATCTTAATTTCTGAAAGCAAGTGCCTAATTAAAATAATAAACAGTGACAGTTAAATAAATTATAAAAAAAAAAAAAAACCCTGTACCTCTATAACAAATGAAGGGTTTTGGGCTCAGTACACATAGAGGTTCGAATTTCTAGCCCAACGGCCGTGCAATGAGGTCATAGGCAGGGATCACACTCAGCCACCAGATTTTCCCTATTTTCGAGTACCCACTTCATAGTGGCTGGGTCTACCCCTGGATGGCCTCAATACTCCCCTCAGCCCCCGGCTGAAATACAGAACAAATAAAATTTATATATAAATAAAAAACACATAATATTCAGCCGAGATTCGAATCCAGGACCCGGAAAACAGTAGACTAGTGCTTTGTAAATTGATTTTAACAACGTAGGTAAGTGTAGTAAGTCGTGTGTTGAGCTCACCAGATTTGTTTGTTTTATTTTAGTCTTGAAAATAGAGGGGGGGAAACGAAACATCGACTATTTATAACTATAGTTGTTAACAGAATAAAATATAATGGGAATATTAAAAAAAAAAATTAATTGTAAGATGCTATTTTTGTTAGTATAAATAATTCATTCTTCTTAATCGGAAAACGTTAGATTATTGTCTTTCCTTGTTTACAGTTTTTTCTAATCAGATTCATTTCCAAATGTCGAAACAGGTATGTTAAGCAAAGTAACATTTTCATATTAATGCCCCTTTAACATTTATCAGAGTTTGGAAGCTCTTTGGTGTACCGCTTCGGGTTTCGGATTTTATTCCCCATTCGTATTCACTCCGCTATAGAGGATATCGACTAATTATTGGCGACTTCAAAGGTTCTCGTCGAAGATGTCGTTACATTTCCATAAGGACGGACCAGAACCGGGGTCTCCTCATGGCGGGGGTGCTTCGTGACACGTCCAAGGCCGTCCCATAAGGACTTAGTTCCAGTCCCAAATTTCTGTTCTCGATCACAATAAAAAGTATTCTTAGTCTAACATAGACCACTTGGCATACAAAGCGTCAGCATTTCGATTCCATTAGTTCGCCATGGGAAGGAGAGAGTTATATAAACAGGATTTCAATTTAAATCGTCAGCATAATTAAAATGCAGCTTATTGTATATTATTATTAGAGCATAATGAAAAATTATACATTATATGTTCGTCCTGGAAGTCCAGTAAATATTCGAACTATCTCTTTTTATATATAAATTATTTTATTTCAATTTTTATTAATGAAGAGTATAATTAGTTTTAGATTCTTTATGGTGAAGGTCAATCTCTATGAATAAAATTAGAGGCTGATATATAACTTCACCACTCTTTTATTAAATACTGATGCACAACGTTTCGGCTGAAATCCCACCTCCATGTGCAAAAGAACAATTCCAGAAATTCAGAAATGAGGCTTCGGGGTGTAAGCACCCACTCACCTTAGGTAAAATTATTCTATATCAATCACTATTATAGAAGAGTATATTAGACTATGATCATATCAATTGGAAACGATCTCTTCTTTTTTTTGTTCATATGTATTTATTTATTCATACATGTTAATCTTTACAACGTTTCGAGGCTTCACATGCCTCATCTTCAGATATTCAATGTTATCTAAAATATAATTGTACAAATATTTCAACCAATTATATACATATTAAGAATATATTATTTATAAATTAGAAATAATTTATATTTTAACTATTTACATTATGTATAAAATTTTATATATACTTACATCCATTTCCATATTTTTATACAATATAGGTCATTAAAAAATATATTTTAATCACAATATCAAATCTTAATATTTCATCATCACATATATCAATTTGTTCTGTGTATTTGAATGTGTACTCAACTGGTTTTTATCTAATGCCTTCCTGTTCCATTCAATGTTTTCAAACAATCACAATACTACTTCTACCCAGGTCAGTTATTAAAACCCACACAACATTCATCCCCACACATATCCATACATATATACACACAACACACACACATACAATGTACGTCCATATATACAAATTCAGATACATACATACATCATATACATAAACATATGCATCCACACATACACACACACACAACACACATATATCTATACATGTATGAATAAATAAATACATATGAACAAAAAAAAGAAGAGATCGTTTCCAATTGATATGATCATAGTAAAATTATTCTTTTACCCCTGAAGATGGCATTTTAGCCAAAACGTTGTGCATCAATATTTAATAAAAGAGTGGTGAAGTAATTATACCAAAGAAATGATTTGGAACTTTCTATTCATTTTCTATTTATTTATTATTACATTAATAAACCATTCATTATCCCTTAGCGTTTCGAGGTCCAAAATGCCTCATCTACAGAATGAAAATTTTCCCTATTGAGTTAATATAGGTCATATTCCATCACATATCTTTATATATATATCAACTATGGTCATCATAATAATTTATTCACTATTTAGTTACATTTAATTTCATTATCACATCTATCGACTTGTTTAAATATTTACAGCTGCTTGGACTAGCAAGTATAAAGTAGACTCATGTTGATATATGTGATAATGAAATTAAGTAAATAGTGACCAAATTATAATGATGATCATAGTTGACATGTAGAAAAAAAGACAAGTGATGAAATATGACCTATATTAATTCAATATGGAAAATTTTTAATCTAAAGATGAGACATTTTTGGCTAGTAACAAATAAATATAAAACGAAGAGAAAGTTCTAAATCATTTATTTAATATAAATTATTATTATAAGAGTGTCTTATAAATGTCTCATGATATTATGAGAGCTGATAACAGACCTTAAGTTGAACAAAAAAACCATATGACCCATAGTTCGATTCTAAATGGTAATGAAGGAAAACCAAATTTTTTACTTTTATTTACTATATATAGTAAGGGGAAGTATTGCGATCGTGAAAATTTTCGAATTCCAATTTTCAACGGAAATACACTTAGGGTCTCCTGAGTCCAAATAACAAAGTCCCGCAAAAAGGTCTGTGTGTGTGTGTGTGTCTGTGTGTGTGTGTGTGTGTGTGTGTGTGTGTGTGTGTGTGTGTGTGTGTGTGGTAACTCCCGGGTGGAAACGGTAAGTCCTATGAAACTGAAATTTCATATTTAAGACATCTATACGCCCGAGACGTGACAAAATTTTTTTCATCAAAATGAGCCTACCAGAAGAGGCACTTTATACCATGCATTTTGCACCTTTTTTCGATTTTCTCAAAAACGGTTCCGACGATTTTAATTAAACTCGCTGTATCAATGTGAAATTTAATGGGCTTTAATCTCATTTAGGTTTCATTCGGATTAAAATGGTCTGACAGGGCTTGAATGCTGATTTTCTTTCTCTAAAGTACCTTTAATTTTGTTTATTCTATAAAAATAACTATATTATCTTGTTACCACTGATGAAAAACAGGTAAATATATAAATTGAATAAATTCGATACCCAACTAAAGGAGAAAACAGAAAAAATATTTTTTTAATACAATTTTTCGTTTTTGGACATAAGAGCAGTAATATACATGTATGATATACCGTTGAAAAGCTAAAGTTTTTAGAAAAAATATTATCTCATACACAAGCTTTTAAACGTTAGTAGAGAGTGATGAAACCCCGATAAAACTAAGTGATTATTTTTGATGATAATGTAATAGTTTATTTAATTAAACACATGAGACTATACCCCTCCTTTGTCTATAGCTAGTAATTGTAATAACTTTGTTTTTTATATAAACCCATGTATGGCTCACGTAGCCGATCTGGAAATAAAGAAATAAAGAGAATTAAACACATGTTTCTAACTAAATTCCATTTAATTAATTCTTTAATGGTTTCACTCATTTTTATCTCTAGCTGTATTCGAAAATTCTTTAATTGATTCTAAAAACGGAGGTAAGTGAAAGTCGTGTGTTGCCCGCACCAGATTTTTTTTTATGTTATCCATGGTTTTCATGAAATAGCCAAAATCTCAAAATTTGATTTTTCTCCCTAATCGTCATATGAACTTTTTTGTTTCTCTTGAGCTCTAGTATCGGCTCCAACAATATCATTAGACATTTATAAGACACATATTAATCACATATTTTTTTTTTCTCTTCGCAATCTTAGTTGACAAATGAAGGTAGGTTTGTTTTACACCATCTTAAGGATAACTAAGTAAAAAAGTTTTTCTAATATCCAAAAAACCTAGAACCTAACGATAGAAGAGTGATAACTCATTAAAATGTCCAAATATTCTAAGAAATGTTAAGATTTAAATTTATGCATGACGGTTTAATATTATTTCTAATGGTTGCTTGAAGAATTCTAAAAATTGTAGGTTATAGTCGAAACCTTTCGTCTTCAAACCATACATACCTTAATTCACTTTCATACAACGGAGGAACTTTCTCTGATTATGGCGAGAATGAAATTTTTAATAAAGGTTTTAAAGGCGGTTTAATGCATATTAGATAATTAATTGGACAATTACAGAAAATAAGAAATTTTTTACCTACTAATTTTCGCTATACTTTTTCATATTCAAATTAACACCCTTTTCCAATACCATCTGAAAATACAAAAAAAACGCATAACAAATTTTAAAATTTCAGTGAAATCATCGGACTTTTAACATAAAACATAATTATTTATAAATCTTAAATTCTAGCTTTATTAATTTATCCATTTATTTTTTTCAACACTAGTATCTTTAAGATTTTTTGTTTGTATATACGCCAAATCTTCCCCACAACTTAGTAAATAACAATTAGTTTAATTTTTTTTCTGGGCCAAAACTGTTGTATTAGATTCTCTATTTATCGTTTGTTATCCTTAAGAGACCGGATTCCTGAATTAAGTTAGTTAATATTATTCAATTAAACACAGTATATATTAATTACTATTTAATTTCATCAACGGATGGATTCTCGTACTAATAGTCAATAAATAGATATATACATTTCAATATTTAAGGGAGATTTTGACGAATATACCAATGAAGTAGTTAATAATGCTTAGAGGGATCACTTGTAGCTGGGTGGCTAGCGAAACAGCCTCCCAAGCTAAAGGTTACGGGTTCAAACCCGCAGGTAGTCCTAGGATTTTTTAATGCGAGTAAAAAATCCTTATTTACGCCGTCCTTCGGAGGGGACGTTAAAAGGTGGTCCCGAGCCTGAGCGATGTCAGGTACTCGTTAAAGATCGCTATCCTAATAAAACCTGGATAGGCAAAATTTAGGACTCCCACTGTAGCATCGTCCGATTAGCCATAGTAGCATAAAGTGACGTTAAATAAATAAACAAACAAACAATAATGCTTAGATTGTTAAAGGGTTTATTTAAGTGAGAATACTTTCATTAAATTTAACCTGATTGTTGATGATTTCTTTAATTAAATCAATTAAAAATTTTAATTACAAATAAATTGTATGTTTATTCTAGTATTACTAAGAATGAATTGTTTATTTTTTCTAGTGAAGGGAAAATAAACGATCGAAAAAAAAATTATATATATATACCAGGAATTATATGAATAATGAACATTTTTTTTCAAAAATCAAACTTGATCCAATTCGACCTTAACCAAAAATTAATCTGTCAATTTAATTTTACTTTCCGCTGAAGGGTATCTAACAGCAAAGGAAAAACATATATGAGAGTGTGTGTATATATAAAGATGTTTGTTTGGTTAATACAATACCTGAAACTTTGGGGAAAAGTCTTGCCCGTATTATTACTACCTTTCTTTATTGAATCGTTTATTTTTAAAGAGGCCGGAGCCAATTTATACCTAAATAAAGATATTTATTAATAATGTACAAAGGCTGTGACGAAAGTAATTTAAATTAATTATTATTTGACAAGTTAATCTCAGTTAAACAAAATTTAATTTATACAAAAAATATTTCAATTTATGTATGTATGGACTTTATAGAGCCCACTTTCAGAATAAACGGCTCAAGTATATTATAGTTATTTTTTTATTGTAATATTGAAACATTAATAAGAATCAATGCGTTTTTAATTTTAAATTATAAATTTTACATATTATATTTATGCACTAGTAAAAGAAATAACGCACCTAAAGATCTCAGAAATGGAAATCAGTTTGATCCTTTAATCGTACACACAAATTGTTGTGTTCAGGTTTTTTTTTTTTTTTTTTTTTTTTTTTTTTTTTATTATTATTTTCATATTAAATAAGTAAGAAAAATAATAAATTACACTAAGCCCATAAATGTGCTCTAGGAATATATTTCTTAAGGAAACTGATTTTCCTTTCTGGGTCACAAATATTGAAGCTCATTAAGTTTTTTACACCTTTCGAGGAGTTGTGGCATTAGGCCAAATCTTATTTCATATTCCGTTAGATACAGATCGCCCGGATTTCGACCCTTGTTTGTTCACGCACAAGACCCATTTAATTAAAAACTTTTAGAGTACAATATTCCGAAAAAAATCATGAAATCGTTTTCATCACGCCCGCAGAGCGGAAATAGAATATAAAATTATTACATATTAATGAAAATATGTATATCTATGTGGCAGTTTAAACATAAAATAACGAAAACATATTAATCGTTCATTATAATACTGTCATTAACGTTATAGTTTCTGTGCTCGTCGAAGTGGTCGAAGAAACATCTGCTTTTCCGAACGATAAAGCATTATTGGATTGGATACTCAATAGGGACTAAGTCCTAAAATACATTTATCAATGTTCAGTCCTGTAATTAATTAAAAACAGAACTAATAAAAATCTAAGATAAGGAATATTTTTTGTACTATTTTTAATACAAGTTTCCTTTGAAAGATGCAATCTGATAATTTGAAGTAATGTCTTATAATTATATTTAATGAAGCAAAAATTGTAAGATGCTTGTAATAATTTACTCATGACGTCTGAAGATGCAGTACATTTCCCGAAATAAATAAATTTAATTAAGTTATGTAAAAGTAAAACTAGATTATATTAGGACGGTTTTAAGCTTGCGAACTTCATAAAATGAGGAGGGATTTGATTGTGTTTTTGTCATTATCATATGAGTAGTGTGATTATTTAAAGCAGCCGATCAACATTTTTTTTTCTCTATTTAATAACAATAGAAGCTTTATTTTTACTTTCAATTACCTATGTATGAAATAGATTGTAAGGGAAAGTATTGCGATCGTAAAAATTTTCGAATTCCAGCTTTCAACGAAAATACAAGTTTTAGGGTCCCCTGAGTCTAAATAAGCAAGTCCCACAAAAAGGTCTGTGTGTCGTGTATATGTCCGCGTTTATGTATGTAATAAGTCTAGCGCTATAAAACTTAAATTTTATATTTTACGTCTATGCCAGAGATGTTATAGCAACTTTTTCATCAAAATCGAGCAACCACAAGAACCAATTTATACTATGCGTTATACATCTTTTTAAGAATTTCTCAAAAAAGGCTAAAGCGATTTTGATTAAACTCTCTATATGGATGTAAAATATAACGGTATTTAATATTATGTAGGTTTCATTCTAATGAAAGTATACTCTAAAGTATCTTCAATTTTGTAGATTCGAAAAAATTCACCAATTTGTGTTGTGAGCGTTGATAAAAACGAAATATATAAGTTGGATGAATTCGATAATATTCTGAAAGAGAAAAGAGCAAACGATTTTTCTAATGTTTTTTTTTTTTTTTCAAGGTAAGAATTTATATATGTATATATATACCGCTGGAAAGCTAAAGATTTTAGAAAAAAATATTGTCTTATACACAAAGTTGTAAAATGTAATGGAAAGTGATGAAAAATGAATAAAATTAATTGATTGTTATAGAAAATAATTTTATATCGTTAAATCATTTAATCTAAAACAGTGTTTCTAACGAAACTAAATATCATTCTTTAAACCTTTTGAATTATATTTATTAGTTGTTAATTTATTTTATCAACCAAGGTAAGTGAAAGTCGAGTGTTGCCCGCCCAAATTTTCATTTACATATAGAAACAAACGTCTCCTTTTCTTAGACCATGGGTTTTTGATGGCGTCAACTATTTACTTGATATTTAGAATTTCAGTGTTTGGTATAAAATATATATTAGGAATATTAAACCAACTACATCAAGCATAGGCTATACGTGATTAAAATATCTTTTCTGTTGTTTTTTTATGTCACCCGGTCATTTCTATTTGGGATGTAAGACTGAATTTTAATAAAGTTGACATATGGCCTTCATAGATTGCTTGAATCATTTCATCATCTCACATAAAATATTTTTATATTTCTATCACTATTGCAGTTATTGCCAATATAAATAAAACGGAACAACATTATTTAATTTGTAAAAATAAAAAGACTATAGAAAATATATTTTGAGAGTTCTTATTTAGTTTCTGAGGGAAACTTTATTTTATAATTTAACAGTAGAAATTATTGATAGCAATAACCATTTTATTTAAAATTCGTTTATTTTTTATTTAATCGTCTAGTAAACATTTTTTGGCGATAATAACTAATAGTAGTTTTTTGTCCTTACGATCAAAATAGTAACTACAATAATCTTGTATTACGTATTAGAAATTAATTATGCATTATTACCAAAAATGTTCCTCCGGTTTTCTGTAATAACAAAACAGTAATTTTACTCTCACTTCGCTACTTATGAAATACTTGTGAGGAAAAGTATTGCTATTGTGGAAATTTTTTTAATTTTTACACCGGAAATAAACGTTTCAGAGACCTCTGAATCCAAATGACCAAGTATGGGTATGTGATTAGTCTAGCTTTAAGTTAAACGAATTCGATAACTAAAGGTAAAAAAAAAAACAAAATATTATTTAGATTATTATTTTTTTAATATACCACTGGAAAGCTAAAGGTTTTAGCTTATATAAGCTAAAAAAAATTATCTTATATACAATTTTGTCTAAGGTAGTGAGGGAGTGGCGGGGGGGGGGGGGGGGAGAGAGGGGAGAGGCCTGATGAAGAGCGGATAAAACGGTTATAGGCAATAATTTTGATTGTCATACTATTGAATCTGCAAAATGCATGCTCTAAACTCAATGTAATTATTTGAACTTTTCTCAACTTTAACTTTATTTAGCTCTTAAATTGATTTAAACAATGGAACTAAGTGAGAATCATGTGTTTTGAGCAACAAATTGGGGTTTATTCATCACCACTTTATTCTGCTGTGGCTAATCGGACGATGCTACCTACAGTGGGAGTCCTAAATTTTGCCAATCCAGCTTTAATTAGGACAGGGATCTTTAACGAATACCTGGCTTCGTACAGGCTCGGGACCACCTTTTAACGTCCCCGGATTTTTTAATGGGAGTAAATGGACTCCTACGGGTTTGAATCCACGATCTTCGGCATAGAAGGCTGTCAGTTGACAGTTGATTGAAACAGTTGACCCCCCCCCCCCTCCTCACATTTTCTAATCTATATTCATCAACTTTAACATTTTTATAAAATTTTATTTTAATATATATGTTTATTATTTTTAACGTAAATCTGAAATTTTAATATGGATGAAAGTAAAAGTTCTGTTATGGACTCGATATTTAAATGTATGTTAAAAAAATAAGTCATTATTGAATGACGATTCCTACAAAGATTTTTAAAATTCAGCTAAAAATAAATTTGTTTCGAAAAAAATCAACTGTTTATTTGATCCTCAAGAAAAAAAAAAAAAAAAGAAAAAGATGAGGTCTTATAATTTCTCCTATTATACTCATAAAATATGACAAATTAAAGCCCTGCTGCCAATGAGTAGTATCTCTAAATGTGAATCATGACAGTATAGTCTTGTATCACATTTACTAAATGTATTTTATTATACAGTTGTAAATATCATAATTATAATTTTTTTTAAATATATGAGAAATAAACTTTCCATTTTAAGACATGAAAAGTATTGCACCTAATCGAACAACAAAGGAGAAATTATTCATTTTGGTAAAAGTCCTAACTTGCTGCATGGATTTCAGTATATTCAACATACAAGGGGCAAGCATGAATTTCCAATGGAAGCTACCCCCAGAGTACGAGGAAAAGAAGCTGGAAATGGTGATAAGAAGGGTAGAACAGGTGGAAGAGGTGAGAAGAAGAATGGCTAAATAAAGACGGGACCCTTGGCAGAGGTTAAGGAAAGAGAGTTGAAATATATATGTCGATAAAATATGGCCGCCGGAAGTGGGCAGGAGTAGATGGAGCCACCTACCGGTCCAGATTTGAATAACATTTCTATCCGAGGAGCAAAGAGCAGATTATTCAATGCCTTGGAGAATACATCATCCTTATCCCCCTAACTACAAACCCAATAATATATGGTCCCGTTTTTCTTCAAATGGCACGCTCTTAACGTCGATATATTCAAAAACCATAATACCAAATCCAGCTGCCATATTTTATTTTTATTTCCAGTAGAGCCGCTGTTCCTTGTTCTCTCTTCTGATACATTCATCCTACTTCATTATGTAACCTATGAATCTTTTCGAAATTCAGTCAGCAGGTCTTCAATACATTTTTTTTTTTTTTTTTTTTTTTATAAGATAAGGTTTATTAATCGAGATATATAAATGTATCACAAAAGCTAAAGATAAAAATTTTATCTCAATTAATCGAACACCACAGCTACAGCTAAAGAAAAAAATCGTGCTTCTTTAGGGACAATCAAAAGAAGAATTATATCTCTGTATCTGACAGCAGCCCCACAATAACACAAAAATAACTTAGAGTCCACTGCATATATTATCTCAGGGTTTTAGATTTTTTAAACAAAACTTAAAGTGGGTTTAAATTTAGTTTATTAAATCAAATTTTCTTTAGCTTTTATTACGTATCTAAGCAGTCTTGGTCCAAATATGTGGACCTTTATTACGATTGCCTGAGAATGTGTGGCTCTAGCGCCCTCACTCGGTCTCCACTGGCTAGACTGGTGACGCGGCTGAATGAGAGGCGCTGGGAACTCATGGTGTTGTGCCACTCCATCCACTTCTGGGTGTAGGGGTTCAATTCTGAGTTCCCAGGGGCAGTATGTAAATAATGTATATAGGTATGAATGTGGCCAAGATTTTATTTACTTTATATTTTATTTTTATTTTCATTTGTTAGTTAAGTTTCCTTATCTTATTTCATCTTATGTTATTTTATATATATATATTATGTATATATATATATATATATATATAAATTTTTTTAATTTTTATTATTTATTTATGCATTATTATTATTACTTTTTTTTTTTTTTTTTTTTTTTTTTTTTTTTTTTTTTTTTTTTTTTTTTTTTTTTTTTTTTTTTTTTTTTTTTTTTTTTTTTTACTGTGTACATATGGTATGAATGACTTCTTTTAGCCCTAATACTTATTGCCCAAGATAGTGGCAGATTGTATTATTTCCCAATAAAGCAATATTATTATTTTATTACGATTAAAGCAGATAAGAGATATAAATCATAAAGGTGTTTGAAAAACGAAATGAAAAAGTAAAATTGATAATTGAAAAATGGTTAGAGAATATAAGAATTAATTGTTACCTGCGGTTATAAAAAATGGATTAAAAGAAGGCTAATAAATGTTTGCATGCCTCTCTGGTAATCAATCTAAACAAGAAGGTCTCGAGGCCATCTTTTATTCAGACACCTGGGTGGATTATCAGGAATTGAAGAGGGCGCAACGATTGAAACTAGTGGATTAGAATGGGAATGGATATGGAAAATTAAGGTCTTAAGGGCTGATTTTATTCCTCCAAAACAAGGAGAGTTAAAGATTTTATGAAGGATTTTTGATTTTAAGGATTGGATATGGGAAGAATTTGATGGTTTAGTAGAGCCTTAAAGCTAAATTCCGTAAAACTAATAAATATTTAAATCACAATAAAAACTTTCTCTAACCTTTATTGTTAAAATCAATTTAAAATTTTTTAGTTGAAGTTCGAGTAAAAAAATGTTTAAGGATTTAAATTTAGTTTTGAAGGAAACATTTGTTTTAGCATGAATAATACATAATAGAGAATAAATTATATCAATAACAATCACACAATTTCGACTTCTTTTCAACATTATCGATTACCTTATACAACATTGAATTATAGATTTAATTTGTTTGTAAAATATTTTGTTTTCTAACGACATATTATGCATCTATGTTACTGTTATATAAGGGAAAAATGTCTAATGTTTTCTTTGTTGCAGTTAAATGTATAGATGTTTATCAGCCACCTGAACAAATGCAATAACAGAATCTCCATCCAAAAAAGTTAACAAGTACTGTATTGTGGTCCATGGCCGGGGACATTCGTTTTTCTCTTCTACTAAAAGGAATGACAATAGACTCAACATCATATTATCAATAAATTAATCAAACTAGGTAACTAGGTAACACCGGGAGCTAATTTCTTGTAGAAAATGTCCTATTCTCCCTCATGATAACGCCAGTCCTTATGTTTCAATACTGTCAGTGAGTGTATTAAAGGAGTTGGGCTATGAAGGCCTACTACACACCCCATATTAGTGATGGGCAAATACTCAAAAAATTTGAGTACTGATTACTGTAATCAAATGATGCTCGCTGCTGATTACAAAATGTACTCAGCTTTCCTCCTGATTACTTTCTATTTTCCCCTGTAATCAAAATTTTCGTACTTTTGAGTACTTGATTACTTGATTACATTTATATATGAGGTGGCCAGAATAGAGTATATTACATACATCTATTAAGTTAATTAATATTAATAATTTCTTTAAGCCATCTTTTTTTATCATATTGTCGATTATTTTAAACTTTTCATAAAAAATTGATAAGGGTAAATTATTATTATTAAGATGGTGGATTTATAGATTATTGTAAACTCTTCAGATAAAATCGTTCCCAAAGGTTCATTACCGATTATACTATTAATTTTAATCGCGCTTGCTCAAGAATAGGTTTATTTTAACTTTTTCGTTTTTATTCGATACCAGGCTCGGTAGCTGGGTTCCCAAAAGTTCGTTACCGACTAAACTATTAATTTTAATCGCGCTCGCTCAAATATGGGTTTATTATAACTTTTTCGTATTTATTGGATACTAGACTAAGTAGCTGCGTTGCCAAAGGTTCGTTACCGACTAAACTATTAATTTTAATCGCGCTCGCTCAAATATGGGTTTATTATAACTTTTTCATATTTATTGGATACTAGCATCAGTAGCTGCGTTCCCAAAGGTTCGTTACCGACTAAACTATTAATTTTAATCGCGCTCGCTCAAATATGGGTTTATTATAACTTTTTCATATTTATTGGATACTAGCATCAGTAGCTGCGTTCCCAAAGGTTCGTTACCGACTAAACTATTAATTTTAATCGCGCTCGCTCAAATATGGGTTTATTATAACTTTTTCATATTTATTGGATACTAGCATCAGTAGCTGCGTTCCCAAAGGTTCGTTACTGACTAAACTATTAATTTTAATCGCGCTCGCTCAAATATGGGTTTATTATAACTTTTTCATATTTATTGGATACTAGCATCAGTAGCTGCGTTCCCAAAGGTTCGTTACCGACTAAACTATTAATTTTAATCGCGCTCGCTCAAATATGGGTTTATTATAACTTTTTCGTATTTATTGGATACTAGACTAAGTAGCTGGGTTGCCAAAGGTTCGTTACCGACTAAACTATTAATTTTAATCGCGCTCGCTCAAATATGGGTTTATTATAACTTTTTCATATTTATTGGATACTAGCATCAGTAGCTGCGTTCCCAAAGGTTCGTTACCGACTAAACTATTAATTTTAATCGCGCTCGCTCAAATATGGGTTTATTATAACTTTTTCGTATTTATTGGATACTAGACTAAGTAGCTGCGTTCCCAAAGGTTCGTTACCGACTAAACTATTAATTTTAATCGCGCTCGCTCAAATATGGGTTTATTATAACTTTTTCGTATTTATTGGATGCTAGACTAAGTAGCTGCGTTCCCAAAGGTTCGTTACCGATTACACTATTAATCTTAATCGCGCTCGCTCAAATATGGGTTTATTATATATTTTTCGTATTTATTGGATACTAGCATCAGTAGCTGCGTTCCCAAAGGTTCGTTACCGATTATACTATTAATTTTAATCGCGCTCGCTCAAATATGGATTTATTATAACTTTTTTGTATTTATTGGATACTAGGGTCAGTAGCTGGTTTTATTTTTTTTTCAATAAATTACTAGCAAATGTAATATACATATTTACATTTGTTATTATATATTGAAAGTAAGAAAGAAACAAGAATAATTTGTTGTTGTTTATATTTATATTATTCTTTTTATATTTTAGTTAGTTATATTAAGTTTAGTTCAATAATGTAATAATCCTTGTTTTTAAAAACATAATTAATTAATATATTATGTTTTTTTAACTTGTGTGATGACTTATAACACATACTTATTATACTTTAACTAAATCCTTTTTATTTAAACTTATACAGTAAATACATAATTTTTTATTTATATGAAGTACAACCGCATAAGGTTCCTAAAGCATTGAATAATTAACCCATTAGTTTACTTAACATGTTATCAAAATTATTCGAAAAAGTATTAAAACACCGCCCCATTTAGCATATTACTGGAAAATAATATCCTTATTTACAAACAATTTAGACAAGGCATTCTACCACTAGTCAACCAGCTTAAGTAATTGATATAATCACAGAAAATTTCAATCTTGAAAAACATACAGGCATGATATTATTAGATATAGGAAAAGCTTTTGACAACATTTCTCCCTAATTCCTTATCTATAAATTAATCTATCTTAATAAACCAATATATATCTCATCCAAAATATTCATTCTTTTTACTTTCACTTACTATATATAATAGTAAGGGAAAGTATTGCGATCGTGAAAATTTTCGAATTCCAGTTTTCAACGGAAATACACGTTTTAAGATCCCCTGAGTCCTAATAACCAAGCCCCGAAAAAAGTGTGTGTGTGTGTGTGTGTGTGGTAACTCCCGGGCGAAAACGATAAATCCTATAAAAGTGAAATTTCATATTTGAGACAATTATACGCCCGAGATGTTACAAAATCTTTTTCATCAAAATCAGCTGACCGGAAGATGTACTTTATACAATGCATTTTTCACATTTTTACGATTTTCTCAAAAACGGCTCTAACGATATTAATAAAACTCGCTATATCGATATAAAATTTAATGGACTCTAATATGTTTTAGGTTTCATTCTGATTGAAATAGTCTGACACTAAATACCAATAGTTTAAATTTTCTTCCTCTGAAGTACCTTAATTTTTTACATTTGAAAAATTAACTATATAATCTTGTTAGCATAGATAACAAACAGATTAATACATAAGCTGAACGAATTTGATATCCAACGAAAAGAGAAAAGAGCAAAAATATTTTTTCATGCAATTTTTGTGTTTTGGAACATAAAAAGAGTAATATACATGTATAATATACCGTTGGAAAGCCAAAAAGGTTAGAAAAAATATCATCGTATACACATAATTGTAAAAGTTAATGGAGAGTGATGAAAACCCAATTAAACTAACGGATTGTCGTAGATAATAATATATTAGATAACTAATAAAACACATGTTTAAATTAAAATTCAATTAAAATAATTCCTAAACAATTTATTTTCATCTCTATATGTTTTTAAAAATTCTTAAATAGATTACAACCACGGAGGTAAGTGAAAGTCGTGTGTTTCGCGCACCATATTAAAAAAAAAAATTGTATTCTCAATTTGAGGAGGAGGAGTATTAACGGAAGACACATCTTAGGTGATTTAATAAATACGAATTAGGAGAGCATGTAAAATAATTATATTAGACTAGAAACATACCAAGCGACATGTAAGATATAAACAAATTAAGCTTCTTCCGTTGACCCTACCTCCACTCCTCAATCAGCTCAGTTCCATTTTTGATGTGTAACAGTTCACTTGGTGTCTTTCGTTATTTTAAGTGTCAATTTTTTACCAAATTAAACAATTTTTAATTTTTGTTTAATTACTTTTTTTTCTGGTGGATTTGAATCTATTTAATTTGAAAATGGAGGCTAGTTGTGCATCTACCGAACACTGTCCTCACGAACAGGAAGATAAGATATCAGAGGCTGGAGGTAAGAAGACTGTATTTCATAATGACATTTTAGACCATGTAGATGGTGAATATTTTGAAATAATTAAAGAAAAGTGTAGAGGGAACCTAATTACGGCTATTTGCGTCAACTGCAAACCCAAGCTGATAGAAATTCGAGGTTACGGAAAATCCACTTCGAATTTTATTAAACATATAAAGCGTAAGCATAGCAAAAATTGCTTAGTAAGTTTTAAAAACCATTTAAATTTAAAAAGGTTGGAGAAGAGGAAGAATGTAACAGATAAAGCAGTTATAGCAATAAAGAAAACATCAAAAGAAATCACACAGGAATAATTGGATAAGGATATCATGGATTATATAATTCATTCAATGATACCTCTACAGATTGTAGAAGATCCATATTTTAGAAATTTTTTTAATAATTTAGGTATCCTAGATTCCGGTTTAAAAATTATGAGCCGGCGGACAATTACCAGAAAAATAGTGGAAAGATATGATGACCAAAGAGAAATTTTGAGGAATAACTTTTAAAATATTCTAAGTTTATGTACCACAGTAGATATTTGGTCGGGAAAGAAAAGGAGTTTTCTAGGAGTCACAGTTCATTGGATTACAGAGGATTTAAAGAGGGAGTCAGTGGCACTGGCTTGCAGAAGATTCCGTGGCCCTCACAGTGCTGAAAGAATTAGCTATTTTGTTTCAGAAATTTATTCTGAATTTAGTTTAGAAAATTAAAAAATAAATGCAACAGTAACTGATAACGCCGCTAATTTTATAAAAGCAATGAAATTGTTCGGGATAGAAAATTTCGAATTAGATGAGTGCCAAACACTAAGTGAGAGTGAATCATCAGATGAAGAAACGTTGTTAGAGAATCAATCTGTACATAGAGCTTTTACACGTCATATTAGATGTACTGTGCATACCCTACACTTATGTGTCACAGTTGACGCGGAAAAAGTTTTGAATGAACAAACAGCCTTAGGAAAAATCCATAAACATGTGATAAAGAAGTGTAATGTTTTGTGGAAGGCAGTAGGTAAACCCAGAAGTTCCGAGAAACTTCAAGAAATTTTGGGAACTGCTTTAAAAAGACCATGTCCAACCCGCTGGAATAGTCTGTATGAATCCCTAAACCAAATACTTGAATCAAAAGAAAAGATAAATCTCGTTCTCGAAGACATACAAGAAAAAATTATTTTCGAGGATCAAGATTTTAAATACATCGAGGAACAGCTCAAATGTACAAAACCATTCGCCGATGCTATTAACATTCTTCAGGGGGACAAAGAAACTTTTTATGGCATTCTACTACCCTGCCTCTTTTCATTAAAAAAAATATTGATTTCATTTACTGGCTCTGAATGGGAGTGGTGCTCTGACCTATCTCGGACCTTATTCGAAAGTTTAGATAAGAGATTTCGAAGTTATCTCTTAATGGAAGGTATGGAAGCCAAGTGCGCAGCAATTGCTGCTCTTTCGTATCCCAGATTTAAAAATCATTGGGTAACTTGTGTACCAACAGAAGTTCAAGAAAGAATAATCAATGATTTTAAAGAAGTTGTTGCACAAACTATAGAATTACCCAACACAATGTCAAAAGGTAAATCCGTTCACAAAGAACATGATTTTTTTTTATTTTGAAAAACCTTCAATTTCTTCGATGCATTCATCATTTAAATATAAAAATATGGTGGAGCTAGAAGTTCTAAAATTTTTTTCCGATGAAGATACCGACTTGTACCAATTACAAAACTATCCAACAATCAAGAAGGTATTTATAAAATATAATACTCCCTTACCTTCATCAGCACCGGTAGAAAGACTCTTTTCGTATGCAACGATGAATGACTTACCGAAAAGAAACAGGCTCTCGGATTCAATATTTGAAATTAGAATTATTCTAAGGAGTTTGCTGAACAGAGAAGAAAACCAGTAATCAGTGATTTTATTGTTGTGATGTTTAGTTTGGTTATTTATTGTATACGTTTTTCCTTAACACATTAATTTAATTTGTTAATATTTCAAATGTTCTTAACTATTACTTTTATTATACCTGTTATTATATATCTGTTAATAGATAGTATGTCTGTTAATCCATGGTATATCTGTTAATATTATTTAGTTAAGTAAGTACTTTTTAGTGTTTAATCAATTTGACCAACTGTTATTTTATATATACAAACACAAACACACGCGCACACACACATAGTCTGGAAAACTGTTACAAATGAAATAAATATAAACTTTTTCATGCTAATAATTTGCTTCCTTTATGGTTCAAACTTCAGTCAATCCTTAATATGTTAATTAGATCTAAATAAATATGAAATGGCCTATCTTGAATATTTAAAATTAATTTTTTCAGAGAAGAAAAGATATCTACTTAATCAACAAAGAAAAAAGCTGTATAATTAAAAAAAAAGGTCTGCTTAAATTATTTATAAATATAAAATATAATTTAATATGTATAAAATTTAATATATTATATAATTTAATATATATATATAGGTAAAATAATCGATAACCAAACTCAAGACAACAAATAAGTCCAAATAATTAAAAATTTCTATTTTAATTATTACGCGAGCGCTCGGTCTCAAAATCGATAATACCATGATGTGATTCCAAGGGTAAAATAATTTAACGATCGACCCCTTTATCAATTTTATCTGAAGAGATTAAAAACATTTATGCAAGAGTAAGAAAAGTGTCCAATAATTACGAAAAAGTTAAAATAAACCTCTTTTTGAGCGTTCTTAATTAAAATTAATAGTATAATCGGTAATGAACCCTTGGTAACGCAGCTACTGATGCTAGTAACCAATAAATACGAAAAAGTTAAAATAAACCTCTTTTTGAACGTTCTTGATTAAAATTAATAGTATAATCGGTAATGAACCCTTGGCAACGCAGCTACTGACCCTAGTAACCAATAAATCCGAAAAAGTTATAATAAACCCATATTTGAGCGAGCGCGATTAAAATTAATAGTTTAGTCGGTAACGAACCTTTGGCAACGCAGCTACTAAGTCTAGTATCCAATAAATACGAAAAAGTTATATTAAACCCATATTTGAGCGAGCGCGATTAAAATTAATAGTTTAGTCGGTAACGAACCTTTGGGAACGCAGCAACTTAGTCTAGTATCCAATAAATACGAAAAAGTTATATTAAACCCATATTTGAGCGAGCGCGATTAAAATTAATAGTATAATCGGTAACGAACCTTTGGGAACGCAGCTACTTAGTCTAGTATCCAATAAATACGAAAAAGTTATAATAAACCCATATTTGAGCGAGCGCGATTAAAAGTAATAGTATAATCGGTAACGAACCTTTGGGAACGCAACAACTGAGCTTAGTATCCAATAAATACGAAAAAGTTATAATAAACCCATATTTGAGCGAGCGCGATTAAAATTAATAGTTTAGTCGGTAACGAAGCTTTGGCAACGCAGCTACTTAGTCTAGTATCCAATAAATACGAAAAAGTTATAATAAACCCATATTTGAGCGAGCGCGATTAAAATTAATAGTTTAGTCGGTAACGAACCTTTGGGAACGCAGCTACTTAGTCTAGTATCCAATAAATACGAAAAAGTTATATTAAACCCATATTTGAGAGAGCGCGATTAAAATTAATAGTATAATCGGTAACGAACCTTTGGGAACGCAGCTACTTAGTCTAGTATCCAATAAATACGAAAAGGTTATAATAAACCCATATTTGAGCGAGCGCGATTAAAAGTAATAGTATAATCGGTAACGAACCTTTGGGAACGCAACAACTGAGCTTAGTATCCAATAAATACGAAAAAGTTATATTAAACCCATATTTGAGCGAGCGCGATTAAAATTAATAGTTTAGTCGGTAATGAACCTTTGGGAACGCAGCTACTTAGTCTAGTATCCAATAAATACGAAAAAGTTATATTAAACCCATATTTGAGCGAGCGCGATTAAAATTAATAGTTTAGTCGGTAACGAACCTTTGGGAACGCAGCTACTTAGTCTAGTATCCAATAAATACGAAAAAGTTATATTAAACCCATATTTGAGCGAGCGCGATTAAAATTAATAGTTTAGTCGGTAACGAACCTTTGGCAACGCAGCTACTTAGTCTAGTATCCAATAAATACGAAAAAGTTATAATAAACCCATATTTGAGCGAGCGCGATTAAAATTAATAGTTTAGTCGGTAACGAACCTTTGGGAACCCAGCTACCGAGCCTGGTATCGAATAAAAACGAAAAAGTTAAAATAAACCTATTCTTGAGCAAGCGCGATTAAAATTAATAGTATAATCGGTAATGAACCTTTGGGAACGATTTTATCTGAAGAGTTTACAATAATCTATAAACCCACCATCTTAATAATAATAATTTACCCTTATCAATTTTTTATGAAAAGTTTAAAATAATCGACAATATGAAAAAAAAGATGGCTTAAAGAAATTATTAATATAAATTAACTTAATAGATGTATGTAATATACTCTATTCTGGCCACCTCTTATAAAAAAGTAATCAAGTACTCAAAAGTACGAAAATTTTGATTACAGAGGAAAATAGAAAGTAATCAGGAGGAAAGCTGAGTAGATTTTGTAATCAGCAGCGAGCATCATTTGATTACAGTAATCAGTACTCAAATTTTTTGAGTATTTGCCCATCACTACCCCATATTACCCCGATCTATCCCCTGCAGACTACTAATTGTTTAGTAGCTTAAAATAACTTTTTGCGAATATGTTTAAAGCAGAAGTGTCTCGAAATGATGGTAAATACTTTGAATAAAACAATGTTACATTTTATGGATTTTTTTTATTTTCCTCCTAATTCTAAAAACGGACATTTCGTGTGGTACAACTCAATACTTTTGTAAGTACGGTTTTTTACTAAGCGTCGACCTATAATAGACAGATATGTAAAAATGAATGGGAATTCCTTACCATGGGCTAAATCTATCACTTACTTAGGCGTCCTATTAGATTCAAAGTTTACAAACCACATTAACATGCAGATTCATAAAGCTATTGGGGTCATGCTTAAGTTATTTATATTACTTTGTAAATACTCAAAACTAAATAGAATTCACAAAAAGTTAATTTATTATATTTGTATCAGACCTATTATATGTTATGCTTGTCTTGTAGATCAAAAACTCGCGAAACAAACTACTAAAAATTGCAAAATAAATGCTTGAGACTAGTTTATGGCTATCCGAGATGGACACTATTTAGTCGTATACATTATTGTTTTGAATATAATTTGCCTTTCATTCATTTACAAGTAACCACAGATTTTTTCAAAGCTTGTGAACAGTGAGCATGACCGTATTAGAGACATTGTAAATCATTCCAAAGCTGATTTAGACTATACAATTTGTAAGCATCAGAGGCTAAAACA
Organism: Piezodorus guildinii; assembly: GCA_023052935.1. Lineage (NCBI taxonomy): Eukaryota > Metazoa > Arthropoda > Insecta > Hemiptera > Pentatomidae > Piezodorus > Piezodorus guildinii. The sequence continues at coordinate 85,333,884 of CM041292.1, read as the reverse complement.
TATTGTTGTTATAATGATTTACTTTTTATTTATTTTTTTATTTATGAATTTTATATTTGATTATTTGTTTATATATTTTGGTCTATGTCTGTCACTTAAGCGAATTTTTTGGTTAATTTTCCCTCTATTATTTTTCTTATTTGTTAAATTATAACTTAGTACACAAATAATTGCTTACGTGTACAGTGTAAAAAAGCCAATCCGGCTTGAAACACTGTTATATCTTGTAAATTTAATTGATAATCAAATACTTATCTTATCTATAAGTACGGTATTGATTTTTTATGATATTTCATTTCAAGTATTTTAAATTGTTATAGTAAGTTTTAAAGTATCGTTCCCAATCCACAAAAATATTATTAAAAAAAAAAAAAAACTTTTGTCAACCATTGTTTACGATGTCTAAGTAAACTATATACATGTAAGAAAAGTCTAAGAAAGATTTCTTAATCACATTTTCTCACAGCGGCCACTTTACCCCGACATATAATATCCTTGTGAGTTGAAAAGGTATTTTCAGAAATGTGAATCATTAAGAGATCAAAACAGTGGATAATGTATTTTCGGAGAGTCGCTTTTCGAAGATGACACCGGCATTCAGACATCTCTTCTGTACGAGCACTTAAATAAATGCCGCCCCGGTTGCCAACAATGCATTTACCCAAGCGGCCTTTGTAAGCCTTTGGAAGTGTGAGTAAGTAGTGACAGATAAGACGGATACAGCGGGAGCCCATCAGTCATCGCCTTGTCACCGAGAATCGTTAGGCCTAATTAAGACAGTCTCCAGTGAAAAATCGTCCATTATTTTTACCCGGCTTCCGGAGGAGTTTTTGCCCTAGGTTTCCCATTAGACTGGTCCCCTATATACAAGTTGTCACCAGGGCCACCTCTCATAACTCAGGAAGATAACCAGGGGGACACACAGCTGGGGCACTACCTCTATCGGCTAAATGGCCAGTTTTGCTTATCTATTATTTATTGCTGGCTCTAAACAGCCCTTGTCGAGTCAGTTCCATTTAACAATGTTGCTACCAATGTAGCCCTGCCTCATCCGAAATGGCAAGATCAATTAGTACACTACCTTGTGGTATTCGAGAACATGGTCGTCGACCACTCCTAACACATCTCTTCAAGCGAAGCCTACATTAGAATGAATCTATTTGTTTTCAAAGCAAGCTTGCTCTTTACTTCCACGTATTATGTTTTTATGTAAATATCTTTATTGCTTAGACCCATCCCGATTTGATCTTGATCAGAATAAATTTTTGACAAGATAAAATGCAGGTACCTCACCAACCACCAAATCATATTGATTTAAAATTAATTCATAAACTAACTATAAACTGCAAAATGAATTTGAGCATCAAATATTAAAATAAATAAATGTGATCGATATAATAACAATATAATAAGGTTTGATATAAGATGCATTGAAGTATGTTGCAAAGTATAATAAAATTACAACGAAAATATATATCCCCTAAATATTTTATATGCTACATAATTTTATATAAAATATTATATATTCCGCTATAAGCCTTTTTTTTATAAATTTTCTTTTTCTTTTTTTTGGTTGAGAGTATTGAGTAAACTATTCCTATATACATATATACAGTAACATATGGGAATCAAGTTTCGATCACTATTTAAGATCTGCGTTATTTTTATAGTGTAAAATTTGGTGCGCTCAATGCACGACTTCAACTTATCTCCATTGTTAAAATCAATTCAAGAACTTTTGAAGATGGTTAGAGTTGAGATAAAAGGTTGAAAAACTACATTGAGTTTCCATGGAAATATATGTTTGAGATTATTTATAGCAATTAATTAGTTTTATCAGCGTTTTATCATTCTCCATTGCCTTATAGAACTTTGTAAATAAAACAACACTTATTCCAACATCTTTAACTTCCTAACCGTGTGTTATGCTGTTACCGACGTGTATATTTAACCGTTTTTTATTAACGATCAGAAGTTGGCATGGTATTTTCTTTTTTTCAAACTACAAAATTAAAGGTACTCTAGAGCAAGGATATTTAAAATATCAGTATTTAAGCCCTGTCAGGCTATTTTAATCAGAATAAAACCTACAAGATACTGAAGCTCATTTAAGTTTAATCGCCTTTAAAATTAATCTTTTTGAAAATCGTAAAAAGGCACAAAATCCATTGTATAAAGTGTTTCTTATAGTTCTCCGATTTTGTTAAGAAATTTTCTGTAATATCTCAGGCACATCCCTTTCTAAAACATGACATTTAAGTTTTATACAAATTATCATTTTCTAGCTAGATTTAGCACATACATAAAAAACCGTTTTGCGGGACTTGAGCATTTGGACACAATGAGGGCTGGAACTTCCCTGGTGAAAACTCGAATGCAAAAAGTTTCGAAATCGCAAGAATTCATTTACAATAAAATAATTTTTACTTTCACTTGTTCAATACGATTTTTAAACGAAAATATAAGCTTTAGTACCTTTGAGTCGAAATGACTAATTGCAAGTCTCTCAAAACGTTTTTTTGCAAAAAGGGTATACAAAAAGTCTCTGTGTGTTTATTTGATAGGTCTAGTTCAAAACTGAATATTTTTTATAAGTGACTGACCAAATCTTCTGATTGAAATACTGTGAGATAGTTTAAATGGCTGAGTGGGTTAGCGCGCGTTGCTTAGCCACTACAGATGACCAACAATTTGTGAAACCAAATAATTACGAGTTTAAGTCTCAGTGCTAGGGGGCTTTTATCTCGACATTTATCCCCCGCCCTATCTCCCTAGCCCGAGAAACCCCCGTATAGTCTTCAAAAGCGAGGTAGGGTGAACAAAAAAAAAGCTTAAATGGCTATTTTTCTTTCACTAAAGTATCTTTAATGTTTTTAACATTATTTACTTAATAGTGGGTTTGGCACGCACTAGATTTTTAGAAATAAATATGCTTGTTTTTTTAATTGTTATTGATATTTACAACTGTATTAAAAAACACATCAAGTAAATGTGATAGTTATATAATACAATGACATGAAATACATGTAGAAAAGCTTCTCATTGGAAGCACTCTAAAAATGTTCTAAAGTAGAAGGTCCCGGGGCCATCTCCTTTTCAGGCGCCTCATTAACAGGAATTAAGAGGAAGAATGATTGAAACTAGTGGGTTAGAGTGAAATGGAGTTTGTCATGAAAGGATTAATGCCTGGTCGGGGGCCAAATCAGTAACATATGGATCATTAAGGTCTTTGTGGATGAGTTTATTCGTGAAAAGTAAGAAGTGTTGAGGATTTTGGATTGTAAGGATTGGATGCGGGAATAGTTTCATGGCTTAGTAGAGCCCTATGTCTCTACTTCATAAGTCCAGATTGCTCTTGTCGTTTTAGTCGAGTATGAGGATTCCAAGTCAGGCGTTATGTCAAGAAGTCCTAGGTATCGGATCTGATCAACAGGAACTAGTTAAGTGTTATTAAAGGAAACTGTAGGGTAGGAAGTCAAAGGTTTAAGACGAAGGGTAAAGGTTATTTGTTGGAATATAGTTTTATTCTCCAGTTCTGAAATCATACTTCTAGGACTTTGATGCGGGTTAGAAGGGTATATGAGGCATAAATGGATCTTTAAGGAATGATAACACGCAGAAAAATGAATATAAACATAAATAATTGTTTTTGTTGCAATTAAAAAAATATAATATAATAGCTCATCGAGTCTAGGTACATTTAATGACTACTCGACATTACAATTATAACCAGTAGAGTAAATTTAATATCATCATCATTTAATTGAGCTGAAATGAAAAATATTATCCTCCTACATTCAGTTAATTTTATTCTAGATGGTTTGTATTCGTAATATTAATATGTTTATTGAGTTTATTCTCTGTTGGTACAATTACTCAACATAATAATTATATTTAATTTGTTTGAAATAATTAATTTTTGGTGTATATTTAAATTAATATACTGGTTTTCACTGGCAGGGCATAATTATGAAAACAATATAAAGATATAATTAACTGTATGTTCCTTTAGGATTACAGGGGAAGTGGTCGAACGAAGGCTAAACCGCTCCTGGATAATGGATGCCGGTGTTAAAGGGCGTATTACTGGTCATTGTTTACAAGAGGGCCTACGAGGATATTGTACACTTAATAACTATCAGATAGGACACGACCACTAAGTCCAGCTATCCACTACCACTATCCAACAGCCTGTTTCACCCACCGCAACTTCCACTACCCGCATTTGTCTCGATTTTGTCCCTAAGCCATCCTATTTATAGGTATATTGCTTGCCCGAGAATCACCTTTATATTCGAACATGTTCCTCATTCTTAAAAAGGAAAACAATAGGAAATTAATAATAGGCTTGGAAAGATCCATGATATTACCAATCAATTATTCTCAAAATTTTATTTATTTAATTTTAAAATTCGTCAAAAGTTTTTAAGTTACAGAATTCTAATAGTGTCTGAAATTATTATTTTAAATAGAGTTTTTTCTCTGCTGGTGATGGCATCGTGTTAACTTAAAACCATAAACGTTTATACTTGCGTATTGATAATATCTGATGTTGGCAAGTCCACTCCATTAAGTTATAAACAAAACCAATAATAATAATTATTAAAAGAAAAATTATTGGTGGAATAATAAGAAGTTAGTCTATTTTTTTTTTTTTTTTTTTTAATATTTTTGATATTTCCAACGTTCCATAAACTCAATTTATGCTTGGACATGGCACAGTAATGTCCTGATGATGGCTCACAAGCTTGAGCCGGAACGTTGGCAAAATTAAAAATATTTAAAAAAAAGACTGATTCCTGATTATTCCACCTATAATGGTTTCTACAGTTCACTATACATCCTCAATGAAAAAAAAATAAAAAAATCTGTACCTCTACAACCCACAAAGGGCTCAGTACATATAAAGATTCGTACTGTTTCTAGGCCAACGCCATGCAATCAGGAGATTCATGCCGAGATCACGATCAGGCACCAGGTTTTTTCTTCCAATTTGGGTACCTACTTTATAGACGCTGGGTCTGCTCCAGGAGGGTATCGATACCTAGGGTCGTCCTAAAATAAAGGTATAATAATTATTCTGCCAAAACGGGTTTCGAATTCGGGTAACGGAGAACAGTAGATTCGCTTTTTATTATTTTAATTTGTTTGGAATAAATTGAACAAGACTTGGTAAAGATTGTAAAGTTCATCCAAGTATTTAAAAATCAGAATGATTTAATTACCAATAAATGTGGATTGAAAAGACTGAATTATTCGGATGCTGGAGGAATCGGCAGAGCCTCTCAGCTCTTTACCGTATTATCCATAAGGAATAATTTGTAAATAGTGATTTTAGTGTTCAAGGATAATCTTGACCGTCTGTCTAGAAGCCTATCTATTAAGTAGCCTACATCCAAATTGCACCCAATCCTTTCAATCCCAAGTCCTCGAACAATAGTTAATGGTCCTTATCATGTCACAAATCATACCATCATCATATCATATCATCATAGGCCTAAATATTCCATTTATTTTTATCTGGTACCATCACAAGTCCATCAGAACCTTATTCATCATCCTAACCCTCTAGCACAATCCCTATCCAGCTCCACCCACACCTACAATCCTCCTCGAAGATTATAAAACGGCAGTGGCCCTGAGACGTTTCGTAAACATTTATACTGGAATTCTGAAACTGGTCAGATCCTCCCATCATGTACTGTATGTTTCTGTCTATTGCACCCTAACTGAGCCTCGACTGGCTAACGCGGCTGGGAGAGGGGATCTCTTCGATTCTGCTTTTCAGCCCACAAGTGAATGGTAAACCCCAGTTTGGGATTCCTTTAGCAGATTGTAAATATTTCATGTAGTTAGGATTGAGTGTATGATGTTTATTTATTGGTCAACTTTGTTATTATTTCAATTATCGGTTGTTGTTTTTGTTTTGTTTTTTGTATATATATTTATTATCTATTATTATGTAATTTGACTTTATGTGAATATTGTAAGATGGCGGTCTCATATCTATTACAATTTGTTCATTTTGAAACAAATTATAATATATCTCAATAAATCATTTGTTCGACTGTTTTCTCTCGTCTAGTGTGTGTTCTCCATGACAGTTCATTGTCTTTGAATTGGTATATGTTGAAATATACTTAAACCGTACATGTTTAAGCGTAAGACAATGACAACACTCTTTGTTTAATTTATTTTTACATTCCACCTTTTAGTATCAATTGGTACTATCAATCGCTAAGTTTTGCAATATAAAAACGTCAGAACTGGGCTTTGGCGGGATTACATGAGTGATGCGTCGATTGCAAAAATGACTGATAAATTATGATAATTCTCAGCAAGTCTGAGTGAATAGCAGTGGACCATAAAATGTGCATTTTCGTTAAAGACTCCAATTAGAGAACTTTTAAAACCGCAATACTTTCACTTGACATATATATGTCTTACGTAGGTTAGTGAAAGTAAAAATGATGCTTTGCTGATCCGATTCGGACTTGGAAGTAAAAGTGCCGTGAAGAAAAGGCGTAGTAGTTTATACAAGAGGAAGGAGCCCAGAAAAGATCCCTGTACAAATACCTGGGACAGAGGAGCACAAGTAATTTGGGTAGTTTTTGCCTGGGGGGTTAGTCATGGAGCTCATCACATGTAAATGAGGGGAGCTGCAAAGGCCTCCATGAAATATTCATAAGCGAAGGACTATTAACAGCTCTAGCTCTCTGATCAACTCCCAACTCCCCATAATCTCCGCTCCGCATTTGTCCTACTTTTAATTAAGCACTGCCATTGAGGGAGAGTGCTTATAAGGCAATGCACTTATACACCACTCAATCAAATGCTGATCCCTGTCACTATAGGATCCTGCTTCCTATTAACAAGTCGTCAGCTCCTATATCAATCCTCCAACTACTTATAATGATTGAAAAGTGGCAAACAACCTTGTAATTTGTTATAGAAAAAAGTGCTTATAGAGTCGATTTATGTTTTCTTTAATTGGTAGGAACAGCTTTTTTACCTTTTTATGAAAAACTTTTATGGCAATAAAAGTTTCTTTCCAATAGAACATGATAATATCTAAGAGTTATAAATAAAAACGCAGCAAATTATCATACTATGTTTTATTTTTTTTTTTCTGAACAGGAATATAGTATTTTATAGTTAATTAACAAAGATAGAAAAAAAATGATGAAATCCTTTACCTTTACGACTCAAGAGTGGTCTTGGGCTCAGTACATGAAGACATTCGTACTATTACTATACCAACGGTAGTGCAATAAGGTGATTATATATGGTCCTCCACGCAACTTTCGGTAACTACTTTACAGAGGTTGGTTGTGTATATCCCAGGATGGTCTCCGTAACACAGTGTCGCTTTAAGACATAAATTATGGAATAAATTCATTATTCTGTCTCAGCCGGTATCCGAACTCGGGACACGGAAAACACTATTGTTTTCCGTATTTTAGTCTATCCTAATGCTCTATCACCTAGATCACGCATAGTTGATGACCATTTTATATTTTTTCGTAGAATAGTGAATTTTTATACGGAAATATTATTAAATGAGAAGAATAGTAATAGTGCTTTGAGAATCTGTTCATAAAAAATATGCACAAAACAAAAATAAAGTAAAATTATTACAAAGCAGAGAGGAAAAAAAAACCTATTGTAGACCTGGGTTCTACAACTTAAATATTGCATTCCGAAACATTTATTGATTGAAAATTATAGTTACAGTTGATTTTCGTTCAATGAATATATTCAGTTTGAAGTTTAAATCTATAAAGTATAGAAGAGGGAGAGAGTTCTTCGGTGTTGATTGATCACCGTATCACAGTTGTGAGTTTTTCCTTCATATTTAGTGTTTTGCAAGTAATGTTTTTATTTATGCATTTTTCTGTTGATTTTCTTTCCCTATCATTTTTAAATATAATTTATGTAAGTTTTTGAAGTTTGATATTAATTACACATTAAAATTTACTTAATTTAATAAGAACTGCTTACAATAAATTAAAAAAAAATGTATGGTTTCTTAAATTAATTCTTAATTATGATTTTTTATCGACAGATTTAGGTATATATTTAAAAAAAAAAAATAATTAGGATCTTATAATGGATATATTATATATATGTACTTCTTGGTATAAGCCTTGTAATTTAAAAAATACGATTCATAAATTGTATTGGGGTTTATCCACTTTTTAATTTTCAACCTCAACCTATTCAAACCTTCAAACCTATAGCGCCAATGGTTAATTACGTTTTTAGTCATATTTGAAGGAGAATCAACTCGTATATTGATTGTGATTGGTCATATCTAGGATCAAAAATGTTATACCATTAATTAAGTCAAAATGTTATACTTGAAAAACACATATTTCTTTGAATATATAAGGGGAAAACCTCTCAATATTACTCGTTCACTATCTCCACAAACATTCATTTTAGCAAAAACATTAATATTATTTTTTTAAATATATTTTAAAGTACTTTTATTTTATATAGAATAATATTTTCGATAAAGAAAACACTTTTTGAGATATTCACAAAAAACTGAAAACTTTAATTTTTTTCTGATTTGCATCCTCCCACAACAAAACCTGACGCGGAAAACTCAGGTATTTTTCACCAGTCAATAAGGGAAGAGTACTGAATAATTTCTAAAAGGTTTCACATTCTTTTTTCAGATGTTCGGGTTTTGCCTTTTTTTTGACCTAATTTTACTGTACTATACCCCACCTCCACACAATTGATGTACTATCTTCGCCGTCTTCAAGTGACTAATTAAGTATTAAGCCGACTTTGAAGTTCCCCTATCCCTTTACGTTTTTCCGAGCAGCACATATAAGGTTTATCTTTCCCGGCCATTCCGACTTGTATTAAACAAGGAGTACACATTTCAATAAATTAAAAGATAGGAGGACAGAAGAAAACTTGTAAAATAGCCGGGGGCTTTACAAGACAGCCGCCTTAAGCGAACCCTTATCCAAATGGAAGGCATGATCTGGTGAATGGGCCCGTGTCCAATTTCTGGATAAGATAGAGCGTTCTTACCCCGAGGATTTAACGAGGTGACATTCCAGCTCTATCCCTAATTGATGATCAGCTAATAGGTTTTTTGTGTTGCCTTGTTCAAAAATGTGTAGATGATTTTTGAGGTGGTAGTGCCGGCCCTCTTTGATGTCCTTCATTAGGTTTATCTCGGAGCCGAGCTAGTCCACCTCCATCAGGCTCACCCGGAGCCGGGAGACGATTTCATTTCGGCCCATCACCTCCGTCCCGTCGGTTCTTAAAACCTTTTTATGCTTATTCTCTTTAGGTTTTTTTGTATAATGGGGTTAGGGTGCTCCTTTAAGTTAGCCTTTTTTTACTTTTAAACAGTTATTCAATATTCTTTGGACATTAATATAAGTTGTTTCCCTGTCGGTCTCAGCGCTTTTATCGATTTGATGTTTAAAAATATTATAATGTTTCGAAGATAATAATTAATCTACTCTTAATAGTTTTTTGGGGGAAGAAACTCGTCAGTTAGTTGACACAAGAGAGGAGCTGAACTACTTTCTGTAATGGTACCAGAGCTTGCAACATTTCGACAGTTCATTTTAGAATGGCTGCTTCTTTGAAAATTTTTATCAATGAATCTGGAAGACTTTGCCTTTATTACAGTGCATCCTCCTTGCTCACGGAAAAAATTTAAACTTTCGAAAATTTATGTACACTAATCCTAGATTTGATGAATCTATCAAGACTCATACTTGATCTAAGCTGTTTATCGTCTTTCTTGTTAACTGGTGAAATTTTTCCCCACCGAGTTTTGTAGTAAATAAAGGGGGAAGTAAATAAAACTGATTTTGGTTTTATTGAGTTAATTCGAAAGAAATATATATTGTGGATAATAATAGAGGAAGGAAATAAAAGACAATACAAATAATAAAAAGGACTAAAATAAAGTTTACCTAACAAAGAGACGGGTTAAGATAAGGTATTTTTAATGCCGCTTGTAAAAATCAATTATACAGAGGAGGTACATCAGTTCATCAAACCTATTTCCATTGTTCCCCGAAGCAATTAAATTTATTTCCTTTCTGATGTTGAAGAGACACTCTTCGAAAATGTGAACAATTGAGACGTTGATTTCCAAAAGGTACTAAAGGACATTTTTTACGAAATTGATTTTTTTACATATTTGTATTCTCATCATTTAGTTTTATCTAAATTTTCTATTTGATTTTATCTAATGAACTCTCGAGTCCTTTACGCGGTTTAGAAATGCAGTCATTTTAAAAGTACTAAATACGCATTAATGTTTGTTCCAAATCATTCTAAAAAAAATATTTCATAACTTTAATATAATGTTATTATTATAGTAAAAATATAATTCTAAATTTTAATGCAAAAAAGTCCTAAATTAGCTAGTTTAGTAATATAGCAATGAGAAATTTTCGCGCATCCTGTAAAATTTTCTTTTGGAAATCAACGCCTCAATTGAGACATAGATTTCCAAAAGGTACTTTATCCATTTTAGGAAATTTTACAGGAGGTCCGAAAAGCTCTCATAACTATATTATTTAACCACCTAATTTCATTCTTTTTCCTTTAAAATTTAAAATTATTTGTTAACTATATTAATAAGACTATTTTTATGTCATGGCATGAAATGTTTAAGAATGATTCGATAGCGAAACTAAGCCTGTCATTACCTGTCATTAGATAATAATTGTATTTCTAAATCGCGTTTTTAAAGGACTTAAGTGTCCATTAGATAAAATGAAATAGAAGGTTTTGCTAAAGCTAAATTATAAGAATACAAATATGTCAAAATATAAATTTCGCTAAAAATGTCCTTTAGTACTTATAGGAAGAAATCAACGTTTCAATTGGAAAATTTTCAATACAATGGCAACTGTTGTGTTATTAAGTACACAAAGGTAGAAATGTATTTATATATATATATATATATATATATATATATATATATTTATTTTATTTTTAAGGTATTTCTGAAATTTCTCAAAAAAAAACAAAAAACTATTATATTATTATATAGATACTACAAGCCATTATATTATTATATTGCAAAATTCGGCATAAAATATTAAAATATTTAATTTATCTCACTCACTTAAGTTGTTTTTATCAGATTTGCCGATTTTATTAGTTAGTTTATGCCTATGTATTCCATAAAAACATTGGCAGAGTCATACTGACCTACATACCAAATATATATCCTTTCTCTTCTTAATTTTTTTTTTAAATGTACTATTGGCGGACATAAAAAAAGTATCTTTGATATCGGTAAGTTTGCTCTTCTCTTTGTTGCAACGGCCATGACGATTTACGACCAATAAAAACATTATGCTGATGGATTTTATTTTTTTATTAGAAAGGAGAATGAACACTAAAGGGAAACCCCAATTGGGAAACAGAAACCGCTCACAAGGCCAGGCCTTTTTACCACCCAACTTCGGAATGCAGAATATTTTCTAAAAAAAAATCTATTGCCATTTTTTTTTCAACCAACGAAAAAAGCATTCTGAGGGACCAAGCCGAATAGAAAAAAATAAGTATGGGTACCTTTATTTTAGTTATATCTTATAAATTGTAGACAAGAATCGAATTTTTTTATTTTTTATTATCATTTATTGAAATTAACAACTGTATTAGTTAATGCATCAAGTAAATTAGCTAACACAGAAAATACATGAAAAATACATCAAGAGAAAATGCCCTTAGATGTACTCCATTGGGTAATTTAAACAGAAACGTCTCGACGCCATCTTCTTTTTAGATGCCTTAGAGGATTTGCAGGGATGTAAAAGGAAGCAAGGATTGAAACTAGTGGGTTAGAATGGAATTGGAGTGGAAGGAATGATACCTCGTATGGGCCAAATCAGCAACATATGGGACATTAAGGTCTTTATGTATGAGTTTATTCGTGACAAATTAAGGAGCATTGAAGATTTTTCGAAAAATTTTGGATTACAAGGATTGAATAAGGGAAGAATTTGATGGTTTAGTAGAACCCCAGAGCTTAACTCCGTAAGTCCAGATAGGCCTTATGAAGATGATATAGATGAGCCTTTTGTAGTAAGTGGAAGGTTAGAGTGTCTGCCCAGTAAGTGTTGAAGTAAGCGAAAGCGACGGGCAGTTTCTTGTCGTTTCAGTCTTGTGTGCAGATCCCATGTTAGACGTTTGTCAAGTAGGAGTCCTAGATAGCGAATCTGTTCAACCGGGACAAGCGGAATATTATTAAAGAACAATATAGGGGAGGATGTCATAGGTTTACGAAAAAAGTATCAAATTAAAAGTAAGAAGTGATACTGTTTTTAAACCTCGAAATATTGTTTTGTTTTATCCTCCTCAGACTAATTTATTTATTCTTTAAATGTATATTCATCCATTAATATTTTTTAACATTTCATTTATGGTCAAAACATCATACATGTACATAATGAATTATGTTTTTTTTTTTTTATATTAACAAAAAGAATTGTTGAAGGTAGATGTATATAAGCTATAGGAGCGATGTGATCTAGTGCAGTTTTTGCTGGGGGTCCGCCGACGATGTTCAGGAGGTTCGGGAGATATTATTAGAATTTGAAATTACCTTGACGTAAAATTTTTCTGAAACCTTGGCTCTTAATAAGAATCACACGCCCTAATTTAGAGTGATATAATTGCTTGTGTTTACTGACTTGTGCCTGCTAAGGCAGAACCACAACCTTAAAATTGGTCATTTTACATCATTTCGAAAATAATGAGCTTAAAAAGTATCGCAAAAGATATTGAAATGTTTAGGTTATTTTTATTCTGTTAACGGTAATTCATGCTAATGTGGCTATAGAACGATTTAGGTTTAATTAGGATGGCGATCTTTAATGAGAACCAGATTTAGCACAAGCTCTGAACCTCCATTTTACGTTCCCTCTGCAGGACGGCATGACGAAGGATTTTTCACTCCGATTGAAAATTCCTAGGACCATCTGCCAGGTTCAACATTGAACTTTAGTTATTCAATGTTTCGCGGTTTGAAGTAAACTCATAGGCCATTTCAAGAATAAAGAGTTTCGGAAGAGGTATTTCGCACTTCGCACGCAATGTACTTGATACAGTGTAACCTACTAAAAACCTAGATATATATCTAATATTTAGGGTTTAGGTGGTATTTGCCATTGAAATGATTTTATGAAGGGGTCCCCGAAAATTTTGGTTGGGAACCACTGGTCTTGTGGGTATAGCACAGCTGCGGGTGACCCTGAGGAATAGAAATCCACCTGGAGCACATCCACCCTCAAAAAAAGGGTACCTAAAATTAGGAAAAATCATGGTCGGTTGAGTTTGATATAGACCTTATCACCTCAATAGACGGTAGTTGACTAAGTTGTAGAAATATTTATTGTTTATTTTTTTTCAAACTTTTAATTTATATAATTATTCATGTTATGCAATTTATATAATTTCTTTCTTTAGTTTCTTACCCCATCTTCATGTTCCTTCCATCACAAACATGGTGACCATCTGCAACGCAAATTGTTGAAATTAAAATTATACAATAAATTATGCAATTATACATAAATGCTTACATATAAAATATAATTACATTATTCTATAATATACAATAAATAGTATATTCTATAATACTCAACAAAAAATATTCTATTATATATTTATATTATTTATTAACAATTGTTTTTGTTTGAGCTTTAATGTTATTTGCTATCTGCAAAAAAAAAGAAAAAAAAAATTGCAATGAGCAAATATGATGACCTCCGAAAGTCGGTTAAAGCAAGGCAACTCTAGGCCACCGCTTCAAAAGACGCCGGGGTGGGTTGTACGGGTTCGTGTAGGATTTAAGTGTTTGGGCCGACGGGTTCATGTTGTAAGTCAGTCTGTCATGAAATCTTTTATAATATTCTGTGGCTTTGTCTGAAACTGTGAGTATTTCCAAGTCCTTGTGAAGTAATCGTTGGTTACATAAAACGGTGCATCCACGATTTTTCGCAATATTTTCGATTGAAGGGTCTGAATTATTTGGATGTTAGAATATTTGGTAGATCCCCATAGCTCTATCCCGTATGTCCAAAATGGTTTGATCAGTACTTTGTAAATAGTAATTTTGGTGTTTACGGATAATTTGAATCGTTTGTCAAGCAGACGGGATAGTAGTCCAAATCGTCTGTTCAGTTGTTGTCTTTTAAGTCTAATGTGGGTCCTCCATGTCAGTCTTTTGTCTAACTACAGTACCAAATATCGTACTTCCTCTGATGTCGGAATGGGTTTATCCCCCTGATTGAGAGTGAAAACGATAAATAGACTCTTTGATTGATACATTTTCACTTTCCATCTATTAGCCCAACTGGATAAATCATCAATGTGGTTTTGCAACATGAAGGATGCAAGAATCGGATTTTGATGGAATGTCAAAAGAGCTGTATCGTCTGCAAAAGTGGCCAGTAAGGTGTGATAATTTTGTGTTAAGTCTACCGTGTAGATATTAAATAGTAACGGTCACAGTACACTGCCTTGTGGGACTCCTGCTTGAACACGTTTTATTCCAGAAAATGTGTCTCTTACTTTTACAGTAAAGTGCCGGTCTGTCAAGTAAGAGAGTAATATTAAATAATAAGTCGGAGGAACCACGTTTTTGAGCTTGGAAAGCAATCCTTCATGCCACACCTTTACGAATTCTTGACTAATATCGAGAAAACACCTGGGCAATATTTTTTATACTCTAAATCATTCGAAATGTAGTCTACTACTCGATGTCATTGTTGAATGGTCGAATGATGTTTTCTGAAACCGAATTGATGATTTGGAATAGCTCTAAGTATTTCGAGCGAATTTAGAAGATGAAGAATAATTTTTTCAAGTAATTTTGAAAAAGAAGGGAGAAGGCTTATAGGACGATATGAAGTCAGACAGTCTGAAGGTTTATTGGCTTTTAACATCATTACAACTTCAGAATACTTCCACACGGCAGGGTAATATGTTATCCTGAAGATAGCGTTGTAGATGTTAGTTTAAAAAAATAATTGCTTTCCAAGGTAAGTTCTTTAGTATAAAATTTGAAATTAAGTCATAAACTGGGGCTTTTTTGTTTGGTAATTTGGCAATAAAATCACGAACTTCATTAGGATGTATTGCTTTTGGCGGCAGAGTCATCGGTAAAGGTATGTTAATGTGGTGTGACACTAGTTCATTTGTAAGTTGGTTGTTGATGTCAGAGTGCGGTTTAAACGTCTCTTCTAAGTGCCTAGCAAACAATTCAGCCTTTTGAGCATCAGATTTCGCCCAAGAACTATCAGGCTGTCGAACAGGATGCGAGACATTATTATGGTCCAGTATGCGTTTTGTCGCTTTCCAAAGTATGTTTCAGAAGTAGTTAAACTGTTTAAAAATTTATCAAATCTTTCAGTCTTTACTTGTCTAATTTCTTTGTGAAGTCCTCTTGTTAGTCGATTAAATTTACGTTCTTCAGTGGGATAACGAGTCTTTTGCCAATTTTTTCGCGCTTTTCTTTTCAGTTCAATTAGGTGTCGAATGTGTGGTGGAAGAAATTCCTTATTTTGACGATGCTCTGTTTCCTTATGAGGGATAGAGGAGCCCCAGGCAGCATTCTTAACAGTTAGTGTCTGGAGCTGCACTGCATCATCCAAGTCTTCCGGTGTACGTATCTTTGTGTTGAGGGATAACGAGTTTTCGATTAATGCCCTAAACCTGCACCAGTCCGTTTTTCCAGTTGTTAACGTCGGGTCTGGAATCCTAGCAATTGGTTTTAAGTTCATCGTCATCAAAAGAGGAGAATGATCAGATGATAGGTCAGTGAGGTTTGTGATATCACAATGCTGTAAGTTCAGTCCCTTAGTAATAAAGAAGAAGATTCTATAATATATACAATAAATATTATTCTACGATTAATTTATTTGTCTATATTTTTCATAACAAAATCACATGTTTACGTTTAAAAAAAGTACCAAAATCCATAGTTGATTTATTTTATCTTTGAAATTCGCAAACTTTTAACATACATTTTATAACTATTACATATCACCATCATTCTCTTAATTTTTAATGAATTAAGCCATGTAGAGATGATATACACTTATATATCCTACCTTCTATCATGTATAAAATTATACTCATTGCAAAGACCTAATTTTTTTTTTTTTTTTTTTTTAAACCACCTTTAAAGGGATTGCTTTATCTTTAATTTGTATAATTTACACTGATTTTATAGTATTTCTATAAAAAGTATGTTATTTTTCATGTCAATAATAACTAATCGTAGACAGTAAAATTAAACCGCTTATTCCACATTCGTTCCAAGTTTTCAACCACATAGGGTCCTAAATTAATTTTAAAGTCACGGATTTTATCCTACTCATCCAGATGCATTTTGGGCAAAATTTGCTGTTAATACCTAATACCTACTTAATCGTTCAATTAAGACCTAAAGCCTGCAGAGGCTTACCGAAGACCGTAGTATTAAGGTAAACGGAATTAAATGCAAATTCACCTTTTCTTCATCCTACTAAAAAGATATACTAACGTATAACACTCATGATAGACTTCAAATCCATGCTTATTTACAGGTCGTTATCAAAGCCTATCTAGATCTGTAGGTTCGAACTGTGGTGGATAGTAAATTTTCCAACACTAAATGAATTTAACCTTTTCTCTTTCAACTCAATGCTCTATACTAAGTAATCAGCAGTACCCTACATCATGACAATTATAAAAATAACCCAGCAGTTTTAGATCTTGCTCATGTTTAACTAAATAATTCCCTAAATCCTAAATAAATAATTAGATATTATTGGGTTGTGTCACATGAAATGTCCGTTTTCAAGGTAAATTTTATTCAAGTATTTACCTTCTTTTTCTACACATTTTTCCCAACGTGACACTAACTTTTTATCCCCGAACTGAAAAAGCTCTGAGCTTTGAAGTGAAAAAAAATCTGAAAACGCAATTTTCACTCGATCATCAATTTTCAAAAAGTTTTCCTTTGACGAAGTTTCTAAATTCCTGAACAGGTGGTAATCTGTTGGAGACAAGTCGGGAGAATATGGTGGGTGCGGAAGAACTTCATAGCCCAGTTTTCTTTCAATTTTTGAAACATGGAGTCTTTCTGCCACTCAGTGAGATCATGAGGTACCCATGTATCGAGCTTTTTTACTTTCCAATACACTTTAAATGTCTGGAAACGGTAGATGCTCTTGCATTTAGTTGTGCTGAGAGTCCTTTAACTGTTTGGTAGGGATTTCCTTCTACTGTATGTTTCAGGAACATCGTTGTCTACTACGGACGGAGGTCTTCCTCGGGACAAGTCGGTATCCCCAGCTGAAAACTTAGCAAACCAACGGCGAATGATCCGTTCATTAACACTCCCTCCCCAAACGCCTTGCAAATATTTCTATCGGCATCAGCTTCTGAATGGCCGAGTTAAACTCGTACAAAAATATTACTCGAAAATCGCGTGTTTCCATGTTTATATTTGGAGGTACACTAAAAAGTGGTAATTGATTGGGAAGCTAATGTTTATAATACAAAGGTAGAGGACTAGTAAATGTTTACTTTAAATATGTAAACATTCGGAAGAAAACAACAGAGACCTGCAAAATCCTTTATGTATTTCAGAAACTAAAAAACGGACATTTCATGTGAAACAACCCAATAACTTAATGTAAATGGAATATGGAAAATAATATATCTATAATTTTAATCTTGGTATTAAAACAAATCAGCTGCATTATGATTGATTCGAATCAATCAGAAATACTTAGGGATTATTGAAAGCAAATGGAAGAAACATGGCTATTAAATACTGAAAAAACAATACCTATGGCGAATACTTGAGAAGTTCTGAAATTATTATATATAAAAAAAAAAATAGGGTATTTTATATTCCGAAAAATCTTGACATTTAAATAACTTACAATCAACGCAATGAAACAATAAGGAACCAATTGCAAAGGTACAAATTCTTTAATTTGACTTTCACATACCCAAGACAAAACAAGGTTTCTTTACTCACGATTTCATGACAAATTAACGAACACGCTTACTAACATCATTTACATGAAACGACAATACGTTGTGCGAGGAAGAGACTGTTAATGTTTTCATTATTTTATTATCATAAATATCATACTTGTGACATCTCGAAATAAAGTTCCCAATCAGACTTACTAGTTACAATAAAATAAATTTGTACGACAAAACATATGATTTCGTCCCCGGGAATAACCTTATAAGCATTAAGTTTTCATTTTACTTCACTTACCTATATATGGAAAATATTGTAAGGGAAAGTATTGCGATCGTGAAAATATTATAATTCCAGTTTTCAACGGAAATACACGTTTTAGGGTCTTCTGAGTCAAAATAACCAAGTCCCGCAAAAAGATCTGTGTGTGTGTGTGTGGTAACTCTCCGGCGAAAACGAATAGTCCTATAAGACTGAAATTTCATATTTAAAAACACTTTACCTCGAGACTTGCAAAACCTTTTTCATCAAAATCATTTACCAGATAGGCCACTTTTATACTATGCATTTTGCAACCTTTTAACGATTTCTCGAAAGCCGCTCTAACGATTTTGATTCAACTCGCTTTAATCGATGCAATATAATGGGCTTTAATATCATGTAGGTTTCATTCCGATTGAAAAAGTCTGATGGGCTTGAATGCCGATATTTTAAAATTTCTTCCTCTAAATACCTTTAATTTTGAAGATTCTAAAAATAACCATACCATGTTGTTACCATTATAAAAACAGCTAAATATATAAGTTGAACGAATTCGATATCCAACAAGAGAGAAAACTGAAAAAAATATTTTTTAATGCAATTCTTTGATTTTGAACATAAGGACAGTAATATACATGTATAATATACCGTTGGCAAGCAAAAGATTTTAGAAAAAATATTATCTTATACTCAAGCTTGTAAAAGTTTATAAAGAGTGATGAAAGGCGATAAAACTAACTGATTATTTCAGATAATAATATAATAGATTTTTTAATAAAAAACATGTTTCTATAGAAATACAATTTAATAAATTCTTTAATGGTTTCACTCATTTTTATCTCTGACTGTATTTGAATATTTTTTAATTATTTTAAAAACGGCGGTAAGTAAAAGTCCTCTGTTGCCCGCACCAGATTTTTCAGGTATATAGCCCTAATTACATGATCTATATTAAAACTTATCTCCGTATTTCCATTCAACCGCCAAGTAATCTTTTAATCTACCTGGCTAGGAGAGACTTTCTGAATGTTTTCATTTACATAAAAAAATTTCTAAACTCAACGAGAGCTAATAATAAAACAGCTTTATAATAAAATAAGTCAATAATGATGCTTTACAAAGAGCTTAAAGGTGTGAATTTCATGCTGGCCATGCTGACGTAGAGCATAATCTGCTTAATCGTTACATAAGAAACAATGTAAGTACAAGGTTTCTTAAGGTAAGAGGCAAAATACATTGCAAAGGCGATAAAATCATTATCTTGCTCTATTTCCGATATTAACCATTGTAAGGCTTTTCTGACCTGAAGCAATGACACAGTTATGTGATGCATAAAGATCTATCGGTGTGTTTTGTTAAGGACATACATAAAATGTATTAAAAATAAAGTTTCCAAAAAAATAATTGGAGAGCTAATTAAATAGTTACCCCAAATTAAACCTTTGAAGAAATAGGAATTTATTAATTGATTTATATGATTGCCTAGAGATGGAAGGGTTTGTTCAGTTATTAGGGAATAATACATAATATGAAAAAAGTATAATAATACATTTATTTTTGTAATTAGCAATACTTTATTTTGCTATATTTCAACATGTCTGGTTAATTCCGTTGCTTATTTAAATATAATGAATTATTGCTTAGTTGAATTTTATTTATTCAAAGGAGTATTGACAGTAAAATGAGATTCGCTATCTGCTTATGCAATAAGCAAAAATGCTAATAAATGATATATGAAGTGCAAAAATACATAAAATACCATAGAATACATTTTTTAGATGGCTGTTAATAGAGCAGGTGAATAATATTCTGGGCGGATTATAAGGGTTTGTTTCAGTGAAGAGATTCCGAGTAAGAGGGTTTGAATTTAGGGTCAGTCTGTCATGAAATTTATAATAACGATTAAAGGAAAGGAATAGAAAAGGATGGAATGGAAAGGGAATGGAATGTCAAGGTCAGTTTACATAAAAACGGGTATTCACAATTTTCATATGTAATTTTGGTTGAAATGATTGGATTATTATGATGTTTGACTTTTTGCTGTTCCCCATAGCTCGATGACATAAGTTCAAATAGGTTTTATCAGTGCTTTATAAATAGTTAATTTATTTTTCCATGATAATTTTGAACGTTTGTCTACTTATCTTGAAAGAAGTCCATATTGTTAATGTTCTTTTCATTTGCGCCTGAGGTGGTATGCCCATGTCAGTCGTTTGTTAAGGTAAAGACCTAAATGACGTACTGGGTTGGAAACTCGTATTGGAATATTATAGAAAAAGACTTGAGGACAAGAATCATATTTTAAATGAACTTTTAACAGATTTTTATTGAATTTTTTTTTTTAAGCCTCATGTGCGTTGGGGTTGGAAATCGAAAACAGAGGAAGGATTATGGGATCGCTTGAAGAGGGAACAGAGGATACGAAAATTTTCGGTATATTGGAGCGAATAGGAGTCACGTCTAGTGATGGGGCTCACTAGTCTTTCTCGAAGATTTAATTAAAAGGGAAGCTATTATTTCGTGGTTAGTGATTAGAAATTAAGAGATTTGCTAGCACAAAAGCCAATGTTAAAGGACTTCTTTTTTTTTTTTTTTTCATAAAAAACAGTTCGTCCAAATTCTCTTATTTTTTAAAACAGTGATGAACAACAAATGCATCGTACAACATATTTCAGCAAATAAAGGTTGAAGAAGATAGGAATAGATGATCGAATCAGTTATGGGAGCTTGTGTGTGGTCGAACGCATCAACTTGGTCAATTAGTTGGTTAAAATAATTTTTATTCTGGGAAATTTTGTAGCCTAAAAGTATTAAAAAAAAAAGTTCTTGGAAGGAAAAAAACAAAACTGCACTGCTCATCTTTTGTTGACTGGGCTGAATAGTATTAGAAAGAACCTCTTCTATCGTAGTGGGTGGAAGATAATTCTTACCACATTTACTGAGTTTAGTTCTGTAAAGGATGTTTGTTTTTATTTTATTAAAGTTAATTATTTTAAAAATGCATTATTGAAACACTGGAATTAGGAAATGACTAACCAAAGACTTCAGAAGTTCTTTAGAAGATGGTAATTTTTTTTTTTTTTTTTCCATTTTGTTAATCACCACGATTCTGACATGAATAAGCTTTTTCCTTTTCTTCTTTTTTTAAAAGAAAAAACATGTTAATACGACAAATGTCATGCCTGAATTAATTTCCTATATTTTGTAATTTTGTCGCTTCCCTCAAACAAGGTGGAAGCCATCTAACCTTACAGTCTTTCACCTGCCCAGATCTTTTTTAATCGTTCTTAATATTTCCATGTTGTTTACAGATAGAACTGTTACATTCCCATAGATGATCACTTTCTGCTTATATTATCCACACCTCATGATATGTATTGATGAACTCTAGGACATTGTTTCCCAACTAGTGGTTCACATACCCCTTGGGGTCCGCAGACGATGTCTAGGGGTCCGCGAGTAGTCATCAGGAAATTGTTCTAAAGTACCTAAACGCTGCAACCACGCATGACAAGAAACCTGAACCCAAAAATAAGTATAAGTAACGTTGGTGCCGGCGGCTTTCATCTCGCCATTTATCCCCCGCCCTTACCCCCTGGTACCTCCCCGTATAGTCTTCGAAAACGAGGTAGGGGTGAAAAAAGCAAAAAAACAACAACATTCTAATATAATTTTTAGTGATTACTAATAGTGCCTGCTACTGCACAACCACAATAATTAAATTGTTCATTTTCAAACATTTTGAAAATGATGAGCTTAAAAAAGGACGGATGTAACTTGGCATAATACAATGAACTATATTCGATTTCATTATGAGTATTTGAATATATCTTTTGTATTAGTTTTAAATTTTAGTTACTCATTGTTTTGCGGTTCGAAGTAAACTTAATGCTGGTGCTGAACCAGTCTGACTCAACATTTTTCTTCCTGAAACTTACCGTATGGTTTTGGCTTGTCTCTTAATGCGACACTACCCCTTTCCTTCTAAACCTTTTCTGGGTTTGGAAGTCAACATGAGACATCGTCATGCGGAACCCCACCTTTAGCCACTTGTTTTTTGTTTTTGTTTTTTTTGTTTTTTTATTCGTATATATTACAATTTGTCATGATAGACAATAATAATAGTGCTACAGGATCTCATTCATACAATATTTACAATATAAACAAAAGGAAAGTCAAATTACATAAAATAAAATCAAAATAAATAAACGTATACAATAACAAAATAAATACAAATAAATGAAGTTAACAAATAAATAAACAAAACATGTCACATTCATACCTATGTACAATATTTACAATCAGCTCGGGAACCCCGGACGGGGCTTGTCTCCCCACTTGTGGAAGGACAAGCAGAGTCCAAAGGATCCCAGCGCCTCCCTCTCAGCCGCATCACTGGTGAGAGCCAGCGGAAGCTAAGTGAGGGCGCCATAGCCACAATCACACCGCACTTGAGAGGAGAATCTGACCAGTGTCAGAACTCCAGCATATGTATTTACAATAAATATCGGGGCCACTGCCGTTTCAACCTTCTAGGTGGGTTGTATGGACGAGTGGAGCTGGATAGGGATCGTGCTAAAGGATTAGGATGATGAATGAGGTTCTGATGGAATTTGGAAAATTTGGATGGAATTAGGTCTGAAATAAATGGAACATTAAGGTCGTGGTGCAAGGTATAGTTGGATACATAATAAGGAGCATTTACTATTATTCGGAGGACTTTAGATTGAAAGGATTGAATGCGTTTGATGCCACTTGTAACGCCTATTTATTTATTTTATTGGTACAGGCAATCCACAACAATGGTGATGTTTGCCGACGTGAAATCCTGCTGTTCCAAAGATTTGGAAACCAAATTAAAACATTAAAATGAATTTTAAATAGTTAATTTATTTGGTGTTCCGCATCTACCGTTTCGGGTCATTACCGGGTTTTGATTCACTAGCTTTGTATTGAGTTTAACAATCCAATGTCTCTAAAAAACTCGGAAAATCTTAAAAGTGTGTCCTCATCATTTCTTAGTGCTTCTTTCAAGTTTGGAGGTATGTTATGTCTTGTTCTGGTGCCAGTGTACAGTATGCATGATGTTACAATGTGTTTTATGGTCAGTGTTGGGTTACATGTGTCATAGAATGGCGGATCCTCAGCCTATCCTCAGCCCTGCTATCACTACCTCTTCCTTTCTACTTTTCCTGCATGATGTGGTCCAAGGTGATACTTCTTGCTTTATCTCTTTCAGCTTAGTACTGAAAGTAGTCCATTTAGTTTGCCATTTGTTAATAATGACCTTCCTGCAATGCTTCTTCCAATATTCTGCTGTTGTTACGATTACATTTTCAGTCGCAGGTTCATTCAGCCTCGCCCTGTTGGCTTCTCTGTCGGCTTCTTCGTTTCCCATAATACCGCAATGTGACGGAACCCATGAAGGTACAACTTTTTTATTAAAGTTTTCTTGCAATTGCCAAATACAATTAGATATTTCCCTTAGAAGTAAATCGTTTGATTTTGTATCAGCAATTGCTTTTAGTGAACTTAATGAGTCCGTCACTATAATCAAGTAATTGCTATTCATTGACTTGACTAGCTCCAAGGCTTTATATATTGCAAACAGTTCTCCTGTAAATATTGCTGTTCATTCCCAGCTATACGAATCTGAGATTAATGGTCTCACTTACCAAAGCACACCTAACTTCAACACTTACTTTTGATGCATCCCTATATATTATAGAAAAATTATTATATTTTTCTTTCAATTCTAAAAAATAGTTTTTTTATAAAGACACGATTTCCCTCTTTTTGTTTCGGATAAAATTCGTATCTCGTTAAATTAACAAGATAATAAACTTAGCTACCCTGCATAATGCTACAATTTGAAAGCAATTGCAAGCTAAACTACGAGTCAAGAGGGCAAATCGTCATACGATCCTATATATTAAAAACAATTAGCAATCATTATAATGGATAATCATTATTCCGACAAAGTGAGGATTTATACAGATGCCTCCAAATCCAGCAACACAAACAGCATTAGCCGTAGTAGATCCAGGTAAAGAGCACACGATTCCATTCTTCATACCAACTAAATTTAGTATTTCAGTGCTGAACTTGTCGGACAACGTATTCGAATACTAACATAGTTGTTCAGACAGAGTCTGTCTCCTCTTCTAAGGTACTAAAAATCTGAAGCAGAAACATTAATTCATTTGTAACATTTAAAATGATAAAATACATAGTATCGAACAACAACCAATATAAATTTCAATAAATTCCAAGCAACATAGGATTATCCGGAAATGAGGTAGCTGACAGAGCTGCAAGGACAACACAAACGCCAAGGTACCCATGATGGATCTCCTAGGAATCTTGAAGAAAGAAAAAATGAAGGAATGGCAAAATAGGTATGACTGGGAGTCACAATTAAAAGGGGGAGACTTCTATGCGTTTCAACCAACTGTGAGTCTTGTTCCATGGTTTGCTCGGCATAAGCAACTTACGCGAACAAATATTGTACAAATCGTAAGACTGGGGACAATCCACGGGTGCACAACCAAATATCTTGGGCTTATGAGGATTAAAAAAAATTGAAAATGTGAAGTCTGCAGACAGCCAGAAAAGATTTTCAGATGATAAAAATATGAGAGAGAACGCGACTTTACTCCGAAGGAAGAGACTGCATTGTTAAAAAACATGGACACAGTGAATATCAATAAGATGGATATGTTATTAAAAAAATATACAAATTCTGGAATTTAGTTTAAGTAAGTGCTGTCAATAGTTTGGTTCTTGTTCATATATCTTATTTTAATTGTATATTGACCAAATAGGATCTGTTGCCAAATCCTAAGGGTCATTTGTTATACAAATAAATAAACTTAACCAAATTTTATTTATGTTTTTAATTTCTTACGATGATTAAATATAATAATGAATAGACGTTATAAAATAAACACATTTTTAGTTTACTGCTCTATTCGTTATGATAAATTAAAACTACCAAAGCTATAAACTGTAAATCGATCAGAGTTTTATTTAACATAAATTTGATGATAAATCAAATCTTTTTTTTTAGACATGTAGAGAATAACCAACAGCTATTTTCAACCTCATAACCAAAAACGAAAACACAAGAACAATTAATGCACCTGTGCAGAATACGAAGAAGCCTATCGGTTTTTACAAGCAATGCTTTATTCAACCTTTTGTCTTCACACGACTGTTGGAAATGATAATTCAAGAAAGAAAAAAATAACGAATCATGGTCATTAGTTAAACCGAGACGCGGAACGTTTGCATAGCAGCTGTCTGGAAAACTTATTATCAACAAAATAAAGTAAATAAATAAAAAAATCTTAAAGCAATGTTCAAAAGAGAAAAAAAAATGCTCAAGTTAATAAGAAGGGTTCTTAAACCGGTAGCTGATTAATTCGGTGCTGGTTGGAATATTTAAATGTGATTTATTATAGATGTAAATGTAGGAGGGGAGATGGGGACGCGAGCACCTGCCCCGGAGGTCTAACACACCCTAATTAACAGATTAGCTCCTCTTGCTTATTTATTCACCGAGTCAGCTACCTTCGATTATTTAACTCCAACTTCTACATATTCAGCATCCGCAATGATGTTTCTCTCTCTTTGGAAATATTTCAGATCCAGATGTAAAAAAAATTATCACATATAGGAACACTAATATTGACAAATGTGCCGATAAAGTTAGATTGATTCCATTGTCAATATAATAATGTGCTATTATTTTTAAGCTTTGCCTAAAGGACGGTATTCAGCCTATTCACCTTACAAGTTATTTCTTTACTTTTTGAATGATCCATTCCCCTTAATTGATATTTTTACTATCTACCTTATTTTATTTATTTATGGTATATTCAAATTGTCAAGTTGCCGTTGATAATTAATGAAAGGGAAGGCAAATATGGTAGAGATTAAGATTCTTCCAGACTCGACAGAAACGTCTATCAGATATAGGTAGTAATACTAAGACTATCTTTTCAAAGTTCTTGATGATCAGTTACGGCATTTTCATTGCTACTTTCACTTATCCATTTATTGTGAGATTAGCTCTGCTATCGTGAATATTTTCGAATTCCAGATTTCAACTCAAATACAGGTCATAGGGTCCCCTGAGACCAAATAACAAAGTTAAGCAAAAAGCCCTGTGTTTGTAAAGTAGAGGGTCTGCTAAGTCTAGCTTAGAAACAATAAATTGTATGAAAAGGAAATTTCATATTTAAAAAGAGTATATGCTTCAGATGTTACAACAACATTTTTATAAAAATCGGCGAACCAGAAGAGCCACTTTAAACTATTTTGTACCCTTTTCAAGATTAACACATTCACGCCGTACACATACAAGTATTTCCATATCCATGCTATCTATTATTTATCGGGGCAAAATTATAAAATAAATGAAACATTTTAACTGTCTTTTTTTTAGGATAAAAAACCGTAGGAATTATACAAATTTCATAATAAGCACTTACTAGACTGTTAGCAAGCGTACAACTCGTACGTTACATCCTCTTAACAGGCAATAACCAATGAAACGTGGCATAAATTCGACCGCAGCCCCAAAGAGCAGACATTGAAAATCAGCGCCAGCGTGGACGTGTAAAAAAAAATGTATCATACGATTTTGGTTAAACTAGCTAAATCAATGTATAATTTGATATGTTGTAGATTTCATTAAGATTTAAATAGTCTGACAAGGCTCAAAGGCTGATATTTTGATTTGTTTCTTCTAAATTACATTTAATTTTGTAGATTCGTAAAAATTAAACTTAGCATCTTTTTGGCATTGATAATAAACGGCAGAATATACAACTTAAACAATTTTGAAAATTCATTTAGTTTGAGAAAAGACCAAAAATATTTAATTGTATCTAATTTTTTTTTTTTCAAACATAAGAATAGTAATATATATGTAAATGTAATGAATTACAACAAATTATTTTATTAAATTTTATATTTAAATACAGATGACCTATGTGACAGAAATTGGATCTTACGCTAGATTAAGAAATATTTTGAAAATTACTTCGAATAAGAAACCACAACTGAGTTTGAAAAGTGCTCAGATTTTATGCGGATAATAATGATAACTCGATTGGTTACATTAGCAGAAAGCCGAATAAGTTTTATATAATCATATGTAGACTTATTATGAATGAATATTATGAGATTTTGTTGGAACATAACAAAAACTCAGCTTTTGGATAATTCTTATTTGTTTATCGATTTTTAGACGACGAAAATCACCTTGAAGCAATAGCCTGTTCAAGTGAAGTAGCCTTCGATTGCAGAGTTTTAATCTATAAATAAATAATAAACTACATGATGTCCTTGTCATGTACCATACACCTATACAACTTATTAGCGCTTTGTGAACTAGAGCTCAATCGAGGGCTTCCTTAACCAAAAAAGAATAATGATATAGACTGGAGACAGCTATTTCTAATATTCGAAAGTAAAATTGGCTTTATTACCACCTTTTTCTGATCTAATTCTGAGTGTTAATGATTATAAAAGGTGGCTTTCTATCCGTGATTCCTCTCACTTCTGAAAACGAAGCGATCCTAAAATAAGGAACTCAAATAAAACATTGCAAAAAGCATACTGGTGAGGTAAACGGCTATAAGCACAGTTTTTTTAAGGGTATTTGGAAAGGTTCTAAAATAAAAAAGAATATATTTATTTGAAAGTTGCAATAAAATAAGAAAATATTAATATCTCAGACGCGGTTCCCTAGTTTTTAAAGAATATATGATGATCAATGAAAAGTGAAATTCTTGAATATTTTTTGACATCTTTCTTTTTTTTTATATAATATATTTTACAAGGCAGGTTTTATTAGAAACGCTCTTATTATTGATTGGTAATTTTAAACCAATTCGTAATGATTTTAAAATGAGCAGGACATCTGATACATAATGCTGGGTGACTTCAGCATAGTTCGAGAGCGGCTAAATAATTATTCAATATTTAGCATTGTCATATTTTATTCTTCGCTATTATTACTTCATTATATACTAATACTTTTTAAAGAGTTTCGGCTTGATTTATATAAATTAAATAGAAGTCTCCTTACCATCCTCATACATAAACTCATTATTATGAAAAGGAGATGGTGGAAAGAATGCTGAGGTATGTTACAATGTAGAAATGTTCCTTGCTACTTAATCAGGGATAGTCACATAAAAATGCACCATTATTGAATAATATTCTATAGTTATTTAAGAGGAAAAATAAATAATAAAAAAGCTCTATTATAAAAAATATATTTATGTTTTCCATGTAACTTACCATCAAATAAATAATTCGAAACAATTTTCTTTCAATTTTATTTTTATTCTTAGCAAGGCAATAATACATATTGTAATGTTTTATTGATATATGGTACTAAAATAAAATGACATGTTAACGTTTTACTAAATTCATTGATTGCAATACATTGCATAATACACTTCAAGTTAAAAAAAGGTACAAACGTTCTCTGGAAAAAGTTAACATAAAAAGCCAAATACAGTTCAATTAGCACTATTATAAACTAGAAATAGTCCGATTTGTTCATCATGAACAGCTGAAGAACGATCCCAGCACTCCCAGCGTATTTCAATTCAAAATTTCCGGTTCTGAACCTAGCAAACCACGTACGGTGCTTTCACCTGAGGCATCATCGCCCTACAAACTGCAAAGTTTATTAACCGTCTGTCCAGCAGAATTTCCTTTTCAGGAATAAAAAATCATTAAATGACGAAAAGTTAGATTTTGAGCAAGCCAAAAAAAAAAAAAAAAAAAAAAAAAAAAAAACGAATGCATAAATGCACCTGAACTAATACGTTTCTAGATTACGTAAACATTATTGACCAAGTAAACATTAATTATAAACAGAGAGAATTGAATTGAAATATTTATAAACGCAACGAACTTATTTTACAACCCAATACTATTGTCTAAATAAATATTTAACAGGATGATGGTCAGAAAATGATGATATATATTAAATATCGATTAAAAAATATCTAAATACATTATATTATTTTTACTCCAATTAAAGGATAGGAAAGAAAGCTTTTAATTAGTGTAATATTTAATATTAAAGATCAAAATATAAATATAAATAAAATTAAGTGTAATCACTAAAGTGATCAGACACCTTCTGGTTTCAAATATTGTTAAGAAAAAAATCATAACCCTCATAAATAATCCACTATAACCTGTAATTACGACATAAAATTTTACGGCAGTATAAATACTAAACTCTGACCTAATTCTATGCAGATTGAAATGTTTATACAGCCCGTATAAAGCAGTGAAATTTCTTTTCTATTTAACTTGGGTACCTGTCGCCCATAAAATTTTATTTAAACAATTTTAAACAGCATAACTTTTCATGACCATTTGTGAAGTAATTCAGTGAGGGAGAAAAGAAGCCCCTTCCTTCCTACTTTATTACGAGGCCAAATATATTCGTGTTAGATGAGACAGTAAAGAATAAAAGAAGAGAATAAAGGAGGTGGCCCAGCGGGGTGACATAAACCGTCACAACCCCTCAACCCCTCCTCCCAACCTCCCAAGATCTCTTCCACTCGCCCAAATACTACTTCTTATGGCACATTTTAAACACGTGTAAAACCTAATGGTATTACGCTTTTATATTTAGTACCGTTATATCTTCTTAGATTTACTATATCATAATTTGATGCAATAGCTTCAGGCGTAGATATTATAACTTCGTTATCAACGCTTAAAGCTGAATTTTTACCAGTATTCACTCAAGAGCTGTAAAATTTATTTATGTATAAATTTATAATTATTAAAAATTATTTATATATAAATAAACACACACACACACACACACACACACACACACACACAACACAATATATATATATATATATTATATATATATATATATATATTATATATATATATATATATATTATTTATTATTTAACTGCTTGATGCGCTTCATCTTTGGGATATCCAGGGACACTTCTATCACCTGATTCTAAAAAGAGCTGAAGTGGCTTTACCCTTCCCACCATTGTAAGTACTTCCTGGCATCCTTTCTCTTCCAAGTTCTCCATTCAGCCGCCCATCGTACATCACAGATATGTTTTCATTCAAATCCTCCGTTCATTCCCGCAATGCTCGTTCGCGGCCTTCAGACATGTATAAACGCCTCATCGACAGATCCTTCCTAATTATTATTAATATGATTATTAAAAAGAACTGTAGCTTTAAAAAAATATTTCAAAAGTGCCATTATTAATTTATTTTAAATATTGACAAATGAAGTTCCTAATGAACTTCACCATCTCCCCTTATCGCAATAGAATGTAGTATTATTAAAAAAACAACTGAAAATTTCAAAAATATATTTTAATATTCTTCGATGGATAATATTCTGGCAGGATAATTATTTGTTATTTTTTGTTTTTTAAGGGATTTTATTTTTCAAGATCTTACAATTGACCACAAGAATCAATTTTATACATGTTGTGGCATTGCACAAAGTACATGTTACTCTTAGGTGGCAGATTATTTAATCAGTTATTGCAGACTTGAAGTCTCAGACGGTCGCAAATTTCTCAGATCAGTACAGTATACAAAACATCACTGGAATCTCCTTAGGAGTAACGCCTTAAGGAGTAGTATGACCTTCAGATTGGTCTTATTAGTATGCAGAGTAGTGGCACCTGTTCCTCCCGCAGATGAGAGAAAGAAGTCGGTTGACAGAAGAAGGAAGAAACAAGAAGAGACCTACAAAGATAGAATACAAGAGCTGCGGACAAGGAGGCGAGGGAGGGGAGCTAGATTGGTATTAATGCCCGGCGGCCGCAATAGATATTAATGACCCTTCCCGGGGGGTTTTGCATGTGACCACCGCCCATTTGTCAACTCCTCCACCGATCCGTCTTCTTTACCCCTCCATCGCCCTCAAGATTTATACCAATCAGAAACAATACGAGAAAAATAGCTGGGCCACAAAGGCTCAGATAACGAGCTGCCATTGAGAGGCGATCCTAATTGCGCTGGCTTCCATCCATCTTTTATTCGGCGCTAGCCGCTGAGATTAGCCCGCCGTTATTAAGTCTCCGGTTAAACGGAGGATTTTTCACCGGCGGAGTAATGCCCCGCACCTGTGAAATATGTCTCCGCTGGGTAATCCCCTTAACCCTCCGGTAATTAATGTCAGGTTTCCCTTCTATTGATGGCCGTCCCCAAGTCCTATCGCCCTATTTAAATGTAAATACTTTACCATCGACAAAATGCACTATAGTATATTGTATGGTCGACAATTCTAGTTTATAATCTATTAACTGCTTTTGAGAGGTTAGAAGAAATCCTGAATTAATAATTCAGAAATTGGACTAAAACCTTAGAATTTAGGAGCAGCTGCCATGGTGTGGGTTCCAGCCAACTCCGAGATTCTGGCCAAAGGATTGTAACTCTATCGAGGGCAGGAGCAAACAATATTACAGAAATTTCGTGGGTCGTACCACTTTATTTATGGATGTCTTCCAAGAGGTGAGCGGCCGAATTGCTAACGGTTGATAATATACTTTTATCAGCATACCACTTGTGTCTGAGAGCATATCTAACTAAGTCCTATATCATATTTAGGACTATAGAAAACGGAATAATAAATACAGGTAAAAAATAAAGAGCATTCATCAGTCCTAAAATTAAGACTGTAGAAAACAAAAACCTAAACCATTAAGCTGTTTTCGATGACTCTAATCATACCTGCAATACGGCAGCTATATAGGATACTGTTGCTAATTGCAGTGTTCAATAAACAATAGTGTGATAAACGTATTGGTTTGGGTTCATGTCCTATAAATTTGCATTGAGGACCTTTTCTCCAAACCCTTCCTTTGCCTCAGATGTATTCCTATTCAAAATGGTTAATTAACTATTCGTCCATTAGTTAACGAATTTGACTTAGATAATTAATATACATAAATGGAAACGAATGAATTGCTCACCCAATGCAAAATTATTACTAAACACCTAAAAAGAACTAAATTAAAAAATGAATATTTACAATGAGATATATTTTTAAAAACAATTTTTATTGAGTGTTATTACCATCTGCCCAGTGATCAATTACAGTAATTACTACAATAGTACGAAGTCAATAGACAAAGCAATAAATCGGATAGTGAGCTATCTTAAGGTAGCCAACCTGGCAAAACCAGTATTTATTACATAGAATGATTAATTAAAAATCACTAAAAGTAATTTTTAGTGAAGAAAAGTCCTACAAACTGGAGGGGGGACAAAATTGTACTGTATGCAATTTACAAAAACCGAAAAACCTAAATCATTTTTTAATGAAATAATTAATGTAAGAGATCTCAGGAATCATTTTATATAATTAATATAGAGCAGATTATTTTAATTTTGGCCTTAGAGATATCCTAAGATGAATATAATCTAATGTTAACAACTCTATTGTCCACGACATTTCTTAAATTTAATTTATTCGTCCTTTTTCTTTTAAAGATTGGATCAGAGAACCGGAGCGAGTGTTTCTTATTGCCTCGGCAGTGAGAACCACTCAAACCTTCCAAGATTAATTCAATGATAAATTTTAAGAAATGATTAAAGACCGATAAAGAGGGAGAATTCCCCTGATGTGAAAATCTCTGTTTTCCGCCATCTGGAAAAGGGGGAGGGGCTGGAAGGAAACTTGACAGAAGTTTTAAATACTATTACAAGTTAGGGGGAGCTGAAGGGGTTGGAAATAACCCTTCCTCGGAGCCCTTCTTCCAGGGGCTAATTAAGTGCTTATTAAGTTGAATGTAAGTAGAAGACACAATATGTCGGCCCTTTCCGTTTGAGAACATTAATCCCTTACTGGGTAGCAGATTGTCCCACGTGCTAATATATAGCAACACATGTCCCGCACTTTATGAAATAATTTAATACTCGCCGGGGACAAATCGTTAATGAAATTCTCCAGTAGGACCAGCTTCGATCTGGAACCCCTCCATTCTCATGCTAATTCTTTATCGATAGCTGGATGGCAGTGATCCACTGTCACAAGTCAGCAAAGCCTCGATGCGAGGGTGGCTTTTAATTAAAGTCAGTCCCGTTTATGACAGCCCATAACAATTGAATTGCGGCTGTTACATATGGAAGGCTTTAAGAATACTATGTGACATTACAGATCTCAACAGTAGCAGATCCAAATTTAGTGAAAAAAATTTTAATCAGGATAATAGTTAGAAAACAGCCTATCCATTATTTAACTTTATTATTATTATTAGAGTCTCTTGGAACGCATTCTGATAATAAACAAATATTTTTTTGATGCATTTTTTTGTTTTTGAACATAAGAACATAACATGTATAATATACCGTGGAAAGATAAAGATTTTAGAAAAATATTACTTGTATACAAAGTTGTAAAAGGTGATGCGAAAGTGACAAATAGGGCAAATGATTTTTACGTAACTATTTAATGTTACTATATTGTTTAATGTAAATCATATGTTTCCAAAGAACCTGTCTGCATTAACTTTATATTTAAATTAGAATTAAAAATTTTAAATTTAAGTTTATTTAATAGTTCTTAAATTGATTTTACCAGGGAAGGTAAGTGAAATTCGTGTGTTGCGCGCATCCGATTTTTCTTTCAGAATATCCTTCAACGAGAGTGTGAATCCCACTAACCCCCTCAATCGTATTCCTCACGTACTTGTGAATCTGATTGAACCAAGTAATTTGTTACATACTGAAGTGCAGAACTTTACTATAGATATGAAAGCTATTATTATGAAAAAAAAAAAATGCCCAAACACGTAAACCAGAGCACAATAATTTTCCCCATACTATTGATACAAGTGCATTCCCAATCCCACTTGCTTCGCCGAAGCTGTGAAAAAGATGAAATGGTACCTGAAAAGGAGGAAATAAAATAAATCCTTTGAAATAAAATGAGAACCGGCATTGTGAACCGTAGATAAATGTTAATATATTCAGAGATAAGACTCATAAAGTGTTCAACTGTCAGCGAGTTGGGCCGAGGGCTCGATAACAAGGAGGCAACAGCCCACGTACAATCCCTAACAAAAGGCAATACATGCAACCTCACCTACGCAACTTGACACCGTTGTAAATAAAAAGTAAAAAGCAAATAGCGAGATGGGATCATGTTTGTAAAGTATGTAAGCCGCCCTAGCCTTTGCTAATCCTAATGTAGCTACTAATTACACTCGCTCTAATGGTCACTACATGTTCCAACTTATCCTGGAATCTCACTCATCGGCTTCTCTTCTTATCTCTAACTCCGGCATTTCATCTCTATTCTTCGACTCACTTGAATGAAAAATGTTCCTCGATTTCGGAAATTATTTTTTCCAGATCTAACTGGGAAACAATACATGCAATTTAGTGGATGAAGTTACAGAAACAAATAAAGCCTAGATAAAGAAGTAGCATGAGACGTAGGATAAATAAGTTGAATAATATGAAGAATTGTCAGGTATCACCATTTTTTTTCCGAAATTATATTAAAAGTTTACAACTTTTGTTGTTGTTGTTTTGGTTTTAAGGACAAAAAACTGCGAGTGGTTATTATTACCCAAAACATCTTCAGAAGACTTATCTATGATGATCAATAAAAAAACAAAATAAATAATAATAATAATACAAAACAAAAAAAAATAGTAAAATATCACGAATCAATAGAAAAACAATCATACAAATAAAATAATATATAAAGTAAAATAATGATTTTAATAAAACGTAAAATAATGAAAATGCAATAAAAAGTTGAGTATTATCATAATTGAGATGATATATAAACGAATGTTGTTCACTAACTGAATGACACCGTCGACGGCCCGATCACTATCTCTTGATGCCTCAGAGACTTCTTTATGTTGCGCCACATTTTACAAATTCGTCTATTGTAACGAGGACACTTATCGAAAATATGACTTACTGTGAGAGTCACTTTACACAGTTGACATCGAGGTGGATCCCTTCGTGCCATGAGGTTCTCATGATAGAGGCGGCAGTGGCCATCCTCACGCCTCCACTTTCTTGATGATGAGACCCAGCAGCTGATGGTCGTTTGACGCTTTTCATTTGCTCTTTTCCAGTGCAATCCAAGAATGTTGCCATTCGTTTATGATCTTCGTATTTATTGGCTGAAACAGCTCAGATGGTGAAATAAAAGAGGAGTTATTTCTTCTAGCGAATGTGCCTCTGTTGTTGCTTTGTCAAGACGTTTTTTTATACAGTGAATATAAAAAATATAATGGCCGATTAATAGCCTGGAATTATATATTGTAAAAATGTTCTGCTGGTTCTGCGATGAACCTATCTCGTGTTGGTTCCTATTCTTTTCCATCTACTTCGACCGACTGTCTTGTATTGTGTAACCATCCTTCCATATCTTCCAGGTGTTGCCAACGAAAGGCAAAGTTTAGTGGTACAGTAGAGAATATTGCCTTGATTAATCCAATAGGGAGGTTCATGTGTAAATACTGTTGCTTCTGAAAGCCTTAAACGGATCGCCTTTGCGCAGAGATGACACAACTATGGCTGGTGCACTCATGGTGTGCTATCTGAAGAAGCAGTGACAGAATTGTAATTATGAAATAATCATGCTAATTTATATTATTTTAAATATTCTGAGATCATTCTAAATATATATTAGCGCATTAAACTGAAAAATATACTCATTATTAAAATAGAAATCTTTAAGCTAGCTCACATTTATTAATCATGATTTATTAATGTGCATCTTAATTTATCTTCTTTAAATTAAAATGACAGCATGCGAACTAAAAATATTTTTTGAACAACTTCCTGGACTTGAATATAATGCTTGTATTTTACTGAAAAGAGTCCCTTTACACTTTTAGTTCTGAAATGTAAGAGTGAATCCACAGGAAGGCGAAATCAAAAAACGTTCTTATTAAAGTAACCTTGCTAATTTAAAAAGGACTGTGTACACTAAATCGTCATGCTATTGCATATGATGCTGATATTCATTTAACACGTTCACACCAGGGCGAGGTGAGGCGGGACTGTCTTAGCTGCTTACGCTTCGCGGGGCAGGGCGACACTGTTCTAAGTTCCAATGTGTTAATGCGAAATCACAACAGTTCCAGGCTTCCAACGCGCTAAAAGTGAGATTGTAACAGTTTGACATACACATATGACTTGAAGGAGTAATGGTAGAAATACTTTTAGAAAAAATACTAATGTTATTATTAATTATTAAAAATAATTCTTATAGTATTATTATTATTATATCTTATATCATATTAAAGAAATAAAAATATGAAAAGATAATCACGCACAACTAAAAAAAATTTCTTAAGCAAGAGTAATCAAGTGATATTAACCAATAAGAGTCCTTTGAGGGGGATGTTAAAATTAAATATTTAAAAAATGAGATAGGACCCATATGGAAACCCATCGGTGGGACACCCCGCCCCACGGAACAGTGAAGTGTGACCCACCGGTTGTTTCTCGCCTGCGTGAACGTGTGTTACGTCATTTTATGCTGTTTGGCTAATTTGGACTGCTACAGAATAATTTCTAAATTCAGATTAAATTGGATACAATATATTTAACGAATTCACTGAACTCATGAACAGCTCAAAAGCAGGAAGATGACCGATGGTCAGAAAATGTGGACGATAGCCAGTAGGCAAACAGAAGCATTAAAACAAACGTGAAACCCTGGTCTACATCTAGCCGTACAGCTGAGGATAGGACACTCGCGGCTGACGCACTCTTATCTTTTTGTAGGCAGCCGGTGCCCCGATGCCGACACTGTGATGGAACCCTTACCATTCGGCATATTTTTCAAGAATGCCCTTATTACTCATCACACCTGAATAAAATTGGACAAGCCGATATCAGCGGTGCTGGTGATAGAGAGAAAACCATTGAATTAGTTTTTGATTTTCTTAAGGAGCAGTCATTATTATCGAAATTATAAAGACCATTCCTAGTCAGTTAGCATTACTAGCATTATTTTTTAAACTACTGTTTACATACATTTTTTTTTCTCTCAATTACTCATTAGCTAATAGTTCTTTCTTATAAAGGTTGAATATGCATATAGTGTCTAGGCGTTGATGACCTTAGGGTTTTACGCCTTAAAACCAAAACAAACAAACTAATTTGAACGAATACACGACACTGCATAGGCTCGGGACCACGTTTGTACGTCCCCTCCGAAGGACAGCATAACTTAAAGGATTATTTGATCTTAATAATCCACCTGCCAGATTCAATTCCGCGACCTTTTGCATAGAAGGATTTTATGCTAGCCAGTATATCACAGATGAACCCAGATGATTTTATTGCAATGTTATTAATAAAACCTCAATACCAAAGTCACAAAAAAAAAAGAAGTGCTTATTGCAGTTATTTCTACTCGTGCTTAGCACTCTTTAAGCCGGTTTAGATTCGGTGTAATTTGGTTGTTGGGACAAGTTTAATCACAGGTTGCAAGGGTGATAGATGGTTAATAACCATAACAGGGGCGATAGGAAAGCTGAGACGGAGTTGGGTGGTTTGTAGCAGATTACAGGCTAAGTGGACCTGGGTTTAGAGACCTAAGGCTATTAGCCTCTACAGAATGTTCTACACCTCCTTCCTCTACGGCCAACTTCCATCCAGTTCTGGAACAAGTGTTATCATATCCCCTCCCTCCTCCCTGCTTCCCTTTGCCTTAAATGTATCTTTAATATAGATTAACTCGTCGACAATCATTTTACTTTTATTATATCTTTCTATCTCAACAAGGAATGTAGTATATGATTTCAAATAATGAATATATCAACGGTTTTGAGAATATTTTATTTTAATAGAACCAGAAATATTAGATTTATACGAAGCGAAACGCCCTTAAGGACTATGCGACTATGATATAGGTTTCTTTTTCATTTTACTTTAGAGGAAGAATATTTAAATATTTGCATTTAAGCCCTGTCAGACTATTTCAATCAGAATGAAACCTACATGTATTAAAGCCCATCCAATTTTACATTGATATTGCGAGTTTAATCGAAAGGTTAGCGCCGCTTTTGAGAAAAACGTAAATAGGTGCAAAATGCATGGTTTAAAGTGGCTCTTCTCGTTAGCTGATATTGGTAAAAAAGTTGCCGTAAAATCTCGGGCGTATTGTTATATTTGGCTTAAATATGAAATTTCAGTTTAATAGGACTTTTAGTTTTCGCGCTGGACTTACCACACACACACACACACACACACACACACACATCACAACCCCGACACATCAGACGCACAGACCTTTTGCGGGACTTGGTCATTTGCACTCAGGGGATCTATTCTAAATATGTGTATTGTCACATGTGTATTTCCGTTGAAAATTGGAATTCGAAATGTTCAGATCGATACTTTAACCAATAAGTAATGAAACTACCGATAAAAATAGAAAACAAGAAAATGCTGTAAATGAGAGAAAAAATAGACAGCAACAAAATTTAAAAGAAATATATATTATATAAAATATATATATATATATATACATATCAAATGCAATCACGATTCTTGGTCCACTTAGGGCATTCTTTTCTGAAGGTTTAAAAGTAAAATACATTGCAATTTTGCTTTTCTTAAAACGGAAAATTAAATTTTATCGAACAAAGTAATCAAAAAATTATACCTGAAATATAAGTAATTATAGAGGCGTATAATATACCGTTGGAAAACGCAAGATTTTAGAAACGTTAATATGCAATGAAATAAATCATACTAGTTATTTTAAAATTGCAAGCACATAAACTTCTGAACATATGTTATTGGGAAAGAGGGAGGTTATAATAGTTATATGTTACCACCGTAGTACAGGATCGTGCAAGTTATGTCTTTCCATTTAGTACGCAAGATTTTAGAAACAATGTTAATAAAATTAGGTTTTAACCCTAACATTAATAAACAAGCTGAAACCTGTCATTAATTGTTCAGTAATCTTTCCGTATTAAGTTAAAAAGTCCCAGAGTTTCTCCTCGTCGGGTTTTGTAGAGAAGGGGAGAATAAGAAATAAGAATATAGATAATATCTCTAATGTATGAATATCAAAAAATTTTCTATACAAAATTAAATAACTTTAAAATGTCTTCAAAAATGATCATATATAAGTTTTCGCTCCAAAGAATAGTTGCGGAGATATTGAAGGGACAATATACGGTATATATTCGGCAAAATGAAGTAATAAATAATGATTCATGATATTTAGGGGAAATTTTTTTTTTTTACTAAAAGACCTATATCTCGAAAACTATTACACGTACAGATGTCCATTACTACTCAAATCAAAGTAATTAATCGGCCTCTGATTTACTTTTTCTTCATAATATTCCTTAGGAAGTAAAGTTTTTATGATATTTACACAGTAAAATAACAAAATGTTATATTCCGAGGTTTTGAAAAAAAAAAAAATAAATTTTACTTCTAAAACTTTATTTCGGAAACTTATACGCAACAATATCTATTACCACTCAAATTAAAGCTCATTAACTAAACCTCATTTTCATAATTTTCATATAAAGGACAATAAATTTCTATGGTATGTAACACACTAAAACGCAAAATGTTGATTTCCATTTCTAGAAAGAAAAAAAAAAACTTATACCATCGTATCTCGATAGTTATTAAACTTAAGGATTTCTATTACCACTTAAATGGGAGTTAAAAAGATAAGCCATAATCCAAGTTATTTTTATAATCTTAATAGGGATAACAATTTTAATGTTATTTCACAAAATAAATTTAGAAAATGGTGATTCAACATTTTTTAAAACCAAAAATGTTTACTTTGGAAAGCGCTATCTTCGAAACTATATAACATAAGAGTAAGGTATGTTACTCACCGGGAACGGACGTCAACGCGAAAATAATAGACGCGAAGCTAAAAATACAAAGGAGTAATTGGGCAGTAGTCATTTCTCGATGTTGTCAGTGTTTTTGACAATGTTGGGCGCGCTCAAATTACCAACTTATTAGAGGTAAGTCAACCAATACTTGTTCCCGGGTCTCACAAAGCTGCTTCCAGAAATGTTAGGAATGATTCGCAGGAGTGTAAAGGCCATAATTAATTTGACACCTTCAAGGGATGTTATATGCTCCCAGGAGGTATCGAGGATTATGATTGATCCGTTGGCAATGGCAGGCTCCTCCACAACACTGTTCTATTGCTCAGCTACTGTCCAATGTGCCGGATGCCCTATTCCTATCCATATTCGACTATTTAGCCGAGGTTGATAAATCTGCCGAGAGATTGGGGGTTGAGCAAGAACACCGGAGTACGAGAGCTCTACGGCAGTCGCTACGAGAAAACTGTTCGAGGAATGGGCTAACTGCAGGTGCAACATTTTAAAGATACCCCAAAAGCTAATAAGTTTATGACGAAAAACAGATACATTCAGGGTCTGAACGGTCTAATTCCTGAAGCTTAATATTAACTATGTACCTCTGCGTGGTCAGTTCACACACTAAGTGTTCCAGTCGAAAATGCAACAGAGAGCCAGGAAAACCAGCTGACGTGCTGAGGAAATATCCCAACAACTCCCTCCAGATAACACGGGTGTTATCATCACAGAGTATAGCATAGTTAATGAGGCTCCTTAAGGAAAACGATTTTGCGTTGTGAGGAAGTATATTGTGTGGATACGGATGGTTCCATGCGATACGCTGATATCGTGGCATTCACTGAGACCGGAAATTCAGCTATCATTCTGGATCCAACCGAGAGATGTGAATCCAACGACATAGAACAGGCAGTGTGGAAAAATGTATCCCTTTTCTTGAGAGGCGAAAGCTTCCAAACTTCAGAGTCTATGGTTCGGATACCGCGAAACTGTAGCAAATTCCACAAGGAAATTCATGGAGCATATAAGTGTCCATGTCAAGGACGAAGCAAGGATTGCTGAAAAACCTTCGTTCCCAGGGAATTGAACACTATCACATAATACTCATACCGAGTAAAAACAGGGATCTCTGGAAGGGCATGAGTGTGCATATTTTAGTTTCAATATTTATTATAAATTTTATTTTTTTAATTTTGTTAGTTTTATTATTATCATTTTATCTTATTTTTTATTGTTGTTATTTATCCTGGAGACTCGATATTGAAAGCAGATTGTCTATATAGTTGCTGATAGTTGTTAAAGCTGGCATGTTGCAATAATTATTATGAAAAAAATATAATTGAAATAGGTTCAGAACAGGCAGATATCTAGCGTTTTGAAATTAACAACGTTGATATGCTATTATCCTTTGAATTTTTTATTGATTTTTATATTATTTAATAGCCTATCAACTGATATATAAACAATTATACTATAATATTGTTTTTTTTTTTTTTGGAAGAGAGAGAGAAATTCCCATTTGGATCTGCTGCTCAACTTCGCTGAGTTGCTAT
This sequence comes from Piezodorus guildinii, assembly GCA_023052935.1. Lineage (NCBI taxonomy): Eukaryota > Metazoa > Arthropoda > Insecta > Hemiptera > Pentatomidae > Piezodorus > Piezodorus guildinii. Next base: position 85,292,197 of record CM041292.1, on the reverse strand, counting down.
GAGTACACAGCATACCGTATCAATCCTGAAGACAATCTTCAAAGAACGAATAGAGGGAGATTCTGCCAAATAGAAATACTTGGACATATATAAATCGAGCCTAGCCTCAATATATGTGGTTATGCAGGATCCCCAGTGAGTCCAGGATTATGGTCTCCGATATGTTTTGCAACGGTTTTCTTTCTAGTTCATACCTCTCCAAAAATGAACCAGTATCTACTGGGATTGCCCCCTGCTTCCGAACCAAAGTCCTGTGACAGTCAATTTTCTTTCGTCAAACTCCTCGCGATATTTTTCTTTTAGGTATGGAATAAATTTCGAATAGATACAAACCATTGTGTAATAATTTGCAGATTTTTTTTCTTTTTAATTGAATTATAGAATTGTTTTTAACGTTCCAGAAGGAGATGTTTTAGTATTCTTTGGATTAGAATTATCTTTCGAAAACAACTGCGATTTTATTGTAATTCAAGGTGTCATTGTACTGATTGGATGAAGAGGTCCGCGAAATTGTTTTTGAAGCTTGGACTGTTCATTCTGTGAATAAACACAGTCACCACTAATTGAAAGCCCACTGCACAAGTATGAACATACACTACTGTATTCATATTGCTGTTCCGAAGGACATATGTAGTAGTGAGACTCCACCGACCGTCCGGGGTATGGCAACAATGGTAGGATTCGCAGCTCTATTATACCGCCGGGGATGTTGACAAAAGGACGGAGATGAAAAGAATACTCGGTAGCGGAACATCCGGCGGGATAATAATATATAACAATAAATCAAGTTGTTAAATAAAATGGTGGATAATACAGGGCCGGGGGAGGTGGGGAGGAGAGAATACTACAAAGAGTCGAGGATGGCGGCGGCCACAATACACCGCACCCCAGCGCTAATAGCCTCCGGCTAACAAAGCCTTCGGGAACTGTCACAACTTATTAATTTCGTCTTCTCACACCATCTGGGTTTTTCCAACATCTGCCTCCCTCCCCGTCCTATACAGGCTCAACTAATTTATCCAACTCCAGGTATCTTCTTCCCTCTCCCCGTTCCTCAATACAATGCTAAAGGCGCTATAAATCCAGGAGGGATTCAAATATCTCCTTAGGCTCCAGAATAACATGGCTTCAGGTATCGACCATCTTGTGGATCCCAGCCTGCAACAAAATAAAATTGTTCCTTTTTTGCCGAAATTGTTACTTAATAATATAATTATAATGTCAATTCTTCAAGATAAATAAACGAATAAACAGAACTTTCATGTACCTACTAACATAATATACTTTTGTGGATATAATTAGATGACTGGAAGAAATTAGTTCGGGTGGCAGAATAATGAATGAAACAATTAAGTTGTCAGAACCATTTATTTTCTGCCAACGTTTCGAGCCCCATTGAGGGTCATCATCAGGGCTTAAAAGATACAAAAGAAATACATTCACAATAAGATTAAATACATATTAAAAACTATTGAGCTAGATGATATCAATATTAAAACATTTAAAAAAAAACAGAAGTGTAAAGAAATCGATTAATTAAATTACAATGACTAAGGTATAATATTGAGAGGGCTATACAGAACAGATAATGACTAAAGATAATGTACCAAGATATAAAATAGTACATGAAATAAAAAACATTGATATATGGAGTAGATTGAAGATACATACCGTTTTCAAAGCGAATGGAAACTAGATACAATTTGGTAGATCTAGGTTAGGTTAGGTAGAGTTTTTATGGACACTCAGCTGCTGAGGTCTTCAGTGTCCTTTAATATATTTCTTTTTCTTCTACAACTTCTTAAAAATATCGATCTTTTTTATGATATCGATCGTTTTACCCTAATTTAATGGTGTTATCTCCAAGTAACTCTTCAATAGTTCTTTCTATTTTTGCTTCTTGTAAATGGTTTCGGTATAACGGACATTCCTCTAGGACATGGACGGTCGTCAACTGCACATCACATAAATCACATTTCGGTGGTGTAGTTTTATTAAGAGTTCATGTGTTTGACGTGTATACCCGATTCGCATTCTAGTAATTACTACTTCTTCCCTCCTGTTGCTTCGGTCTGTTATATGAAATGCTTTGGTTAGCTTTTTGATGCTTTTTAACTAATTAGATTCTTCTGAATCTCAAATCTGGTCCCAGATCTTTGCAGCTTGGGTCTTAAGATAGCTGCTTATGTCGGATGGGGTGTGAACATTAATCTCTTCTACAGTCGATGAGATTGCTGCTTCTTTTGCTGCTTGATCAGCGATTTCGTTTTCTTTGATACCCATATGGGATGGGATTCAAACAATTACTATTTTTTTCTTTAATTTGTTGATCATTGATGAGTGTTGTTGAGATTTTTTTTATCACTGGGTCAGTTAAGTACATATCACCAAGTTGATAGGGCATCGGTGAAAATGAAAACAAAGTTTTTCTCTTCACGTTGCATAACTTTATAAAATGCTGCGCTAAAAGCATAAGATTCAGCCGTGAAAGTACTAGATGAAGGTGTAAGCTTGTACTTAAATATATTGGAATCTATTAGGATGGAACATCCAACGCCACAATTTGATTTGGAGCCATAAGTGTATATGTATTAACCATTGTTATACTTGTTTTTAATTGTATAATATTCTAACAAGTATATTACCTCTGACGTACTATGTTTCTTGTATTTGTTGAGGGACCAGTCCAGCATTGGTAGTTCTAAGGTCCACGGTGGGTAATTAAAATCTTTAGGTGTTGTTGGTATAGAGCTGATTTCTTCAACGTATCTCCTGCTCTGATTCGAAGTGGAACAGGTAGTCTTTGGTTTTCTACGTACATTCTATTTGTTGGTTGGAATATCGGTTTCCATGCTGGATTGCGATCATTAAACTTCAGCCTTCCAATTATATCCACAAGCGAGCTGTTGCCTTCTTACAGCTAGTGGAGCTAATCCAGCTTCAACACAGAGGCTTTTTACAGGACTTGTTCTGAAGGCTCCTGTTGCTAAACGGATACCTGCATGATGGACTGAATCAAGAATGGAAAGCAGTGTTAAGGCGTAAAACCTCAAGGTCATCAACGCCTGTGCATCTTTAATCTTTAATCGCTAAGGTGATAATAGAAAAGAAAAGATATAAATAGAAATAATTAAATTAATTAATTAAGCAATCGTCATAAATTTAAGGAGAATACATAAATATCAATAAAGGTTTCCAAAAAAAAAAAAAAAATAATATAATAAATAAAAAAAAAAATAAAAAAAAAAATTTTAAATACTACTAATAATAAATAAATTTCACTGCAGATATATAATACTAAATACAATAAGTGCTATAGTTTATTTGATATTTTATTTATATTTAAAAAGTTCAGCACTTTTGATATTTTGGCTATATCATCACTTAGACTAATTGAAATGTCTGGAGTAAGTCCCCATGTAGTCAAACTCGAAATGTAAAAAGGACATTCTTGAAAATATGTTTGACCATGAGCATATTATTGCAGTGTTGGCATTTGGAGGGGTGGCTGTTGATGAGGTAGGCATGGGTTAGATTCGTATGTCAAGGGTTGAATTGGCTTTTTTTCAAAGATTTTGGAAAATTTCGGTTTAAAAATGTATTTATGACTAGGATTGTCGTTTTGAGGAAGGAATGTGGAGACATAATTTATAGCTAATTATTTTAAATATCATACCAACCAAAAGCAGTATGAAAATACTTTTAAATGGACTCACAGATATTTTAAGTATGATTAAGCCGCGGCTGAGTGGTTAGGGCGGTAGTCTCTCATGCTAAAGGTAGTGAGCCTGAATCCCAGTCTCAGAGGGACTTTTTTAAGTATTAAATTAATGGGGATTCCCTCACATTCACTCACAACCTACCCCTAATTCACTCACAAAATTAGGCGTAGGTTGTGATTACCCTACACTACATAATACATCAAGAAACGTGAGTTAATCTCCCAGAAGATTACACCGAGTGGCCTAGGGCCTACACGGCCTGTCGCGCCACTAGGAAAAAACTTTTGGGTAAATTTCCTCTAATCATTGGATATGAGAAAGGATTGTCTTACCATCCAAAATCATTCGTAAAATTCTCAACGCTCCTTTATTTTTCAGGAATAAACCCATCCGTTAATTTTCGATGCTGACTTATATAGCCAGAACCAGGTACGATTCGTTTCATGACAAACTCTATTCCCCTGTAACCAGCCAGCTTCAATCCTGAATCTCTCTTCAACCCCTGTAAACCCTAGGGCCTTCTGTTTTAGCATATTTTTTGAAGTGCTGGCAAATGGGTATATTCCCTAACTGTGTATCATCCCTTAGTTTAATATTTTCTCACATTTACTAGATGCATTCATTAATACAGTTGTAATTTCAATAAGTATATTTATATAAAATAAACAAACTATATGAATACAAGGCTCCCCTTCATCGTTAGAGGTCGATCAATTCTATGTTGTTTATATGAAACTAAGCTATAAGACTCGGAGTTATCTCTTGTGAAACAGGCGGAATAATGACGACTTATAGTCCAACATATACCGAGAGAGATTTCTGGAGAATGCCCTTTTCGGGATAAGAGGAAATAAGATGGAATATAAGACGAGTTATTTATGAAATGTCGAAGGGATAAAGAAAGGCATGTTGAAAAGAAGTATGCAGGGAAGGTATGTGATATTGAAGAGGGAAGGGGAGGGGGACTTATGAAAAGGACCGAGGGAGGGGGCGGTCGGGGGCGGCCATAGATAATATTTGGGCCTACGTGAAGATATCTCTTCCCTCTCCTCCTTACTGATTTATCAATAACAGCCCTGGCTCCTTTTGAATACAAAGCCGGATCCAGCTCGCCCATAATCTCTATACGGCAATCATAGCCAACTCCACTGCTAAGGATATTTATCTTCCATACTTCCAGCGGGTAGCTTCCCTTCAGGAGTTAAGTTCTGCGTTGAAGGATGTCTTCTGTCTTGGCTTAGTCAACTTTGCCACTCCGTAGTTAATATGCCTTTACAAGCCCCCATGATCTTACACTAGCTCTTTCCTATCAAACACTAATAGTGATAACTACAGCTTTCCTTCAACAACCTTAATTAACAAATGCTTAAACTTATATTAAATAAAAGAAACAATTTAAAATTACTATAGGAGACCAACTATTTGACAACCAATGAAATAAATTGAGTAACAATCTGCCACGATACCCCATATATTGTTGTTATGTAATTTCAAGCTGTTTCATAAGTGACTTACCTCCGTTGTTAAAATTAATTTAATAATTTTTAAATAATTTAAAGATACAAATAAATTGTATTGTTTTTTTTTTATTTTGTCATTTGCCTCTACCCTACAGGGTCATTGGCAACTGTGTTTTTCTATATTTGGTTGTAATACTTGATTTCTTTTAAATAATTCAGTAATTTTTTCACCTTGTCTTCATCATCATTCAATATATCTTTTAGGGTTCCTGTTAGTTTAATATTATGTCTTGATGTTTCGAAAAGGGGACAATCTAATAATAGATGTTGAATAGTTTTTGGAACATTATCGCAATATTCGCAGGTGGGTGCATACAGATTTCTCATAAGGTAACCAAGGGTAAACTGACAATGTCCTATACGGAGCCGGCATAAAATGATTTCCTCTTTTCTAGAAATCCTCGTGCTCGTGGTCCATTTTTTGGTGTCTCTTTTTATATCCAACAGTTTATGTTGTCCTGTTACCCACGTTGTTTCCCAGGTTTTGAAGAGATTTTTCCTCAATTTCCTGATGCAGTCTTCTACTGTGAGTTCTTCCAGTACCGTGCTTTCAAATGTGTTGCCTTGTCTGGCCAAGTTGGCTGTCTGCTTCTTCGTTGCCTGGAATACCACAATGTGCTGGAACCCAGATAAAGACTACGGTTATGTCTTTATTTTTAAGATCCCACCAAGCGTTCAATATTTCCCTAATGATGGAATTAGTGGGCCACGAGTTCAATAAATTGTTGAAGAGTTATTTATTAATTATTTTGAATTTCAATAGAAACAAGTGTTTTGTTAAATCTGTGGCGGTCGTAAATAAGTGGATAAGTCAAAATCTTTCATTTTACAGGTGAGCGACTTAAAGTTTACGTAATATCCAAAATAGAGTTATAACATACAGCTTTCGTTCCACCTAAAATTTCTTCCACTAACAAATGTCTTTAACCAATTTAACAAGACGTGGGAGACGGTCTGAAGGAGCGATAGTGGAGTTAACTCATTTTGGATATTACTCGATTTATCCAGTTTTTCACGACCGCCACAGAAATAATCTATTATAATATCATAAAGAAATATGTTTGCACTTTCCTCCTGTAGTTGTTAAAAAAATTCGCTCAACTTTCATATTTACCCGTTATTTATCAATGCTAATAAGATGATGTTCCATTTTTTTTTAAATCTACAAAATTAAAATATCGGCATTTAAGCTCTCTCAGACTATTTTAATCAGAATGAAACTTACATCAGATTAAAGCTCATCAAATTTTACATCGACATATAGAGTTTAATCAAAATCGTTGGAGCCGTTTTTGAGAAAATCATAAAAAGGTCCAAAATGCATAGTATAAATTAGATCTTTCGGTCAGCTGATTTTGAGGAACAACTTTCTTTAACGTCTCAGGTGTATAGTTGTCTTAAATATCAAATTTCAGTTTCGTAGGACTTTTCGTTTTTGCACTAAAGTTACCACCCTCACACACACACACACACTCACACGAACGGACACACAGACCTTTCTACGGGAACATAAAACGTTTATTTCCGTCGAAAACTGGAATTCGAAAACTTTCACGATCGCAATACTTTCCCTTACTATAAATATGATATATTGGTAAGTGAAAGTAAAAACGATAAAATAATTAATAATCACATGACGCGTGATCGCTGAATAATTTTCCTGTTCAATCAACCACGAGATATTGCACTACGAATAATGTTTTATAATGAAATTTAGAAAAATTGCTGTCAAGTTTATGTTTCTCATTCCAGCTACCTTAAACTAATCATTTCGTATTAGAAGTATAATAATAATAATGAAATTAATGAATTTATTGTGTATAAAACTAGATATTAATAAGAGTAGGTATTACTATTTTTATATTATTTATCTATTGTTATATTGTATATCTATCTATAACATGATAAGTATATTCAACTAATAAGCGTTACTAGTTATAATATCAAAGTTTTACTTGAATCGTGAGTAAATGTTACACACACTCAGATTTTTTTCAAAATAAATAAATAAATAAATAAATATATATATATATATATATATATATATATATATATATATATATATATATATATATATATATATATATATATTCGCTATTGTGAATTCATAAACTATTTCAATTTCATGACTCAACATGGGGCGTTAGATTCAATTAGAATGTCATCGATGACCATCTGCAGATCTATTGCATTAAATAGATCAAAATGGCCATAAGAGCTGACAGAGGAGGGAGGGCTGATAGGCTGGAACCATTATCATAGCCCACCGCAACTGCAAGATAAATCGAAGCATAAGATAGATAAGGAAGGGCCTAAGCGGCGGCTGTTTGCGGTCGGCTGTTGGTTTAGGGTCGGCTGTATGATTAGGCTAATGAAGAAACTCCTCCGCTAATGGCTGCCATTTAGGCCCTTAACAGACTCGATTCCTCGCAAATTCGATTTTACTATCGACTACTCCACTATGATTTGTTGCCTATTTACTAACAGAGTGCCATATGGCTAGGACCAAATGTCGCCAACCGCTATGACTATATCCGACCCTATTTAGCTGTGCGACAGGCTATTCTTATGTGTTGCATCATGTGCGCGCTAACAGGGTACACCCCCTAGCTCCACCCTTTTTACAGCACCAGTTATTAAATGCATACTCCCCAAATTACGCCATTATGCTCTATTGATCGGCGGTAATCAGGCCGGAGCGGAGCAGTCTATATGCAGATCTCCGGAACAGCAATTTAGCGCTGGCTAGGAGCGATGTGGGATTAGGGACAACTGTCAGCGCTCGGCTTCAATATGTTCCTTTTTCGGCCGCATTATCACTAATGTGAGCTCGATTACTACGTTCTAAAACATTCATGCAATTCATTTTATTAATTTCATAATTGAAACGATGTAACTGACCAAGAAAAGTGAATTAATCCCGTCTACAAATATAAGGTTGTAAATTTCAAGAAGAGTTAAATATAAATATTGAATTAAAAAGTCCGTTCTTCTGCTGCATGGCGTTTCTCAAAAGTTGACATTACCTTTAGCTAACTTTTTGGTCAATTGTTTTCAATAATGAACCTTTGTAATCCACCAAAAAAAAAATAAGCACCCCTCAAAATTTGAGAAATTACGTTTCAAGATGCGTAGAATCCGAATTACGAATAAGAAAAACTCTGTTTATCCGTCGTCTGCGGCATTTCTCCAAAACTACTGGACCATTTTTTTTTTTAATTCCCCACAAAAATACTAGTCCATGCAGCGATGGTCCTAAAACTTAGACGTTGATATCAGCTGGTTAGTTTTAAAATAGCATCCGATTAAAAGTGATTTGATTCAATTACTCAGCTATTTTTGAAGGTAGAAAAAAAAACTAATTTTATACATAAATACGCTCTTAACTCAGGTTTTTTTTGTTTACGATAGAGAAAAGTATGTAAGGAGTTTTAGAATCAGTAAAGCGCGATAAACAAAAAAAAAGAAAGAAAAATGAAAAAAAGGAGATAAATGAAAAAAATTGAAATCGCCCTTATACGCTTGTAACTACGTCATTTTTGAAGATAGTGGAAAAATTCATCATGGTTTTTTAACCAAAACATCCCGATTAAATATAAACGAGTAAAAATAAAAGAAAAACAAATTGAAATTTTACTCATAAATACGCTCGTAACTTAGTTATTTTTGACGATAGAGAAGAGTATGTACAGAGTTTTAAAATCAGTAAAGCGCGATAAAGAAGATCATAAAAAAGAATAAACAAAAAAAAAATCATAAGTATATTCTAGTAACAAACATTTTGGAGATCAAGAAAACAAAAAAAATATTAAATTTTGGACGAAATGAAAAAAAAGAATCAGCGGTAGTGATAAGATATAATCCTCTAAATTATTGCTTTTCATAATACTTAATTGCCTATCAACAGCCATATAAACAGTTATACCCTAATATTGTAATCTAAAAATAATAAACCGCTGTGTAATAATTAGCAGCGTTTTTCATAATCGTAGCTAATAATGAAATAAAAAAAAAATATGAAGAATGAAAATCTAACATATTTTGTATTGAAATCGAATCCATAGCGACAAGAAAATTATGGTAGATAGTATAAAAAACAGTCTTATTATTATATATATTAAAAAGTACTGTAATTCAAGATTAATATAATTGCATACAAATAACATATTTTTTAATTGAATTATCTAATGTAAAAAATATATAATATAAATTAAAACATTTATAACAATGGTGCTATTGCTGACCGTTGACAATTTATAGTATGTATAGTCGATTGGGAGTCCGGCCATCTAGAAAAACACTTGCTGACGTTTCGACCAACGTCTTGGCTTTAATCTTGCCCTTAGCCCTGATATATATTATAACATACTATTGCATGATATATGTTTTTATTTTTAATAGATGGAAGCTTTGTTGAAATAATTAATTTTATATCCTTAATTTAATTTTTTTAAATAATTTAATATTATTATTATATTGATAGAAATAGTTGGCAAATCAAATCAAGAAATCCCAAATTGATGATCAATATCATTGATTTGTAAGTATTTAAATAAATTGTTGTGGTTAATGTTGAAATGATATAATAACGGAAGGGATAAGGATGTGCATTTATTTTTAATGTTGATTTAATTTTATTTTGTAAGTTTTATATTATTTTTCATTATGTTTTACAATTAGTCTACTTTACTTTTGTTTTATCATTTTTTGAACGTATAAATGAAAGGATATTCACTCACAGCCTCTACGTATATGTGGTCCTTCAGTCAATGGGTAGCCACTCACAAAAATAGGCGTTACCACCCCTCCACTATCACTTATCAACTATAATTGACGTGTGCGATTCCATAAACCAAAATTGCGAAGCCAACAAGGGTCTCCATGACCTGTCACACCATCCGAAAAAAAAAATCTTAAAACCAAACATTTCTTCTCAAATAAATATAGAATACTTCCACATAAAATGTGTTCCTACTTTGGTACTCTTATGATGTATGAACGATATATTTAGTAGATATAATTAATTAAATTTATAAAGACAATATTGTAATAATAATAATACTAAAAGTATATTAACTGAATTCCTTATTTGATTATTCTTTATTTTATTTTCTTGGTTGAGAATGAAATAATCAGTATTTTGATATATGCCTTCAGTTTTCAAACATATAAATAACGAGCACTTATATGGAATACCAAACATATTGTTTTCTGCGATTTCTTAATATCAGGATATCAAAAGGGACTGAAGGAATATCAATCATTTCTTGATATAAGGAATTCAGCTCTGATATATATATATATTTTTTTTCGTCTTTTCCTTTCGGTCTGTTTATAAAATGTTGGACGGTGGGGTGTGGCAGAGCGAGAAGTGGATATGCCGAGCACGCACCGCATCTCCAAATCCGCGCCTCCCCTATCGCCCTGAGGTCACGTAAAGTATGAAGGGACACTGATTCCGGCCTCTCCCAGCACTGGCGACCATACATACCCGATGGCTCTCTCGTCGTCTTGGATACCCTCGTCTTTTTCTCTTGTCCGAGGGGACAAGGTTTGATACTTATGGATCCGACCCGACTTACTTCTTTGGCCTTGTCAAAAGCCTGCCAAGCGTATCGTCGTGAACCTGATTCACAAACCTTTTTATGATCAATATAGAAATATTTATTTAAAGCTGTCATAATATAAATTTTCAATGCGATAAATGTTAGAATTATTACAAAACGATGCCAAATTACTAGCATATAGTTCTTCTAACGAGACCCAGAACGGATACGGATTTTAGATACCTTAGATCAGTGGTTCCAACAACAAAGGAAGTGAAAAATTCTTTGTAATGACATTCTTCAGAGGGAACGTATAATAGTGGGCCAGAGCCTGTGCTAATTCAGGTACTCGTTTAAGATACACAACCTATTAAACCTGGATAAGTAAAATTTAAGACATCCACTTCAATATCGCCCTATAGCAAAAGTAGCATAAAATAAATAAAAATAATAAAATTTAAAACTTATACAAGAAGGGATTTAATCAAATACTAATTAATAAATCAAATATTGTTCATTATCTTCTGCGATACATCTTCTCTGCTTTAACCTCGTTATTTACGAAATGTTAGAAAAAGACAAAATGCCGAAATGTGAGAAGGTTGTGATTGTAAAAAGTAGCAATAAACACAAGCAATTATATCATCTAAACGTCAAATTTATCAGTGTAGAGTCGTCGCCGATGTCCAGTTGCGAGCTTTTAGTTGTATAACTGCTTCACATGTTTCAACTTTTGGATGTTAAAGGACGATTCTGTAATCAGCATACGATGAGTTTAAGTGTCTTTACCCATCCTACCGTTTTACGTACTTCCTAATATGTTACCTTTCACAAATTTTCCAATCCTAATTTTCGTACATCTCTAATATTTTCATTCAAATACTCCGTCAACCCCTACGAAACTCGTTCCCTACCTTCAGACCTGTAATCAGCAGCCTCTGAAAGATCTTACCTAATCCGATCTTCGTCCCTTTGATATTATATTCCTTCTTATATACGTCACTGTGATAATCTTCCGACCTGCAAATCCCGTCTATACAAACACTTCCTGTCTATCCAGTTCCCAGAGAACCTAAAATCTAATCGTTAATTTCAATGTAAATCAGTAGCTAAAGCAGAGAGAAAGGATTATTTATTTATTATATTTCATTATTTATGTGTATATATATATATATATATATATATATATATATATATATATATATATATTATTTCTATCAATTTAAACACCTTGCAATCCCACTTCCTTATTAAGATACATTTAACTAATGATTTTGGGTAAGCACTAAAACCAATCCGCTCTGGTTAGGATGTGGGATAGCCATATTGCGCATACACGACGTGACGTGAAGGTTATTTAGTAGAGGACAGAAGACCCTGAAGGGCGGATGATAAAGGAGTTGTCAGCGCCTGAGGGACAGCGGTCAGTAATTTTTCGCTGGTCATGGTCTCTCGGTGTCTCAGTTTAATTCTGGTCGTCCTCCCGAGGGAAATCGTCCGGTGTAGCTTCTCAGGTCTCAGCCGGTGTCTTTTAATTTGTCACCTGGGACACATGTCTGCTCCAATTGCCTGGTATCATCCACATCGTCCGACAGGTCTGGGCTCTGTCTTGGACCAGGTGTCAGCAAAGGGTAGCGGTCGTCCGGCTGCCTAATACAGTCGGAGACCCATCATCCACTTGAAATTATATCGAAAATAAAATGTTTACATTATTAAACAAAATATATTGGTTGTTTACAAGTTTAAAAACCCATGATTACTAATGAAATTATGAACTTCTGAAGAACAGCAACCAAAACACCTTACCGTTAAAGTTTGAACAAGGAATGTGGAGTAAAAGCTCAATGTAAGGAAGATTAAGAACTAATTAAGACCGAGTAGAAACATCCTGTGTTTGGCGGCAGTGGAGGCTCAAGAGGAAATATAACAACAGCCGATCACCTAAATTTAGATTATAGAAGATTAGATTGACACAGAAAAGGAATTAACTTAATGCCGAACAGGAACATTACAATGCGAGAGTCTGAATTTGGTCTTAATTGGCGAAAAGTTTTAGGGAGTCATAGATAAGTCCTTCCTGGTACCAGAAAAAGGTGTTAGGTATTTGGTATGATTTATCAAAACAGTTCATAAGGCAAAAAGAAAGCTTGAGTGTTTTGGGGAAATGTGCAAATGTTTTAAAAAAAATTAATAAAATAATTTTTTTTTTTTTTTTATATATGTTTAAATGATTTTTTTTTTACGAAATAATGTATTTTTGCGTACCTTAGATTACATGAACGTATTGTATTTTATTATATATATATATATATATATATATATATATATATATATATTATATATATATATATATATATATATATATATATATATATAATTTGTGATCAAAATTTACTAAAACCTATTTTTCTCATTAAGCTCTTAAGGTGCAGTTTTATACATAGTCAAATTGAATACATTTAATAATTAAGCAGAGAAAAAATATACTTTAAAAGATCTTCTATACTCGAAATACGTTTTTTTCTCAATTAAAATGAATAATCAATAATTGAGACGTTGATTTCCAAAAGGTACTACATCCACTTTAGAAAATTTTACAGGAAACGCATAAATCTGTCATTTATTTATTATTGGACCAATTTAAGTGATTCTTTTTTTATTAAAATCGAAAGTTGATTTTTAAGTGTGTTGCCAGCTCATTTTCCAAATTATTGCACTTTTCCGATGATTTTAAACATATAATATAGATATAGTACTTTTTGGAACGAAACATGGATATAGTAATATTTGGAAAGAATTAAAAGGGATATAGTACTTTTTGGAAGAATATAACGCGAGATAAATTGCTAACAGTCACTATAACCTTCCTAATACAACATTAGTGATAACTAACGTCTTTATATCGTTAATTACTAAGTTATGTTTATTTCCTTGTTCTCCCTCTGAGAAATATCTTTCTTTATTGTTTAATTACATTGATTATCTATTATTCATGAAGAAAGTGAATATTCAAAGGACAATTTATCTATTTATGGCACTATAATAAGAAAGTATGTAATTATGAAGTTTGTTTTGAACTAGCATATACTATTTGTGTGAATTTAGGAAATGTAACTATATTATTAACGACGTGTAAACAATATTTAACCATAGATACTGATAAAGAATAACTTTTGAGGTTTTATTTTACATTAAAAAATCGACTACTAAGTTAGATCAGGCACGGATTTTCTTCACATATTTAGCATGTTCATGGAATGCTAATTCCAACTATTTGCTGCATCAAATACCATTATTCTATTAAAATGTGAGTTTCTGAAAAATTTTAAACCAAATTTATGTTGCTGCAAGAAGAAATACTAAAAAAAAAAACTTAATTTAATTGACAACCTAAAAGAACCAAAGCGACGCAACTTAGTTGTTTCAAATAGCCTAAAAACTGATTATTAGTATAAATCAGGATCAAAATAATAGCGGTGAATCAAGACGTGCTAAATGAACCAATAAAAATGCATAAAATGATGAAAACAATAAATTAATGGTGATATATTACGGGTTAGGTGCTTCTGCCGTATAGTAGGAAATATAGTACCTTTTGGAAGGAAATGAAAGGAAAAAGTTATATACTTTGACATAGGATATAGTACCTTTTGGAATGAAATGCAATTCTTAAAAACTTTTTTTAATAATTTTATGTTTCTTAGATGAAATTTGATGACGGATTTAGATAAAACTAAACCATTAGAATACAAATATGTGAAAATATCAACTTTGTAAAAAATCTCCTTTAGTACCTTTTGGAAATCGACGTCTCAATTAATGAATGATTAATTAATCATCCAGGAGATAACGGAGCCATGGATACTGCAGTTAAATATCGCTTACAATCTTGAATATCCTTTCCATATTGAGCTGGGCCAAAAAAAAAAATCCAGGATGTGAATATAAGAAGTTTATACAGAGGGTGTGATTGGTAGAGAGCCCTGGTAGGGTATTGAAAGGGCTAACATATTGGCCGGAGGAGGCCCCCATATCTGGACTTGCAATAGCAACTTGTAGCCCCCCTGGAGGATTTCGGCCGGACACAATGTATTATTTATGTCGCCTTCTCTCTCTCTCTCTTACCCTCCTCCATATTCCACCGCTTTCTTCAAGATCCCTTCCACAGCCTCCTTCATCCCTGGCTCAGCCCATACCCGAGGTTTCTATGCCGTCTCCTTGCTTTATTTAGCCCTGCCTATTAGTTGTCAAACACCTTTGTTCCATGAATAACGACGTATCCTTGAATGGTAAAATACCCTTTATGGAAACCAGAGATCTTCGATATCAATCATTGCCCTTTTTGTTTGGTCGGATAATAAGTAAGCTTCTTATAAATGATTTCGATGGCTTGGTGTTAAGAGTTTTTATTTTTTGCTTTTATTTCCATATCCCTTAAGATTCACCCAAAAGGATCTTAGTCTATTAAAATCGATATCCTCAAGGCAGTATCCTCGGAACTATTCTTTACACAGCCTATACAGCTGATATTCCAACCTATCCTAACACTTACCTCCCAATCACTGATCACACATGTGATCCAATATTGCCACAATAACGATCCAGCTATTGTCTCTGAAACTCTTTAATCCTACATCACAGACCTTGTGATGTAGTGTGGAATTGGAGAATTGAAGTCAATACCAACAAATCTCACCAAATTACTTTTACCCTTCACTTAATTCAGTTGAAGAGGACTGCTATCTAGGCCTCCTGCTTGACAAACGTCTTACGAGGAATACGCAATAAGACGTACGAAAGAAACTGCACGCCGTTTTCGGTTACTTCATCTATCTGAACTTTCTTGTTTCAGATTACGTATATAGAGTGCTGCCAATGAGCAGTTCTATGAATGCTTTTCCTTGCATTTCATCATAAAGCAGTTTATTTTATTATTCACTAAACAGTTGTAAATTTCAATAAATAAATACAAAAATTGATATAGTCAAACTCACGCTAATAAATAATAGTCGGGAATCTTTATATCACAAAAAGAATAACAGAGATTAAAAAAAAACGGGTATCGTTCATCATCAGGGCTGATCCTCAACTAAGAGCTATAAACCCATGTGGATTATTAAAACTGCTATAGCAAAAAATGAAATGATAATCAATAAAAATAAAATATAGATAAATCAAGTGATAAGATTATGAATAATTGTCCTTTTTTACAATTATATTCTTTAATTTATTTCAATTAACAAGTGTATTTGATAAAAAAATCAATTTAAAAGTTAATTTTTTTAAAAAACTTTTTCCTATTAAATTTGTATATTTAAACAACAATTAATTAAGTTATATTGTTAATACTTACTCATGTCTAGCCATTTTCTAATATCATATATTAATTTTAATATATATCTTGAACATATACTACGTTTTTTAATTTTCTCCTCAACCAAAATAATTTTTTTAATGATTTTTATAAAAAAGGTTTAAATAATTAATAATTATTAGTATAAAAAGAAGGTCTCATTGAAAATATAAAAATAAGAGAACTCTAGAGAAACTACCACGGTACATTCCAGTTACAAATCTATTGGTTTAAAAAGTTTTTAGACCCCTCAGAGGATTATCGGGAATCAGATAGGAAGAAGCAAGCTTAGAGTGGGAATGGTTTGAGCCATAAAAGGAAAAGTATCTTGATTAATCCAAATCAGCAATATTACGGATATAACGGGTGGTTTTATTCGTGACAAAGTAAAAAGTATAGAGGACTTAACGAAGTATTTGAAATTTGAAATGGATGGTTTGGTGAAGATTCACAACACAGGATTCACAGTTAAATTCAAGAATATTAAATTAAATTTTGCTGTTAGTTCGAAGTTTAAAACATCTAGTAAGTTTGAAGTGCCCGAAATCAAGCAGATAACGAATAATCAAAATATAATATTACAGTATTAGAACTTTGCACTTAGTTTACATGTAATCTATTTATTTATTTTAATTATAATTTTCTTTATCTTTCTATTTGATAAAATTCCAATTCCGCTTCAGTCGAAAAGTCGATTTTCATAAAAAATGTATTGCTTAAGTCCATTTATTCATAAAGTAATCAACAGCAAAGTGGAATATGCAAAAAGAACAACTATTCACATAAATGAAATATAAAAAGAAGTATATATGTGTGTATATATATATATATATATATATATATATATATATATATATATATATATATAAAATATACATATATAGTTAACCTTTGCCTCGCCTTTAAAAGATTCACGGGGGTTTCTCAAGCTAAAAGGAGGGGGCGGGGGATTAAAGTATCTTCCTCCCCCTAGCACCGAGTCGCAAACTCGTAATTATTTTTATCTCAAGTTTCAGATCACATAGTTGCTGGTTAAAAAGCGTTCACAGCAACTCGCGCAAACCCACTCGGCTACTCCTTCCCCCAAAACAAATAAACAAACTTCGTGGGATATTAGGAAGCAAACGTAAGGTCCATTTTCCAAAATCTGGCCAATTTTGAAAACTAATTTTCCCTACCTTAATACTTTTCAATTCTTATAGTTTGAAATCACCTACTTACCCTTTTTTTAGATTGTCTCGTGAAAAACTGTCTCAATATCCCTTGTTAGTTTACAGAGCATTTGTCATATTCGGAGTACTTACGGTTGGAAAAGGACATACATCGAAGATACGGAAACAAGTTGACATGGGCGCAGCCAACCTGAGGATGTAAATATGGCGGAGAGAAGATTATCGAGTAGTGCTATCAGTGCTAGAGCAGCCGGACGGGACAATGGGACTCTCTTTCCCAATCCCTTCCCCTATCCGGGCTGTGTCTCCCGATAGCTCTCCTAATTCTCTTATCTCTACTCTTTCTCTCCTCTGCTCTCTTAGTTTCTTCGGGTTGTCTGTATCCAGCTTCGTTACAGCTCAGGGGTCTAAGGCATTGTGTAGTCTTGGCTCGATTTGTTGTTGGTGAACTGAATTGACATACTAAAATCAATACTCTTGTTAGAACTGGATGATAGAAATTTCTCGAGTTTTTACTTTTACATCTAACCAGCTATATACTCTTAAACCTGCCAGATGGTCCAAGAATTTTTTAAGGAATGAAAAATCCTTGAATTGGGGAATCTAGAAAGATCCTCCGTTTTGCCATCCCTTAGAGGTAAAATGGTGGTCCAGAGCCTGTGCTAAGTCAGGTACTCCTTTCAGATCAATAAAACCTGGATAAACAAAATTTAGGACTTTTATTTTAATATTGTCCGATATCTATAGTAGCATAAAATGAGCTTAAGTGAATAAAAATAATCTACAATTAAAAATTTATAAATGAAGGTATTTATTCGAATACTCATAAAGAATATTGTTCATTATATTTTCTGCGATACATCTGCTCTTTAAGCTCATTATTTTAACAAATGACCAATTTTAAGGTTGGTAGGCCCTTGTCAGTAAATACATGCAATCATATAACGTAGATGTTTACATTTGTTACATGTTTGCATGTGGTACTCATTAAAAGCCAAGACTTCACAAATATTTTATGTTAAAGTAAGTACAATTATTTTCCAATGACATCTCACGGACCCCTGGACCTCGTGTCGGACCCGCAGGGGTGTGTGGACCACTAGTTGAGAAGCAACGGTCTAGTGGACAGAGCTCTATCTAGTCAACTGTTGTCTAAATCTCGAGTTTGAATCCCGAATATAGCAGGATGATTTATTTTATATGTTATTATGGCCGAGGACCGCTCCCATATAATATATATAATCACTGGGGATATAATCACCCTACTGGTGGTAGGACACACCCAGCTCAATAAAATTGGTACCCAAAAGTTGGGGGGGGGCGAGGAGTGTGATCTTGGTCTGATCACCTCGTTAGCCAAGAAACAAGATTTTTCATGGGTTGTAGAGAAACAGTTTTTTGTTTTGTTTTTCTAATTATTCAATGATAACGTATAATCAAAGATGATTGACACAGAAATAAAATGCATGCAAAAGCATTAATTTATTGAGCGATGTACAAAACATTGGTTGAATCCTTAAGTTGAGACAAACAGTTCGGAAAGTATAAAAAAATCATTGATAAATTAGAAAAGTGTTAGCATATAGATATTTAAAAATAATGAAATGTTACTTAATTAGTAAATCAAACTAAGCTTGCGTACAATATTGACGTTAAAGTTGCGGTATGTGGTCTCCCAATGCCCCACTCATTAAAAGTAGAATAAGAAAAAAATAAAAACACTAATGACGTAAACAGTGTGATACATTGTAATATAATTTAATCAAATAGATGGTATATTTAATGGGCAGTAATCACATTTTCATTTTTTTTTTTTTTCTGATCTCCTTTATTGTTTAAAAAAAAACTCCAAAACAAAGAAAACAATGTTGCAAAACAAATTAGTGCAACAGTACTGGCCTTATCCCAACTTACGCTCCCTTTGAGGCATTTCAAGTTTAGCATTCTTAAGTCCACTGCATGTGGTGGTTTTTCAATTTCCAAGTGGTTTCACATTATTTTATATTTTTTTTTTTTTTTTTTTTTCTTATCCTCCAACTTTATTTACAAAATAAATACACAAACATTTCATGTATATACAGCAAAAATGGTATATACAGTCCACGGCTCAGGCCACATTTTCACATTTTTAATTTCAATTAAAGGTTTTAGTTTATTTTAATTCACATTCATTTATTGGATGTTAATAGAAAAAATGTTACAGGAAAATATAGAAATGACGCTTTTGGTATCGTTCATTTTGTTCGAGTTAAGTAAATGCTAAACTGCAGTTTAGGAAAATTGAATAATCATATTTCTATTTTAAAAAAACCCAACGCAACCCTTTCCCTTTTAAGCACCATGGAGTGTAAATGTGTCTTTTTTTTTTATTTATTATATTTTTTTTAATTCTAGGCTATTTAAATGTAAAAAAAAAAAAAAAAAATCCTTGATGAAAGGGAGTCCAAATAGATATTGGAAAACTTCCAATAAAAAGCTTGTGAAAATCTATCTTTCCAAAACCGAAATACTGAATGGAATAACAAGTATAAAAATATCCGAGAAATGAAAACACCCTGATAGTACTAAATGTATCTCTGATTAAACAGGAAATTTTCATCAAGGCTTTGATGAAACCTTATTCTCTTTTGAAGTATTCCTGTCGTTTTATTTATAATAGTTAGCAGTCTATTTCATTTCTATCAGGTATATTTAATATTTACTCTCTCTTTAAATAAGTAAGCCTATAAAGTTCGTAATAAAATTGGTCGTATTTAGTTTCTGATAAACGAATATAATTATAAACAATCGTAAATAAAAAATCAGGTGCGGGCAACACACGACATTAACTTTCCTCCATTTTTAAAATCAATGAAAGAATTTTCAAATACAGTTAGAGATAAAAAAAAAAAAAGAAATACGTGAAACTATTAAAGAATTAATTAAATTGAATTTATATAGAAACATGTGTTTTATTAAAATCTGAAATTATTATTTTTTTTTTTTTCATTTTTATTGAGATATATTACAATTTGATACAAAATGAACAATAATAATATTGATAAGAGACCACATTCATACTATATATACAGAAAATAATTATAATGGTCAAATTACATAAAATAGAACATAAGTAAATTCATATATATACAATAAAATAATAATAATAAATAAAAAACAAAAACCTATTATTGAGATAAATAAAAAGTTGGCAAATAAATAAACATCTTACACACAATCATAACTATATACAATATATACAATTGCTAAAGGGACCCCAGCAAGCGCTTTTCCCTTCACTTATGGAGGAAAAAGCGGAATCCAAGAGATCCCAGCGCCTCTATCTCAGCCGCATCACTGGTCTGAGCCAGTAAAATATGAAATAATCAGTTTTATCTGCTTTTCATCACTCTTTATTAACTTTTAAAAGCTCTTGTGTGTGATAATATTTTTTTCTAAAATCTTTAGCTTTCCAACGGTATATCATACATGTATATTAGTGCTCTTATATTCAAAAACACAATATTGCATTAAAATTGTTTTTCAGTTTTCTCCTCTAGTTGTTTTTTAAATTCGCACAACTTACACATTACTTATTTATCAATGCTAACAAGATAATTTGGTCATTTTTATAGAATCTACAAAATTAAAGGTACTATAAAAAAAGAAAATAAAAAATATCGGCATTTAAGCACTGTCAGACTATTTTAATCAGAATGAAACCTACATGACGTTTAAGCCTATTACTATTTACATCGATATAGCGAGTTTAATCAAAATCGTCGGAACCGTTTTCCAGAAATTCGAAAAAAGGTGGTAAAGGTTTTGTAACGTCTCGGGTGTATATTTGCCTTAAATATGAAATTTAAGTTTCATAGGACTTACCGTTTCCACCCGGAAATTACCACACACAGACCTTTTTGCGAGACTTGGTTATTTGGACTCAGGGGACCCTAAAACGTGTATTTCCGTTGAAAATTGGAATTCGAAAATTTATACGATCGCAATTCTTTTCCTTACTCTATATAATAAGTGAAAGTAAAATGAATCAACACTTCTCCTATGTCTGTTTTCATTAATATAATAATACCCGAAATTACTATTACAAACTATGAAGGGTCTTGAGTTGAGAAATTAGTAAGATATGTATCCTTACTAAGCCGACGACCATGCAAGAAGATTGTTAGGCCGAGATCTCGTCGGACAGAGATTTTTCTAATTATTTTTGAGCCCCTAATTTTAGAGGTTGCAAAAGCCAAAGGAAGGCTTCGGGGAGCGACGGCTGATATAACAGAACTTGTACTTTTGAAACTGATAAATATGTAATGTAAAATTGAGATTAAAAAGAGCAAAAAAAAAATCTGCAAATTATTACACAATGGTTAATAATCTCCGAATAGTTTTATTATGGTATTTCACTTATGTAGCTGTGTAGGCAATTCTCTTATATATATAAAAGTCAAATAATTAATTAAAGAACTTAAAAAGAAAGGAAAATAGGAAATATCGACTTTTCGAAAATGAAGTTCAAAACTCTTTATCTCCATTTTTCTTTGACCATTAGAAACATACATTATTGAAAATTAACCAAAATCATTTTTACTTGGTTTTTCTTTATTATTTTCTATTCTTTCAATTATCTAAATTCTAATTCAAATTAAAATTGTGTATATTCTGTTTCCATTCAGATAAATAACCATAGTATAGCATCTGTTATCTTCCATATAGACATAATTATAAAAAAAAAAAAAAACTTTTGATATTTTTCTATCTTGAGTTCAGAATATAAGTTTTTATTTTTTAAATTTATTAATTACAACCAAACTAAGATACATCCAAATCAGTCCAAAATATTACGTCAAAAACACCAGAAGTTCGACATCGAGCATTGACATTAAATCACATAATATTATCAAAGTAGTTAAAACAGTCATTCGAGTGATATATCTCTCCAATCAGAATGCTTTTAGCCCTAATTACAAAATGGTTCCTCACGTCCACGTAATTCCGTGCTTCAAGGAATTTTCTGAAAGAGGTCAATATAGCGACAAGAACAATGGTGCAAAGCCATCACCCTGATTAAACCCTACAAAACTAAAGAAAAAAAACTTGAGAAATAGATCTTGCTCACCTAATTTCCGGTCTTGCTATTCTACCCAACCAAATAATCAATATGAACTGCAATTGAGAATATCAATTTAATACCTTTATTTCTTGTTTATTAAAATTAATAAATACGTTTTTCAAAACATTCAGTTAATGTTCCAAATGAAACACAAATTGATTTAAAGCAAAACTCAACAACTAACTAGGGGTATGTTGTTTTAGTAGTCCTAAGGGACCGATATTACTTTCATATATAGTTAACAAAATGAATGGTTGTTAGTAAACTTTAAATAGAAATATTAAAGCTTTACATTGTAGTTAGTTGCTTCATAATCTCTGTTTCCATTACTGTAATATTTACTTTTTGTTTATTTGCCTATACAGATGTAAGTAGATATCCATATGTTAGATGCTGAAGACCGAATGTACTTCTATGTAGTCGTTAAAAACTGAAGTATCCCAATTTTCTGTGATTTAAAGATTTTTTTTTTTTTAAAGTTATTTAGGTAGTTGAATTTTCTTTCGGAAAAATGAGAAGGTTTAACCTATATTAAGTAAAAAACGCTGATCATTACACAATGGTTTATTATTTCCAGATAACAATATTATGGTATAACATAAAGCTGTAGATAGGCAATTTAGTGATATGAAAAGTAATAAATAATTCAAAGGAAAATGGCATATCACCACTGCTAATTTTAATGATGGAGTTTTGTTGACCGTTGGGAAATTAGATGAGGAAGATGGTTGGGGGTGCGGTCATAAATTAGAAACACACATTTAAAATAAGTGTTATTTTAATTATGTGCCGACGTTTCGGCCTACAATGTGGGCCTTCATCAGGGCTAAAAGAAACAAGATAACAACCAATGTAATTATAGACTTAATAATGCGTTAGGTATATAATAATAATATGACAGTAATAAATTATGGGAACATAAATAAAATTAAATGTAAAATGATAATAAGATGACAATTATAAAGTATGGAAATAAGGTGACAGTTATAAAGTATGGAAATAAACAAAATTAAGATGATAGTTATAAAGTATGGAAGTAAACATAATTGAGATGATAATATTGTAATGAGAATATATAAAGAGAGACTAAGCAAATGAAAAAAATGACAAAGGAAAAATATGTGAACAATTAAAATTTTAAATCACTTCAAAATTGTTAATGTTTAAAATTTTAATTGTTCACATATTTTTCATTTGCTTAGTCTCTCTTTATATATTCTCATTACAATATTATCATCTCAATTATGTTTACTTCCATACTTTATAACTATCATCTTAATTTTGTTTATTTCCATACTTTATAACTGTCGCCTTATTTCCATACTTTATAATTGTCATCTTATTATCATTTTACATTTAATTTTATTTATGTTCCCATAATTTATTACTGTCATATTATTATTATATACCTAACGCATTATTAAGTCTATAATTACATTGGTTGTTATCTTGTTTCTTTTAGCCCTGATGAAGGCCCACATTGTAAGCCGAAACGTCGGCACATAATTAAAATAACACTTATTTTAAATGTGTGTTTCTAATTTATGACCGCACCCCCAACCATCTTCCTCATCTAACTGCTAATTTTAAAACGCTCTATCTCTGATAGTTCTTAGCCAATTTCAATGATTATTTTTTCATTTCCTAGGAATTTTAATTCTCTATGAAATAACACTGAAACACATATTCCTGATTCCAGAACACTAATAACCTATCTCTATCATCATTAATAATCAATAATCAATAATAGTTATCAGGGAGTAACATGTCCTAAAAGTTGTGGTTTAGCCGTTTCAGATTTATATGGATTTTCTTCTTTTTCTCTTTGTTCATCGCGTTTTCTTTATCTCAAAAGTGTTTTCGATTTTTTTCCATCTTCAAAAATAACTGCTATTTAGTGACATTACATCTATTATAATCATAGATCTTCTTTTTTTTTTTTAATTATTATTATCGCAGTCTACATTTTCCCTATCTTCAAAAATAAATAAGTTATGGGCGGCATATTAATGGATAAAATTTCAATTTCTTTCTTTTCTTTTATTTATAATGATTATACGCGGTTTTATGATTGATAAACTCAATTTTTTTTTTTCGCTATCTTCAAAAATAACGGAGTTTATTAAGTTAATATCCAGCTGATATCAACGTCTAAGTGTTAGGATCATCGTTGAATGCCCTACTATTTTTGTGGCGAATTTCAAGAAAATAAGTCTTCTGGTATTTTTGGTAGATTACAAAGGTTCATTATTAAAAATAATAAGCTAAAATGGTTGACGATGTATTTTAGCTACTATTTAGGTATTTAGATATTAATTTTAGAAGTATTTTAATTAAACAGAGATATATTTGGAGAAGAAAACAATTTACTTCTTTTCTAAATCATGGGTGTGCTACGGTTAAAATATACACGTACCTTAATTTTACTAACGACTGACGGATATTTTTCTATAGAAAGTTTTGTTTTCTTAACTTTTCCAAGAAGATTAAGACACGTAATCATAAAATTACTCATGATAAGTTGTGAAACATCAATCAAATTCCACTAAAGCGTGTACATAAAAAGAAAAATCAGTTATGCTTCGGGAACGGAAAATCGTTTACATATCCTCAAACTAAATGATTAAAAACATTTAATACAATAGCATATAAGGTATTTTAGACTAAGTCTTAGCCTGACAAAAATGTAAATTAAATGATAAATGAATTGCTTAATGATTACTCACTGATGGTTAAAACTGTAACAGCCTATGAAACAATAATTTAGCAGACAGGCGTGCGATAAAGCACTGTGGGACGACCATCGGGCGAGCGGCTAGATCCTAATTGAATGATTACGGCGAAGAATAAAGACATTGCCTTATCGACGACGGCAGGGTTTGTGCAAGGGGTGATGCTATCTCCCCCGATGTATTCAATATTCGAGCATAATCCTCCCTTGGCGTATCAGCGGCACCACTTGAGATCACATTAACCACGATCGGACAATCTCCTTATGTAAATATCATCACCGCTTGTCAATTGGTCTGGACTTCCTCCGGGGCTGTTTGGCTAGCAGTGTCATCTGCGTCCGCCGGGGACCGCTGCATTAATAGAATAAATAACCTAAATGTGCCCTCTGTTGTGCCAGCATTCTTATCAAAGCAATACAAATGGATTCATCGATTTCCTTTTTCCTTTTTTACTTGCACCCTTTCAAATACCACGGCTCAGATTGTGACTACCAACAAACCCTACAGCTGTGTCTCAAGTTCAATTAGTTAAGAAGAGATAAACTAACAATATTTTTTCTATCTGACGTCCATTCAAAGATTCATTATTGTACAAATAATCTAGATTGGGATTCTAAGTGACTTAAATATTATAAATGTTTATTTTAAAATTTTATTTCTGATATCCTTATCTAGAGCCAATACGGAAAAAAAAAAGAAAGAAAGAATGTATACTGTATATAAATTGCAATTTATACTGCAAAATAAACAATCTTCTATGGTTCAAACCCTTAATTCATCTTCCACAGACGAGATCCCGTTTATCCAACTTTTCCCACAGAACAAAAAAATACGCATGCTGCTTTCTGGCCTGTTCGACTAGTTTCTGGAATTCCCTCCCAACAAACATCCGTCAAGCTTTCTCCATCTCCACATTAAAACACCTTCTCTTCCAGTACCTTTTAGCATTCCAAATGTTTTTTATTTTAATTATTTTTTATTTTGTGTATATTTGTAAATATTAGTTAATTATGTTCATATTGTCTGTTGGTCAGACATGTTTTGTATTATTAAGTGTACAAATAATAATACCGAGAATAAAAATCACTTTCTATTCTATTCTATACCCCTTCACACAGAACAGAAAATACGAATGCTCCTTTTTGGCCCGTTCTACTAGTTTATGGAATTCCTTCCCATCAAACATTCTTCATGCTCCCTCCCTCCCTCCCACCCCCTCTCTCTCTCTCTCTTTACTTTCAAATACCTTCTTTTCCAGCACCTTCTAGCATCCCAAAATGACGCTGCCAGACAATGAAATAATTTTAGTTTGATTGTATTCAATGCTTTTTTTTTATTGTTTTTTTTTAGTAGCTATGAGGAATTGCCCAGAAAACTCCTCAAAGACCATCTCTAAGGAACAAGAAGACGAAGAAGGCCGAAATGTAGATGGGAGGACGGTGTTTCTGCTGATGCACGGAGCATCCTGGGGGTGCGCGACTGGATGGTAGCAGCACAAAATCGAGACGACTGACGGACGTTGCTGGCGGAGGCCCGGAGTGTAGTGCCGAGTTAATAATAATAGTTATTTATATTATCGCAAAGTTTTCATCTAAAAAAATCCTTTGGTTCAATCGTTGTAGTATTTTTTTAAATTGTTATATTGTCACTAGAAGAATTCATTTCTTATTATTGTATTATATTATTTTTATTAATATTTAATTAGTTTAACTTTCATTAACTCAAGAGTTAATGAAGTTAAAGGCCAAGGCCAGAAATAGATCCTTTATTATTTCAAAGCTAATGTTATTCTTAGAAAACTAAGTACCAGAATAATGTTACTAGTTTTTATTTTATTTTTTGTTTCTTTTATATTTAAACTCAATTACCAATTCATTTATTTCTCATTTTTGTCCAACATAATTAGCTTCTGAACATTGTTTTTATTTCATTTATTTATTGTGTAGTATACATATCCATCCATAATTGTAAATAGTAGTTAATTATGTTAATTTTTTCTGTTGGCCAGACATATTGTATATTTCAACTGTACAAACCTGATATTCTTAAGGGACCCAATCCAGAATAAAAATTATTTTCTATTCTATTCCACTCTATAGAGGTAAAATAAATAAACATCTGCAAAGAACATCAAATATAATCATGAAGGTTTTAAGCGCAGCGTTTAGTAGATCAATAGGAAACAGCGTAGAACGGTTTGGCTTGATACCATAATGAGCGGTTGACCCAAAGAGGAAGGGTGGACCCCTAGACACCGAAGAGAGTGTCGACATAACACAAGGTATCCGAAGCACTAAGAGGCTAACAAGATTAGTGGTGTAGCCACGCCCAACAAATCCCATCCCGCGCTATCTCCCATAGCTCTCAGCTCCGGGAAATAACTCCTGACTGATGTGAGCTCAGCACGAAACCCACTGGATCATCCGCCACTCTTGGGGTTGGATTGAGAAGTACCTGTTGTTAGGAGATCGTATGTGTTTTGTTTTTTTCGGCACTTCATGAATGCTTCTGGTAACCAGTAAATTCTTACTAACTGCCATCAGATGCACGTACGAAAATTGTCGATTGTACTTATTTCGATATGGCACCTTATATTAGTCCATCCAGCTTACTCTCCACAATTAGTGGTGTGGAGGCTAATTATTTTCAATAATAAACCTTTGTAACAGACTAACATCTAGATGTTGATATCAACTGATTAGTTATAAAATGGTGGCAGATAAAAACGTATTTAATTTATTAACTAAGTTATTTTTGAAAATAGTGACAAATTTGAAAAGAGTTTTCTAATCAAAAAACCGCGATTAACTATAAAACATGGGAGCTGTGTGGTTTAATGGATAGAGCACTAGTCTACTGTTACACTACTGTAGCACTGCTCTCCGGGTTCTGGGTTCGAATCCTGGCAGTGGGAGAATATTTTATATTCTGTGAATTCAGTCGGGAGGGAGACCCTAGGGTATGGAGACCTTCCTGAGGAAGACCCAGCCTCTATAAAGTTGATACCTAAAAAATTGGGAGAAAAACCTGGCGGCTCAGCGTGATCAAAGCCTAATCTCCTCATTGCACGGTCGTTGGCCTAAAAAAAGTACGAATCACTATATGTGCTGAGCCCAAGACCCTTCATGGGTTGTGGAAGTACAGGTTTTAATTATAAAACAGGAAAAAAAATAAAACCTATTTTCAACCATAAATATGTTCATAACTCAGTTATTTTCGAAAATAGAGAAAAAATTGTACTGAGCTTTAGGATCAGAACATCGTGACGAGCAAAACAAAAAAAAAAAATTAAATCTATAGATTCAAGTTACGAATTAGAAGAGATTTAATTTCCCCCAAAATTCAGTTATTATAGAAAATAGAGAAAAATGAAAACGATTTTTGAGATCAAGACACTGCGATGAACAAAGAAAAAAAAATCTTATATGGTCTAGTTACAACTTGTAAGAGATGCGATTCTCTGATAACTCGGTTATTATTGATGGTAGAGAAAAATTGTAATGCATTCTAAAATCAGAAAATTTTATTTGAATTAATTAAATGAAAATAGAAAGAAAAGAAAAGACAATAGTAAAGAGGTGTATAAATGCTTTAAGTTTGTAATTTTGTGAAAAATAAATTAAAAAAATATTAACTCACCTAAACATTTTTCTAAATAGAGGTTACGATTTAGGATACGTAAAATCCGAATAATGAATAAAAAATCTGTAGGTCCCTCGTAAGAATTAATAAATAAATATATACAAAGAATACAGCTATAACCTAATATAATTGTTTGGAAATTATAATTTCGTTTTAAGGACAAATTGGTTGTTATTTAAACGTTCCTTGCGTCATGTTTTTTTCCGTACGGGTCTAAACTCATAAGCTTTATGGTCTTCCTAATTTCAAATAAAAATTAAATTGCAGCTTTAATTACAGAACATTACTAAGGTAACAATTTTAGGATCCGAAGAACATAAACTTCTTTTTTTTTTTGCTTTTATTTTTACTTATTTCTGATTAATTTTTTTTTTTTTTTTTTAACATCATTTATTGAAATTTACAACTGTACTTCAAGGTACAACAAGTAAATGTGACAAAAGTTAAATGGCGTGAAACAAACTGATTAAAATGATAACGGGATTTTGGTTTCCGCCAACTCCTTCTAAACCATTGGACGGATTTTGATATGGTTTTCGCCATCATTTAGGACATTGTTTCCTGAAGGTTTATAAGTAAGTAATCCATTGAAATTTAGCTTTTCTAAATTTCTCTTACCAAGTCATAAAAAAATACTCCTAAATTATAAGTAGTAACAAAGAAGTATAATATACCGTTGGAAAGCGCATGATTTTAGAAAAGTTAACGTGCAATGAAATAAGTCGAGCAATTTAATATTAAGATGTTATAAGGTCATAAACTTATGAATAAATGTTGTTTGTAATGTTGTCAGTTAGGATGTTATGGTGATTCATAGTGATCGTACAGGTTATATAATTCATAGAGCAGTCCAGATTTTAGAAAATAAATGTCGTACATAAGCTGCTCAAATAAAGAAAAAGTTGCTATAAACTAATACTTTTTATAATTATTTCTACTTTTAGACCATTTCACAAAAAATAGTAGTTCCATTGTAAACTAAATGGGACTCCCATGGAGACTAAATTAACTTTTAAAATGTATTTATAAAAGGTTCTCATGATATTTCTCATCCCACATGTTAGTAGCCCATAGATCCATTGAACGACACAACTAAATTCTCATTTAGAATAACTTAATTACTCTATAAAAGCGGATGGGGTTGATATAATTTCAATCCAATAATAGCTTTTACCAGCCAATAATATTAATTACTCGACTGTTAAGTATAATTGGTACCAAACTGGCACACAGGTATAATTAATACGTCCGCACCTAATTTGCACATATACGCCCAGGCCCTATTCATTTATAATACGCATTAGTGTTTGGTGCAGTGCGACTAGAAAAGGGGGAATGGTGAATTGAATTATAGGCAATATTGTCTGTATTTGCTGGCAATATCTCTGTCCATTTTAAACATGTTAAATACAACTTGGTACAACTCCTATCTGGGTAAAGTGGAAAAGATTGGTTATTAATGGTCAGTTTGGAGCTGGCGGAGGGAGAACAAAGGCTACGCGACGGTGAATGGTAAGCAAGGGTAGGCCCGACATGTTATTACGCTTTGCTTAAAAGCTTCTTATCAGAATGTTGGAAGCTCTCTGCCTTTCTGGTAGCCGCCCCTCAAAACAGGTAGGCAATACCATTCACCTTTCACTCCCTCTATCTTATCGCCTCTTCCAGTCGCATTACACTTAAACCGTCTTCTTGTCGTATAAAGGAGTTGAGGGGAGAAAATCATCGTTAAGGCGTAGGGTTTAGTTTTTTTACAACTACCGTGCAACTTCCAAGAATCGGGTTGAAATACCGTTGTCCTTTTGCGAAATTCCGAAAAACAAACATATAACATAAAAATCATTTTTAACCAGTAACTTTTCATAATAATTACCAAAATATGGACTTGAATTGAACTTATCCCCTTTTGCGGAATGTTTTTTTATTTTGCCTAATAATTTGATCAATAACATTTTATTAGGACATTAGTGGGTGTGAGTTAAAAAACAAAAAACAAATGGTACTTCTCTGACATTGACACCTCTCAACTTTCAAATGCACCGGTTTACGTTAGAATATTCTCTTCTGCAACGCACATTTGTCGAATGAAAACGGACAGTCAGGATTTTTTTTTTGATCCAGAAAAAATGTTAACACTCTGAAAGAACACTTATACAACGGAAATTAAGAAAATAAAAAATTAACGATCTGTGCTGTCTCAAATACGTAATTCATCAAGGTTATTTACGCATTAAAATCTAAATCCAAAGTCGTTATCATATAAATGAAATTATTTCACTATGCACTATTTACAACCAATTACATCAATATTTTTTTCAATTTTCTATAAAGTTTAAATATTTGAATAATGTGTACTTTATTAATACCTAAACAAAAAAAAAAAAATCATAAAAAACATGACACGACCGCAGACTAAAAAAAAGGTTAAATTAAAAAAAAAAAAAATTGTAGCTGGTGGTTAGCATAAAGCCTCCTATCCAAAGGTGCGGGTTCAACCTAGAATTTTAATATTGAGTGGCTAGATTTTTATGGAGTAAAAATCCTTGTATTCCGTCCTCCGCAGGGGAACGTTAGAGGTGGTCCCGAACCTGTTGCAATGTCGAGTACTCCGTTAAGATTCCCATTCTAATAACCTGAAGGGCAAAATTTAGGACTCCACTTGTATGTCCGATTAGCCATTATAGATAGCATAATTTGGCGTGTTAAATGAACTAATAACTAACCCAACCCTGTAATTGGTTATTTATTCGGCATCCATCGAGGTTGTTATATATTACATTGTAATAATGATATAAAAAAATGTATTAAATATTAAACTACATTTTAACGTACTGGATAAATTTCTTTTACTTGGGTTAAATACTTGGACACATTACACATTATATTTCAGTATTAAAGTGTGTGTATACTCTTATTTACTAATCAGTATTACAGTAATATGCTGCATATCTAGTCAAATCAACTAACTATACAAGTACGTTAATGAAATCCGGTAAAGAGATAGGACATGAAATAAATACTGATAAGACGAAATTTTTGATCAGCACTAGAATCGGTAGACATAGGAGGAAATACGTTTGAACACATAGAGAAAAGTAATATTAGGCTGTAAAATAAGTTTTAAGCGTTTTTCAATATTCCAATGTAAGTATTATAATCAACAGATTAGTAATGATTATTCAATATGGTAAATGTTATTGTGCTTTGAGTTATAATGGTAATATAAGTCTGATCTTATTACCATTATAACTCTAAGCACTATACCATTTAATACAATGAATAATCATTACTAATCTGTTGATTATAAACAGTTAAGGTTTTTAAAAAATCTTAAAATGCCACATGTGAAAGCAGAAATCATACATATTCGTGTTTATGAAATTTCTTTAAATATTTAGAAAAAGATACGTTATCATTTAAATAGACAGAAGCTAATGTAAGAGTGAAAAAATAAGCGTATCGGAAGAGATGCCGTTTAATTATCCGGCCTGTTCCATTAATGAGGGAAGAATAAGAGTTCTGTTAGGCGGGTAATCCAGATGGGGATTGCCGCTGGGGACCCACCCCTCCTATCGGCGTCTTAATGTGATAATTATGTTAATATGAGTTGACACTGGTGGTTAATGGCGGCCTTTTTTCTTTAATAGCCCTCCCAGAAGAGTACACTCGATGGCATTGGCAAATAGGGACTCCTCTCAAAGAGACTCAATTACCATAAAACCTATCTGTACCACTTGGCCAGAGTATCGGGGGGAAGATCCCCACAAAGGGGAGGTTTCCTCCCTCAGTCAACTCTCACTTCAAAACAAACCGTGTTTTCGTACCAAGGTAAACTTTATACCGTTCCACGATCTTAGCGTCTAATTGAAATGGAACTTCGTCGAGTAGGTCTTTATACGGACGGTTTTGATTAATTTACATCTTTCAAAGGGAGTCAAATCAAGTAGAATATTACCAATAGCTCATTTATCAAATTGTATAAAGTTGACCTAAAGGTCCTTACAGACCTTACATTCCGAACTAACCTTTCATAGAAACGACCGCACGTGTGCTATTTGAATGTAGTGTCATTTATGTTTAAGAAAGAACTGTTTAACTAATTTATAGATTATCGTTAGAGATTATTACTTTACCAGCTCATTAGAGAAAAAGAGATGTTCATAAGTTTAAGGGATTTTAACAAGATTATATTAACGTTTAATCCTTCTATTGTCTCATACTAACTTTTCTAAATTCTTGAGATTTCCAAAAGTATATTACACGACTATATTACTACTTAGACTTTAGGAATAATTTGTTGATTGATTGAAATTTATTTTGCTTATGAACCTATAGGAAAGAATGCCCTTAATGATAGTGAAAACGCCATAAAAATCTGTGTGGTTGAGAAGAAGTTCGTGGAAACCAAGAACGCGTTATACTATTATCAATTTTATTTTGCTAGTTATTATCATTATTATTATTTTATCTTATTTTATTATATAGGCTATACATTAGATATTGAAGTAGAGTGCAACATAGTTACTGATAGTTGTTATAGGTTATGTTTTAATAATTATTATGGTGATTTTAATATACTTTATACATATTATATATATATATATATATATATATATTATATATATATATATATATATATAGAGAGAGAGAGAGAGAGAGAGAGAGAGAGAGAGAGAGTAAGAGAAGCGAGAAGTGAAAAAAAATGTTACAGCAGAAAAATAATTTAAAAATTACAAAAAAAAAAAATTCTGTTTTGTGTGCATTGTATAGACTTGTATATTAAAAACTTTCCAATAAGGAAAATAAAAGTTAGCTGTGTAAATAACAACCCAATTAAGTTCGCCAGCATCGCTTATATAAATAAAGTCTATCCCTTAAGAGTGATGGAGATATAGAGATATATTACAGGTACAATTTTGGCAAAAGGTGGCACTGTGCTATCGTCTCCGTACACTTTAATAATAATAAAAAGAGCTCATTATTGGTTAAATATTAAAGACCTAGGTTGCGCCATTTATTGCCATAAATACACTGTTAAATATAGGCCTAGATTTTTCACGGACATAGAAAGAGGGTCCTTAGAACATAGGAGAGGGTGGAGTTGGTCTCTCTCTAAACATTGTTAAAATAAAACAAAATAAAAAAAAAGTTGAAATAGTATTAGGGATGGTTGTGGTTATAGAGTGTTTTTTTTCTTTTTGAACTAACTTAATTTTCAAATTCATATGTATTTAAACAGCGTTTGAAAAAAAAAAACTTATTATTTAAACTCCATCCTCCCAACGATTTTCAACCTACTTGTCCTCCTCCCCCCAACAAACTCCTGGCTATGCCCATGAGGATTCAGCTAAACTTGACAGATTTCTTCTTAGCTATATTGGATGAAATTATTTATGATAGATTGTAAGATATTGAAGCAAAGAAGAAAACGATTGATATTTCATGGATATTGATAAAAAAGATGGCAAGTTTATTAGCTGCTTGGGAAGGCTAGTACCAGGAGTGGAAGATTGCCATGTCTTGGCAATTCAAATCCGTTGCTAAGTTTGAAAGCAAATGTAGTGTAAGGTGTCTCCGATATCGATTGGCCAACTTCACCGATGAGTGATGGCCCGCGAATAGGAACCAAATTGAGTCCAACAGCTGTTGGACTCGTGTACAACTTTTGCAGTGACTGTACGGTAGTTGTTGGCAAAGATATTAGGAATAATAACTTACCTTACATAAGTTACCTAGTTACATAAGCTACCTTTTAAATATTGCATTTCTGTCGTGGTCGTGAAAAACTAGATAACTCGAGTTTTATCAAAAATGAGTTAACTTCACGGATCGCTCCCTCGGGCCTCCTCCTACGTCGTGTTAAATTGGTTAAAGAAATTTCTTGGTGGAAGAAATTTCAGGTGGAAAGAAAGCTGTAATTAATAACTCTATTTTGGTATTATGTAAAACTTTTAAGTCGCTCACTTGTAAAATGAAAGATTTTGACTTAAGTACTTATTCACGACCACCACAGATTTAAAATTAAATAAGATCCTTTAACATCGATCAAGAAAACAATATCGGCAACCTCATCTTATGTCTCTAAAGATACAAGAGGATATCAGTTCAGAAATCTATTTATTTTCTTTTTTTCAATGGCTACTGTATTTTCAATAATAAACCTTTGTAATCGAAAAAAAAAAAAAAAAAAAAAATGAGGCGTTTCAAGATGTGAAGAGCCCGCATAACAAATAAAAAAATCTGGTGCGGGCAACACACGACTTTCACTTACCTCGATTTTTAAAATCAATGGAAGAATTTTCAAATACAGTTAGAGATAAAAATACGTGAAACTATTAAGGAATTAATCAAATTAAATTTCTATAGAAACATGTGTTTCATTAAAAAATCTATTATATTATTATCTAAAATAATCAGATAGTTTTATGTTCATTTCATCACTCTCTATTAACTTTTAAAAGCTTGTGTATGAGATGACATTTTTTCTACGGTATATCATACATGTATATTACTGCTCTTTTGTTCAAAAACGAAAAATTGCATTAAAAAAATATTTTTTCTGTTTTCTCCTTTAGTTGGGTATCGAATTTATTCAATTTATATATTTACCTGTTTTTCATCAGCGTTAACAAGATAATCTAGTTATTATTATTGAATCTACAAAATTAAAGGTACTTTATGGAAGAAAATTTAAAATATCGGCATTTAATCCCTGTCAGACCATTTTTATCCAAAAAAAATCCTAAATGATATTAAAGCCCATTAAATTTTACATTGATATAACGAGTTTAATCAAAATCGTCGGAACCGTTTTTGAGAAAATCGAAAAAAGGTGCAAAATGCATGGTATAAAGTGCCTCTTCTGGTAAGCTCATTTTGATGAAAAAAGTTTTGTCACGTCTCGGGCGTATAGTTGTCTTAAATATGAAATTTCAGTTTCATAGGACTTACCGTTTCCGCCCGGGAGTTACCACACACACACACACCCCACAGACCTTGTTGCGGGACTTGTTATTTGGACTCAGGGGACCCTAAAACGTGTATTTCCGTTGAAAACTGGAATTCGAAAATTTTCACGATCGCAATACTTCCCCTTACTATATATAGTAAGTGAAAGTAAAAGGGATCACTTGTAGCTGGGTGGCTAGCGTAACAGCCTCCCATGCTAAAGGTCACGGGTTCAAACCCGCAGGTGGTCCTAGGATTTTTTAATGGGAGTAAAAAATCCTTAGTTACGCCGTCCTTCGGAGGGGACGTTAAAAGGTGGTCCCGAGCCCGTGCGATGTCAGGTACTCGGTAAAGATCCCTATCCTAATAAAACCTGGATAGGCAAAATTTAGGACTCCCACTGTAGCATCGTCCGATTAGCCATAGTAGCTATAAAGTGACGTTAAATAAATAAACAAACAAACAAACATATAAAAAAAATCCGTTTGTCCGCCATCCGCGGCATTTCTCCGAAACTAATGGACCATTTTTTTTTTTTAAATTCACCACAAAAATACTTAGGCAACGATGATCTTAACACCTAGACGTTGATATCACCTAGTTATTTTTAAAATATCGGCCGATTAAAAGTGATTTTATTCAACAAATCAATAATTTTTGAAGATAGAAAAAAAAAAATTTAACTTTAGAATCAGAAGCACTATAAACAAAAAAATTAAAGAGGAAAACGTTTAAATATTGTCTGTGGGCAAAAACGTGTTAGGAAAATCTTTCTAATTCCTGTAATTTTTTAGATATCAAATTGAATCTACAAAATATCTAAAAAAAAATTAACAATAAGATGAGAACATGCTTTGCATTTTTTGTCCTTACAACTCATTACTTAAGTAGTGAAGAAATTCGTTAAAAGTAAAATGAATAAAGAGATTTTTAACGAGATAAAAGTATGTAAAGGAAAGGAGACTCACTATTAATTTTTCCTATATAGCTTAGCCATAGACCTACTTGCTGTAAAACTTTCGATCTTGAAAACATAGTCCTTTTTATGAATTTAAGTGACTGTAGGCGTCCTAGATGGGAATAGTGTAACTCTGATCTAAATAGACGAATCTGTGTAGGCAATATTTGGTGATGTCATCGGATTCGGTAAGCTTTTTATTATTATTATAATCAAGTACATACATCGAGAATTTGACAAAAATGGTTCTGTATTAACATCTTGGCTATCAGTTTCAAATAGTTGTGTTCTGCCCCCTGATGAGAACGCTCTAACGCCACCCCTTCAAGTCCCCGCAGACACTGAGTCAATACCCTCCTGCTAACGGAGCATGAAACCCAGGGAGGATGTGGAGGACTAGCCTCTCTTGGATAAGGGCTAATAAATTGCCTTTTTATAACATTAGAAACCCTCGGGGTACGCTGAGCCCTAGTGTAATTTGTGTAATGCATATCTAATCCAGGGTCTTGATTGATTCCAGCGCAATCCATCATGTGTCCAGCGCAGCGCACCACGCCTCTGCGCCTCTTCCATTGTCAACCGCAATAAAACTGACACTGACACTGCCTACGATAAATATCGCCACCCCCGGCTGCGGAATGAACCCTCCTCCCCTTTTTTTCTTAGTCTTATTTTAATTCGGCTTCTCGACTTATCTCCCCCGGCTCTTATCCCCCCACTCAGCTCCCTTCATTGTCTTCAGAAAGGTTTTATTAACTGAGTACAAGTGATTTTTTTTTTTTTTTTTTCTTCTCGAAACACTTGACGAAGAATGGAGTTTAGTTGTTAATACTTCCCCTGAAATGAGCAATAAAGCGAGGGGAGGGGGGGATTCAGACGAAGTTTAGGAAAATTAAACCTTCTGACTAGATTATTATAAAAATAAAGAATATTATTAAAAGCAAGTAAGGTATTGATTTAACAATAATCTTTACATAAAATTTTGATTTCTTTTTTATTAAAAGTATTGCGATCGTGAAAATTTTCGAATTCTAGTTTTCAACGGAAATACACGTTTTAGGGTCCCCTGAGTCCAAATAACCAAGTCCCGCAACAAGTGTGTGGTGTGTGTGTGGTGTGTGTGTGTGTGTGTGTGTGTGGTAACTCCCGGGCGGAAACGGTAAGTCCTATGAAACTGAAATTTCATATTTAAGACAACTATACGCCCGAGACGTGACAAAACTTTTTTCATCAAAATGAGCTTACCAGAAGAGGCACTTTATACCATGCATTTTGCACCTTTTTTCGATTTTCTCGAAAACGGTTCCGACGATTATGATTAAACTCGCTATATCGATGTAAAATTTAATGGGATTTAATATCATGTAGGTTTTATTTGGATAAAAATGGTCTGACAGGGCTTAAATGCCGATATTTTATTTTATTTTTCCCCCTAAAGTACCTTTAATTTTGTAGATTCAAAAAATATTTTTTTAATGCAATTTTTCGTTTTTGAACATAAGAGCAGTAATATACATGTATGATATACCGTTGGAAAGCTAAAGATTTTAGAAAAAATATCATCTCACAGACAAGCTTTTAAAATTTAATAGAGAGTGATGAAATGAACATAAAACTAACTGATTATTTTAGATAATAATATAATAGATTTTTTAATGAAACACATGTTTCTATATAAATTCAATTTGATTAATTCCTTA
Source organism: Piezodorus guildinii (assembly GCA_023052935.1). Taxonomy (NCBI): domain Eukaryota; kingdom Metazoa; phylum Arthropoda; class Insecta; order Hemiptera; family Pentatomidae; genus Piezodorus; species Piezodorus guildinii. Next base: position 85,253,803 of record CM041292.1, on the reverse strand, counting down.
ATAATTTCACGTATTTTTATCTCTAACTGTATTTGAAAATTCTTTCATTGATTTTAAAAATGGAGGAAAGTGAATGTCGTGTGTTGCCCGCACCAGATTTTTAATATACCAAATCCTATAGAGCGGGAATTATCAATTTTGGAAAAAGCGTAAACTAAAGAATCATGACCTCTGCATTCTTTTTAAGGATATGATTTATTATTTTAAACAATATGCTAATGTTCGAGTTTTTACTTTAACCACATACCTCCTTCACCCGTACATAGTCCAGGGGCTACCTTGGTGAAATACCGAGAAGAAACTTAAAAACTGAGAAGCAAGGAAAAGAAGTACCATATCGTATTTTTTAACGTATTTATTGTAAATTAAAACAGCTGAATAACGTATATTAAGACAGTTTTTTTTAATTAATTATTTATTGAGATTTAAAATTTTACTACATAAAACAACTAGTAAATATACTATAAGATAAAACACATGAAACAAACTTGTAGAAAAGATGCCAATTGGTAGCCCTCTAGTAACTATTTTAAACTTTTCAGTTCTTGAGGAAATGTTCATTTTAGAATCTTCGGAGGATTATCTAGAATCGAAGATGAAGAAAGGAATCGAAACGGGTGGTCTATAGTAGAGAGTACAACAGGGTTTATCATGAAAGGAGTAATACCTGGTTAATGTCAAGTCAGCAAAATATCCAACATTGCGACAAATTAAGGAGCGTTGATTTCGGATTGTTAAGATTGGATACGGTAAGAATTCCATGATTTAGAACAGCCCCAAAGCTTAACTAACACGTAAGTCAAGATGCCCTTATGACTGTCAAGTATATGAGCCTTTTGAAGTTAAGAAGAAGGTTAGAGTGTCTGCCTAGTAAATAATGAAGTAACCGAAAGTGGTGAGTAGTGTCTTCAATACTTACTAGACAGATACCACCTTTTCAGTATTGTCTAAAGTAAAGTTAGACGTTTATCAAAAACTACAGATCAGTTTTGATTATAGAAAGATATCTCCACCTCTCCAAACAAAATTAAATACCAATACTTGAAAAGGAAAAAGATTGAAAAATAATACTTGTTTCTTTTGAATAATATATCTTTATGCCTTTATCAAGCATATTTTCTAGGAAATCATGCACATCAATAGTTCTCACAACTAATTTGTAATTATGAAATCATGAGCAATCTTAATACCAAGTTATTTCTAATGCATCCATTACTAGTTATTATAATTATTCTAACCCAGCTCCATTCAAATAGTAGCCCATTTAATCAATATCAATATGGATTATTAGTAACAAATAGGAGTCAGAAAATTACATTGAAAAAATATTTAGTGCTAAATCAGGGTTTATTCAATTAACGTGCCTTTTTGCTGCTAAGGCTAAACGGACGATGCTGCAATGGGAGTCCTAAAGTTTTCCTTTCCAGGTTGGGGTAAAGACCTTTCAGGAGTACCTGACAATGAACGGCTTGGGACCAACTTATTACGTCTCCTCCGAAGGGCTGTATTATAAATAAAAAAAATATACATTATCCTAATGTAATGATAAAAATCGTAACAAGAATTATCGATAAGCGAATAAAATTAATCAAATAATTATACACGGTAGGTTAAATGGACAGCGATGATGCCGAATTCACTTTTTTGTATAAATATATATTTGTAAAGATATATATTTGATGTATATATTTATTCAAACATATTTATTCTCAGATGTCTTTTCTTTTAAAGAAAAAGTTAAAATTTATTTCAGCTCAACGCATGGAATATATATATATATATATATATATATATATATATATAATAGCGGTCCTGGGTTTGGATACCGGCTATGACAGAATATTATTTATCGAATAATACCATAGGGTATGGAGACCCTTATGGGGCAGACTCTTTAAAGTAGGTACCCAAATCGGGGAAAAAATTTGGTGGTTGAGTGTGATCAAGGAAAGTAATAACCTCGTTAGAACAGTAAGAATCTCTCTCTATATGTACTTAGCCCAAGACCCTTAATGGGTTGTAGAGATTTGGTTCAATCCATTCGAAATAGTCCAGACCTTGCCGCTCGACATTTTGGAGTTTCGTGATTTTTTTGACCAGTTATTATCTATTCTTTTTGTGAATATAAAACCACAAATACAATTTTTTTCTAGCCAATACTTTTAGTGTAGCATCCGTTTTAATTCAGCTTTACGGGCAAAAACAAGTGATGGGAAAATCTTTCTAATTCTTTCTAATTTTGTATATGAATTTTCGACATTGGCAAAATTTCATTTTTCGCGAAGTTTACACATAAATATCTCAAAAGGGACTGAGTGAAAAATTATGAAACTAATAAATATTACCAATCTATACAATGTTTTTCAGTTTTATGAATTTGGTCTTTGAGACTATGCTGGTTCCGGAGTTGTAAAATTCTCTTAGTTGTTAAAATAACGTTTTCTTTGAAAAATATCAACTCCGGTAATTTTGCTTAGTTAAGAGCCAAACAAAATCTAGAATGATGGTGAGAATATTTTAGATAATTTGGTCCGTACAGATACCTATCTATACATCGTATAGATAGGTAATCTTTATTAGTTTAATAATTTTTCACCCAGTCCCTTTTGAGATATTTCAGTTTAAACATCGCGAAAAATGAATTTTTGCCAATTTTGAAAATTCATATACAAAAAAGGACAATGTTCTCAAGATCTAAATTATTACAGCAAGTAGAAATATGCCTAAGCTATAAAGAAAAAAAAATATTCAAAGGTGAGTCTTTTTGTTTATATACTTTTATTCACAAATAAACTCATCCATAAAGACCTTAATATTCCCTTTGTTGCTGACTTGGCCCGAACCAGGTAACCTTTCATGACATACTCCATTCCCACTCTAACCCACTAGTTTCAATCCTTGTTTTCTCTACAATCCCTGATAATCCTCCGAGGCGTCTGAAAAGAAGATGGCCTCGAGACCTTCTAGTTGAATCATGTCAACATATCTTCTATCACATTTACTAAATGTATTTTATTATACAGTTGTAAATACCAATAAATATATTTAAAAAAAATATATATATACTTATATATATATATACTTTTATCTCGCTAAAAGTCTCGTTTTTTATTAATTTTCGAAAAAAATTTTAACAACTTTCTTCACTATTTAAGGAATGAGTCATCAGGACAAAAGTCATTATCTTATTGTTAATTTTTGTTTTGATTTGATATTTAAGAAACTACAGGGATTAAAAAGTAAAGCTGACTTAAAACGGCTGTTACACTAAAAGTATTAGTTAGAAAACTTTTTTATTTATGGTTTTATATTCACAAAAGGATAGAGACTAACTGGTCATGAAATCACGAAAACCAAGAGCGGCACAATTAGTGAAAATTTGACGATTTCAAATGGATTAAACCTTATTATAATTGAATTATACCCTATAGGTTTTTTTTGTTTTTTTTTTTTTAACGCATGGAAGTTATTTAAATCTAAATTAATTTTTTCAAACAATTTTCGTAATACCTGACTCATAATAATATCAAAAATGAATTCCATGGGCTACTAATTCTAATTAAAAAAATAAATAATATAGAAGAGAATAAATTAAAGAAAAACAATTAAAAGTCATTCTAACAACGTGGCCAACTGTTTTCCGTCAACCCAGTTAAATACAATATAATTGAAAATGATTAATTTAAGCCTATCGATTTTACATTTATTTAGATAAGATAATGCATTAATTAATTATACTTTCCGATAAGGCCAATTAATGCTCGGTCCTTTTCACTTAGTCCGCTTTAATTTGGAAAAGAACTGTATCACTTCCGGCTTTTCGTTAAGTCCTTTGGTAAACGAAATATTTATCCTAAGGCAGATGTATTTTTTTGATCATCTCCCTAATTAGGAACCTTTGATCTTCCTTCTTTTATTCCTCGCCAGCTCATCATATATAATTATATTCATTCGAAATGAAAAAAGGAAAAAAAAAACGCAGGAAGTCTGATACTATGTAAAGAGCCAGAGCTAACTTGCGGAAAAGACAATCTACGTCTGTATGATTAATGGTAGGATCAGTGTTCGCCATATTAGGTTAGCATTAATAAAGAGTTTTCTAAATTGTAAATATATGCAAATTTTGGGGAATGTGTGAACTAATCATACAGATGAAAAAAACAATAACAACGGGTTTCTCAGAGAGCAACATCCGTAGCATATACCTTTAAAGGAGAATGATATCAAAAGACGACCAACGGTTCGATCCCAAAATCAAATGTAGTTTTTTAGCACCATTTTCTTTTCTTTTTTTTTTTAATTTCTAAAAGTAACGTGAAAACAGGTTAATTTGATAGAAGATGTAATTCTGAATTTTAAGATGGCATACATTCATTTACCTATACATTTTCGAGTTCCAGTTTTCAATGGGAATACACGATTTAGGATTTCCTAATTCCAAATGAAAAAGTCCCGCCAAAAAGGTATCTGTGTTTCTGAAATTTCATATTTTAACCCTTTTATTGCCAGACGAAGATACATCCTCGTTTGCTACACTTGCCAAAAGTGCCAAGGACGATATATAGTCGTGCGTGTAATAGCGCCTAATTCTTTGCATTGCGAGAAAACTTAATCTTTAAACAAATTTATAAATGATCTAATTATCTAATTTGATTGTAAATATTCAAATTTTGTTGACAAAGAATTTGTAAACCGGTTTGGGTCTGACATTTTACAAATTCTATACCGGAGTGTGCTGAGGCTGTTAACGATGGAGCGATAAGATGGACTCTCGGCACCAGACACTCTTCTAGGTTCAAAGTCGAACGGTTTATGATAGACATAACTCAATTTTTATATTATTTATAATTTCGTCCTGAATAAGTGTCATTTTTAAGCATGTAAATATCATTTTTAGTTTGGTTTTTATAAGCGTTTTTCCAAATCGTTGCATATTCGTCGAATTCAGCCGGTTATCTTCGCATAGGCACTCGTTTGTTGTCCGGCACTAAAAGTGTTAAAATCATATTCCTGAGATGTTACCACAACTTTTTTATAATAATTCCAGAAGAGCCACTTTATACCTCGCCACTTTATAATCATACCGATGAACTCATAATATCGATGTAAAATTTAATGTGCTTTAATATCACCTAGGTTTCATTCTGATTAAAATAGTATGTAAGGGTTTAAATTCCGATATTTTAAAATTTCTTCCTATAATTTACCTTTACTGATGTAGATTCGAAAATATTGACTATATCATCTTGTTGGCACTAATGAAACAGGTAAATATGTAAGTTGAATGAATTCGATATCTAACTACAAAGCTGTATAAGGTAAAGGAAAGTGATGAAACGGAACAAATCTAACTGATTGTTGTAGATAATAATATAATCGTGTATTTACTAAAACACATGTCTCTATTAAAATTCTAAGTAACTGTGTTTAAAATATTATAAGTTGATTTTTACAACAGAGGTAAGTGAAAGTCGTGTGTTGCGCGCAACAGATTTGTCTACTGGTAAGGATAAAAAAAAAAAAATCTGAATATTAACTGACCTGGGTAGAAGTAGTATTGTGATTGTTTGAAAACATTGAATGGAGCAGGAAAGGCATTAGATAAAGACCAGTTGAGTACACATTCAAATACACAGGACAAATTGATATATGTGATGATGAAATATTAAGATTTGATATTGTGATTGAAATATATTTTTTAATGACCTATATTGAATAAAAATATGGAAATGGATGTAAGCATATATAAAATTTTATACATAATGTAAATAGTTTAAAATATAAATTATTTCTAATTTATAAATAATATATTCTTAATATGTATATAGTTGGTTGAAATATTTGTACAATTATATTTTAGATAACATTGAATATCTGAAGATGAGGCATGTGAAGCCTCGAAACGTTGTAAAGATTTGTTGTTGACATGTATGAATAAATAAAAGCATATGAACAAAAACAAGAAGAGATTGTTCCAATTGATATGATCAAAAAAAAAAAAATCTGAAAGATAGGCCTTTTAATTTTAAATACACTTCTCTAGAAATCTATTGTATTTATCCTCTGCAATCTAGAAATGTTTTACCACAATAATGTTTTCCTTAATTATTGTTAAAACCTCAGTTCCGCAAGAAAGTTCCTCCTGAAAACATTTATAATTATGACCAAGCAAACTATGTTTACGGCAAAAAAAATTAACACTTAGATGATAAAATGTTTGTTTTAAATATGGGCAAAATATCATTAGAAAAATAAATAAATAAAAGAAACGATACACACCTAAGAAATAATAATCTATTTACAACTTACAGGTGATTCTAACAAAAAAATTTCTATTGGGTGAAAATGTAGAGAAAATATTTTTTGTATTCCGACTGTGTTCTTTGTTATTCTCTCGCGGTACTTTTAGTAGAAGGAATAGGTGAGATTAGTTTAAATAAATTGTCATAGCATTAAATGTTATTGATATAAAAACCGTATCTAACAATTATTTTTTTAAATTTCACTTACAATAAGAAATGTGTATTAAGGGAGAGTATTGCTATTAAGAAAATGTTCAAAATCTAAAAAGTTTTTATCGGAAATACAAGTTTTAGGGTCCAAATGACCTAGTTTCGCAAAAAGGTCTGTGCGTTTTCTGTTGAGGTAAGTCTACCTCGAAAAATAAACGACGTAGGAAACTGATATGTTTTCAGCCTATTATAATATCTTTATTTTTTAGAGGGTAAATAATAATTGTATATTTAGTAGAAGTATAGCATAGAATTAGAATGGTTGTATAAGGTAATATGGAGTAATAAAAAACAGATAAAATTAATCGTTCGATGTATATAATAATTTATATTGTAATATTATATATTCGAGAGAAGTGTGGTCTAGTGGATAGAGCACTAGCCCACTATTTTCCGGGTCCTGGATTCGAATCCCGGCTGTGGCAGAATATTATTTATTCTGTTAATTCAGTCGGGGAGCGACCCTAGGGTATGGAGATCCTCCTGTGGTAGACACAGCTTCTATAAAGGGGATACCCAGAAAAAATTGAAGGAAAACCCGACGGCTGAGCTTTATCAAGGCCTAATCACCTCATTACACGGTCGTTGGCCAATAAACATTACGAATCTCTGTATGTACTGAGCCCAAGACCCTTCATGGGTTGTAAAAGTACAGATTTAAAAAAAAAAATTAATATTATTTATTCTAAAATAAATGTTTCCATTGATACTCAAAATACTCATGTTTTTTTTTTAATCCTAAATTCATTTAAAACTTCTTAAATTTTTTTTTTTAACGTCTAACTATAGAGATATGTGAAAGTTGTGTGTTGCTCACACCAATTTATGTTTTGTATGTATATTTTAAAAACTTAGTAGTATGGTTAAGTCAAAAAATACATGTGTATTAAATCAAGAAACAAATTTAAAAACATCAAATACCGCTATTAAATTTGACTAAAAAGCCGAGATTCTAATATGTTTATTATAACTAGATTATATGTGGATTAACATCAGGATAAATACTTTTCACTATCATCGCCACTTTTCTGTTACAATAAACGGCCAAAGCGCCCTTTAGTTATACTACCCTGCAACACACACGACCAGCATAGTACTATAGAAATGATAAAAACGTAGGTTTTTGACAATAATGTGGCACTGCATAACCGTTTTATTTTGATTTTAATGTTGTAAATTTTGTTGTTGTAAACTTTAAATAAAACTTTTTTTATTTTACAAGGTATAATGAACCTAGACCATGGGATTCTTTTTGAATTCTCACAAAGAGGAAATTATTGGGTTCTAATAAAACTAGATAAAGATGACAATGGAAAAGCTCATTGATGTAAGAAAAAAAAATGTATAAAATTACTAAAAACATGATAAATATGGATAATTAACTTAGACAGATATTGTAATGAATTTGAATATATTGAATCATGTATAACCAAAATTTAAAAAAATATGTTTTGGGTCAATTTCAATCTTTTGCTTAATATAAAACCGTGAATATGATATTTTTCTGGCAGATACGTTAATTGTTGCTGCCATTATAAGTTAGTTTCGCGGCTAAAACATGAGTTGGGAAAATCTCTCTAATTCTAGTAACTTTGTAAATATCAAATAAAAAAACACTAACAATATAATAAGGATATGCTATATATTTTTTGCTCTCACAACTCATTATCTAACTAGTGAAGAAAGTTGTTTCAGCAAATTGAAAGTTAATAAAAGAAAAGAGATTCACTATCGACTTTTTTTTTTTTACCAATCTTTAGGACATAGCCCCTTTTTGTTTTTTATTTTCAAAAATAGCTAAAACTCATTTTGCGATGTTTACACGGAAATATCTCTAAAGAGGCTGGATAAAAAGTATAAACTAATACAGATTACACATCTGTATGATAAGTATAAGTGACATAAGTCACAGAGGCTCAGCTGGTTTCCGAGTTACGAAAGTCTCTCCGTTGTTTAAAAATCATTAACCGCGGTAATTTTGCCAATTTCAGCCCGGAACAAAACTAGAATAATGATGAGATTATAATCTATATTTTTGTTTTTACAACATATTACTTAAGTAGCCAAGAAAATAGTCTATGAAATTCACATCAACTGAAATTTTTATTTAATTCTCCTCCATCTGCTTCATTGTAATTCTGATTTCGATTTGTCGGTAAATTTAACAATTGGTTTCCGTTGGCATTGTCTTTTTAACCAAGGTTCATTCGCATATACCTGGAAAAAAGGTGAGAGGAACTTGTAAAGATTAGTGAAATGTGGTGATTTTGATCATAAGAGTGTAATATGATGTATTTTTGTTCAGGGAATCTGTTAGAAGAGAACAGTAGCTCGAAAATACGTTTTGCAAGGAAGTAAAAAAAAAAAAAAAAAACACTAACCACACATTTTATCCCATCACCTTACGTTTTTTATATGAGTGAAGATAGAATGTTTGAATTGACTCTAGGAGGTTTCTGAGGGTTAGAAAATAATATAACTTGTTTGGAGCATAAGAACTTTGTACTGAATTAAGAAATATCTACTTAAAGAAAACTATTTCGATTTCCCTAAACCACCAACTAGGACTACTCTATTAAATCCAATGTGTATTCAATACTTTATGGATTAGGATGAAGCAAATTGGTGAAGGAATCCAATTTAATAAAGAGCATTGTGTATCTGGGGAAGCCGTGGGCGGTTGGAGATTAAGAAGGCCGAGCCGTGCATAGCCCCTTCATTGGCTCATCGTTAGGGTTTGGCAACGGGGCTAATTGGTCGATGGAGGGGATTCCTTTTTTCTTTCGAGCTTTAAAGCGAAACCCTTAATTATAATTAGAAGAGAGGAGGATTGTTTTGGAACTTTTTCAAAAAGCGTGCTCTCAGCCCTAAGGTCTTGATTACCGATGCAACCCCCACAACCACCCCTCCTTTTTTCCTCCCTTCCCCTGACCAATTACCGAAGAACGGCTAAAGAAGAGAACGGCTCTAATGGATACAAGAATTAGCGGCTCGTCCAACAGACAGTCTGCCTTCCCTCAATTAAGTATTTCTTCCTCATTTCCTATCTCTTTCATTAGACACAATTAAAAGAATTTCTCTCTTCTATTCTTTTTTTTTTTTTTTTTTATCTCTTTCTCCTTTCTTCTTAAAGAGATCTAAGCTCTCTCTTTTGTTTTATAAATCGCCTAATATCCTAAGTTGGCTTCGAGGAAATCATGATGCTCCCCATTTGAGTTCCTTGAGAGCTTTTAACTTTGAACATCCACAGTTGATATCCTGAGACATTTCAGGCAGTACCATAAAAACAGAATATATTTATTACGAATTTTCAATAAATAATCTGGATTATGAAATAATATCATAAAATACTAAAATTCCTGTTATTTACGTATGTAAGCAGTTTCCTATTAAAAGTACAGAAAAAACAGACCAAAATATTGGATTGTAGAATAAGTTCGTGGAGTTTTTTTACTGGCGATTTAAATAAAAACTTCAGATACTTGTAAATATTTTTAATTAATTAAATATTACTCATTTTGCCATCTTTCAGATATTTTTCCAATTCCGCTCTCCCAAAACAGTTAAAGGACGACCCGTGCTCTTCCAAATGCAAGTCCAAATTTCTCGTTCATAACCGAGCCTACCACTTACGAACGGTGCTTTCTCCTAAGGCATCATTGTCATAACCACTGCATTTTTTTAACTGTGTGCAGCGGATTTTCTTTTTCAAAAATAAAAAAAACATTAAATAAAGAAAATGTTTTTTTTCTTATTCTTTTTGAGCAAGCAAAATACCACTTAAAGACAAGAATTCTCGACTGAAACTGGTGCATAACATCACCTTAGCTAATCCTTTTTAAAATAGAATATGTAAGCATTATTGACCAAGTAAACATAATTTTATAAACGCAGAGAGGATTAAATTGAAATATTTAAAAACACCACTACAACTTATTTCAAAACCCAATATGATAAAAATATCAACAAGCATGATAAACAAATTAAACGGAAATACATCTAAGCAGAACGTACTAATATAGGTTGAATAATCAGGAGTCAGTCTTTTTCTAAATATTTTTAATTTTGCTGACGTTTCGGCTCAAGCTTGTGAGCCATTATCAGGGCATTACTGAGCCATGTCCAAGCATAAACTGAGCCGGCTCAGTTTGTACTCCTGACTATTCCACCTATAATAGTTTCTACAGTCAACTATACATCCTCAATAGAACGTACTAAGTGGATTTCCGACGAGCTACACACTCCTATAATTCGTTAAAAAATATGCAGTATTAGTGGAAAAAAGGTACGGGATATATGGGATAATAAAAAGATGTATAATATAATATAATGTATAAGATAATAAAAAAATGTATACACATCTGAAGTGCCGAATAGTATAAAGATCTCAAAATTTCGATTTCTTAGTTTACTACTAGTATTGACCAAATCATTTTTTTATCCTTCCTTTACCGTTGTAATCGTTATTATTATAACAGACAACCAAACCTTCTATGTTTTATGTCACAACTTCGCTCTCACCTACCGAGGAGAAGTAATTAGCGAGTTTAATAATGTTGCTGCCGAACACTTTATTCAGAGGTCAAATGTTGCTGGTGTAAAAGTACAGGAAATTTTGAGAAGAGGAAAAAGCGAAGCAATATCGATGTAAAATTTAATGGGCTTTAATATCATGTAGGTTTCATTCTGATTGAAATAGTCTAACGTGGCTTAAATGCCGATATTTTAAATTGTCTTCCTCTAAATTATCTTTGTAGATCCTATAAAAATAACTATATCATCTCATTAGCATTGCTAAAAACGGCTAAATACACAAGTTGGACGAATTTGATAAAAACTAAAGGAAAAAAGAGCAAAAAAAATGTTAATGCAATGGTTGTACAATAATATACACGTATAATATACCATTGGAAAGCTAAATATTTTAGAAAAAATATGATATTATATACCCAGGCTTGTTCATTTCCATTTCCTCTGCTAGGCCAAGATTCGGCAGTGTTATTTTACATAAAATATACATGATACAGTATAGCTCACTAAAAATCTAAATTTAATATTTAGGATATGGGAGGACCTTGTCATTGAAATGATTGTTTGAAGGGGTCCTCGAAAATTGTTGTTGGGAACCACTGCTCTAAATAAAAACTTTGTGAACGCAATATCTTAAGTATCATTTGCAGAGTAAATAGAAAATTCTGAGACGCCAGTATAAATAATAAAGCAGAATATGACATGTAGAAATATATATATTTATATTAGAGAAAAAGGGATTTATAAAGGGGAGCTTAGATGGAGATAAGGTGAGGAGATGTTAAATCAAGACGATGATAAAACAAATATGATATAGTAGAGTGGATGGTGCCGTGACTCGAGGACATCCTTCGGCCTCTTCCTTTTCCCCTCTCCCTCTTCTTTTTTTAATAAAATGGAGGAAAGGGGAGGACTATTAGAGGAGAAGGTGCCCGTGATATATGTGTGTTATCCTCGGTGTTAGTCTTCTCCAGGGTCAAGTTATGAATAACTCATAACTGGAGTCCCAGGTTCCAGCATCTGACGGCACAATATTATGTAGGCTCTTGAATATCTGCTTCTTTGCTAGGGTCACCGTATGCTGATGTGTCCCTGGGATTTGGTACCAGTGCTACCACCTTCACTGCTTCATCTCCTATTGCCTCTGGCTACACCGTATATCGCCTTTATATCTTCTTAACTGTGTCATCTTTTTATGCATTATAACCGAGGATATTCATCTTTCATGTCGATCCGCAATGTGCTGATAGATTGAATAAATAAGATCTTTTCTATTATATCCCTTAGCTAAATAAACAAACAAAAAAAAAAAGTGTCTCAACCATATAACTTCTACTCACATGCCTATTTGAAATAAATTGTAATATTTTACATCCAGTACCTACAAAAAGATTTATTTTTAATAAAATAGCGAAACAATAGGATAGGTGTTCTATAATATTCAACAAGTTTTTTGCACTAGTTGTCACAGAGCTATAATTTATTAATATTTTCTTTGTTCAAAACGTAGGTAAATATTTAACATAAAACATTTAGCTTCCTAATGGTCTTTAATACATATTTTATAATTACCCTTATTACAGAAAAAAAAGTTTTCAACCTAGGGTGTTTGTTTGTTTATTATCGGACAATGTTACAGTAAGAGTCCGAAATTTCGTCTATCCAGGTTTTATTGGAATGGGGTCTTTAACAAGTACCTGACATCGCAAAGGCTCGGGACCACCTTTTAATGTCTCCTCCGAAGGATGGCTTAACTAAGGATTTTTTACCCCCATTAAAAAATCCTAGGACCACCTGCGGGTTTGAACCCGAAAACTTTTGGCATAGGAGACTGTTATGCTAGCCACCCAGCTACAAGTGGTTCCCAAGCTAGGGAGTTATTTCTTAATTATTTTAGTATTATATAATAGTAGGGTAAGTTATAAGTACTGATTTTAATAAACAATAATTTAAAGGGGTCACTAGAAACTAGCATAACAGCCTTCTTTGCCGAAGCTCACAGGTTCAAACCTAGCCGGTGAAACTAGGATTTTTAAATAGGAGTAAAAAATCCTTAGTTGTGCCGTCCTTCAGAAGGGACGTAAAAAAGGTGGTCCCAAGCTTGTGCAATTTCAGGTACTCGTTAAAGATCCCTGCACTAATTAATCATGGATAGGCAAAATTTAAGACTCCCACTGTAGGATCGGCCGATAAGCCATTGATGCATAAAGTAAAGTTAAATGACTAAACCATCAAACAATAATTTTCAAAATAGACCACACTCCATCCTTAAGGTGAATAATTTATATAATTAATTATATACTTATTTCCAAACGTTTATTTAAATCATTTGGCGTTGCTTCAACCTAATCTTGGTCATTTTAAAGGCATAATAGATAAATAATAATTATGTGAAGAATACTAATAAATATGTCCTATAACCAATAGTGAAACAAATAAGAATACAATTAGCATATAGATAATTTTATTACTTGTCTGTGTTGTGTAAATGATACTCATTATACACAGCAACCACATTTCGCTGAGAAGTAGATAACGGAATATCCCTTTTGTATCCCATTTAACACCTAGGTTTGCATATTATCGCAGTTCCCAAAAGAGAAAAAAATGACAAAAACAAATTCAATTAGTTCACTCAGTTAATTAATTAAACAATATGACTGCTTAACGGTTCATGTTCAAAATATACTGGAAAAGGAAACAGGTACTGTGAAATCGGACATCGCCCTGTGTAACACGCAATAAATTAATTTTAATGCCTTTCAATATGCTAATTGTAATCAGGCCCAAAATTCGCATTAAGATTTTATCAATGCCAAAAAACAGTTCCACGAAGAGTTCAAGACACTGTGGGAGGGAGAGAGTTTGTTTTCAATTGTAATTTTTTTTTTTTTTTTTAACTGAAAAACAAAAAACATAAGCATTTTCTTTCTTACTTTGAAACCCAGGTTTCTCACCATAACTTATTTTATCATTTTAATGCTTCCACTTATTTGTTAAACAATCGCTCCTTAACTAATAGTACGTTACAACATTTTTATCCTCGTTTGCGAACCGTAACGTAAGACTTACAGAAAAAAAATCATCTCATCAACCAATGAAATGAATTCTAAATATTATACAGCAAGCGCATTTTTTAAATTTCGGTTAAAAAAATTATTACCATCATTAAAATTTTCTAGGGCACAAATCTAACGAGGATTGGTTGTTGGAACTCCTAAATGAACTTAATTTCAATAGTAGGAAAATATTTTTTTAAATCCTTGTCGTGTCACCAAACGACGAAAAGATAAATATACAGTACGGAGATCATACCAATTATTGTATCTGCAACGATAGTAAAATTATTACTTTGTACATTAATGCAAACCAGTAACAATATAGTTACGAACATTTTCAAAAGCAAATAAAAATTATGGTTCACATAAACAACAAATCTGGAGAAAAACCCAATCACTTAACATCTCTTTTCTTTATCGTAAAAAGAAAAAAATAAATAAAAGGACGATTAACCTCTTTAATAGAATAATTTCGAAACTAAATGGCTAATGTTAACATCAAGTTCCTAAAGCGATAGGACGGTTTTTATTTACTGCTGATATTTCGATTCCACGTTTAACCTCAAATTTTGAGGTGAACTTTAATTTTTGTATTTGCCAGTCGATGTTGTAAGTAACAGCCAAAATACAATACATACAATGGCCGTCCCAGGGATGAGACCGAAGCCTTCGTGATTTCAAGATCACGACCACTTTCCATTATGAATACAGAATATAAAAATATTTTAATAATTAATCACTTCACGTCCAATATATTTCATGGCATAATTTATATATTCAATATATACACATCGTCGCATATTAATAAGATATAAGTAACCTTCATATGAAACATCTTATGAAATATATTTATGTATCTCACATTAGTATGTACGAAAGGATCTATTCAAACATATCCCATTAAGGAGAGACGATCTTATGAGCGCAACCAACAACTTTTACTTACCTTCGATGTTAAACTTAGTTTAAGAAGTTCTTTAAATACATAGCTAATATAGGTAAGTGAAAGTATAATTTTTAAAGAATTAATTTAATTGAGTTTCGATAGAAAGCTCCACGCTTAGCGGCACACAGGAGCAAGAAGAAGAAGAGTTTCAATAGAAACTTGTGTTATATTAAATAACCTATTATATTATTATCTACAACAATCAGTTAGTTTCATCGACTTTTTTGACTCCATTAACATTTACAATTTTGTGTATACAATAATATTTTTTCTAAAATCTTCATCTTTCTAACGATATATATATATATATATATATATTTCAAAGCTTGTAGGCTAAACATGTCAAATTAAGACAGTATATTGTCCAAAATTGCATGATTATGAGAACAATAAATTCTCGAAACGTCGCATAGATAAAATTGTTTATTCATTGACTGAAATCTGAGAATAACATAAACTTAAATTACCAACAGTCGAGAACTGATCAAACAATAATATTATCAAATGGTTATTAGAAGAAAAATCAACAGTGGAGAAAGGAAAAAATGGGATTTTATGAAGAAATTAGATCAACACATGGTACCCAGGTAATTTCACGTATGAAGTTATACCAGAACACTCTGAAGAAACTAGCTGCTGCCAAAAACAGCCAGATGTTTCTACTTAGATGCAGAAAAGAAAACATCCTACCGAAGCACATCGAAAATTCTCTAAATAAAATAAATCAAACATGTAAAATAGAAAATAAATACAGGATGAAGTTCAAAAAAGGTATGGATAGATTTAAAAAAAAAAAGTTTTAAACTTAGAAATAAAAAGTGCTATATCTAAAGTTAGAATTTTAAATAGTGAAATCAACAATCATAAAGTAGAAATTTGCAACCTTTTACCGTGTAAAATTAGTCGCAGTTTTTTTCAATAATATTAATAAAACATATGAACAACAATTTTGCCAAATAGAAGAAACCCAAATAAATAAAATAAGAAAAATATCAGCATTAAAATACAACAATATCGGGAATGAAAAATGGTTTGTAAACCTCACTAATATAAAGTTTCCGTCTGAAATAAAACATTTTTTATCTCCCCAAACATTCCATATATATATATATATATATATATATATATATTTATTATATATATATTATATTATATTATATTATATTTGCACATTTCTCCTTTATTCATCATCAAAATCGTTCAATTTTTATCAATGCTTACGTGATAGTATGGATATTTTTATAGAATCTACAATATTAGAGGTAGTTTGGAGAAAAAACATTTAAAATGTCGACATTTAAGACCTATCAGACTATTTCAATCAGAAAATAAATCTAAAATATATATTCAAGCCCATTAAATTTTACATCGATATAGCGAGTTTAATCAAAATCGCCGGAACAGTTTTTGAGAAAATTTTAGTAAACTGAAAAGCATGGTATAAAGTTGCCCATCTGGTTTGCCGATTTTGATGAAAAATATACTGTAATATCTCGGGCTTATATGTAAATCAAATATGAAATTTCAGTTTCGCACAACTTTTATTTTTGGTACTAAACTGACAGGGACACACAGACCTGTTTGCGCGACTTTGTTATTTGGAGTTATCGGTTCCTAAAACTCCAATTTCCATTGAAAACTGGAATTTGTAAATTTTCACGATCGCAACACTTTCCCGTACTATATAATTTTGTGAAAGTAAAAATCAATTACAGTTCTTTCGATTTTAATAGTTCTATAAGTTCATAGGTTATAGTTTTCCAAGTTCTACATTACTTTTTTAATCCACGTTTCGTGAATGATCCTCAGTACAAAAGACTATTCACATTTATAATGTTGATTGTTTTTATTCATATTGTAATATTGAGTGGATCAAGGTGGTTCGGGTTTGTTATTAGTACGAACTAATTTAAAATATCTCCAGTACTATTTTCCTTATCTGATAATAGTCATATATACCAGAAAGGTCAAATTCCGCTCCTAGAAAATGGCGTGTTTGGTTTTATTGGCGTAAGTTTTGTTTGCGCAACACCGTACTGAATATGTCAAAAGATAAAGAGAATTTTAGGCAAATATTTTCATAAAAGGCAAACAAGTTTCGGAAGCTATATAAGGTACAATGGAAGAATCCTGGACAATAGATACTCCTCGAAAAGGGATAGTCAAGTATTGCTCCGGAGATACGGGTTTCGAAGATGTACCACTCATCGGACAGCCCACCGATGTTGATTCTGATGATATCAAGGCTCTGATCGAAAAAACCTGACAGATTTTAGGTAAATAATTGGACAGAAAGAGGTTAAGTAACAGACTCCGAAACATCAAGGTTGTTGCGGATAATAGACAACGGAAATGGTAGATGGACGGTGGAAAGTAGGATGAAACATTCTGAGAGGATGAAGGAATATTGGAGGAGAAGAAGAATTGAACGTGTAAAAACATGATTTCTGCTTGGCCCTGTACCGTTTGCAAAAAACAAATAATAATAATCTTAAAAAATTAAATAATTTTTCTAAATAAAATTTGTTGATTTTAATCTATATTTATAAAAGAAAGTGCCATTTTACTCGATTTTCTGGTCATCGCACTATCTCAAAAACGACAATGGTTGTAGAGTTGAAATTTTTCTTGTAGATTCGTCTTACCGTCTGGATGTGCAATAAGGCTGGGTTTTGGGAAATTCCATCTTTAAGTGGTTAAAAAAAATAGTTTTGTAAAACGTAAAACGATAATGGTTTTCGAATAACTCAGCAACTATACGCATCCTCAAAAATACTCAAGTACTCATTTGAATGACAAGCTTACCACCTGGAAGCTAAATCGTCTTAATCTGATCAGTAATAGCATAGATACGAAAATACTTATAACAAATATATTTAGGTATATTTCGTTTCATAGCCATGATTCGTGTGTAGGTTTCTATCCAGTCCATATGTTTCATTGTTGGTTTCTTATATAATAGGCTAAAAAATGTTAGAACTTAGTTCTGGATCATAAAAAAAAAAAAAAAAATGCGAGCTCATTCTGTTGGAAGGGTACACCCCCGAGTAGAAAAAATACGCATTTGCGTTACGTAGAAGTTACGATGGTATAGAATGATAATGTTTTGAAGCAAAAATGTCAGTAATAGATAATCACGGGATGAATAAAATGAATATCTGACAATCAACAATAATCATTTATTTGTCGTACATAGACATAGTTAAAAGTTTAACTCACGGCTATCTCAGGTATATTTATATTGTATAAACTCACCTAACACAGTTATTATAAAAACTTTCTGAATTCGCAGCAATAAAAAAAAAATGAAATAGTTGCGTACAAAGCCGCAAAGTACAGCTAGTAAATATAAATTTATATTAATAGGTTTTTTAAAATTTTATTACATTCAATTAACTAAATATGAAATATACAGTAAGAGAAAGTATTGCGATCATGAAAATTTTCAAATTTCACTTTTCAACGGAAATACACGTTTTAGGGTCCCCTGAGTCCAAACGATCAAGTCCCGCAAAAAAGTCTGTGTATGTGTGGGGGAAGGGGTAAGTCTAGCGCAAAAACTAAAAGCCAAAAACTATTAAGAATTTCACATTCAAGCCAACTATACGTTTCAGCGACTTTTTTACCTAAATGCGCTGACCGAAAGTGCTACTTCCCGACATGCATTTTGCACTTCTTTACGATTTTCATAAAAACGACTCTAACAATTTTGATTAAACTCGCTATATCAATGTAAAATTTATAAGGCTTTAATATTATGTAGGTTTTATTCTGATTAAAATACTCTAACAGGTCTTAAATACCGATATTTTCTTCCTCTAAAGTAGCTTCGATTCTGTTGATTCTATAAAAATAAACATCATCTTTTAGCATTAATAAAAAAAACGGGTATTTACTTGATATTTATATAAGTTGATTAAATCCGAAATTCAAGTAAATGAGAAAACTTCAAAACAATTTTTTCTAAATGCAATTTTATGTTTTTGAACATAAGAACAGTAATATGCATATATAATATATAATTGAAAAGCTAAAGATTTTAGAAAAAATACATTATACATAAGCTTGTAAAAGTTAACTGTGAAAAGCTGATAAAACCAAATTATTGTTTTAGATAATATTGTAACAGATTCTTTAAATAAACCACATGTTTTAATAAAAATCAGTTAAATTAATCCTTTATTAGTTTCAATAATTTTTATCTCTAAGTGTATTAGAAAGGTCTTTAATCGATCTTAACATGAGGTAAGTGAAAGTCTTGCGTTGGCCGCACTAGATTTTTTTTTACTCATTTGTGAATAAAAATTAATGTTATCGGTCTCTATGCCAGACATTTATATATTGAAGCGTATATTTACTGTACGAAATTGTTATTCTTTCGGGAAATAGAAATAAAAGCTTTCTAGTCATAAATAAACACAATTTAATTTAAAGTGGACGAATACTAATGAATACATGGAGGACATCGTCGGTAATACATCTATGAATGTTTTTTTATAGCGATCATGAAGGCTTGGACCCAAACGTTAAGATTAAAATTCAAACCTAAACGTTTTTACTAAGACTAGCTGTTGCCCGCGACTTCTTGTGCGTCGATTTCTGTTATCATGATCGCGATTAAGAAGTTTTTAAAAGAATATATATTTTAAAGTACTACTGCGTAAATGATATTTTTAGTTTTATTTTCTTGTGACAGAAGAACATACTGATTTTCTCCGCAAGCCGATTTTGATAATGCGACGTATAATTCGCCGTGTGAAAAGCAGTCTTGACGTAAATCGATGCCTACGTGTTTAAATGTTTGCCTCTGTGATTTATTAATTGTTACGGCAATAGATAATAACGGGAAATTCAAATGTTTTAAAATTAACAGGTAAATCAGTTGGAATCATTGCGATGCGAGGATAATTTTCTCAGTTTTTTTTTGTTTTTTTTTCAGATTTTCCACTGATTCTTCACTCCTATTGGTCGCAGCGTGATTTTATATAGCCCAAAGCCATCCTTGATAAATGTACTATCCAACACAAAAAGAATTATTGAATTCGAACGAGTAGTTTCTGAGATTACCGCTTTCATACAAACAAACTCTTCAGGTTTGAATAGATTTAGTCCCAAATTTCGCTAAACGATAAAATATGTTCCTCAATTTTATCCTAAATAAAATCCTCAACGATTAAAAACAAAACAAAAAAAAAACACATTTCCTATTCCCTTCAATCCTTATTTTCAAATCTCCATCATTAGGAATAAAGATGTTACTTTTTTATAGCTTAAATACAATAGACTATGTATTTTTTGTATTTCTCTTATGTGCTATTTATACATACAAATATCTGTTAATAACGGATTTTCACGAGATGATATTATGAGTTTTTCTTTAGATAAAGCATTTCTCAACTTCTGTTTAATTAAACTCCCTCAAGCCGCAATATTGAAATAAGTTTCATATAGGATTCTTAATTTGACATTCAATGCAAATTTTAAAATATGAGAGAGAATACTTGATAAGGAAGCTTTAACAGAATTTAATATCTACTGTCGGGAAATTAAGAAAACAATTTTATAAAAGAGAGGTGGGGAGGGGAGTGTCGCTGTTTAGAATTTTCCCATAAAACAGTGGAATTAATTAGATGAAGAGAGAGGGGGTTCTGTCATGGCGCTGTGTAGACACAGTTTAATTAATAATAGCTAACTTATTCTCAGCGCCGCTTCCAAGTTTTAATCAAACCTACCGCTGTCGCCTCCCGAAGTGTCGTCGCATTTATCTTGCCCGCCGATTGTCTGAGGGTTCTAATTTAGAATTTGCATGTAAACGAAGGGAGGGTAGGGGATGATATAGTGCTCTTGTAATTTGTAAGTCCTTCTGTAAGCGAGTGTAAGTCCCCTACGGCCGATATATAGCTGGCTTATCTAACTGCCTCCGCAAACTGCCTCCTTCATCAGAGCTACCGTTAAATGCTGACTCGTCTCTACTCTCGGTAATTGGGTCGAGGATGCTCTTCCTCTCTGTCCATGCTTCATACATAGGTAGCCTGAACAAAATAGAGAAGAGAGAAATGTATTTTACCCTAAGAAACATCGACTGAAGGAAAAAAAAGAATGCTAATTTAAAATACTAAAACCTACTCGAGGAGAAAGGCGTGGTCTTGTGGACAGAGCACTAGTCTACTGTCCGGGTCTTGGGGTCGAATCCCAGCTATGGCCGAATATCATTTATTCTTTTAATTCAGTCGGGGGCGACCTTAGGGTATAGAGACCCTCCTGGGGCAGACCCAGTCTCAACATAAAGTGGGTATCTTGCCCGAAAATTGGTTAAAAACCCTGACGGCTGAGCGTGATCAAGGCCTAATTACCTCAACTAAAGCCTAATTACGGCAATTGGCTAAGAAACAGTACCAATATCTATATGTACTGAACCCAAGACCCATCAGAGGTTGTAGTGGTACTGGTTTTGATTTTTTTTATAACCTATTCGTGAGTTACATTACTAAATCAACATTTATAAGGAAGGGTAGAGTAAAAGCCGTTTTTGGCATAGCTATGTCCTTTATCTGGAGTCTATAACTTTCATTTATCGTAACGTTTTTTTTTAACTCTTACCGTTGTTCGAATCGAAAATTGGCGACAGTTTGCTAGTAACAAATTTAGTGGAGAATATTTTTCAAACTTTAGAAACTCACCATTTAAGAACTCTATTGATTCAAAAGCAACGTTTTTCTACATGTATTAAGTGTCGGGGCTTTATTGACACACAGTGTCAAGATGATATGGATATTTTTATAGAATCTACAAAATGAAAGGTTCTTAAAAATTAAACAAAATATCGGGATTTAAGCCCTGTAAGACTATTTCATTTAGAATGAAACCTAAATTATATTTAAGCCTATTCAATTTTACATTAAAGCCGTTTTTGAGAAAATAGTAAAAAGGTATAAGGTGCATGTTATAAAGTGGCTCTTCTGGTTAGCTGATTTTGATGAAAAAGTTACTGAAACATCATGGGCGTATAGTTGTATTAAATATAAAATTTCAGGAACAAACGACTTTTCATTTTCGCATTAGATTAACCAAATACATGCATTCCTATTTGCGGGATTTGGTCCTTTAGACTATTTAATGTGGACCTAAAACGTGTAATTCTGGTGAAAACTCTAATTCGAAAATTTTCATATCATGAAAGCGATATAAATTCAAGTTGTTGTTTTTTTTTTCTAATACTCAACTCTTATAACTAAAGAGAGTTTAAAAGAAATTAATTCAATCAGAAATTTTATCACATAGCTAATGGTATTTTGTAAGAATAATACGTTCATTAGTTTTATAAAGATAGGGTTCCCATTTCAGCGAAACGAGGGAAAAAAAATTCCACATTATTTAAGTGGGAACTAAAACTGACACGTCGTAGGCGATCATTTAACCGCGACATCAAGATAAACTTTTATATATATAATTTTTTTTTCAAATGAAAGTTAAAAAGTTAGAGGAGTTAGAAGTTTATTTAAAAGGATCGGTGTACGGGATGAAAGAGTCGGCCCCATTTTTTTTTTTTTTTTTTTCACCACCTGCCATCCGTCTCTGTATTCTGCCTCTTCAGTGTTCTTAAGGGATCAATTGAGGAGCAACGAGGTCATTTATAAATTAAGGTTCAACAATTATCGTTCCCCAGCATACTTTTTTTTTTCAGTATACCCATCGTTCCCAGTTTATCTTCCCTGCTCTCTCTGTACTCCTACTCTAAACTTTTATTAGAATTTATCGAGCTTGGGAGACTACATGAAGGAACATAAGGCCTAATACACTATAGTAAGTGTCATATTTGTTGCTATACCTACAGTTCGACAGAATAAGACGATCAGAAGTTACGGCGGTTGATAGTGTTGAAGCGACGTTTATTCGGCATCTTCAAGTCAAACGCAGCCGTTTCAAAACTGGCCTGGGTAGTTGAACATATGTTTTTCGACAATTCCCTGAATCTTAACATTCACAATTATGTTTGGATGGGTTAGTTTACAAAAGAGTTACCCGTTGTGTTTGCTATAATTTGACTAATATATATGCAATAACTCTTACAGTCGTCTCTCAGCTTTCGTAGTGAACGGAGCCCTGATGATGAGCAACAATGTGGATCGAAACGTTGGTAAGAAAATAAAAAGTTCAAACTATTTAATTGTTTTTCTTTCATCGACCACCAACCGGACTAATTTCCTCTAATATAATTAGGGTAGAAAAATATGTTAAACTCCAAAAGCTAAGACAATATATCTTATTGGTACAATAATTATGTTTGTGTAGGTAAAATTTTAACATGTCATTTAATTTTTTTTTTCGATCGTTTTTTTGGTCTAACCATCACTATGATGAATGATGAAGCATATACTAAGGTTACTAGTGGAGTGTGGAATTGAATGAGTGAAAAAACTGATGGAATTAAATTTTGGTTTATTTGAAACAAAGTAAATGGTTTGGTTACAATTTAGATTTAGGGGGGTTTATATTTACATCTTGGTATAATCGTCTCCTCGGTTTATCTCTTCATTCTCCCCGCCTAGTCATCCAGCCTATGGCGACCTTTTCAGAATAAAGAAATGGTTTTGAGTGTGCTCGTTTCTGCTATCCTTCTGCTTTTTCTCTCAACTCATGTTTTAATATTACAAAAAGAAGTGCCGCTCGTGACACATTAATTCAATTGAGTGTACGTGTTACGCGAACAATCGTTTTAAAGCAGAGGTCTAGGGCGACCCAAAGAAAAACGCACTATATATTTATGAAACTAAAATTTTAACTTTGAAAAAATTAGCGTATTGGAAGGTAAATAATGCTGGAAACTTTTTATGAAAAAATGATCTGAAGGGTTTTGGGTTCAGTATTTATAGAGATTCCTACTCCTTCAAAGAAAACATTACAGTAAGGAGGTGGTTAGCAGCCTACAGCAAAAAGGTTTTTCCCCACTTTTTGGATACTCACTTTATAGAGGCTGTGTGTGTCTCATACATCTCCGTCTCATCTTGCTCCACGGCTGAAATGGCGGTATAAAAAATATTCTGTCACAGCTGGGATTCGAATTCGAGATCCAGGAGAACAGTAGAATAGTGAATTTAACACACCGTTAATTTCGGTATAACTTAAGTAAAACGGGGTTAAGCTCTAAAGGATTAACTAAACTCTAATTAGAGTACCTGGAAGTAGAAGAGCTTCAAGACTAATCGGAAGTTACAAAAGTGAGGAAATCATAGCGATTAATATTTCCATCACAAATTAGAGCCCCTAAAGACAATTAACAAAGAGCAGATCAAGGAGGCATACAGATCGTCTCCTTTCCGGCCTCAGTTACAAGAAAGTTCATTAGTAAAGCAGGATATAGGAAATCCGTCCCTGCTCCAATTCTAATGATGAATGGCCTCATACGGAATATATCTAATTAGCTAGTAACTGAGGAGCGGCGGCATCAGTATGCTACAGTCGAGTTTCCGCTCAATTCAATAATTATATGAAAACGGATGGTAGAACCTCCTCATAGAATACATAAATACAGACTGCGTAGAAGTTACCTATAGCAAGCCACCCATTTGTCTAAGTGTCCTACATCTACCATTTACCTATCCAAGTAATATATCATGGTGGCCACAAGGACTATATTCAGTTCGTCCTTATTAAGCAGGGGTAGAACAAAGTTTATTTCATAGTATTGTATAAATTCAATTATCGGAAAAGCATATAATAGTTGAAACGCTTATTATATTAATTGAACTAAATTTTTTAAAATAATTATTTATATAAATACTAATTAATAATTGATACGTTGATTTCCAATATACGATAAACAGAAAATTTTACAAGAAACGCAAATATGTGTCATTTATTTATTATTGGACCAATTCAGTTGATTCTGATTTAGTTGATTTCATTTTTCTTTTAAATATATTTTATCTTTTTTAAAATGTATATACAATAAATACAAACGTCGGCACATAATTAAAATAACGCTTATTTTTAATTGTGTGTTTTTAATTTATGACCGCACCCCCAACCATCTTCCTCATCTAATAAATACAACCAGTTCAATTAATTCGCTCCTCTTCAGTATAGAATTCCATTCTCTCGTATATTCGTCATTCCGGTACTCTCCAGACCTTTAAATCCCGTCCATTCAATCACTTCCTTTATGTCGAATTCTCGAAGAACTAAAAGAGATCTGTTAATTTCTATAAAAATTAGTAAAAAAGAACATACAGATACGATAATTTAAATATAATATTTTACTATGTGTTGACTTTGCGCGTTTAACTGTATTATTTTATCGAAATCTCACCAATTACCTTATAATTATCACCATATAATCAAAATTTGCTATTAAGATTTGTACATTCATATTCATTGTATATAATATTTTATTTTTCTCTAGTTTTTGTAATTAACTATTAGAATTATCATTATTAATGCTGCCTTTTAATTTATTACTATTTTTCATTTTTTTTTTTTTTACCGGATTACTTGTCCCAGGATGAATAAAGAATTTATTATTATTAAAAGTGCTGAATTATAATTATTATAGTGAAAAGACTTGGGAAGAAACTATCCAGCGGTAGCACTTTAATGTTTATTTAAGTTAGAAGATCCCAAGGCCATTTTCTCTTTAATTGCCTCGAAGGGTTATCATAAATATGTGGGGTTGATAGGTTGCGGACATTGGGATTTGTGTAGGGAGAGAGTTTGGAATTAAAAGTGGTATATTTATTTCGAATTTCCGATAAATAGGATTTTAAAGTCATTATGGATCATTTTATTTGTGACGAAGTAAGGAGCGTTTAGAATTTTGCAAAGGATTAGATGCGGGATGAATTAAGCAGCTTATTAGACTCTCAAAGCTCGATTCCATGTGTCCAGATGGGCCTGATAATGGTAATATAAACGAGCTTTTATTAATAGAGTGAAAGTTCGAATAGAATATACTTTTATTGCAATCGGCTAAGTCCCCATACAATAGGGTTACATAAATCATATTTTTATAGAAAATTTTATACTTTTTGGTAACAAACAAAAAATTAAATAAATAAATGTGCATAGACATACATAAGTACAGTAAAAAAAACAAATTTATCCACAATAAAAACAAAATAAAATAAATAATTCTAATATCAAAAATACAATTCCATTTGTTATGGATTCGAAAAATAACAAAATCATAATAAATAAATGAAGATACATAATAAAGATTAAGCAAGTTGTGAAAGTTGATTAAGAAAGTGTAGTAGTAATCTGTATCTATGAGCATTTTTTCCCCTTAAAATCTATCGTTAATTTTTCACTCTGTTAATAAGTTATTTTTCCAAATTATTTCACTTTTCTCATGGCTTTTTAACAATAGAATATGGATACATTACTGTTTAGGATAATACATGGATACAGTACATTTTGGAAATAATTAAATGGTATATGGCTGTGTTGACAACAGTCACCATAACATTTCTTATACATTACAAATAACTATCTATCGTCTTTATTTTGTTAATTACTAACAATATATATTAAGCATAGGAAAAGCAGGTGTATTCTTGAAATTTCTTTTGGAAACGTATATCAAGAAAGGGCTTTCGACACATCATCCCACACAACCTCACGAAGTTAGAAAAAAAAACGTGGCATTATGGGCCAGATGAGGGAGGCGTCAGGACCGAAGATAGGTTGTTGGTCTTTTTTCCTACTGGAGCAGTTATTAACGTTGACACCATGTGGGATGTGTCTTTGTAACACGTCTCCCATTACAAATTTAAAAATGCTATGTGATAAAAACAAAAAATTCAGTAGAAAATCCGTTTTTAAAAATTGGCTTAAATTGTTAAATTATTAATCATAATACGAGTTTCAAATTTACAAATAAATCCATTAAAAGATAAAAATATCAAATCCATATTGTTATCATAATGCTAATCAAATTATAATTCAGGAAGGAATATTTTTGTAATTTTATTTAATTTAATTTTAAATAATTAAGTTTACTTAATTGAAGTATTTCTATGGCTGTACTCCCAAACAAATTCTCTTTATATTCTATCTACACTCAACTATTCTTCCATCATCAGGAATAATTTTGTTTTAAATCAATAAAAAAATGAGATAACACAAATCAATATTATTAGTTAGATGACAAAATCATTAGTTTTTTTTACTGAAAACTTGCAGTTAGATATACAACTTTTTTCCATTCTCACCGAAAAAAATATCTACAATGAAATACGCGTTTTTATATTAAATATAAAAGCCCTAGGACGAATTGTACCCCGAAAAACTGTTTTTGGAGCTGAAGTTATGCTAAAGAGTTGAGTGAATAGGCAGAATTTCCGTCAGAGGGCCAAGTGGTTTAAAATCGTTAAGGAGGGGAGGAGAACAAGTTGGTTGAATACTGAGTTAATTGTTTACTAACACTGTATGTACGCAAATTAATTGTGAAGTCAATGCTATTTTTTATGTATTTATTGCAATTTACATCTGTATAAGAGATTATAAGGAAATACTGAATTAGGAGAGCCCGTGATAGTTTGGCTAGATCACTAGCCTTCAATGCCAAAGGTTGTGTGTTCGAATCCCAGTCCAGGGTGAACCTCTCCAAGCATGTAAATAAATGGGGATTCACTCACAACCTCCCATCAGGTATGTGAGATCCGTCAGCCAACTGGTGGATACTTGCAAAAATAGATGTAGGGAGTGCTGATCCTACCCTAAAAAATATCATTGAATATCGCGGTGTGGAATCTTAGAATATCATATCGCGCTGCCAAGAGTCTCCAAGACCTGCCGCGCCAAATAAAAAAAATTAGAAAATACAAAAAGTAAATGTGATTAAAAATATAAAAAAGTATTCAAAATCAATGCTTGGAAAACGATATCTAGCAATACCCTTTATTCTGATACCTTAATTTATTCCTTTATATTTTATGTTGAAAATTTGTATTTGTTCCATCAAATTTCAAGATGAGAGGGGTGGAGAAGGTCCTCTGGACACTCTTGCTTACGCCAATGTTGGTGGTTCAATAAAAATGATTTATTATATAAATTAATTTAAGGTTTCTTTGTTCGTTTCAAAACACTGACGGCTGTAAAGAGTAGGGCGCGCATGCGCACTATCGATAATTAGACACTGTTGTGCTTAAATATCAGAGTCGTAAGCGATAAGTTAGTGCATACAGTACGTATATTTGTAGTAAAAACTTTCTAGCAAAACTTTCTCTCATCAAGTCACACAGGGTGACCATCAAGTCCCACAGGGGGACAGCAGAGAGACTCATCGAGAATAAAGCAAGTCCCACAATGGGGCAGCAGATAAGATTACTATTAAACATTAATATAATATGAAAGGACGAATAATTTAACATTTTAGACGTATCAGAAATATTCTTTACTATATGATAATTTTGGATATTAATTTAATTATTTTATTTGTATGATTAATTTTAATTAAACATTCTTTTTTATGCATAATCTGGCGTCTTTATTTTACCAATATATAACCAACGCACATAAAACAATATACTAACATTATTTTGTCAACAAGCTAAGAAAAAGGAAAAAAAATCTAAGCAACGATTACTGTTTAAAACGTAAGCATTGACAGCTATACTATTTTTTTTTTTAACTAATAATTTTTTTTTTAGTAAAATTACAATCTGTCCTAATTTGGACACAGATAATAGTGATGAAATACAGCATTCATACAATATTTACACAGCGATAAAATTCAACAAAGTCTAGTGCTTGAACTCTAATATACAGATTTACATGAGGTCTCGAGGCCACTGCCGTTTCAACCTCCTAGGGAGATGGTAAGGATGTGTGGAGCTGGGTAGGGATTGAGCTATCCGATTGTGCTGACGAATAAGGTTCTGATGGAATTTGGATGGAATAAGGTCTAGAATAAATGTAATAATTATTGTCTTGTTGTACCATGAGGTATGGGTGGTGACATAATAAGGAGCATTAACTATTGTTCGGAGGAGTTTGGATGAAAAGGATTGAATGCGTTTGATATTAGAAACTTTGGCTGTCCACCACAGTTCAAGCCCATAGGTCCCGATAGGTTTAGTACTGTCTGGTAAATTAGAACTTTGTTTTCAACAGAAAGTGGAGATTTTCTATTTAACAGTCTGCAAATAATAATTGGCCTAATCGTCAGTTAAGTTCAGTATAAGGGTTCCAAAGCTATACCTTTTATGTATGATTATGTAATATATGCTTTTTTCATGATATTTAGAAAATAAATACTGAGAGTTTGAAGCAGAATAATATTTAATTTTGGAATTTTTCAAAGTCATTCTAAATTACCCATATTGTGACTAACGACCAACCACTGGATGAAGTATCCAAACCAATAACCAATAGTAAAGGATTTAAACAGAGCCGAGGCCGGAGCCCATAAATCCCGCCTAGCTACACCTTGCTGTAAGATAAGGCAGGGCTACAGCGCCACTAAATCGCCAAGTACTTGTACCAACCGGATAGACACGTGTTTCCTTATCTACGGCTACATCCTCCTCTCTACGACACGTCATTCCAACTATAGGTTCCTCCGGACTTATATCTTTCCTGATAACATTTTGTCCCGAGTCCTCGGGCGTCAACCGGTCCCTGGATCGTTATGCCTGATGCCACAACTGTGCGGGGGCAACATCTGTCGCTATTACTTCCAGCAAGCATTTACCAGGAGGGTAAAGCCTGTCAGTGATTAAGTGCCAATGAAAACACCATCATCGCTGATTATTATCGGTATAGTTATGTCGCTTCTATATGAGATCTATCCACAGTAACAGTTCTTAAAGTCACTTCTTGTTATTTCACAGCCGCTAGGGGGTGAGGAGGCATATTCTCATGAAAAAATTATTCCACAATTTTATTTTATTTGGTAGCTCTTTGTTAATACAAAACAACACTATATACTTATACTTTCTTTTTTTAACGCCTTAAATAGGTGCCACCTTAGCTATTTAAAACCCAAGGTACTAGACCGTGGGTCACAAGTAATAGAAAAACCAAACAAACCTTTTGCGACCAAAGTTTGATGAAGAAGTAAAATGAACTGATGGTTACTGTTTTTGCAACCATAATGATCATGTCATTATGTCACACTATGTCATTATATATCGTGTAACTGTTATGTAAGTACGCTTGACAGAAAGTTTCGATATTCTGTCTAATTCATAATTTCAATCTAAAAAATTTTCAGCTATCTTGCACAGTAATGTAACACATAATCACACTATGTTTCTTTTGATTTTAATACTAAAACAATTTGTGACGTGATTTATTTTCCCATAATCATTATATCTTTCCCTCACGCTCATTATATTATAATGGGTATATTCTCTCTGAAACAAATTTATAATTACTGTAGGCATTAAAGTGAAAATGATATTTAATCATTCAATATTTATTATGCTATTTGTAGCCTATAATTTTGTTTTGTTCTGAATGGTGGGATGGCTGCTAATTTGAGAGAAAACGGCAATAAATTCACTCTCCTACTCTTTTCCAATTATCATGTCACCCTCAGATATTTATTGAATTTTTCATTTCTAGAATTACTAGGGTTTATATTACATAATGAAAAATGTAGCAGAAATGAAGTAAGCTGGATAAGTGTCTAATCTGTGCTGTGGCCTCAGAAATTAGCCTAATTCCTATTTATTGTCCTCTGATTCAATTTAGAGGGATCCTCCGCAAATCGTAAAGGTTTTCTGAAACGATTCTCAGTTTCCTAGGTTATTTTAATTAACTTCAGATATTTTGAATACCTGTCCTATTTTTACTGACCAATTTTCAACGTTATTACTGCGAACCATAATGGTAGACAGAAGTTTTATTGTTTGCATTGTAGAAAAATTATTTTACCAACTTCATAAAGCGGAGTAACATTGGAATTTTTACTGATCGGTCATTTTTTCGCTGTTAGATTTCCTATCCAATAAAGTTAATACATAGAATATATTTTTATTTTTTACAATATATTTCTAAGGAGCTTCAAGTATCTCAGACACCAAACCATTTTTTTTTTTTTTTTTTTTATTTTTTTTTACGTTTTTTAAGGTTTGAAAGATAATGATGAGAAAATATAAAGAAAGCTAGGATGATTAATATTCCTTTTTTTTTTTTTGTTTTTTTGTGAAAACCATAATTCATCTATCTATGTCCATATTGGTGTACTAAAATAGCCAAAAAGACGACTTTCAGAAATATAAATTTCCTCTCAAACATTTGATGACAGATAAACCATCATGCAAACCATAACGTTATAATTGATTTAAGATCAAAATTACTATTAAACATTAATATGAAAAGAAACACATTTTGAGAGATGTTTCAATACTAAAATTAATCAAGAGTCAGTTGGGCACTGCCATTTCTCCTCTTAGACCTTTTGGTAATTGATAAAAATAATGAGAGTGTGAAATCATGATTGACAAATTATATTTTCGTAGAAGGTAACATATATTCTGTTCACAAAGTATAAAGTGATAACTTAATTTATTTTATTATTATAAGAATTTTATGTATTTAATAATCTTTATATATATATATATTATAATTTATATATATATATTATATATATATATATATTATTATATATTTTTTATATTTTTTCTTCATTTAGTTTTATTTTTATTTTATTTCTCTTTGTTTAATTATTGTTTAAAACATTGTAAAATTTGCGTGCAAACTAATAATATCTTAAATATAAATAATATTACATGTAGTGTGCCTACGTAATAGGCATGGAACATTTAACTATTAATTAATAAACTCTCCTTCCTTGGGCTTACCATAGAAGGAAAAGAAAAAATAAATAAATATATATATCCATATATATGTATTTTATAGGGGTGGGCATAATCGAATGATCGTCATAATCGTATGATCGGACTTCGATAATTTAAATAATCGAATGATTTCATAATCGAATGATTGAATGATTCATATGCATTCTGAAAGAAATTTATGCGATGAGCAAAAAAAAAAAAGAAAAAAAAAAGTCCTTCGATTATCGGAGCTCCTTATAATAATTCGATTATCGTTAAACCATGCATATAATTTATATGGTGAGAAAAAAAAATATTGTTAAGAAATTCAGTTCGAAATCTTTCCTGTTACCTAAACGATTGATGAATAAATCGATTAATTCGATGATGATAATATTCAATCATATAATCGTATTCTATTATGATTAGTATTGTATTTTGAAAATTGTTTGAAATCAAATGAAATTTAAAGATGCTTAAAAAAAAAGTAATATTGAAAAAGTAATTTGAACAATATCGTTACAATATGAATTTATCTTTAGATTTAAGCAATTTATCTATATTTATTTTTTGAAAGTATAATTTTAGGGACTCATTTGCCATGCAAAATGTTAAAGCGACACATTTTTAATTTTTATTCTATTTGAAATATCTAATTCTTACTTTTTGGTATGTGTTTTTCTTAATTTATTTTACACTGTGCTTTTGGGGATTAGACCTATTTCCTCAGCCATCCCATTGTGCTCTGCGCCTATGTCATTATATAGAACGAATATATTCCATTCTAAGGATTCACTTATCCAAATTCATATTAAGTGCAGCAAGGAAACTGTTTCAAAAAATTTTTTAAAAGTGTTTTTTGCAAGAACGCAAGGTGCGAGTTTAAGGCAACGATATCCGGAAAAGACCCGGTGAAAAATGGTGGTTATTAACGACGGTTAGTTAAACTGGTTGACATGCGCCTGGTGTGGTCTATCTAGGGCATCTTCGAAGACTTCAATAAATATTAAGTGACAGGTTGGTTGTTATTCATCACTAATTATTATTTATAATAAATATGCATGTTGTAATAGAATAGGGAGGATCGTGTTGCTTAACAGGGAGTCCTTGTTTTCTCAACAGCTAACTGTTTTAATTATCTTACAGCGATGTGTTTATTAATATTTTAATTGCTAGTC
This sequence comes from Piezodorus guildinii, assembly GCA_023052935.1. Classification (NCBI taxonomy): domain Eukaryota; kingdom Metazoa; phylum Arthropoda; class Insecta; order Hemiptera; family Pentatomidae; genus Piezodorus; species Piezodorus guildinii. The sequence continues at coordinate 85,220,794 of CM041292.1, read as the reverse complement.
CAGCCCTCAAATTTACATTAGTGTTTTACACACATTTCATCCTTGAAATACAAATTATTAAATGGATGAGAAAAATTATATTGTTAAGTCTTTAAAAAACGCTTAATGGTTTATTATTGTTGCTGATTGCTAATAAAATTATGAAAATGTTTCTTAATTTATTTAATCCCTTGAATAAAAGCTATTATATAATAATACGAAACAATTGGTTTCTTCAAAGATATTACATTAAAACACCGCACTATATTAGAAATATTCTTATACTCCTTAAGAACCTAAAAAGAGAGCATAAAAACATAATACAACAAAACGCGCAAGCCACTTGAAGCAGCGTCAGGTATTCAGAAAGGCTTGAGCCAAAAAATGTCATTTTATCCTATATAATTTACGATTTCAGAATTACTATTAAACGTCAGAAATAGTTGAAAGTTATGTTATCCTTTTAGCTTTTTTTTTTTTTAATAATAATATTGCTTTATTGGGAAATAATACAATCTCCCACTATCTTGGGCAATAAGTATTAGGGCTAAAAGAAGTCATTCATACCATATGTACAAAGTAAAAACAAAACAAAACAGACATAACAATATTAAAAAATAAATAAATAAATAAAAAAATAATAAATAATAATAATAATAATTTAAAAAAATATATATATAAAATAACATAAGATGAAATAAGATAAGTAAACTTGACTAACAAATGAAAATATAAAGTAAATAAAATCTTGGCCACATTCATCCCTATATGCATTATTTACATACTGCCCTGGAACTCCGAATCGAACCCTACACCCAGAAGTGGATGGAGTGCACAACACCATGAGTTCCCAGCGCCTCTCATTCAGCCGCATCACCAGTCTAGCCAGTGGAGACTGAGTGAGGGCGCTAGAGCCACACACTCTCAGGCATGAGTGGAGAAGTTGGCCATTGCCAGCACTCCAGTTGCATTTTTATAGGAGATCTCTCGGCCACTGCCGCCTCAGCCTACGAGGAGGGTTGTAAGGATGGTTGGTACTAGATAGGATTGTGCCAGAGGATTAGGAAGAAGAGTAAGTTTCTGGTGGAAGGTTGAGAATTTAGATGGGATGAGATCAAGGACATAAGGGATCTTAAGGTCATGATGTAAGGTCTTGTTTGTAACATAATAGGGAGCATTGATATTGTTCTAAGGACTTTGGACTGAAAGGATTGGATACGTTTGATGTTCGAAAATTTAGTAGTTCCCATAGTTCAATTCCGTAGGTCCACATTGGTTTGAGAATTGTCTTGTAAATCAATAGTTTGTTTTCAATGGAAAGTTGAGATGTTCTGTTCAGTAGTCTATATAATTGTCCGTATCTTCTGTTGAGATCTATTAGCTAGACAATATTTTCAGCACTTCGGAAAGGTGGGTATGAAAAAAATTTAATATTAAAATAATCAATGTGTATGAGTATAAATGTAAGATACCATTCACCCATTTATATGGTCATAACATTATCTCAAAAATGACAATGGCTATGAAGCTTAAATTTTAATAGAGGTTCTCCTAATTACTCTTTACATAAACGTGTATAAATTAACAACAAATAAAACATTCGAGCAAGACCGTGGGTTACAGCTAGTGCTTTTAAATATAAAAATAGGTTAAAAACATATTTAAAAGAACAAAAACACACAATACAATGAAGAATTTAGTACATTCTAAAAATCTATCTGTTTTCAGAGCGATTCTAAGGTATTTACGTTGGATATAATGCACCACACACAATTAATGATTCCCACTTCATAGACGCTGGCTTTGCCGCAAGATGATATCTCAAACCCTGGATTTATCCACAGTTAATATAAAAAATTAAAAAAAAAAAAAACTACGCCACTACCGAAATCAAATCTGTAATCATGGTATTAGTAGCACAACGGCCTTTGAAAATTTCATAATGTCAAAGAGTAATTCTTCAGCTTAGTGCTGTAAGTAGCGAACAGTCCGAAACAGCAAATTTTGTCTTCGTTTTTTAGCAAGATGGTGTGAAAGTTTATTATACTCGAGAAATCGTCAACAAGGCGCCTTGACTAGGACTGAAATTTAAGGCTAAGTTCGGCGTTACATTACGCCTTAGACAGCACGTAGATATGGTGATCTGGTTCCGGAATAACCTGCCAAGAGATTTTAGGACCTGGTGTACAGCTAGATCACCACAGCCATCACCTTGCTAAAATTCGTAAGAGCATTGAATAATATGACTCCAGAATCTGACAGATAAGTAATCCGTTAGAGTCACATAGGCGTGCTGAGTAGTGACGCTGAGGCAAAAGAGTTACTGGGTTAAAAACGCCATTGGACTTAATCCTGCAATAAGAAGCCATAAAAGTCGATGTTGATAGATTACAGAGCTACCCAACAATATCATAAATAATGTCATTGGCTTTTGCCAACGAAGTTCCACATATAGCATTTTTCCCGATTCTCCTTGAGGGAGATCTGCAAGAAGCATTTTAGGTCTTCTGCAGGTTTTGTACTCAGCAGATCAGAGATAGATCAGATAAAATTGGTTTGAAACATTAAAGCGCTACATAAATTAAAACTTTTTTCTAATTATTTTCTTTTTGAAATATTAAACAATGTGCTCAGCTATGGGTAATAAGGCTCTAAGAAAAAATTTAAACTAAACAAAAGTGCGGAAATCATGGGACTTCACTGATAAAATGTGAAATCGTTTGAAGTTAATTGCTAGCATTAGAGCAGGAAGTAAACAAAATATTCTAACATAAAATAAATAAATTTCATAATACAGTAGGGAATATGAAAATATCTAAATATGTTTTGAGCAAAATTAAAGGTCATTATGTATTAATAACTATTTCAGCTTTAATAAATACCAACATATAAATATAATATCTTGCAATAAATAAATAAAATTAAATAAAGGGAAAAACAAATCAGAGCCGGGAATAAGATTAAATCTTTCGGTAAATTATTACATACTGGATTCTTTAGAACAAGACCCTGTCAGAGATATTTTTAGAACATGGACTCGTTGGCGACAATTTTGCAGATATGAAGCTTAAGAATAATTATTCACATTCCAGATAAAAATCCATAGTAATTTATTACATCGGCTTCTCCTGATAATTCGGAGTGATGACATAATGCGAGCTTATCTGCCTGGAAGAAATAAAAATAATCCTAACTCGCATACGATATATGTTACAATTATGGCAAAGATAATATTTCAAATCAGTAGCTCGTAATCCAGTTACAATAAAAATACAATAATACCTTGTAATAAGTTAAATATTAAGAAGATTTCCGCTGTTATGGTAATATAATTGTTTTGTCAAGAATCTGTTCTACATAAGGTTTTGTTTCAATTTAATATAATTTCAACATTTTCAAATCTATATCGACCTTTAAGTGAAAGACTTATAAGAGAGTGGAAAAAGTTAACATTTCGCTTGTGGCTCTGCTCCATCATTCCTCTTATGGACTTACGTTGCTTAAATTATAACATTATCAAAGACTAACGTTTGAAGATGCATTGAACCTGAATAACAAAAAAAAAAAGTAAAGTTTTGTCTAATTAATAAATAAATACCAAAAATGTTAGGTATTTATTTCTTAATTAGTCTTTATTTATAAATGAAAAGAAGATTCATTGAAATTGGTTCAGAAATAGCAGAAATATAGGGTTTTGATATTAGCAGTGGTGATATACCATTTTCCTTTAAATTATTTATTGCTTTTCATATTAGTTATTTGTATATTAACAGATATATAAACAGTTATACCCTAACATATTTATTTCGCAATAAGAAACCATTTTGTAATAATTTGCATTGTTTTTGAGAATGTGACCATGGGTAAATTGACAGTGTCCAGTACAAATGCGGCATAATATTATTTCCTCTTTTCTGGAAATGCTCATGCTCATGCTAGTGGTTCATTTTTGATATTTATTTTTAAATCGAACAGTTTAGAGTGGCTTGTTTTCCAGTTCTCGGAGAGATTTTTCTACAATCTGCTGATTCAATCCTCTGTTTTAAAGCCCATTATTTCCATAAAGGCATTATTGTAATATTCATCTGGGTACAAGCACATTGTGGAATTCCAGGCGACGATGAAGCAGATTGAGCCGCCTTGAACAGACAAAATGATCTATCTTAAAGCAAAATATTTTTTTTTATCCATATTAATTGATATCGTCACAATGTTTTATATTGTAGAATCTTTTGGAGCCACTACCCCATTATCAAATACTACCTTTTATTATTTTGAGGTCATAACAATATCTCAAGAATTACGACGATTCTGAACCTGAAATGTTTTCACTGGATGTGCCCTATACCGACTAGATTTGCTAGGCCGGGATGACTCGATTAGGGAAAATTCATCCTCTTGGTTTAGTGGTAGAAAAAAAAATTTTTAACACCATTTAAAAATCATACGTCTTCCAGAAAATCATAAGTAATCATTTGAAAGATGAGCATGTTTTTTAACCACAACAATAAAAATCGTCTAAATTAAACTATTTTTTAACAAAGATCCTAAATATATAAGAAATATATCAAAGTTTCTTTACCTTTATTCTATTTGAGGAAGCTCCATTTTTTCATATTCAAAATAGCATTCACTAGTTTCTATAATAGGGGTACTCACTACGTTTGCTATAGCATATTTTTTGTGCTATTTTGCTAAACCCATCGAGTTTCTGCAGGAAATAACTGTAGAAATTCAACGGGTTTAGCAAAATAGCACAAAAAAAATGCTATAGCAATCGTAGTGAGTAACCCTAATATAATTTAGTTTTTTTAAATTTAATTACATCTTGTCAACGTTTCGGAGTTTTGTCCCAATTTTCAATACTAGAGGTACTCACTACGTTTGCTATAGCATGCTATTTGTGCTATTGTGCTAAACCCATCAATTTTATACAGGAAAAAACTGTAGAAACTCGACGGGTTTAGCAAAATAACACAAATAGCATGCTATAGCAAACGCAGTGAGTACCCTAATGTTATGATTATTCTTTCTAATCATATATACAATTTCTTAATACCTTATAATTTATTACTTCATAAAATTAATTAATTAATGATTAGTAGGTGTTTTGGTACAGTAAGAAATGAATTTTTGTAATAAGTATGGTAAACAGAAATTTTTAAAAATATTTCTAGATATGCATCTGGCTCCTGGACTATTAGGTTTAGTTATAATTTAACATTATTTCAATTTTTTAAAATCTATATCGACCTTTAAGTGAACGAAGCATAACAGAGTGAAAAAAGTTAACCTTTTGCTTGTTGCTCTGCTTCGTCATTTCTATAATTGTACTACGGCTGGGAGTCAACAGTTTACAAAAACCCACTGTCAACTGGATTATTAAAGCCTATAAAAAAGCGAAGGTGTAAGACTAAAAATTCGATAATATAAAAAACTCTACACAAAAAGTTGGTAAAAGTTAAGGATTTCGTGACGGACTGTTTGAGTTCGAGTCCAATTTTGGTTTTTCAACTATAGAACAAACGGTCGCGGTATTTTTAGACAAGACAGACATAACTAAGCAAAAACCATTTTCCGACATCAGGTATTACCTCTTTCATTTAAAAATAACGTTTTGTAGAACATTTTCAAGACTGTTATGCTCATTATTTCTAATCATATATAAAATTTTTAAAATCAGTGGAACAATAGATATCCAATAGACATGTAGCAGTAAGCTATAAAAAAAATGCACACTCGAATAGAAAGAATAAGTCAGTAATCAAGTAACAGTCTTCAAAATGAGGACAAAACCCCGAAACATTGACAAGATGTAACTAAAGTTTGAAGAAAATAAATTATATTATGGAAGTTAGTTAATGCCATTTTAAATATGAAAAAAAAATGTATTAAAGTGCACTATACTGTGCATGTTGCATTGCATGCATGTTCCTATGGAAACACAATCTAGTGTTATTTTGGATTTTTAAAATTATTTCAAGAATCAAAAAAAAAAATAGGAAGAAACATAGCTCATAAAACCTCAAACTTATTTCGAAATGCTTTTTTCCCATAGCGAAATTATATGTATTGTAGTTACTCTTACTAAAAAGGCATAGATATGTATGTAAACAACACATCAAACAATAAATAAAATATTCGTAAATGTGTTAAAGTATTTTTGTTTGTTTATTTAACGTCACTTAATGCTACTATGGCTAATCAGACGATGCTACAGCGGGAGTCCAAAATTTTGCCTATCTCGATTTTAGTATGATAGAGATCTTTAACGAGTACCTGACATCGGATAGGCTCGGGACCACCTTTTAACGTCCTCTCCGAAGGACGGCATAAGTAAGGATTTTTTACTCCCATTAAAAAATCGTAGGACCAACTGCGGCTTGGAACCCGTGATCTTTGGTATAGGAGGCTGTTATGCTAACCACTAGCTACAAATGATCCCAAGTTAAAGTTATTTAATAATAAAATATGAATAATTCCAAGAAATAATATAATTTACCGAAGACTACAATAAAACCTTTCGAGATTTTTTTTTATTTTTTTATTTTATTTTTTATGTGCTTTACTAAATTATCTGCTAAGAGGAGGTAATACATATTGACTCATATCCTTTCAGGCTCAGACACTCTAAAATGGTCGGGTGTTAACCCTCGCCTTTGGAAACGCACAAGGGACGACCTGTTGCTTCGGCGGTCCTTGTGGCTTTCAACTCCGCCAGTCCCCTGACTTTATCACTTGGCCTAATCTAACCGAGGTATCGGCTTTTTGATCGTTTGCTAAACGAGTTATTGATATTCGGCCATTTTTGTCGCATTATCACCCCATCGATTTGATTATGAGAAAAAACAAGTGAAATTGTATATTAATTCGATAAGAAAATATATTCAGGACTAATTTTTTTTAAAAGGGAAAAGTTAATTTTTATTTGAATTACATTTCTTTTGAGAATACTGTATTTTCATACTGCATAAGTATCACTTTCACTTACTTATATATAAAGATATTGCGATCGCGAAAAATTTCGAATTCCAGTTTTCACCGAAAATACATTTTTTAGGGCCCCCTGAGTCCAAACGACCATGTTTGATCAATACCATCAGAGATTCTACTGTAAAGAGCTACTTTATACTATGCATATTGCACCTTTTTACGATTTTCTCAAAAAGAGCTCAAAGGATTTCGATTGAACTCGCTATTTCAATGTAAAAGTTTATTGCCGTAGTTTTCATTCTGATTTCAATATATAAAATATAAATGCTGAGGTTTTTTTTTTTTTTAATTTTTCCTTTAAAGTATCATTTTTTAATTTTGTAGATTCCGAAAATTTAACCATATCACAGATAAATAAGCGGATGAATATAGGAGTTGAACGAATTTCATGACCAACGAAAGAGAAAAGAGGAAAAATATTTTTTAAGTTTTTATTTTCCCTAACATATTAATAGTCATAAATTGTTATACATGAAAAAATTATATTGTTATATTATTTAATCTAAAATATATGTTTCCATAGAAACTGCATGTAACTCTTTAAAGTTTTTTTATTTTCACTTATATTATACCTATATTTTAACTATAGCTCCATTTAAATAAGTTTAATTAATATTTCTTTGATTGATTTAAACAACCGAGGTAAGTCAAAGTTGTGCACTAATTTTTTTTTTTCGCTCGAATAAAAATCATTTTCCGAAGAAAGGTGAATTTAGTTTTTCCATTTTTCAAGGAGATAATAAAATTTGGAAGTCCATAATTTGTTTAGTTTTCACTCAATGAAAGTTGCATTATTCAAAACTGACGTTAAGTAATAATTATAGTTTTTAAATGTATTAATTTCAATTTTTTTTCCGATTTTAGGCGACAGGATTTCCATCTTCTTCATGCTTATTCTGAGAGGGATTATTTTGTAATCAAGTAAAATAAGTTGTCCTGGGCATATTTCACTTTTTAACAAAACTGTAAAATATATATTCATGTGATTTTAATTTGATGATGTGTAAATTTTGATTCCATCTTAGGAACCATTATGCAGTAATAAAAATAACAACTTTATCTCTACATAATCAAATAAAAATCTTTTGAAAAAAAATAAGTTGAGTTTTTATCATTTCTCAAATTAATTATCGGAATAACAATGCTACCTTTTCCAAAAAAAAAAAGTAGTATTCGTATTATTTAAAATAAAAATCTATAAAAAGTCTTTTTTCTTTTTTTTTTTTTTTCATATCGAAGGACCCAACAGGTTTCTATGAAATGTATCTTTGTCTTTAAATTTTCTACATGGTATTAATAACTCACAATCAAAGCAAACTTAGCTATATTTTAATTTCGTTGAGATGACAAGAAATATTGCTATAAAAAATACTTGATAAACACCTCAGTCTAAGATTCTACCACGCTAAGCTTATTTGTTTTATAAATAACGCCAAGCCTATTTAGACATACGGAATTGAACCACCCAATTCTAACTTATATCAACCCAAACCTGTACCACCCACAACCCATATAAGGTCTTGGGCTCTGTACATATAGAGATTCGTACTGTTTCTAGGCCAACGGCTGTGAAATGAGGTGATTAGACTGAGATCACTCTCAGTCGCCAGGTTTTCTCAACTTTTGGGCACCCATTTAATAGAGCTGGGTGTTCCACAAGAGGGTATCCATACCCCAGGAGCGCATCACTGAAATGAAAGAATAAATAATATTCTATCACACCTGGGATTTAAACCTAGGACCCGAAAAACAGTAGACAAGTGCTCTGTCCACTAGACTACGCCGCCCTCAAACTTATTCTATTTTTATTATATTCATATTTTATACCTTAATGTTTTATTTTAAACGTCGCTATAAGCAGATTCTTTATAATTTTATCTTCATTCATATGGAACTCCATTCCTCCTTACACTCTTATGATTTTTAAATCCCTTCTACTTAATTAATTTCTGCCCATTCTATTTCCTAGTTGTAGTTATTTAGAAGATATAGCTGTGCTAATGCTTTTATACATTTCGATAATTATTTTAATTTAAAAAAGTCATTAATTTTCACACAATAGTAATTTCCTTTGAATATTTGTTCATCAAAATCATGTTGGTCATCAAAGAGATCTGAATAACGACAAACCTCTTTTATTTTAGATTTTCAGCAATCGAAGAAGACTGTTCAGATTTCTTTATTAACCAACACGTATTTAAACATCCAACGGAAATTTAAAAGAGGGAAAATTCGTGATTTATTTTGTATGATAGTAATAATCGAACTGTATAAAAGCATAACTTATGCTATAACCTATACCTTCTTAATAACTCATAATTTACCCTCTTAGCTAATCCCTACTGGTATATAGAAGATCTTTGAGTAGGTCAACCTTTTCTTTTTAAACTTACCTTAGTGATTGAAATTTATAACTGAATCACAATAATGCAAGATGAGACATGATAATTACGCAATTAATGTTTACGAACCACCAATTGACATTAGTCCACGATCTCAGGCCCATTTTTACCATTTAATTCTATCAAGCTAATTTTTTGTAAGTAGCTACATTTTGATGAGATGCCCAATATGGTCTCTTACATCAATTTTCTATCGTTGTAGCTTACAGAGATAACAGGGATACAATAGGCCGATATGACAATTCTCCAAAAATTATTAATAAGTTTGTTTTAATTAAATCTTTAAAAAAATTGTTAACATTAAAAAAAAAATTCGCCCCATCAAATTTATGGTTCGATCAAAGAGTCCCTTTTTTCCTAACTTCTTCTTCTTTCTCTTCGACCCATTTGCCTTTCAGCGTAGGCGAGCTCCCAGCCATTGGTACCTACCGTCTCTGTTCCTTGCAAGGTTTCTTATCTCGTTCAGAGTTTTACCTCTATGCATCCCTATTCGCTCTATGTGGGTGATATAGGAGGTCCTTGGACGTCCTCTAGGTCTTCTTCCTAAGGGACTTACCTCCATTGTTTTAATTGGGTTCCGGTGGTGGTCCATTCGGCAGACATGCCCGTACCATCCCAATTGCCTCTTGTCTAGGACATCCACAACAGAGCATACATTAAGCTCTTCCCTGACCCTTTCATTCCGGACACAGTCTCTCCGTGTCTTCCCCACCATTCTTCTAAGAAACTTCATTTCCGAAGCAGTGATGCGACTTTGTAGCCTTTCATAATCCAGCTCTCTGCTCCATAGAGCACCGGTAGAAAGATGGACTTTTAAATATGTGCAACTTCACGTTTCGGGCTACTTCTCTTTTTCCGATAACCGTGTTGCAGATATCATAATAGACGGAATTAGCCTTGGAAATTCTACTTGAGATTTCAGAATCCAATTTCCCAGATCTACTGATCACTGTGCCTAGATACGTGAAATCTGTCACCACCTCCATCAATTCTCCACCACAGGAGATCTGTAAATCTTCTTGAGCTCTACCAATTTGAAGAACCTTGCTTTTTTCCTAACATGTATCGGTAAAGAGTAAATCAAAAATACTCGGAAAAAACTTCCTTTTTTTTTTTTTTTTTTTTTACTGTTACAAGAAGGATCACAAATGTGTTTCACCGATTTAGATAGTAGTTTTTTTTAGTTAAACCTTAATATTAAACCATTTTACCCTGCGAAATGTTAGGGACCAACGCTCCTCAGGAGTCGCGTAAAAAAATCAGAGAGTTTGAGTGCGAAAAACACATTTTATTTAATATCTCTTGTTCTAGTGAAGTTAGAAAAATAAGTTTGGAGTCAAAATTACTTTATTTCAAAGTGGAATAATTAAAAAAATTAAACCAGTAAAATATTTCAGTTTTATGCTAGGTAATAACCCTAAAAATATAAATAATCTCGTCAAAACAGTACTTTTAATAAGCTTTCTTAAAATCTGTGCTCAAATTAAGATTCCTTTTTAGGAGTGATGAACACAATTTGTAAGCAACCTTATTAAAAGCACCGTTTTAACGAGATTTTAGGTATATTACCAAGCATAAAACTTAAATATTTGAATAGCTTATTTTTTAATAATTATTTCGCTTTGAAACTGGGTAATTTTAAAAGCAAACTTATTTTTCTACCTTCACTAGATCGAGAAATATTAAATGAAATGTGTTTTTCGCTCTCAAACTTTCCAATTTTTTTTAGCTACTTTTGGAGAGCGTTGGCACCTAATATATTGGAGAGGCTAATAATTGAATGACTAGTTTTTCCAAAAAACGTTTCATCAAAATTTTGTGAGACATTTAAGATCCTCTCCTTGTTAGTTAATATTTATGTAATTATTTAATGTAGAATTAAACATAATCCTGAAAATTGCGTGGTACGTTATCCTGGTCTTATGCTCATATATTGGTAGTACCACAAGACATTTTCTTATTACTAACTATAGGAAAAAATTATGACATAAAAGGTCAGTGTGTTCTCTATCCAAATGAAACAATATCCTACACAGAACAGTCCTACAATAATACATAATATTAGTTCGACGAGAATTGTCATTTTTATTTCTATTATCATAACATAAAATGTATTTTTTTCTTTAAATTTTAATGTCTTTATTTCCAGTAAACTAGGTACAAAACATATTGTTTTTACATTACACAAAAAACACACTCCATGATTATTTTGCATTACTGGATATTTCTCAAATGTTTTTCTCGAAAAAAAAAACACTTTGGCGACTGAAAACTCTGTACACGCCAACAGTAACGTGAGATACCTCATACACAGTAAACCATGCTTTGACGCGTGCATAAAGTTTTGAAGAATAGGACCCTCATCGAATAGACTTTTACACGCATACGGTTAACTCCAAAGTGGAATATATAATGCACAGTTAGCAATAGTTTGCGAATGTGTACTTGATGAAAGGGAGAGCCATACATTTTTTAGGATGAATATTTTATTTCAATAATGTAAATTGTTTTCTTAAGCTTTTATAAAATAAACTGTTTCTAATAAATTTTCAAAATCGTCAAAACGACCTACTTTATCTCTGCTGCTACCTCTGTTAGCTTCCAGAATAGAGAATTGGTGTAAGAGACTAAGTTGTGGGTCTCATCAAAATGAAGCTACTTAATGGTAAAAATGGCCTGAGATCCTGGACTATATAACTTCAATGTCTTATTTAATCAAGCAGGTCCTAAAAATATTTTCTTTTTCATCGACTTGGAAGATTATCACCCATTATAAACAAAACCTAATTGCTTCACCCAACTTTTTTGGACATTTTCAATTTTTGTTTTTGTTCTAATTTATTTATTTATTTACAGGAGTTTTGACAGAAAAATGAGATTTGCTATTTGCTTATGCAATAAGCAAATATGCTAAAAAATGATATAGAAGTGCGAAAGTGCATAAGATACTATAACATAGATTTTTAAAACAAAACAAATAACTATCAGTGTATCATGTCTCTTGGCCAGCGCCTCGATAGCCTTCTGGGCGGATTATTAAGGGTTTGTGGCAGTAAATAGGTTCTTAGCCAGCGGGTTTGAAGAGAGGACAGTCTGTCGTGAAATTTATTGCAGCGATCAGTGGCAGGTGCAATGATGAATGGAATGCCCAGGTCGGTAAGTAGTGTCTCGTTAGATAAATAAATAGGTGCATAGGTTGGCCTATGCACCTATGGTCAATCGTTAGATACATTTAAAGGTGCATTTACAATTTCCCTAAATAATTTTTATGGAAATGATTGGATAATTTTGATGTTTGACTTTTTCGCAGTTCCCCATAACTCGACGACATACGTCCAAATAGGTTTTTAGAGTACTTTATAAATAGTATAAATCATTTGTTTTCCAATGATAATTTTTATCGTTTGTCTAGTAATCTAGAAAGAAGTTCTTCTTTTTGTCCTTAAGATCACAAAATTTCACCAATTAGTTATTAATTTCGTTCATAAAAAAAAAAAGTTTGAAAACTACCGAAACAGGCTTGGATCTGTTAAGGACAGACTTCAACCATCGGGTGCAGCTCGGCCCGGAGTGACACGATTATGGAGGAGACGTAATGAAGGAATTTAAAATTGATAACGAGAGGAGGGGGGCATGGTGACGGGGTGGTGGGGGTGAAAAACTAGGGCCAGGGAAGAGGGGGGCGGAGCCGTCATTGTTTCTCTCTCACCTGTGGCCACGCCCATCTAATTACCCGCGCCATCACCTCTACGACAGCCTGCCCCCCACTCCTCTCCCATGTAAATCACTATGGCCAGTCATCTACGATAAATACTAATTAAACCAATTAACATGGACAATCGGCTAGAGCGGAGCCCATTGTGCCACTGGTAGAACACAAGGGCCGATTTACATTTCTACAATAGGGCGCCCTTATAGAGGTTAAACGCCCTGTTCCTCCTGGTTTATGCCGAGCTCGGCTGAGACAAGCCAAGCCGCGTGTTTCCTTCCCTATCCCGGCTCCAGATTTCCCTTCCACATCCCCATGTCCCTTTGTTGTCTACTTCAGATAATTAGTTGTTTTTTAAAAATAATTTTCTAAAGTTCTCCCCAGTGTATATGTAAGCTCAATTATAATATTTTATAATTCTAATAAATAGTATAAATGACTATGGTGGTAAAGTAGAAATTTTCGATCGACCTATATCGGAGTTATATGTATTGCGTTAGTCTTATCAAAAAGGAATATATGAATGAATGAAAAATAATTTTTATTCTGTGACATTTCGTCATCAAAGAATAATTTGCAGTTAACAGAGGAAGCCCGAATTGTCTGGCTTTATTTCATACATAATTATTAAGTTAAGCAATTATAAACGTTAATACAAATAAAAATACAAATAAAAATTGATAACATCAAATGAGTTTAGCTACATATTAACAAAGTCTAAATTTGTAACATATTTGCGGTAGATTATTTTTAAGGAGATGGATAAGTAATTGGTGTTTGAAAGTGGTTATGGGACGACTTATCCGGAGGGAAATGGGGAATGAGTTATAAAGTACCAAAGTATGGTAACACGGAGTTGCAGTTGTCCAGAGAATGCCAGGATACGGTTTTACCATTTTGGCGTCGACCGTATTACAAATCCTAAGTTGTGTGAACTGATTAACCTCCATAGTTTAGTCAGATTCACCAAGGCACAAGTCCTGTACTAACAGTAGATTGGACGGCGCACAATAAGCTAATGAGCTTGCAGTGCTTCAGACAAGCCGGAAAAAAAGTTGTATTACGGATAATAACTTTCCAAAGGATTCTGTTCTATGAGAGTGTAGGTTGAGATCTTGTATTTAAGGTGTGCACGGAAGAGCGCGGATTAAGAAGGTCAAACATATAGAAAGGTTTTCTGTCTCGCAAGGACTAGAATAAGAAGATGCCAAGTATGCATTTTCGTCAAGATTCGGGATAGAGTCGCCTTGGACCAGAATACCAGTGAGAGACGTGTGTCTGATATAAGACGTTGATTTCCAAAAGGTACTCTATCCATTTTAGGATAAATTTAACAGGAAGAGCAAAAATCTCTCATTGCTATATTATTAAATCAACTTATTTGAATCATTTTGCATTAAAATTTAGATTTATTTTACAATATTAATAACAATAAATTAAAGTTATAATATTAAATGTTTTAGTATGATTTGGAACGAAACTAAATGTGTAATTAGCACCTTTATAAAATAATTGTATTTCTAAATTGCGTTTTTGAAGGAGTGTTCATTTGATGAAATCAAATAGAAGATGAGAACCGGATGGAATAAAACTAAATGATGAAAATAAAAATATGTTAAAAAATCAATTCGTAAAAAATGTCCTTTAGTACATTTTGGAAAACAACGACTCATACGTTTATGTAAAGCAACACAACATGAAAAAAACCGCGAATAAAAACGTAGGTCAAAGCTACTCATTAATAAAATATTAGTTATTTCAAGATAGAATATAATTCCATGAAGACCACAACATAACAAAATAAAACTAACGTATCAAGATTAGGTTTTATTTTAATTTTTTAAAATATACTTTACAACATTATCTTAAAAAAAGGGAGATCATTAAAAAGGAGGCAATACATATTGACTCATATCCTTACACACTCATCCACTTTAAAATGGTGGGGTGTATATCATTGACTTCGGAAACCTTATACAATTTACATATAAGCTCAATAATAATAATTTATTGTGCAAATAAATAATATAAATGTCTATGGTTGTAAACCTGAATTTTATTCCCGGATTTTCCCCTTACCTTCCACATGTGCAATAAGGCTGGATTCATGAAATTTCGATGTCTAAGAGGTTAAATAAATATATTTATAAAGCTTTTATAAAATCGTTTTTCGAATAAATCATGAATTACATGTCTCCTGAAAAATTACAGTAGTTATTTGAAAGATACCCAAACATCTAACCATAAGAAGGCAAAGTCTTAATGTGACCAATATTACGTAAGATTCTAAATTCAAATATATCTAAGGACCGTTTAATTTTAAAAGCATAACACAAAATTGTATTTCTATAACCTATTAACACAAATAATTCTGGTAAAAGGTTTCAATTAAGTTTAGGGAAAATATCATTTATAATCCAAAATAGTTGTGGCGATATACAACGATCATGCTTAAAACCTAACCGTACTGATTAATTATGGGTACGCCTACCCCTACTGATGTGGTACTATAAATTTGACATAATACAATTATAATCTGATAATAAGTAATTGTTGTGTTTTTGTTTCCGTAACCTAACTTTTTATTAAATTACGGCAACCATGTATTGACTATATAGGATTTGGTGTCAAATCTTGACGGTCACTTGTAAAATAAAAATAGTAGCTGTATTCGATGCACATAAAAATAGTAGAAGGAGTAAATGTTTCATCGGTAGGGACGTTTTAGAGTTACTGTTACTATGAACGTATATCTATGAACCTATATGAACACAAAATGAAATATTAGGGAGTTAATATAAAATTACATAATAGTTTTTTTTTTAGAGTATTTGGATTTAAATTAAACTATTTAATAATAATAACAACAATTCTTGGATTATTGCGACGGACTCTTAGAGTGTGCTGGCTGCCATCGACAGCCAAACACCAACTAACGCGATAATACGGGAAATAATAACGAGAGTTGGAAAATAAAACTCGACACATACACATGTTGTGTTGCTATAGGTACCAGCCCATCGAGGAATTCCGGGTAATAAAAAAGCTGATCAAGCAGCCAACATTGCCAGAATAGGAGAAGAGAGTGGAATTGTCCAAATTAATGAAGTAACTGTGGAAGATTGGATGCTCCAATTGAAAAAAGGGTTGCCAGCGGATTGGATGGAAAAGTGGAAAAGAGGGCAGACAAAATTAAGAGCAGTAAAATCTGATTCCAGTAAATGGGAAACTAGCTCCAGAAAGTCTAGGAGGGAAGAAATCCTACTGTGCAGATTGATAATCGGTCATTGCCAATTTACCCATGGGTACCTCCTCAAACGGTTAGAAGCACCCACTTGCACGGAATGTGACAACGTCATACAGAGTGTGAACCATTTGTTATTAGAATGTAAAAAATTGAGAAAAGCTATTGGATTGCCAATGACGCTTAACCAAATACTCGGCGACGAAGAAAAGCATATATCCAAAATGTTTGAATATTTAAAGATTGTAGGGTACTACAACAGAGTATAATGTAATGTGATGACGCCAATGACTCTGTCGGGTAGAGGCGGATAACAAATAAAGAAAAAGAAATATATATCTGCGTGTAAATATTTTTTCGCTTATTAGTTTCTATTCGTTTTTAATCTAAAAGTATTATACTTACTTTTAAATTTTATCTGTCTATTTACTGTGACAGAATGGACTTTTTTCAATAAATAAATAAAAAACAAGTAATAAACGTTTTACAGATATTTCATAGCGACTTATAGAATTATAGAGAAAAATAGTAAGAAACATTAACCTAAATTGAAGGGATACTAACAAAAATCACCATGGTTTATTGTAAATCGTGAAGTGGCTTAGCAGCCAACAGCCGATCCTTAATAAGAGATGTATAAAAATTATGACGGAAAACAAAGATCCAAGCCAAAACTGTAATTATCATATGTGTACCATTCTATTCAGTCAGAATAGAAGAGGCAACGGGAATAACTAAAATAAAGGAAATCACAGAGGAAGATTAGGTGTCCTAATCTAGGCAAAAGCATATTAATATATTAGGAGAAGTGCTTGAAAAGAAAACAAACATCCTTTTGGGACATGCAGGCATCAATTGGGAATACAAGCCAGAAATGAAAAACCACTCTAGGAGAAGTCATAAGCAGACTTAAAACAGGACACTTTCAGTTTACACCTGGCTGCATCTTAAGACACCAAGAAGCAGCAGCCTGTGGAAAATGTAATAATGTCCGAAAATGTTTACATTTGCTAATCGATTGCACACAATTAGAACAATCTCGATAAAAGTTGGAAAGGAAAAAAAATAATGAAAATATACAAGATAAAGAAAAACACATATAGAAACTAATGAAACTCATATATATTGCAAGTTACTACCACCTACTATAGACTATATTGTTATAATATGAATAATTAATTATTTTCAAAATGTTTTCTGGCCAAACATGGACCTATATTGAATTAAGAAACACTTTTAGTTTTAGTTATTGATTAATCATTAATGCTCAAAGAAAATTTTTTTATCGAAATCATTAATTGAAATAAAAATGTTTTCTTTTCATTATAAGGATTATATGAGAATAGCAGTAGAATATACCATAGTTCAAAGTTGAAATATTATTAACAAAAGAAACAGCGAGCCAATAGACATCCAATGGACATATAGCAGTAAGCTATATAATGAAAGAAAGGGTAATTAAGAATGTATAAAATAAGCATAGCAGGCAAATCATGTATAAACTTAATAAGGACAATTTAAATTAAAAAGTATTAAAAAAAATATATTTTTTGTTAAGTATGATGACATAATGTATTTTTACTAATTTAATTTATAAACATTGATTTTGGTCTTGAAAATGGGGAAAAATTCCCGATACGTAAAAATGTAATTAAACCTGAAAAAAATAAATTATATATAGATGTTAGTCAGTGCTTATGTGAATAATAAAAGTGTTATGCTCTGTGTTCGAGAAAAAAGGGAAAAGGTCTTATAAAAATTGACACTCCCGAATAGTTGACTTTCGTTAAAAAAAAAAAAAAAATCTTTATTATCTATCGCATTACCTAAATTAAACATGAAATATAAACGCCGTACGATTTTTCGTCTTACAAAACAAATAATTTTTTAAGGCTTGATTATTTGGGCCTGTTTCTCACTTTATCTCATAATATAATAGAGTTGAAAAGCCGTTGTAAGAAGAATAAAATAAATTGAAAAAATTAAGCTATGTCGCTTTACCTATCTTAGGTATCCAATAAGAACAAATATAATAGAGTGGAATAGAATACCACATTATAAATAAATAAAAATCATAAACATATTCAATTGAGAATTATTATCAAAACATTATCCTACAAAGAAAAAAGTTACACACACACACACACATATATATAAATATTGGATAATAGGGTGAGACAGAGGATATGAAGATAGTAGTAGCGGTTGAAACAGTAACCGGAGGCGAGTGGTGAAAGGTCGCGGAAGAAGGTAAATTAATCAGTTGGCGGGCGCCGGTTTTTGCCCCAGCGGGTTCTGCACTCTTTTTATTTATACCCTCGCCTTCTCCTCTTCTCTTTCTTAATCCTCTCAGTGTCTCATCTTTCTTCTATATCTCTCCTTCCATCATCGGCCTCTTCTTATCCCAGAGATATGCAGTATCGTGTTGTCCCTAATCACTCTTAACTAGTCTGATTTATACCTCATCTTATTCCTATTTATTTTTTATACCCTCTTCTCGCCCTTTGGGAAAAGTATAAATTAATAATCGAGAGTAGCAATTTTCTTTCGTAAATGAACTGCCTAATGACAATACTGTCACAAGGTGATTTAGGTATTTTTTATATCTTTTTATAAGGATCACAAACATTCAGTATATGATGGATTATTGAAATTTAGTCTTGATTATAAATACTATTAGTTATAGCTAGGTTCTTTTTAAATAAATAGATCCATTTTCACTCAACACTCCTTTATTTCTTTTTCCTTTCTCCCTACGTTTCGGCCTTTGACCTTGTTAATAGATAATAACAAGCTGACAAGGCTAGTTCAGTCTGTAATACACTTTTTCTAATGTGACAAAATATATTTTATGTGTGCAATATAAAAGTATGATAAAAAAACCTTGGAAAATGGCAAAGCCGAAACTTAGGGAGAAAGGAAAAATAAACAAAAGAGTGTTGAATTAAAATGAACCATTTTATTTAAAAATAACCTTGCAATATATATTTATTCACTCAAAAAATTGCAATTATAATAAAAATTAATTATTATTTATTTAAATTTAATCGTGACTGTCCTATTTTATTGCCATTCAAAATTGTTAACAGTGTATTTTTTTAGTTTTTAAGCAAGTAAATGAACTTTTCAAACACTTATTCCAATTATTTCTTGTTTCATCCTCTAGCCCTTTTGTAAGAGTTATAAAGCAATAACCATGAATAGCAATTTTGTATTTAAAAAAAAAGGATAGAACTAAAAAAAAAAAATAATAATTAAATGATTAAACAATGTAATTATACTATAATATTATGTTAATGTTCCACTTATTATTATAATTGTTTAATAAAAAATATTTCGAAAGAAATTACAGTACGGTGTGTGTTGGACAGCACTGCTCAGTATTTTCTCTCTACAGTAGGATGTTGAATAACATGTGATATCCGGCGAATCTAAATATAAAAAAAAACAATTCAATATCCAAGTTTGATTGCGGTTCTCATTAATCAAAATGAAATTCATATATACTCCCTGTATACTCCAGCGATTTGGTTAAAAAGAAAAAAAAACATGATTTTTTTTTTCTAGTTAAACATATCAATGCATATAATCACTTGAATACATCAAAGCATGATAATGATGGCGTGCACTGAGAATTGCATGTCCTGCACCAGATTATCTTTATTGTAATGAAGTCAAACTTGTAACTTGTGATGTCTTCATTATAAAACGGAAAATCCTATCTCCCTTTAAGAATAAATAATAATTAATGTAAATAAATAATAAATGCTTATTTGTCCATAGATGATGTATCAGAACAGACCTATCTTATTTCTTCTCTTAAATTAATTAGTATTTTAAACTTTGTAATGTTCCTAAAAGAGTTGAAACAGACAGATTTGCTTTATAACACCGCATAACTTTTAGAAGCACATGGGCATCTCGTAATATATAAAAAAAATCAACTATAAATAAATAATAACTGATAACAATAATAATAATAATAACAATAATAAATGAATAACTGACTTTTTAAAGACACTATAAAAAAATTAAATTATAAAGTAATCGAAAAATAATGTAACAGTAAAGTTAATCTATATTAATAAGTAAAACAATAAAATTTAACCGAAACGATTTTTACATGTATAGCAATTTACCTATTTATATAAGCAAATATATAAGTTATATAAAAATTAAATAGTAATACAGAATAATAAGTAACAGAATCAGAACTAACTTCCTGAAGTTACGGGCATAAACGAGGAATGAAGAAGTAACTGCATAAAAACGCTGCAAATTATTACACAATGGTTTATTATTTCAAAATAACAATATTAGGGTATAGCTGTTTATATAGCTGTTGATAGGCAACTAAGTAATATGAAAAGCAATAATTCAAAGCATAATATAATAACACTACCACTGATTTCAAAACGCAATATCTAACCTAGTTTTAAACCAAATTCAATGATTATTTTTTCATTTGGTAAAAATTTTTTTTTGGAGAATAGCACTGTGATCTCCTGGAACCCTGATTTGCTCTGTACTTGTGAATGGCAAAGTTTAGTTTGTCATTACCGAGTGTATAACGTAAATCATTAGTTCAAGATAATTGTTTTAATTCTATTCATTTCCATTGTATTATTGCCATGTAATACTTTTTTTTTTTTTGTTTTTGTTTATCGCGCTTTACTGATTTTAAAACTCTATACACACTTTTCTCTATCTTCGATAATAACTGAGTTAGGGCCAGTTGCACCAGCCTCGGTTCAACCTAAGGTAAGCTTACCCCAGGTAAAACTACGGTAGATAGTTCACCGCCGATTTGAGCAGGCAGCGTTGTTGGTACGGCGTTTACTTATACTACGATCTCACGGGAGATGAAAGGTAGGTCCGCAATTTTACTTCCTGATTTCAATTTTTAACCTTATCAGCTTAGCTACTTTGGAACTTCTTTTTAAGAAATAAATTCTTCTATTTCTAAAGTTTGATATTAAAATAATATAGTTAATTTATCATTATATTATTATTTATCGTAGTTATTAAAAGTTGATTTATTATTTGTTTCATGAATGTGAATAAATTTGTTTGGGTTATTTGTGATTTTTTTTCTTTCATTCCACAGCAATAAGTCAACAAAATATCATATATTTTGGTTTTTAGTCACTTTTGTAATTTCATATGGAGTCCTAAGAATGAAATTAACAACATACCCTATTGTTAATTGAAAATTAAAACCCTAATTATATAAAACATACTGTAGAACATTTCGTACAAAATTTGGAGATATTTGTCTCTAGTCTATATTTAAATGCATTAATAATAAAATTAATTGGTTAATGAAAAATCAATCATTTGGGTTCAAAATTTTCAAAAACTAATATGGAACCTACTGAAAATCATCCTCCACATACAGGATGTAGACAACTTATTTTTAACAGGAATATAGTGGGATTTTTAACTGACTTAAAAAGGTTATAGGCCTAGGAATCACTAAAGAACTATTAATAACAATAACAACTTAAATGTATTATATTTACAAAACCAAAAATTGTCAATTATTTAGAGAGGATCTATTTCAATAGAATAAGTAATAAAACTGTAATTATAAAATGAAAATGTTTATTAAAATTTTACGAAAATAAAACAAAAATTAAAATACCTTTAGTATACTAATAACTACAAATTAATTAATTAATAACAAATTAGTAGTATATTCTTCGTCATCTGTCAAGTGTTCAATGTTAATAAAATCCATTTCTTTGAAATAGTAGCAGATAAAACAATTACATTAAACAAAATAATACTGTTTCAAACTATTCAGGAAGGTTACCACTTTACTGGAGATTAAACGGTGAGCCTTGCCCAGTAAATATTACCGTGGATTCAGTATCTCTACCCTAGATGGTGGGTGCAACGGGGATGGCTAAATTCAACGGAGGTTACCCTTACCGTACTTTGACCTGGGTAGGTGCAACTGGCCCTTATAAGCGTATTTATGTGAAAAATATCAATTTTTTTCTTTTCTTTTTTCTCTTTTATAAAGTTATTAAAAAACAATAATGATTTTTTTTTTCTATCTTCGAAAATGACGTAGTTAGTTACAAGCGTATATATACGCGAGATTTCATTTTTCCAATATTTTTCTTTTCTTTTTTCTCTTCTATATAACTATATAATTATTCGGGATTTTTTGGTTAGAAAACGATCATGAATTTGTCTTCTATCTTCAAAAATAACACAGTTACATGCGTACAAATAAGGGAGATTTCAATTTTTTTTTTTTTTTTTTTTTTTTTTTTTTTTTTTTTTTTTTTTTTTTTTTTTTCTCGCTTTACTGATTCTGAAACTCTATACATTCTTTTCTCTATCGTCAAAAATAACTGAGTTATGAGCGTATTTATGAAAAAATATCAATTTTTTTCTTTTCTTTTTTCTCTTTTATATAATTATTTGCGTTTTGTTGGTTAAAATTTGTATGTTTTTTTAACTTAAAAACACTAATCATTTTTTTTTCTATCTTAAAAAATAACTGAGTTATTGAATAAAATCCTTTTAATCGGCCGCATTTTAAAACTAACTAGCTGATATCAACGTCATCAGCATGTATGATTTAGTAAGAGTTTGAAGACTACTTGCAGTTTAAGTTCCACTTAACTAGCTATTTTAAAATCCTTCAGCACCTAATGTGAATTTATTTTTAAATAAATAAAACCTTTATTCATAAAGGAACATGATTACAGGTACCAAAACATATATAGCCAAATATTTCAAAATAAATTTCAACCATTTTCAAATCCAAACAAAATCAATATTTTCTGACAGAATTTAACGTTTAATGTTTAAAAAAATATGAGTACAGGTAATGCTAATTTGAAAAAAAAAATAGTATTCACCTCATAAAAATAAAGGTTATAAGAATTCAAAAAGTCAAAGAAAATGTCATTTAATTTGAAAAATAGATGTATACAAAATAGATATGATTGCTACATAATTAATTATATGAATGATAATTTACATATATAATAAATATACATGGTAAGTAATAAGACAATGATGATAGGCCATTTTTATTGTGATGAAAAGTGATATAATTTAGTGATCAGTTTATCTAAGAAACTATTTTTATTACTAATCACCGTTACTCATTACTGCATAACTACTTACTATGCATATTTTCCTTTTTTATATTTCCTAAAAACTGCCTGTTAAATTGTCTTTTTCATTGCAATGAACATGAGTAAAAATATGGAATGTTTGAATAATAAAATTTTTATTTCTTATTTCAAGTGTTTCAATGACCGCCCCTTTTACACGAAGTTCACACTTTTGCCGTGCAATCTTCAGAACACATAGATTTTTTATTTTATTTTCATCGCATTATAAAAGGTTAAATTGTCATAAAAAAAGAGTGAGTTTGTTTTGGACAATTTTAGCCGAAAACTTGGGACGAAACGTTGGTATAATAGATAACTACACTTATTTGAAGTGTTCCAATGACCACGTCCCCAACCAACTTCTACTTTTTACCGGTATTTACTTCGATTAACTATAACTCTGCTTTTAGACCGAATCTTCGGCTCAAGTTAAAATATACCGTTGTCAATGATGTCTTCCCTCCCCCCAACCAATCCTTTTTTATTCGATTTCTAAATTTCTTGCTGTACATAAATTTTCTTTAACTATATATACAGTTCTTAGTTTTGTATAGTTCTAGTTTTTGTTACCGTATCAACAACAGGAAATCTATTCTCATAAATTTCTTTTATTATACTTCTATTGGCAGTTGTGTTGTTTTTGTTATTATCTTTTATTTTTTCACCTTATTCAGGTTAAAGGTTCTATCTCTTTACTATCTACCGTTAAGTTTGTCAGCTGCCACGATCTGGGAATGGGAGAGGCATGAGGGAACAGTAGAGAACAAGGGAAAGTGACTAAAGAAGGAGATATATGGAAATAAGAGTGAGAGAGGCAATTTGTGTTTGTGTGCGTGCTATCTTAACTGCGCCCCCCTCCCGGAGCTGATACCCTCGCCACGACCGACAAATACCGGGCCGCTACCTTTTATCTCAATCTACCGTCTTCTGGGAGGGTCCCCTTGTAGGAGGCAGTCTTACTCTTACTTCTAGATTGTATTCTATCCCTCCCTCACAGCTAAAGCTTTCTTCCAGACATATAGAAAGCCAAATAATTAAAAGAAAACACTTCATCATGGAATAAAACAAGATAATATGATTAAAATATAATAGGCTGCAAATAATTATACAATGGTTTATTATTTTCAAATAACTATATTAAGATATAACTGTCTATATATCTGTAAATAGAAAATCACCTAAAATGAAAATCAATATATAATCTAAAGAAAAATAGTCAAAATTGGCCTATCACCATTGATAAGTTTAAAACGCAATATCTCTGGTAGTTCAAAACCAATTTCAATGATTCTTTTTTTTTTTTTTTTTAAGAACTTTAACTCTCTGCGACATAGCGAATAAAAGAAAAATAAATAAAAAAAAATCTGTTTTTCCTAATTAATAAATAAATACTAAAAATTTTTTGGTTGTGACTTGAATATATAGACCAACAAATTTTGGTATTTATTTATTAGTCAGGAAAAACAGATTTTTTTATTCGTTATTCGGAGTCTACATGTCTTGAAACGCAAACCTTCAAATTTTGAGAGGGAGAGGGAGGGAGAGGGTAATAATATAAAAATAATAGGCTTACCGAACCCTAAGGTTCGATGCCGTACCACCACCAAACTTCGCCTGCACAGACTCGTCCAATGTTCGGGAGGGAGGGTGTAATTTTTTTGTGTTCGTTTGGTCGATTACAAGGGTTCATTATTGAAAATAATAAACCAAAAGCATTTATACTAGACATTATTATTATTTTATTTTATTTTGATTTTCATTCAAATGATTCAAATAAAATTTCCTGATTCCAGAACACCTTACATTTGTTCTTCATTATCAGTAACAACAGGGAATTTCATTTCTTATAAGTTGTTGCTTGAATATATATGGTAAGATTATTATTATTTATTTTATTTTTTTCTGCTTGTTCATCTCTCAGTTTTAGTGGAATTACAGCTAGTAATTGTTTTCTCTATATTCTAAAATAACGGAGTTACAAGCGCATATATCAACAAGATTTCAATTTTTTTCCTTTCTCCCTTTTTGTTTTTGTTATTTTTGTTTATCGCGCTTTACTGATTCTAAAATTCTAAACACATTTTTCTTTATTATTTATTATTCTCCAAAAATAACCAAGTTATTGTATTAAATCATTTTTAATCGGCTGTCATTTTAAAAATAACCAGATAATATCAACAATTAAATGTTAGGATCATCGTTTTATGCCCTAGTATTTTTATGACGAAATACAAAAAAAAAATTGGTCTAGTAGTTTTGAAGAAATGCCGCGGAAGGATTTTTTCATTCGTTATTTAGATTCTACGTTGAAATCCAAACCCCTTAAATTTTGAGGATTTATTTTTTTTATCGATAACAAAAGTTCATTATTGATACTAATAAACCAAAAGCATGCAGAGGAGAAGCTTCGCATTAGAAGCACTCTAAAAATATACAGGATGTTGTAGGTTCACAAGAAATGACAAAGGTTATGAATTTGAGATTAATTGAAATTCATTTAAATATCCAATTCTGACACTTCAAGATCTCTGGTGTGGAATTGAAGAGTTTAGAGGCAATAGTTGGATCATTATTGATTTATAACACACGTGTCATCAGAATAAGTAGAAATGAAAGTAATAGGGTGGGTTAGGACACCAGCTTTATTGACTGTGTAAAGAATGGGTCTAAGTACACACCAGAAACACCAGCAGATTGATTAAAAAGGGATGAATAGGAATTATTATGATTTACTTTGAAGGATCTGTCAGTGAGGAGGTAGGACTGGATAATGAGGAATCAGGGAAGGAATTCGCGAAGTTGGTTAAGCAATAATGGCTTAAAGAAGTAAAATAAAATTTATAAAGATTAATTAGAGAAGGAAAGTTAACTTTCGTTTCAGTTAATAATAGAATAATTGAATAACTCCTTATTTATTATAGCACAATAATCTTAATATTTTTATTTTTCCTTAATATTAATTTTGGAAATAACAAGGATAAAATATTATTTTTTTATAAACGAATTTAGAAATCATTAAGCAGCATCACTTGAACCATTAGCTGTCAATTAAATTTAATCACAGAAGATCCAAAGCTAAGAAATTCCAATTAAATGTTTACTTTCTCTTCCCTATAAAAGTTATATAAAACTGAAATTTCATATTTTAAAAGTCTATATGAGTCTTCCTTTAAATTAGCTTTAGCTTTGTATGAAAAAGTCCCCAGTTTATCTATTAATTTTAATAAAACCAATCAAATATTAAATGCCAATTCATGTAAAAAACTTCTTAAAAAATAAAAGTTTGACCGTTATGTGTTGGCACGAAATTCGATAAATATGCATTTTTACTTACAGAGACAGTACGAACCATCTAGGGTATGAAATTCAATTATAATGAAATTCAATTTTCCTAGGTTCTAGGTTCGAATATTATTTATTCTGTATTTCAGCCCATGGGCAAACCTAGGGTATGGAGAACCTCTTTGGGAAGACCCAGCCTCTATAAATGAGTATCTCCCCAAAAAGGGGAAAAGTTGGCGGCTGAGTGTAAACTCAGCCTAATCACCTCATTGCACGAATCTTTTATATACTGAGCCCAACACCCTTCATGGGTTGTACAGGTACAGGTTTAATTTCATTATTATTATTACTATTTTTAACAGTGCTGCCACGATAACGAGTGATATCAATAGCATTAAAATATTATTTTTTTATAAACGAATTTAAAATCATTAAGCAGCATCACTTGAACCATTAGGTACCAATTAAATTTAATCACAGAAGATCCAAAGCTAAGAAATTCCAATTAAATTTTTACTTTCACTTCCCTATAAAGGTTATATAAAACTGAAATTTCATATTTTAAAAGTCTATATGAGTATGAGTCTTCCTTTAAATTAGCTTTAGCTTTGTATGAAAAAGTCCCCAGTTTATTTATTAATTTTAAAAAACCAATCAAATATTAAATGCCAATTCATGTAAAAAACTTCTTAAAAAATAAAAGTTTGACCGTTATGTGTCGGCACGAAATTCGATAAATATGCATTTGTACTTACATTTGAGACAGTACGAACCATCTGGGGTATAATGAAATTCAATAAATGGAGAGATGAAAACCAAAAGAATCACCTTATTAATGTAAATAGAATATATCCTACACTTGGAGACAGGTGTAGATTCATTGAAACATTACATTTGAATTTTCATTATTTCAACGCTTTAAACTTGCTGATAAAATCAACTAATTCATGTAAATTCTCGCAGTTCCCAAACAGTTAAATGTCAATTTCATTCTTAACAGTATATTTTTTCATTGTTCTTTTTTAAACGTTTGATAGCAATATCGGGCAGGGTAAAGTAAATGAAAATGTTCAGTTTAACCTAACATTTATATTTATTTCT
Organism: Piezodorus guildinii; assembly: GCA_023052935.1. Lineage (NCBI taxonomy): Eukaryota > Metazoa > Arthropoda > Insecta > Hemiptera > Pentatomidae > Piezodorus > Piezodorus guildinii. Next base: position 85,192,945 of record CM041292.1, on the reverse strand, counting down.
TTATTTTATCGGTATTCGTTGGAATCGGCGTGATCTAGTGGATAGAACACTAGACTACTGTTTTCGGAGTCCTAGTTTCGAATATTATTCATTCTGTTATTTTAGCCCATGGGCAAACCTAGGGTATGGAGAACCTCTTTGGGAAGACCCAGCCTCTATAAAATGAGTATCCTCCAAAAAAGGGGAAAATTGGCGGCTGAGTGTGATCTCAGCCTAATCACCTCATTGCACGAACGTGGCCTTAGAAAAGTTCGAATCTTTTATATACTGAGCCCAACACCCTTCATGGGTTGTACGGGTACAGGTTTAATTTCATTATTAATATTACTATTTTTAACAGTTTTTGTGTAGCCACGATAACGAGTGATATCAATAGCATTAATCAACGTTGTCTACAATTGCATAAAACTAAGGCAAATAATCGAAAAACAGAAGTAAAAGAAGATAATAAAATTATAAGAGACAACTACTTCTGATGAGAAAACATGGCCCAACCACCACTGTAGTTTATAGTCAGTAGAGTAAAAAAATACAAATAATAATCATAATTCTTCGGCACCAATAATGAATAATTATAATTCAACAGACAAGAATTAATATTTAACTGTATTTTAAATTTCGAGACAACTTCGTTCAAATAAATCTCTGATAGTAGACATATTTCCATTTCGCTAAGGCTTCAACTGTAGCAATTAGATATAAATGGTTATGATATAATTAAAAATAAGCATTTTTACAATAACATGCCAATATTCAATTGATCACATCTTATATGAACCTGGTCCTACGATTTAATAATGGGAGAAAAAAATCTTTAGTTATTCCTTCTTTCGGAGGGGACGTAAAAAGGTGGTCCCGAGCCTGTGTGATGTCAGTTACTCGTTAAAGATCCCTATCCTAATTAAACCTGGATAGGTTCCCACTGTAGCATCATCCGATTAGCTTCAGTGTATTAAAGTAACGTTAAATAAACAAACACATCGTATATCAACCTCCTAGGTATTTTTGACGAGAGGTTCTGCACAGGAAATAATTATTGATCTTTTTCCTGTTAAAGATTCGCTAGTTCAAAAATAATATATATTTATTATATTATATATATATATATATTATATATATTTTATATTTATATATATATATATTTTTTTATTTTTTTTTTTTTTTTTAAATTTTATTTATTCTAAAACTTTTTTAGGAAGTGAAACAATCTCTCCTAGATTTACTATCAAAGCAATTAATTTGATATTGTCATGCATTAAAATCTAGGCTTGGTTTTATCCTATATTAATATATTTATTACTTTACCTTACCTATGAAATGAAATATAGTAACAGGAATTATTGCGGACGTAAATATTTTCGAATTCGAGTTTTCCCCAGAACAACACGTTTAGGGTTCCGGAAGTCTAAATGCATAAGTCCTGCAAAAGGATCTGCTGTTTGTGACTGTGTGTAAGTTTGGCTCCAAAACGAAAAGTTGCACAAAACTTATACTATATACTATATATTATATAACAAACCTTTGGAAAGCTGAAGATTTTAGAAAACAATTTTATCTTATAAACATAAAATCTCAAATATCATAAAATCATAAAAGCTCCTCCAATCCAGTATTAGAAGCTTTTCAAGCCCTGACTGGCCCAGCAAGAAAACTTGGACTTGAGATTAATGCTTCGAAAACTAAATACATGGTAGCAGAGGAAGCCCCAAATCTAGGTGCAATGGTTATCTTCGGAGATTACAAGGTTGAGAAGGTATCTGAATTTGTCTACCTGAGGTCACTGGTCTCACACAATAATGAGACTCAACTGGAGGTGAAGAGAAGAATCCAAGCAGCTAATTGTGCATATTTTGGATTGCTGCGTAACTTCAGGATTAGAGAGAGCTCTCTCCAGAGAAACCAAAATGAGCCTCTACAGGAATTTTGATCAGGCCAGTTTTGTTGTACGCATCGGAATCCTGGGCAACCACCAGGTCGATGGAGTAGGAACTTGGCATTTTCGAAAGGAACGTCTTGCGTCGGATATTGGATGGACATCAGGCTGGAGGTCAATGGAGAAGACGTACGAATGAGGAGCTAAATAACATGTTTAATGAATCTGATATCGATCTGTTTTATAAAGTAAATCTTCTAAGATGGGTAGGCCATTTGGCCAGAATGGAGGATAGTGAAACCCTAAGAAGCTAATGAAAGAGCCAATTCATGGTCAAAGACGGCGAGGAAGACCGAGATGAAGATGGGTCGATGGAGTCGCTGCTGATGCCCGGAATATTTTAGGTGTCAATGATTGGATGGAGATGGTAGCTGCGCAAGATCGTGAAAATCGGAGGAGGTTGTTAAAGGAGGTCAAGACTCGGCAACGAGTTGTAGTACCAGTTTAGATAGATATGAAATAAAATGTTTTTGTAAAATTTGGAAATTATTAAGACGTTGATTTGCAATAGGTACTAAAGAACATTTTTTTCAAAATTTAAATTTTGACATATTGGTATTCTAATGGTTTAGTATTATCTAAATCCGTCATCAGATTTTATCTTAAAAACATTAAAATCCTTTGAGAATATATTTGAAAATTACAGCTCATTCCAAAAGGTACTAAATTCACACTTCATTGCATTCCAAAAAGTACTAAAAACATTTCCTTCTTAAACGTACTATATCCTTTGTTAACGAATATAACCTTTCCTTCAATTCTTTCCAACAGATATTATATTTCCTATTATACAGCAAAGCACATAACCCCGTAATATATTGCCATTAATTTATTGTTTTCTTCATTATGTGCTTAATTATTGGTTCATTTAGCACTTCTTGAATCACCGCTATTATTTTGATCAATGGTTTTAACTTAATAATCATTTTTTAGGTTGTTTAACAACTTAGTTGCGTCACTTTGGTTTTTGTAGGTTCTCAATTAAATTAAATTTTTTTTATAGTATGTCTTCTTGCAACCACGTAAATTTGGTTTCAAATTCTTCAGAATCACACGTCCTAATAAAATAATGGTATTTGATCCTGAAAATGGTTAGAATTAGCATTCCCTGACTTTTCTAAATATGAGATTTAATACCGTGCCTGATCTAACCTTATAGATTTTAACCTTTTGATTCTTTCCAAAAAGTACTATATCTATATCATATTGTTAAAATGTCATGGGGAAAGTGTAATAATTTGGAAAAATAAGTTGGCAACACAGTAAAAACCAAATTTAGATTTTCAAAAAAAATTAAGTACATTGGTCCAGTAATAAATAAATGACAGATTTTTGCGTTTCCTGTAAAATTAACTAAAGTGGATAAGAACCTTTTGAAAATCCACGTTTCAATTACATTTCTGAATTGCGTCATTGATGGTCATGCTCTTTAGATGAAATCGGTTGGTAGATTTCGACAAAACTAAACGATTAAAATACAAAATATCCTTTATTACCTTTTGGAAATTAACGCTTTAATTGGCATCTTTCTCTTTGCTGGAATTTTGTGCTATGGAATATGTAACTAATATAGATATTTGACACGAAAATAATTTTAGATTACAGCGAAAGAGTTTGATATGAGTGACAATATTTTGCTATTCAAGATGGAATGATGGTCAGATCCAGGAATGTAATTTTAAAATCAATATTTGTCAGACATGTGACCCAATGCGGCGTATACGTAATAGTTGCATATGAACAAGTTCTTTTTTTTCCTTAATTTGTAATTGTTGGTAATGTAATTTTTGGGCGGAGAAAAGTGTTGGAGAAAATGAATGACAAGTAAAAGAGTAGATCTTGCATAACTAGTGAAAGGTTATGTAATGTTAGAGCGGTGTCCCCTTACCCGGCTCCTGGGAACCCGATCCTCCTCTAATCGGAATTGATGTGCCCTCCAGCATCAGTCTCAATTCCTCCCTCGCTCACCTTTCTCCACTCCATCCAACACCTTACACTCCTCGTCCATCCCGGGGCTCTCTGTCCGTTACTATTTTCTCCAAGTCTAAGCCCCACCCAAATATCAGACTCTGGAAAATATATATATCATAGAATATTCTCCGAGTAACAAAATCATTTTTGTTTTTTATTTATTCAAATTTACAACTGTATTAGTAAATACATCAAGCAAATTAGCTGATAATATATTGTAATGTATTTAGGATACTGAGGGGAGTAAAATAGGATTGGAAAATGATTACATTAATTAAATAAATTAAATTAGCTTTGTCGTCAGAAGGCATTTCCCAAACCCACTTGGATTGTCCGTGGGCTTGGGCTGTCTATGGGCTGCTCCCCGCGGTACACTTGGTACATTCTAGAATCCAGGTACTAGGCTGGACTTCCCATATCAACGCCCACCCGAGGTGACGAGAATGAAAGAGAAGATCCGAAAAAGCAGTAAAGTTTAATCCTCAAGAGAGAGTCATTCCTATTCCAGCAAGAGTTGAGTTCAATCCCCAAGAAGAAGCGATGTCCGTCTGTGGGTCAGAGAGAGCAGCTGGAGATCTAAGAGCCTCCTATATGGGGCGCCTAAGACTAATTCCACCTTCGCCAGCCGACTAATTTTTTAAAGGTATTTTCTTTGGTTGTAATATTGTATGGCAAGGTTAACTATAATGTCCCTCAGTATTCTCAGGCATTGTGTAAATAGATTGTACATATAGTTAAGTTAATTTAAATAATAATGTCATCTATTGAAATCTGTCTAATTTAATCATACCCTGCATGCCACCTACTGGGATTGGTAAACACGATACCTTTGGAATGGAAATCCAATGGTTTCAGTAATATTAATCTATTCATTCATTAAATATATTAATTAGCCTAGTTTTTGAAGGTACCGCTGCCTTAGAAAAGCAGCAGGTAAAAACATAGCAATATATAGATAATATACATGAAGAGAATATGCCCATTGACAGCATTCCACTGGGTAAACTAAACTAAAAGGTCTCAAGGCCATCTTCGTTTCAGACGTTTCGGAGGATTGTCAGGAATGTAAGAGGAAGCAAGGATTGAAACTAGTGGCTTAAAGTAGGAGTGGCCCCGTAGGGGGAAGTGGATTAGCCACTTTTCAGGGGTTTGGACGTCCCTGCGGCCCCAGTCTAACACACACATTCCTCTGACATTGGATACACTTACAGTCTTAGGTTCTCACTCAACCACCTCTACACACTTGAGTCCGTCTCCGCGGGTGGTGCGCTGGCTGTTCCTGGGGTCTCGGGGAAACGGGCTGCAGAGGGTACAGAGTTAAAACGGTGGGCACCGCCGGCTGCTCGGTAGCTGACTGGGCCTGAACCCACTGTTAGCCACAGTGGGAAGCTGCCTAGAGTAACGGGCGAAAATCCGAGGCATACCCACGGAGCCGGGTGGCACCCGGTATTGAGTCCCGCGGGTGCGTTAAGGGGGAACGCCCGAGGCCACTGCAGCTGTCGGTGGAACCGAATTCGCTCCGGGGGCTCGTCTGTGGGCCGCGCGTTGGGACGGACTCTTGAACTCATACACCTTTAACACACCATAGATCTACACATTTATTTATTTTTTTCTAATATGATGAACGTCCCAGATAAAAATACAGCGCTTCAGGTGCACAGCGCGCAAGTAGAGCAGCTCAGCTCAACTCCCTTTACTCAATCCAACATCGAGACCTCCCAAGCTCATTTCGTGGAGAATGTCCCGCCCTATCAACAACCCTCCCTCACAATGGAATCACATAGTAGCGATGCTACACTCGTACCTCTACCATTAACCTCAACTTCATCCCAATCTCCTTCCACTTCTCTTCAACCGCCAAACTCTCACGGGCAAATAGAAAATACAGTCCCGTTTCGCACTAAGTGGTTTCCGTGCTATATGGTGATGACTCTGGCCGAAAATGACCAACGGAAAACGTTTGCCTCATACAGCCCATTTAAAGTGGCAAAAGCTGTCAAATCTTGGAGTCCAGGAACTTCACTGAAATTCCTCAAAAACGGATCAGCAATGTTAAGTGTAAACAATGAAAAAGACCTTGCTAATCTACAACGATTTAAAATCTACGATGGTATAGCAGTAGAAATTCTGCCCCATAAAACTCTAAACCACACTAGAGGTGTCATTCGCGCAAACGAGCTGCTTCATTGCTCCGAGGAGGAACTGATGGAGGAACTTGCTCCAATGGGTGTAGTGGAAGCTCGGCGAATTCACCGAACCATAAATGGCATCAGAACCCCAACAGCCACAGTAATCCTTAAGTTTCTCCGACCAACTGTTCCAGAAAGGATTCAATTGGATTTTCTAACACTACGGGTCCGTCCATATGAACCTAATCCGATTCAGTGCCGGTCTTGTTACCGATTTAGGCATACCAAAGCAACCTGTATGACTGTAGCTTGTGGCGTATGTGCTGAGGAGCACTCCGTTGACACATGTTCAAGTCGACCGAAGTGTGTAAACTGCTTAGGTCCACACCCTGCCTTTAGCAGAAACTGTCCTGTTTACGCCAAAGAGAAGGCCATCGAACAAATTCGAGAGACCGACAAGGTATCCTACAAGAGGGCGGAGCAGATATATAAAAGATTCACTCCCCCTAAGCCTGATGTTTCATTCTCTCAGGCACTGAGAGCAGATCCCAACTCTAATTACGGGACTCCTCCTGAGGTCGCATCCCAAGTGGCTCGTGCTGCTGTTCCACCAGTCTCCGATGCTCCACCTCTGACTGCAAAGATGGGCTCGGCGACACCACCTAATGAGGCTGAATCCCTACTTCCATCGACAGTCCCTGAGCACACATTAACCAAGCAGCTGTCACAACTTGCAGGGCTTATAGACACTATCTCCTGCCGGTTGTTAGCACTGGAGCGGCACATATTACCAGGTGATACAATTCCAATTCAGCCGCCGCTTTCCGCAGGCACTATAACTCCCTCAGCGCAATACTTCCGAGATACCAGTTCATCCGCTGATGTAGTCCATACTCCGTCGTCCTGTGATCTTCACACTATGACCGAACCACCTCCTCGAAACATTTCAACTCGCAACCAGAGTGAAAAATCATCCGCCTCTTCCGCAGGTGGACATAGAAATCCTAAACGTCCAGCATCCCGACTATCGGCTGGTAATGATTTACCCAACTTTGAATCAAATCCTGGATCCTATGCTTCGACGAAGCCGCCTCAGAATAAGCGGCAGACAAAGGTCGAAAAAAAGGCTCCTAGGACAAAAAATCCTTCTAATAAATGACAATATCCTCACGTGAACTACGGTTTCTGCAATGGAATGTAAATGGGATTAAAGTAAGGAAACCTGACCTCGAAATCCTCCTTCGTAATAGCCAAAGTGACGTTGTCTGTATACAGGAGACGCACTTGAAAACCTCAGAAATATTCAAGATAGCTGGGTACAGCGTAATGAGGAAAGATTTTACTACTGGACTGATAGCCTGCGGTGGTGTTTGCATTTTAATAAAAAATGATATTCCTTTCCTCCCGGTCCAAATCAACAGTAATCTCCAGGCAGTTGCCATCAGAATTCTGGCATGCCCATTGGCACTGACAGTCTGCTCCATTTACCTCCCTCCAGGAACTCACGTCACGATACAGCAGCTCGAACAGTTATGCCAACAGCTTCCATCGCCACTTCTTCTTCTAGGGGACTTTAATGCTCATAATCAAGCCTGGGGCAGTAAACTAAATGACATTCGATCTGAAACAATAATACAGATTATGGACACCCTTAGCCTTAACTTGCTTAATAACGGTAACCCCACTTATCAGTGTCCCCGATCTGGAGCCCAATCATGTATAGACTTGAGTCTATGTACTCCTAGCCTTCAGACTACTCTGTCATGGGAAGTACTTAATGACCCTCACGGCAGCGATCATTTCCCCGTATATATTCACACAGCTAGTAGAGTAGCCAACGTGGCGCGCCCAGGGTGCTGGCTGGTGAAGAAGGCTGATTGGTCGCTGTTCCAGGAGTCAGCTAAAATCTCTCAACTTGATGTGAACCTCGACGGGTGTGGAGCTTATAAACAATTCGAGGCTGCATTACTTCGGGCCGCGGAAGTTGCCATCCCTTATCGAGAACCGAGCATGATCTCAATGCAGCCAGTCCCTTGGTGGACTGAGGAGTGCCGCTTGGCGGTACGCAAGAGAAAACAGGCCTTAAGGAAACTGTCTCACAAGCCCTCTCCACTCAACCTGGAAGCCTACAGAAATGCAAGGATTCATGCGCGTTACGTTATAAAAATGCAGAAAAAACGTGCCTGGATAAAATTTCTTGATAACATCAGTTCCAATACCCCTCTAGAACTGTTTTGGAACACGGTTAAGAAACTAAACGGTCGGTTAATACCTGGACCCCCTAAGTTGCTTCAAATCAACCAAGAGGTCGTGTCAGACCCTCAGAGGATAGCTGATGCACTTGGACAGCACTTCTACGATGTATCGGCCTCACAAAATTACCCCCTACACTTCCAGCGGCTCAAGAACGACCGTGAAACAACTCCGTGCAACATATCTATTCCCTCCAGACGCAGCACAAGTACGGCTCTCAACCACCCCTTTTCGGAAGCTGAATTCCAGGTAGCACTAGCCTCGTGCAAAGAAGCATCCCCAGGGCCAGATGGCATTCACGCTAGTATGGTAACCAGCCTCTCAGCTAAGGACAAAATTGCACTCCTTCATATTTTCAATAAGCTCTTTCTAGGAGAGCAATTTCCACTATCATGGAAAGATGCTATCCTGATCCCGATTCACAAGAAAAATAAACCCCCCGATATTGCTTCTAGTTACAGACCCATCTCTTTGACCAGCATTCCATGTAAAATTTACGAAAGGCTAATAGCCAATCGATTGCAGTGGTACCTAGAAACCGAAAATATGCTACCAGCCTGGCAGAGTGGATTCCGTAAAGGACGAAGCACTCAAGACAATCTTGTATTCCTCTCCTCAGAAATACTTACAGCATTTGGAGAGCGCGAACGAGTGTTAGCTGTATTGCTCGATGTTGAAAAAGCCTTCGATCGAGTTTGGAGATGGCTCATCATCTCCTCTCTACAGAAGTGTGGTATTCATGGTCCTATTCTTTCCTTTATTCGGCATTACCTGCGAGACCGGTCGTTCAGAGTGCGTTGCGGAAATACAATGTCATCTCGTTTTGTTCAAGAGAATGGTGTTCCCCAAGGAGGTGTCCTTAGTCCTATTCTATTTTGTTTAGCTTTCAATGGCGTCCTAGGTAATATTCACCCACCAGTCCAGGCACTGCTATTTGCGGATGACCTATTGCTTTGTGTTCGAGGCAAACAAATTACTGAACTCACCAAATCGATGCAGTCTGCGCTCCATACTGTGGAGAACTGGTGTTCAAACAACGGTTTTAAAATTTCCTCAGCCAAATCTACAGCAATCATCTTCGCAAAACGGGCAGCAAACATCTCTCAACCTTTATCTCTTTTAATAGACGGGCAAAGGATAAATGTAGTAGAAAAGGTCAAGTACCTGGGGGTTACGTTTGACAGTCGCCTATCCTGGGGCCCGCACATCCGTGAGGTCAAAGCCTCTTGTATACGAGCACTCAACTTACTTCGGATGGTCACAAACACGGCTTGGGGGGGAGACCGTATGGCTATGCTAAGATTATTTAGAGTGGTTCTACGGAATAGGGTAGAATACGGAGCATGTGCATACGGATCTGCCGATCCGACTCGTCTAAATGCGCTTAGAGTGATCGTTACTACGGGGCTGAGGACAGCCATCGGCGCGTTTCGTTCTAGCCCCATTATCAGTCTCTTCGGCGAAGCCGGGGAGTTGCCATCCCATTATCGCCGACAACAAATGGAGGTTAAATACTTCCTTAAAGTTCTCGCAAACCCTCATCACCCACTAAAACCTCAATTTCTTCTTTCTTTGCGAGAACGGCCGCTGATGCCTACTCTTCCCTCTCGGGTCCACGACGCGATTCTGCCTTTCCGCCAGAGTTTAGAGCAGCTATACCCCATCGGGCCGTCCCCTATACCTCCCTGGTCCGTCCCTTCTATCCATTGTCAACTGTCTCTCACACGACTTCCAAAACTCACGACTCCACCAAAAGTATACCAGCAAGAATTTTTAGAGCTTATCCAAAGGTACCATAATGTTAATGTTTATTACACAGACGGCTCTAGGGGAGAACTAGGCGCTGGAGCTGCAGTTGTGAGTGAGGCCCAAGTTAACATGTTTGCCCTCCCTTCTATATCGAGTAGCTATACCGCCGAAGTAACTGCCATCCTCCAGTCCCTCCTTCTTCGCCAGCAATCTTCCTCTCAAGTAATCATATGCACCGATTCCCTCTCCACTCTCTCCTCTATCCGTAACATATATTCCTCTGACTATCTCATCCAAAGAATTCATACCACACTTGCATCCTTTCCCTCCCGGGTCAACATTGTTTTCTTCTGGGTTCCAGGACATTGTGGGATCTTGGGGAACGATCGGGCTGATTTAGCGGCACGTCACGCGGTTTCCGAGGGTCTTGAACTTCAAGGTGTGAGCCTGCCTGACCTTGTCACTTCAATTCGATCTAGCATATTGGGTTGCTGGCAGCGGGAGTGGGCGGCCCTCGAGAACAATAAGCTTCGCCTTATTCGGCCCCGCGTTGGCCCTTGGGGGTCTTCCTGCCGGCCGTCTCGACGCGAAGAGGTTGTGCTCGCGCGACTTCGTATAGGACACTCTAGGTTGACCCACGGTTATCTCATGGCCCGTGGACATCCGCCTCTCTGTCGATCATGTCAGGTTCCTCTCTCAATACTCCACATCCTCACAGAATGCCGACAATATACCGCTTCACGTATTCTTTTCAACCTCCCCACCGATCTGTCGCTTCTTCTCTCTGATTCCTCTCCTCATATAACTAACATCATTCGCTTCCTAAAGTCAAACCATCTTTACTCTCAGATCTAAACTATACTCTCACTCTACTCCTATAATCATGTAACCTGTGTCTAACGGTGTAAAGGCGAACATGACCCTGGTGGTTGTCGCCTCGAAAAAAAAAAAAAAAAAAAAAAAAAAAAAAAAAAAAAAAAAGTAGGAGTGGAGATAGTCATGGAAGGATTAATGCCTAGTTACAAAAAAAAAAGAAAAAAAGAAATATATAATTTTTTTTTTTTTAAATCTGGTGCGCGCAACTAAAATCTTTAGCTGTCCAACTGTATAACTATATCTATATTACTATTCTTGTGTTCAAAAACACAAAAATTGCATAAAAAATATGTCTGCACTTTTCTCCTTTAGTTGTGTATCAAATTCGCCCAACTTGCATATTTACCCGTTATTTATCAATGCTAATAAGATGATGTTCGATTTTTTTTTTGTTTAAATCTACAAAATTAAAGGTACTTTAGAGGAAGAAAATTAAAAATATCAGCATTTAAGCCCTCTCATACTATTTCAATCAGAATGAAACCTACATGATATTAAAGCCCATTAAATTTGACATCGATATATAGAGTTTAATCAAAATCGTTAGAGCCGTTTTCGATAAAATTGTAAAAAAGGTGCAAAGTACATGGTATAAAGTAGATCTTCCGGTAAGCCGATTTTGATGAAAAAGATTCTGTAACATCTCGGACGTATAGATGTCTTAAATATGAAATTTCAGTTTCCTAGGACTTATTGTTTTCGCCCAGGAGTTGCCACACATACACACACACACACAGACCTTTTTTTTTTTTTTTTAGAATTCGATTTGATGAACACCTGCATAAAGTTAGCAATAGAGCAGCGAATGTGGTAAATGAATTGGCCAGAATCATGCCAAATATTGGTGGACCAAGGGGAAACCAGAGGGAGCTTCTGGCCAATGTAGCCAGTTCCACGCTTCTCTACGCAGCACCGATCTGGGCAGAATCCTGCCAAGTGCAATCATATGTCCGGAAAGTTATTAGTGTGCATCGGAGAAGTGCCCTGCGTGCCGCTCGAGCTTTTCGCACTGTGTCCTACGACGCTGTATGCGTCATCGCAGACATGCCTCCGATTGATCTTTTGGCAGATGAACGTAGAAGGATCTACCGAAGAAAACAAGAAGAGACGGATGCTCACTGGTAGTGATGGGCAAATACTCAAAAAATTTGAGTACTGATTACTGTAATCAAATGATGCTCGCCGCTGATTACAAAATGTAATCAGCTTTCCTCCTGATTACTTTCTATTTTCCTCTGTAATCAAAATTATCGTACTTTTGAGTACTTGATTACTTGATTACTTTTTTATATGAGGTGGCCAGAATAGAGTATATTACATACATATATTAAGTTAATTTATATTAATAATTTCTTTAAGCCATCTTTTTTTTCATATTGTCGATTATTTTAAACTTTTCGTTAAAAAATGTATAAGGGTAATTTATTATTATTAAGATGGTGGGCTTATAGATTATTGTAAACTCTTCAGATAAAATCGATATAGGGGCCTATTATTATGTTTATTTACACTTGGAATTTCATTTTAACTTTTTCGTATTTACTGGATAATAGGCTCAGTAGCTGGGTTGCCAATGGTTCGTTACCGATTATAATATTAATTTTAATCGCGCTCGCTCAAATATGGGTTTATTATAACTTTTTCGTATTTATTGGATACTAGGATCAGTAGTTGCGTTCCCATAGGTTCGTTACCGACTAAACTATTAATTTTAATCGCGCTCGCTCAAATATGGGTTTATTATAACTTTTTCGTATTTATTGGTTACTAGGGTGAGTAGCTGCGTTCCCAAAGGTTCGTTACCGATTATACTATTAATTTTAATCGCGCTCGCTCAAATATGGGTTTATTATAACTTTTTCGTATTTATTGGATACTAGGCTCAGTAGCTTCGTTCCCAAAGGTTCGTTACCGACTAAACTATTAATTTTAATCGCGCTCGCTCAAATATAGGTTTATTATAACTTTTTCGTATTTATTGGATACTAGACTAAGTAGCTGCGTTCCCAAAGGTTCGGTACCGATTATACCATTAATTTTAATCGCGCTCGCTCAAATATGGGTTTATTATAACTTTTTCTTATTTATTGGATACTAGACTAAGTAGCTGCGTTCATAAAGGTTCGTTACCGATTATACTATTAATTTTAATCGCGCTCGCTCAAATATGGGTTTATTATAACTTTTTCGTATTTAGTGGATACTAGACTAAGTAGCTGCGTTCATAAAGGTTCGTTACCGATTATACTATTAATTTTAATCGCGCTCGCTCAAATATGGGTTTCTATAACTTTTTCGTATTTATTGGATACTAGACTAAGTAGCTGCGTTCATAAAGGTTCGTTACCGATTATACTATTAATTTTAATCGCGCTCGCTCAAATATGTGTTTATTATAACTTTTTCGTATTTATTGGATACTAGGCTCAGTAGCTTCGTTCCCAAAGGTTCGTTACCGACTAAACTATTAATTTTAATCGCGCTCGCTCAAATATAGGTTTATTATAACTTTTTCGTATTTATTGGATACTAGACTAAGTAGCTGCGTTCCCAAAGGTTCGGTACCGATTATACCATTAATTTTAATCGCGCTCGCTCAAATATTGGTTTATTATAACTTTTTCGTATTTATTGGATACAAGGCTAAGTAGATGCGTTCCCAAAGGTTCGTTACCGATTATACTATTAATTTTAATCGCGCTCGCTCAAATATGTGTTTATTATAACTTTTTCGTATTTATTGGATACTAGACTAAGTAGCTGCGTTCATAAAGGTTCGTTACCGATTATACTATTAATTTTAATCGCGCTCGCTCAAATATGGGTTTCTTATAACTTTTTCGTATTTATTGGATACAAGACTAAGTAGCTGCGTTCCCAAAGGTTCGGTACCGATTATACCATTAATTTTAATCGCGCTCGCTCAAATATTGGTTTATTATAACTTTTTCGTATTTATTGGATACAAGGCTAAGTAGATGCGTTCCCAAAGGTTCGGTACCGATTATACCATTAATTTTAATCGCGCTCGCTCAAATATGGGTTTATTATAACTTTTTCGTATTTATTGGATACCAGGCTCGGTAGCTGGGTTCCCAAAGGTCCATTACCGATTATGCCATTAATTTTAATCGCGCTCCCTCAAATATTGGTTTATTATAATTTTTTCGTATTTATTGGATATAAGGCTAAGTAGCTGCGTTTCCAAAGGTTCGTCACCGATTATACCACTAATTTTAATCGCGCTCGCTCAAATATGGGTTTATTATAACTTTTTCGTATTTATTGGATACCAGGCTCGGTAGCTGGGTTCCCAAAGGTTCATTACCGATTATGCTATTAATTTTGATCGCGCTCGCTCAAATATTGGTTTATTATAACTTTTTCATATTTATTCGCTCTTAGGCTCAGCTGCTGCGTTATGGGGGTTCTAACCCCACCATTCTATTAATTATTCGTGTGCTCGCTTCAATATGGGTTTATTATAACTTTTTCGTATTTATTCGCTATTAGGCTCAGTCGCTGCGTAACCAGGGGCTCGTTACAGATTATACTTTTAATTTTAATTGCGCTAACTCATGCAGAGGTTTTTTTTAACATGTTCGTATTTTTTTTTATACTTGAAAATATATTTACTTTTTAAAGGATTTTGTCAAGGTTATTAATGATTTCAGTCGGTTGCTTTAGAGTAGATTTTGTTTAGAATTTTTTTCATCAAATAAAAATAGGCGTATAAAACTGTTCTGTTCAGCTGATTTTTATCAAACTCCAAAATATTAAACAAATAGATAAATTTCTATATCGATGAAAAGGAATAGCGGTATCCCAATTGATGAAAAGTAACAAAAAACACGAAATAAACATACATTAGTCCAATTGACTAAAAAAACATTAACACATTCACTAACTTAACCCCCCAAAACCCAATACAGAAATTAGCATAGAAAAGAAACACGAAGAAGTCAAAACAAATCAATTTTTATCCGGACAAACTTAAAACCAATAAAACGTTTATCAGCCAAACCGAAAACAAAATACAGAAATTAGTACTAAAATCAATATATTCTGGAAAGAGAAATGTTAAAAATTAAGTGTGATAATCATAAGAACCGTTGGTAACGCAGCTATTTAGTCTAGTATCAGATAAATACGAAACAATTACAATAAACCCATATTGGAGCGAGCACACGAATAATTAATAGAATGGTCAGGATAGAACGCCCCATAACGCAGCTACTGATCCTAGTATCCAATAAATACGAAAAAGTCATAATAAACCCATATTTGAGCGAGCGCGATTAAAATTAATAGTATAATCGGTAACGAACCTTTGGGAACGCAGCTACTTAGTCTAGTATCCAATAAATACGAAAAAGTTATAATAAACCTATATTTGAGCGAGCGCGATTAAAATTAATAGTTTAGTCGGTAACGAACCTTTGGGAACGAAGCTACTGAGCCTAGTATCCAATAAATACGAAAAAGTTATAATAAACCGATATTTGAGCGAGCGCGATTAAAATTAATAGTTTAGTCGGTAACGAACCTTTGGGAATGCAGCTACTGATCCTAGTATCCAATAAATACGAAAAAGTTATAATAAACCCATATTTGAGCGAGAGCGATTAAAATTAATAGTGTAGTCGGTAACGAACCTTTGGGAACGCAGCTACTGATCCTAGTATCCAATAAATACGAAAAAGTTATAATAAACCTATATTTGAGCGAGCGCGATTAAAATTAATAGTTTAGTCGGTAACGAACCTTTGGGAATGCAGCTACTGATCCTAGTATCCAATAAATACGAAAAAGTTATAATAAACCCATATTTGAGCGAGCGCGATTAAAATTAATAGTTTAGTTGGTAACGAACCTTTGGGAGCGCAGCTACTGATCCTAGTATCCAATAAATACGAAAAAGTTATAATAAACCCATATTTGAGCGAGCGCGATTAAAATTAATAGTTTAGTCGGTAACGAACCTTTGGGAACGCAACTACTGATCCCAGTATCCAATAAATACGAAAAAGTTATAATAAACCCATATTTGAGCGAGCGCGATTAAAATTAATAGTTTAGTCGGTAACGAACCTTTGGGAACGCAACTACTGATCCCAGTATCCAATAAATACGAAAAAGTTATAATAAACCCATATTTGAGCGAGCGCGATTAAAATTAATAGTTTAGTTGGTAACGAACCTTTGGGAGCGCAGCAACTGATCGTAGTATCCAATAAATACGAAAAAGTTATAATAAACCCATATTTGAGCGAGCGCGATTAAAATTAATAGTTTAGTCGGTAACGAACCTTTGGGAACGCAACCACTGATCCCAGTATCCAATAAATACGAAAAAGTTATAATAAACCCATATTTGAGCGAGCGCGATTAAAATTAATAGTATAATCGGTAACGAACCTTTATGAACGCAGCTACTTAGTCTAGTATCCAATAAATACGAAAAAGTTATAATAAACCTATATTTGAGCGAGCGCGATTAAAATTAATAGTTTAGTCGGTAACGAACTTTGGGAATGCAGCTACTGATCCTAGTATCCAATAAAAACGAAAAAGTTATAATAAACCCATATTTGAGCGAGCGCGATTAAAATTAATAGTTTAGTCGGTAACGAACCTTTGGGAACGCAGCTACTGATCCTAGTATCCAATAAATACGAAAAAGTTATAATAAACCCATATTTGAGCGAGCGCGATTAAAATTAATAGTTTAGTCGGTAACGAACCTTTGGGAATGCAGCTACTGATCCTAGTATCCAATAAATACGAAAAAGTTATAATAAACCCATATTTGAGCGAGCGCGATTAAAATTAATAGTTTAGTTGGTAACGAACCTTTGGGAGCGCAGCTACTGATCGTAGTATCCAATAAATACGAAAAAGTTATAATAAACCCATATTTGAGCGAGCGCGATTAAAATTAATAGTTTAGTCGGTAACGAACCTTTGGGAACGCAGCTACTGATCCTAGTATCCAATAAATACGAAAAAGTTATAATAAACCCATATTTGAGCGAGCGCGATTAAAATTAATAGTTTAGTCGGTAACGAACCTTTGGGAACGCAGCTACTGATCCTAGTATCCAATAAATACGAAAAAGTTATAATAAACCCATATTTGAGCGAGCGCGATTAAAATTAATAGTTTAGTCGGTAACGAACCTTTGGGAACGCAAGCTACTGATCCTAGTATCCAATAAATACGAAAAAAGTTATAATAAACCTATATTGAGCGAGCGCGATTAAAATTAATAGTTTAGTCGGTAACGAACCTTTGGGAACGCAGCTACTGATCCTAGTATCCAATAAATACGAAAAAAGTTATAATAAACCCATATTTGAGCGAGCGCGATTAAAATTAATAGTTTAGTCGGTAACGAACCTTTGGGAACGCAAGCTACTGATCCTAGTATCCAATAAATACGAAAAAGTTATAATAAACCCATATTTGAGCGAGCGCGATTAAAATTAATAGTTTAGTCGGTAACGAACCTTTGGAACGCAGCTACTGATCCTAGTATCCAATAAATACGAAAAAGTTATAATAAACCCATATTTGAGCGAGCGCGATTAAAATTAATAGTTTAGTCGGTAACGAACCTTTGGGAACGCAGCTACTGAGCCTAGTATCCAATAAATACGAAAAAGTTATAATAAACCATATTTGAGCGAGCGCGATTAAAATTAATAGTTTAGTCGGTAACGAACCTTTAGGAACGCAAGCTACTGATCCTAGTATCCAATAAATACGAAAAAGTTATAATAAACCTATATTTGAGCGAGCGCGATTAAAATTAATAGTTTAGTCGGTAACGAACCTTTGGGAATGCAGCTACTGATCCTAGTATCCAATAAATACGAAAAAAGTTATAATAAACCCATATTTGAGCGAGCGCGATTAAAATTAATAGTTTAGTCGGTAACGAACCTTTGGGAACGCAGCTACTGATCTAGTATCCAATAAATACGAAAAAGTTATAATAAACCCATATTTGAGCGAGCGCGATTAAAATTAATAGTTTAGTCGGTAACGAACCTTTGGGAACGCAGCTACTGATCCTAGTATCCAATAAATACGAAAAAGTTATAATAAACCATATTTGAGCGAGCGCGATTAAAATTAATAGTTTAGTCGGTAACGAACCTTTGGGAACGAGCTACTGACCTAGTATCCAATAAATACGAAAAGTTATAATAAACCCATATTTGAGCGAGCGCGATTAAATTAATAGTTTAGTCGGTAACGAACCTTTGGAACGCAACTACTGATCTAGTATCCAATAATACGAAAAAGTTATAATAAACCTATATTTGAGCGAGCGCGATTAAAATTAATAGTTTAGTCGGTAACGAACCTTTGGAATGCAGCTACTGATCCTAGTATCCAATAAATACGAAAAAGTTATAATAAACCCATATTTGAGCGAGCGCGATTAAAATTAATAGTTAGTCGGTAACGAACCTTTGGAACGCAGCTACTGTCTAGTATCCAATAAATACGAAAAAGTTATAATAAACCATATTTGAGCGAGCGCGATTAAATTAATAGTTTAGTCGGTAACGAACCTTTGGGAACGCAGCTACTGATCCTAGTATCCAATAAATACGAAAAGTTATAATAAACCCATATTTGAGCGAGCGCGATTAAAATTAATAGTTTAGTCGGTAACGAACCTTTGGGAACGCAGCTACTGATCTAGTATCCAATAAATACGAAAAAGTTATAATAAACCCATATTTGAGCGAGCGCGATTAAAATAATAGTTTAGTCGGTAACGAACCTTTGGGAACGCAGCTACTGATCCTAGTATCCAATAAATACGAAAAAGTTATAATAAACCATATTTGAGCGAGCGCGATTAAAATTAATAGTTTAGTCGGTAACGAACCTTTGGGAACGCAGCTACTGATCCTAGTATCCAATAAATACGAAAAAGTTATAATAAACCCATATTTGAGCGAGCGCGATTAAAATTAATAGTTTATCGGTAACGAACCTTTGGGAACGCAGCTACTATCTAGTATCCAATAAATACGAAAAAGTTATAATAAACCCATATTTGAGCGAGCGCGATTAAAATTAATAGTTTAGTCGGTAACGAACCTTTGGAACGCAGCTACTGATCCTAGTATCCAATAAATACGAAAAAGTTATAATAAACCCATATTTGAGCGAGCGCGATTAAAATTAATAGTATATCGGTAACGAACCTTTGGGAACGCAGCTACTTAGTCTAGTATCCAATAAATACGAAAAAGTTATAATAAAACCTATATTTGAGCGAGCGCGATTAAAATTAATAGTTAAGTCGGTAACGAACCTTTGGGAACGCAGCTACTGATCCTAGTATCCAATAAATACGAAAAAGTTATAATAAACCATATTTGAGCGAGCGCGATTAAAATTAATAGTTAGTCGGTAACGAACCTTTGGGAACGCAGCTACTGACCTAGTATCCAATAAATACGAAAAAGTTATAATAAACCCATATTTGAGCGAGCGCGATTAAAATTAATAGTTTAGTCGGTAACGAACCTTTGGAACGCAGCTAACTGATCCTAGTATCCAATAAATACGAAAAAGTTATAATAAACCATATTTGAGCGAGCGCGATTAAAATTAATAGTTTAGTCGGTAACGAACCTTTGGGAACGCAGCTACTGATCCTAGTATCCAATAAATACGAAAAAGTTATAATAAACCCATATTTGAGCGAGCGCGATTAAAATTAATAGTTTAGTCGGTAACGAACCTTTGGGAACGCAGCTACTGATCCCCAGTATCCAATAAATACGAAAAAGTTATAATAAACCATATTTGAGCGAGCGCGATTAAAATTAATAGTTTAGTCGGTAACGAACCTTTGGGAACGCAAGCTACTGATCCTAGTATCCAATAAATACGAAAAAGTTATAATAAACCATATTTGAGCGAGCGCGATTAAAATTAATAGTTTAGTCGGTAACGAACCTTTGGGAAGCAGCTACTGATCCTAGTATCCAATAAATACGAAAAAGTTATAATAAACCATATTTGAGCGAGCGCGATTAAAATTAATAGTTTAGTCGGTAACGAACCTTTGGGAACGCAGCTACTGATCCTAGTATCCAATAAATACGAAAAAGTTATAATAAACCATATTTGAGCGAGCGCGATTAAAATTAATAGTTTAGTCGGTAACGAACCTTTGGGAACGCAACTACTGATCCTAGTATCCAATAAATACGAAAAAGTTATAATAAACCCATATTTGAGCGAGCGCGATTAAAATTAATAGTTTAGTCGGTAACGAACCTTTGGGAACGCAGCTACTGATCCTAGTATCCAATAAATACGAAAAAGTTATAATAAACCCATATTTGAGCGAGCGCGATTAAAATTAATAGTTTAGTCGGTAACGAACCTTTGGGAACGCAGCTACTGATCCTAGTATCCAATAAATACGAAAAAGTTATAATAAACCCATATTTGAGCGAGCGCGATTAAAATTAATAGTTTAGTCGGTAACGAACCTTTGGGAACGAACTACTGATCCTAGTATCCAATAAATACGAAAAAGTTATAATAAACCCATATTTGAGCGAGCGCGATTAAAATTAATAGTTTAGTCGGTAACGAACCTTTGGGAACGCAGCTACTGATCCTAGTATCCAATAAATACGAAAAAGTTATAATAAACCCATATTTGAGCGAGCGCGATTAAAATTAATAGTTATCGGTAACGAACCTTTGGGAACGCAGCTACTGATCTAGTATCCAATAAATACGAAAAAGTTATAATAAACCTATATTTGAGCGAGCGCGATTAAAATTAATAGTTTAGTCGGTAACGAACTTTGGGAATGCAGCTACTGATCCTAGTATCCAATAAATACGAAAAAGTTATAAAAAACCCATATTGTAAAGTGGCGCGAATTATTAAAAATTAACTAGTTTAGATGTAACGAACCTTTTTGGGGCAACCATATAAGTAGTACTAGTATCAATAACATCGAAAAAGTTACGAATAAATTTTATTTAGAGGAGCGGATATAAAATTAATTTTGTATTAGCGGTACAACCTTTGGATTACGTATCAGCTACATGTTTAGTATCCAATAAATACGAAAAAAGAAATAAACCCTTATTATGAGCGAGCGCGATTAAAATTAATAGTTTTAGTCGGTAACGAACCTTTGGGAACGCAACTACTGATCCAGTATCCAATAAATACGAAAAAGTTATAATAAACCCATATTTGAGCGAGCGCGATTAAAATTAATAGTTTAGTCGGTAACGAACCTTTGGGAACGCAGCTACTGATCCTAGTATCCAATAAATACGAAAAAGTTATAATAAACCAATATTTGAGCGAGCGCGATTAAAATTAATAGTATTAATCGGTAACGAACCTTTGGGAACGCAGCTACTTAGTCTAGTATCCAATAAATACGAAAAAGTTATAATAAACCTATATTTGAGCGAGCGCGATTAAAATTAATAGTCTAGTCGGTAACGAACGTTTGGGAATGCAGCTACTGATCCTAGTATCCAATAAATACGAAAAAGTTATAATAAACCCATATTTGAGCGAGCGCGATTAAAATTAATAGTTTAGTCGGTAACGAACCTTTGGGAACGCAACTACTGATCCTAGTATCCAATAAATACGAAAAAGTTATAATAAACCCATATTTGAGCGAGCGCGATTAAAATTAATAGTTTAGTCGGTAACGAACCTTTGGGAACGCAGCTACTGATCCTAGTATCCAATAAATACGAAAAAGTTATAATAAACCCATATTTGAGCGAGCGCGATTAAAATTAATAGTTTAGTCGGTAACGAACCTTTGGGAACGCAACTACTATCCAGTATCCAATAAATACGAAAAAGTTATAATAAACCATATTTGAGCGAGCGCGATTAAAATTAATAGTTTAGTCGGTAACGAACCTTTGGGAACGCAACTACTGATCCTAGTATCCAATAAATACGAAAAAGTTATAATAAACCCATATTTGAGCGAGCGCGATTAAAATTAATAGTTTAGTCGGTAACGAACCTTTGGGAACGCAACTACTGATCCTAGTATCCAATAAATACGAAAAAGTTATAATAAACCCATATTTGAGCGAGCGCGATTAAAATTAATAGTTTAGTCGGTAACGAACCTTTGGGAACGCAGCTACTGATCCTAGTATCCAATAAATACGAAAAAGTTATAAAAACCCATATTTGAGCGAGCGCGATTAAAATTAATAGTTTAGTCGGTAACGAACCTTTGGGAACGAACTACTGATCCCAGTATCCAATAAATACGAAAAAGTTATAATAAACCCATATTTGAGCGAGCGCGATTAAAATTAATAGTTTAGTCGGTAACGAACCTTTGGGAACGCAGCTACTGATCCTAGTATCCAATAAATACGAAAAAGTTATAATAAAACCCATATTTGAGCGAGCGCGATTAAAATTAATAGTATAATCGGTAACGAACCTTTGGGAACGCAGCTACTTATCCTAGTATCCAATAAATACGAAAAAGTTATAATAAACCTATATTTGAGCGAGCGCGATTAAAATTAATAGTTAGTCGGTAACGAACGTTTGGGAATGCAGCTACTGATCCTAGTATCCAATAAATACGAAAAAGTTATAATAAACCCATATTTGAGCGAGCGCGATTAAAATTAATAGTTTAGTCGGTAACGAACCTTTGGGAACGCAGCTACTGATCCTAGTATCCAATAAATACGAAAAAGTTATAATAAACCCATATTTGAGCGAGCGCGATTAAAATTAATAGTATAATCGGTAACGAACCTTTGGGAACGCAGCTACTTAGTCTAGTATCCAATAAATACGAAAAACGTTATAATAAACCTATATTTGAGCTAGCGCGATTAAAATTAATAGTCTAGTCGGTAACGAACGTTTGGGAATGCAGCTACTGATCCTAGTATCCAATAAATACGAAAAAGTTCCAATACGAAAAAATCGTAAATCCGATAGTATGAAATAAAAGATGGCTTAAAGAAATTATTAATAGAACTAAAAATCGATTAAACCAGTACTTAATAGATGTAGGTAATATTCTCTATTCTGGCCACCTCATATAAAAAAGTAATCAAGTACTCAAGTAATCAAGTACTCAAAAGTACGAAAATTTTGATTACAGAGGAAAATAGAAAGTAATCAGGAGGAAAGCTGAGTACATTTTGTAATCAGCGGCGAGCATCATTTGATTACAGTAATCAGTACTCAAATTTTTTGAGTATTTGCCCATCACTACTCACTGGGCTTCTTTAGCAAAACAAGAGAGAGTTCATACACTTGATATATGGCAGAGACGCTGGAACGCTTCATCTTCTGGAAGATGGACCTACCGCCTAATTCCCGACATATCGACATGGTTATCCCGGAAACATGGAGATGTAGATTACTATCTCACTCAGCTGCTTACTGGGCATGGTTGCTTCAGAGCGTACTTAGCCCGTTTCAAAATAGAGGAAAGTTCATTGTGCCCATTTTGTGATCCCATAGAAGAAACAGTGGAACATGCATTCTTCTCTTGTTCGGGATTCGTTCGAGAAAGATTAGAGATAGACGCTAAATTTAGTACAAAAGCATCACCCGAAAATTTAGTCTCCTTGATGATGGCTAGTCAGGAGAGTTGGAGCGCTGCAGCTGATTATGCAGCACAAATCTGCAGAAAGCTCAGAGTACAGGAGCAAGAAAGAAGAGGCGGGGCATCGGCCTAGCTTAAATCAGATGTCCAGTAAAGTAGACGGCATTTAGCCCTTCTGCCCCCCCCCCCATGAAGTAATGCTTGACAGCGGTTCCGTGGGGCGGTAAAGACGAATTGGGAGGTGGTTTTTTAGTGAGTAGGAATCTCACACTGTTGTGTAGCCTGACAGTTGCACTTCGTCTGATGAAAGATTTTTCCCCTACCCGAAAAAAAAAAAAAAAAAAAAAAAAACACAGACCTTTTTGCGGGACTTTGTATTTAGACTATAATAGATTATTTAGACTCAGGGAACCCTAAAACGTGTATTTCCGTTTAAAACTGGAATTCGAAAATTCCGAAATCGCAATGCTTTCCCTTTCTATATATTTCATATATAGGTAAGTGAAAGTAAAAATGTATGCTTTAGGAGTATCCATTAAGATAGGTACCCAATAAACTAGCCGACAACAATTATTTTATGATTGAGAAGCTGGTTTCCAAAAGAAACTCTATATTTAATACAGCAAAGTTTGCAGGAAAAAAAAAGTAGGAAAAAAACGGCACCCCACCGAAATCACACTCAGCCGCTTGGTTTTTTTCTCCATTTACGGCTACCCACTTTATATATTTGAAGTGTGAACCAAGTGTGTCCATACCCCTAAGTCGCCTCACGGTTAATAACATAATAAATAATATTCTGACTCAGCTGGGATTCGAATCCGAGACCGGTAGCTAAGTGCTCTATCCACTAGAATACGCCCCTTCCTTGAAACTTTACTGCAAACGAAAATTTTAAATATTACTAGTGTTTTATTAGTATTCCCGTCCTGTAGGGATATTACCAATAAAACTCTTTGTAATGGTGGTGCTGGTTTTTGAGTGCCAGTGGACTGTATATGATTAAAAAGGGAGAAACAAAAAACTACTTTATTGACCATGGAGTTTTTAAATTAATTAGATGATTACAATGGATATTACATATTGCCTAATTATTACCTTCTTCTCTCCCCTTTCCACTTCTCCTCTGCCAAGCTAGCAACTACTTTTTAATCTTGCTTCTTCTTCTTCTTCTTCCAGTGGCGCGACAGGCCGTGTAGGCCCTAGGCCTCGCGGTGAAAACTCTTACGAGTTCACACTCACGTTTCATAATACAATTTTTAGTGTAGGGTCATCACTCCCTACGACTACTTTTGTGAGTGGCCATCCTTTGGCTGACGGGTCTCACATACCCGGGGAGAGGTTGTGAGTGAATCCCCATTTTTTTACATCCATATAAAAGCCCCGCCGGGACTGGGATTCGAACTCAGAACCTGTAGCATGAGAGACTAGCGCGCTAGCCACTCAGCCACGGGCACAACCTTTTACTCTTGCATGCATGCCTAAATAAAATTCACAATGACAAACTGAATACAATTAAAAAAGGGATGAACCACTCCTGTCTTCTACATGCACAGGCAGTACCCGTTAAATGCGATTGTCTTTGGTATTATCATTGTACTGAATAGACCAAATCCATGCCGTAATCCGAAATTTCAAGACAGCTAAATACTGTAAGAACTTCTCAAAAAAATCTGGTTGGTGCAACACATGATTTTGACTTACCTCTGTTGTTAAAACGAATTTAAGAAATTTTAAATTCAATAAGAGTTTACAATATTTAAAAGAATTAAATACATTGAAGTTCGATAGTAAAATGTGTTTCATTACATAATCTACCATATTATTATTGACAACAATAAATTAGTTTTATCGGCTTATCACTCTCCATTAATATTTACAATTTTGTGTAAAATACAATATTTTTTTCTAAATTCTGTTCAGCTGTTCTTATGTTTAAATGCACTAAAAAGGCATGATAAAATATTTAGCTCTTGTCTCCTTTAGTTGGATATTGACTGTGTTTAAGTTATATATTTACTGTTTTTTTATCAAGGCTAACAAGATGATATAGTTCATTTTTTCGAATCAACCAAATTTAAGGTACTTTGTAGGAAGAAAATTTAAAATATCGGCATTTAAGCCCCGTCTGACTATTTAAATCAGAATGAAACCTACATCAAATTAAAGCCCATTAAATTTTACATCTATGAAGCGAGTTTAATCATAATCGACTTATCACACACACTCACACACACACACACACACACACACACACATTTTCCACAACTGTAATACTTTTACTTATCACATATTTCATAAATTATCACATATTTCATAGGCAAGTGAAAGTAAAAAGAATAAATCAACCACATTAAAAGAGTTCATCATGTATAGCATTTCCAAGTCAATTGTAACCTTTTCCAAGTCAAATGTAACTTTTTCCAAGTCAAATGTAACCTTTTCCAAGTAAAATGTAACCCTTTCCATTTCAAATGTCACCTTTTCCAAGTCAAATGTCACCTTTTCCATTTCAAATGTTACCTTTTCCAAGTCAAATGTCACCTTTTTCTTCACTTCTAGCCTTAAATATTCCGTTTTATTTATTTATTTATTGAAAAATAATTAGTTTAATTAACATTATGACTTTTTTAATAATTTTGATATTTTTTTTGGGTCTCTTAGATATTTGATATCAAGTTCTGTTTTTTACTAGCTAATATTTATAAAAATTAAATATCGTCTATTTAGTTTTAAGATAGTTGTTGATTTTGATTTTTTAGAGAGGAGGGGTAGTTTTTTGGAATAATTAATGTGTTTTCGGGTATTATAATTAAATTTTTCGAGCTGTATTTTTATCGCTCGCGTGCATTTTAACTCGCATTAAATTTTAATGTTTTTTTATTGATATAGGGATTAATTAATGTGCTTTCGGGTGGTTATGATTACGTTTTTTGAGCTGTATCTTTTATCGGTCATGCGTATTTCAACTCATATTTACTTTTAATGTTTTTTATTGATATAGGGATTAATTATTTTGCTTTCGGGTGGTTATGATAAGGTTTTTGGAGCTGTATTTTTTTCGCTCGCGCTTATTTTAACTAAAATTTACTTTTTATGTGTTTTATTGATATAGGGATTAATTAATGTGCTTTCGGGTGGTTATGATTACGTTTTTCGAGCTGTATGTTTTATCGCTCATGCGTATTTCAACTCGCATTTACTTTTAATCTTTTTATTTTTATAGAGATCTATCCTTGTGTTTTCGCGGGGTTATGAAAATGTTTAAAAGCTATTTTATTATCACTCGTGCGGATTTCAACTCGCCTTTATTTTTGATATTTTTTTATTGATATTGGGATTGATTGTTTTGTTTTTGGTTCTCATTATAACGTTTTTTGAGCTGTATCTTTTATCGCTTATGCGTATTTCAACTCGCATTTACTTTTAATATTTTTTATTGATATAGGAATTCATTTTTTTGCTTTCGGGTGGCTATAATTACGTTTTTCGAGCGGTATTTTTTATC
Organism: Piezodorus guildinii; assembly: GCA_023052935.1. Taxonomy (NCBI): domain Eukaryota; kingdom Metazoa; phylum Arthropoda; class Insecta; order Hemiptera; family Pentatomidae; genus Piezodorus; species Piezodorus guildinii. Next base: position 85,165,902 of record CM041292.1, on the reverse strand, counting down.
GCTCTCGCTTATTTTAACTAATATTTACTTTTTATGTTTCATATTGATATAGGTGTTGAAAATTGTGTTTTTCGGGTCCTATAATTATGTTTTTTTAGTTTTATTTATTTATCGCTCCCGCGCATTTTAACTCGAATTTACTTTTAATGTTTTTTATATATAGAGAGATAATTAATGTGCTTTTAGGTGGTTATGATTACGTTTTTGAGCTGTATCTTTTATCGCTTATGCGCATTTCAATTCGGATTTACTTTTGATATCTTTTATTGTTATAGACGTTTGTAATTATCTTTTCGGGTCTTGTGATTACGTTTTTTAAGCTGTTTTTATTGTCGCTTGCTCTCATTTCAACTTGCATTTGCAGTGGTCTTTCTTTGTTTTTGTTTTAGGGGATTCTCATAACGTGTTTTGAACTTTATTCTTTTATGCGCTTGGGAATTTCTACAAACCGTAGGTATTATGTTATAATATGATGTAAAAATTATTTATTGTTTTTTTGCAGGATCTGATTACATTTTTGATTTGGACGTTACATCGCGATTGCGCATTCTTCTAGATCACTTTTCATTTAAGTTAAAATTTGCGATCCCTCTATCGAATATTTATGAAATAGAAAGAGTAACTTAAAATGAGTAACAAATTTGGTTCAAATAATGTTATCAGAACACCCGAAAATAGAATAAACGATTCCTCAATTAAATTATCAAATAATTGTAAGACCGAGTTAGGAAGCGGATCCTTTACAAAAGATTTAGTTGAAAAAAATTACTCAGGACGCTAGAAAAGAAATTATAACTAATCCTTTTATAAAATAATAATAATAAAAAAAAAAAAAAAAAAAACCTAAACGATGTATATTCCAGCAACGTTATAATGAGAACCCAAAACAAAACAATCAATCCCAATATCAATAAAAAACATTAAAAGTAAATGCGAGTTTAAATACGCATGAGCGATAAAAAATACAGCTCAAAAAACGTAATCATAACCACCCGAAAGCAAAATAATTAATCCCTATATCAATAAAAAACATTAAAAGTAAATGCGAGTTGAAATACGCATGAGCGATAAAAATACAGCTCGAAAAACGTAATCATAACCACCCGAAAGAACATTGAGTAATCCCTATATCAATAAAAAACATTAAAAGTAAATGCGAGTTGAAATACGCATGAGCGATAAAAAATACAGATCAAAAAACGTAATCATAACCACCCGAAAGCACATTAATTAATCCCTATATCAATAAAACACATAAAAAGTAAATTTTAGTTAAAATAAGCGCGAGCGAAAAAAATACAGCTCGAAAAACGTAATCATAACCACCCGAATGCAAAATAATTAATCCCTATATCAATAAAAAACATTAAAAGTAAATGCGAGTTGAAATACGCATGAGCGATAATAAATACAGCTCAAAAAACGTAATCATAACCACCCGAAAGCAAAATAATTAATCCCTATATCAATAAAAAACATTAAAAGTAAATGCGAGTTGAAATACGCATGAGCGATAAAAAATACAGCTCGAAAAACGTAATCATAACCACCCGAAAGCACATTAATTAACTCCTGTATCAATAAAACACATAAAAAGTAAATTTTAGTTAAAATAAGCGCGAGCGAAAAAAATACAGCTCGAAAAACCATATCATAACCACCCGAAAGCAAAATAATTAATCCCTATATCAATAAAAAACATTAAAAGTAAATATTAGTTGAAATACGCATGACCGATAAAAGATACAGCTCAAAAAACGTAATCATAACCACCCGAAAGCACATTAATTAATCCCTATATCAATAAAAAACATTAAAATTTAATGCGAGTTAAAATGCACGCGAGCGATAAAAAATACAGCTCGAAAAATTTAATTATAATACCCGAAAACACATTAATTATTCCAAAAAACTACCCCTCCTCTCTAAAAAATCAAAATCAACAACTATCTTAAAACTTAATAGACGATAATTAATTTTTTTAAATATTAGCTAGTAAAAAACAGAACTTGATATCAAATATCTAAGAGACCCAAAAAAAATATCAATTATTATATGCCAAAATTATTAAAAAAGTCATAATGTTAATTAAACTAATTATTTTTCAATAAATAAATAAATAAAACGGAATATTTAAGGCTAGAAGTGAAGAAAAAGGTGACATTTGACTTGGAAAAGGTAACATTTGAAATGGAAAAGGTGACATTTGACTTGGAAAAGGTGATATTTGAAATGGAAAGGGTTACATTTGACTTGGAAAAGGTTACATTTGACTTGGAAAAAGTTACATTTGACTTGGAAAAGGTTACAATTGACTTGGAAATGCTATAGATTTTATTAACTTTCTGAATTTCACTGAGGATATTCTGCCATCTCTATTTAGCTATTTGTCTCTAATTCAGATATCTCACCGATATTTGAAGTAACCTCTATGTCGGATTTAAACCTCCTCCGGGATTATTTTATGTATCTATTGTGCACATAATATTTTGCAATACTAATGCTACCCGGGTCAGGGTCTCTGTTTTCATACAGGAAAGGCGGATGAGCACGCTGCCGGCCGCCGTAAATATTAAGAGACCTGACCCACAAATTATATTTTGTTAATTAATAAATAGCTTTAAAACAAACTCAAGTATTTTTTTCATTTAAGGCACAATAAAGGGCTCCCGGTGGTAAAACACTTACCGGGCCCCCAAATTGTACACTCTACATGTTACGATGTCTAAGCATGTTCCATAGTAAGCAAGTGTTTTTTCTTCCTCAAAATATGTTTAAAGATTAAGTTCAATGTACAAAACCATAGCATTCAGTACTCAATAATATGCATATAGAAAAAATAATTTTGCAAAACGTAAAGATATATGACGTTATAAAACACTTGAGTTTTCCCGAGTAATTAAGAAGAAACATAAAAACGGACAACCCCAATGGTCTAGAGTACTTTAACATCATATATTTCCCTCTAGAATAATTATTCAAGACCCAAACCTACGGTATCCAGAATTCTTTCTTTGTTTAATTAAAAGTAGAAATAAAAATAAGTATAATTAGATTATTATTGCAATTAATAAAAAATTAAAAAAACGCTGCTAGTCATTACACAATGGTTTATTATTTCCAAATAACTATCTTAGGGTAAAACTGTTTACATAGCTGTTAACAAGCAATTAACTAGTATGAAAAGCAATAAATAAATCAAGGGAAAATGGTGTATCACCGCTCCTACTTTCACAACCCAATAGATCTCTGATAGTTCTGTATCAATTTCAATTATTCTTTTTTCATCTTGTAGGAATATATAGATCTTTTTTAATTTATTTATTTTTATTATTATTTATTTTTTTTTTTTTTTAGTGATTCTAAAACATTTTCCTCTATCTTCATAATTAACTGAGGTATAGGCGTAATTATGGGTGAAATTTCAATTTTCATAATTTCTTTGTTTTATTTTTTCTGATTATTCGCAGTGTTTTGGTTAAAAAACATTAGTAAAGTTTTTCTCTATCTTCACAAATAACTGAGTTATGGACGTATTTATGGTTAATACTTCGTTTACTCTTATTTTCTTAATTTCTTCTTATTGTTCTTAATTTTTTTTTTTTTTTTTTTTTTTTTTTTTTTTTTTTTTTTTTTTTTTTTTTTTTTTTTATCACGCTCTACTCACTCAAAAACTTTATACATATTTTTCTCTAACTGAGTTATAGACGTATTCATAGGTAAAATTTCAATTTCTTTTATTTTTTTTTTATTACTCGCAGTTATTTAAAAACACTAATACATTTTTTCGATATCATAGAAACGGCTGTTCCTAACAAATAATGGTTGAAAACTACTTTACGAGGATTAAAATTAACTTTAATTTGAGTTGTAATGGAAATCAGCAGGTCTAATACTCACCGACATGATGTCAGTGCAATGTTTACATGGGTTAGAATTCCTGTCATTAAAAACGCGTCTGCCGCAGCTTCCCACCCACCTGTGAATGGAAGACTAGCGTTGTTTGATTCGTATTATCGCCTTGTATTATGAGGTCAGAAGGAAAATCGTGGTCAAATGAGTCAGAATTTTGTCTTTGGATGGCCGATATTTTGTAATCCACCCGTTTGACTTGACATACGTGTGTTTTTTTCTTTACATTTGTAAATTCTTTGCATAAAACATACTAACAATTTTGGTAAAATGGGTTGCATTTTTCGTAGCTGGCTGAGTAAAAGGACTGCTGTAAATTTAAGGTGTCATTTTCCTCGTACTATTTCCCTTCTGAATTTCCCAGGTATCATTAGTAATCTCTAATTAAAGGTAGTTAGCAACTGAAGGCGGCCTAACTAGCTTAACAAGTTTCGCTGCCTAAGAGATAGAGACAAATAAAGGGATTAAAATTAAAGATTTGGAACTGGAGGCTGGAGCCCGGAAGCCATGTCCTCCCTAAATACCTGCTAGAGGTTGAGGTTGAGAAATCAGGTTGTAGATAAGAAGACTAATGGGAGAGTCTTGTACTGTCCGCCGGGAAAGGGACACAAAAACCCATCTCCCCCATACAACTGCCTTTCTGCTAACTATTTAAAAAAACTCAACCAAGACACCGTGTCCTATAAATAAAGGAAGAATTAAGAGAAGAATCCGTCCTATCCCATTCGGAGCGCCGCACCGGAGGACGAATTATTCACAAACGGCTGAATTTATTCAAATTCTTTCCCGGCCTTTTTGCTCGGCCACCTTTTAATTTGGTTCGAGACTTTGTAACAGAATTCAGCGAGCCTAATTAATTAGGATCGTAATTTTAAAGGCCTTCTTTAGCCTTTGCCGTGTTAAATTTAATGCAGTCTGAGGTAAATTGTATTAACGGCAATAAGTGATACGATGCGTTTTTTTTGTTTTGTTTTTTGCGTTCAAGAAACGTTTGTTAATGTGTGAATTGTGATGAATTATACATAGAACAAGAGGCAGCAAATTAAATATATTCAACTATATATCTTCAGGAAAAAAATACAACACTTCCATTCCATACATAGCATTGAATTACAACATAAAATTAACTATAACTTTTGATCCAATGATAACATATTGCCCTGTTCAAAAAATAGAAAACTAATCGAAGTCATAAACATTATTAAGAAATACACTTACGTTTTCTGGATTATTCATATTTATGAATGTCAACACTTATTATTCCTCTTCCGAAAAAAAATGGGTTTACCCCTTTGCATGTCAAAGAATCAGAATTAGATGCTTAGGTTTTAAAATGTAACAGTTGGTTCCAATATTTTAGGCAGAGAAGCGTTTTTTTTTCACTTACTGTAATATTATTCCGTTTCGGTTTTAACTCTCTCGTGTAACATATATAAATATTAGATAGTTTTACAAGTTATATTATACACACAAATGAATACCGGGATATACTTAAACATAGTAACCCAATTTTTAAAAATTTATATTAATGATTTACCACTTCATCCATCACTCTCGATGCTATATTTACGCTGACGATCTACAAATAAACTTTTCTTTCTACCCTCCTGATCTCATAGAGACATGCCAAAAATTGCAGAATGATATAGATCATATTTGTCAATGGGGTAAAGCATCAATTTTATTTTCAATGATAACGTTTGTAAGTAATAAAAAAAAAAAAAATTTAATTACCTCTCTGAAAATTTGAAGGCTGATGTTCCATGACTCTTGAGCACGAATAACGCATACTGTCAGCCATCCGCGGTTACTCTCCGCACCAACTTTTTCAAAATTTGTAATAAATCGAAACAATACCAGTGGTGCCAATAAGAGTCGATTAGTTTTAAAATGGTGGCTGATTAACTATGATTTACTTTAATAACTCAGTAATTTTAAAGATAGAGGAAAAATCGAATGGGGTTATTCAATCAAGATACTGTGATTAATTATAAAAATAGGAAAAAAAAATTACATATAAATACGCTCATGACTAAAGTTATTTTTGAAGATAGAGAAACAACTGTATAGAGTTTAGTTCAGAAAACCATGACAAACAAAACAATAAAATCTTACCCATATATACGCTTAGTTAATATAAATAAAATAAAATAAACTTTATTCACATATTTGCAAATTGACAAAGTATAAATTTTTTTTTTTTGGTGATTATAATCCATTAGCCTAACATATGATAAAACTAAATTAAGATGATATTACAATTGTAGGAAACATTATACAAAACACCTACACATAGAATATTGAAAATATAAAAATTAGAACTTAAAATCAACTAAATTAATTTAACTACACATGTTTCGTTATAACTCAGTTATTTCTGATTATTATAAGATTGATTTTCATATTAGTTAATTACCTGCAGGTAATAAATTGTTTTACTCTAATATAGTTATTCGGGAATAATAAACCAATTTTCAGGGTTTTTTTTCATATATATATACCCCGGAAAACTCTTACTTGCCCACTACACTAGGATTTTCACTTACTTATGAAATGTAAATAATAAGATAAAGAATTAACTTATCAGGATGAATAAACGAGCAATTCAAGAGATCTTCCTATATTAAAGGAACATAATACAGGCAATATCAGAGCAGTTTTAAGCAAAAAGGTAGACAAAAAATGATATTTCAGTTCAATACAGAGTTTTCGGAGAGGAAGAAGGAAGTGAATTAATCGGAGCCGATGAAATATGTAAAGAGGGAATAAAACTGCTTGAAACAAACAGAGCCCGTAGCGACTAAAAAGGTATTCCTTGTCGGGAGGGCCCTGTAGGGGCCGTTATGAATCTATAATGACAACCGAGGGGGCCGCTCTTAATGAGCTCACTTCTCTGATGAATAATATCATCACTCACTTTATTTATAACATTTATTGTTCAGAGCACAATAATGGATTTATGTTCGTTCTTCCGGGTCAGGTCAGATATGACATTCCGGATGAGGCAGCAATGTTTGATGGAATTGAGCATTCTGGTCGCAGCAAGTTATGATGGGTTAGAGTATGATTTCAGTTGCATTCTTTAACGCGGATGAATATTTTCGCGGCATGAGTTTCGGCTAATGAACATATGTCTACACGCTATAACGAAACACATATCTCAACAGGAAACGACATGAAATTTTCAATGATTTTCTTGCGCATTCGATCAATAGCATGTAATATACACAATAAATATGTTATATAATTTTATAGGAAATCACTGAAAAAAAGAACTAAATAAAATTATAGATTATAAACCTTTTTATTTACTCATAACGGAGACTTTTTTTATTATTTTTTTTAATATATTTTTGTTACAGGGCTTTCTATCAGACCACGCGAAACAATCATGACTAATTTTTCCTCCTGTTCTTGCAGTACTCCTTCATTCGTTCACTGAAGGCTCTCTTCTTTTTTTCAGTCCACTTTGGCCTTTGGCTTTACGTGCTGTTTTCTCTGACATCACTTCCCATTTGTACACTTTGCGTCTATAAAAGCCTTTGTCCATTAAGTCTGCTGAATCAATCTGAGCTCTTTCCAGATCAATTTTGACTTGTGTCAACCAGTGTGAAGTGGTCTTGAGTCCCAGGATGTATCAGTGGATTCTGATTGGTGAGTCTAGTCGGTAGGAGTCTGCTAATGGGTCCATAAAATTTTAGTCGCCTCTTTCTAATGTCCGCTGCGATGTTGGAGAACTTCTATTTGAAGGATACTTCTGTTTATATTTTATTTTTATTATACGAGGTATTCTAGGCCCGGTGAGGGCGATATAAAACCTTATGAGGAAAACGAACTCGTAATTATTTTATTCCAAGTTACTGGTCATCTAAACCCACATACGATCATCCCATCCCTACAGAGTTAGTTTGGCTGCAATCATTAAAATAAAATCACAGCAATAAGAAAAACTAATTATATTTTTTAGAAAACGTTTTGGCCTAAATTTTAAGGCTACTTCGGGAAGCCTAAAAAAAACAAGGAGAATACTAATTTGTATCACGTATTTATCATAAGGACGTTTGCAATCAACGATTAATATCTATTTTTTAAGGTTTAGTCCCAGTGATCAAATCTATGTCATTACTAGTATTACTTCAGAGAACTTATCAGAACAGGACGGAATGGTTCTTCAGGATTGCATTTTCAAGGATCAATATGCATATCATTTGCAAACTTCTATGGCTCCGGTTTTGAACACTTGGCCAACAACTGACGAACAAGATGAGAACTCGACTGGGACATTAGAACAGCAATGACACAGAGTTAGCCGTATCAGCGTGACATTAGCCACCGAGGTGAGGGATGAGAGGGAGTGACAAATTACCCCTGACTGCTCTGAGATGTTTAGTCAGGTGTGGGAAGTGACGTCAGCCTCCCGAGTACCACTTCCTCCGGGGACATGTGTTCCTCCAGGGCACCACTTACTAACTTCCTCTCTCAAACTTTATCCGCTCTTCGGCCATCTTACGGTGGCTGCAGGCTTGTCCTCACGGCGTCGATACCAGTAAACTGATTCGATGGTTTATTGTAAGGTAGGCTTCACTCAGGTTCGAAACATGATAGCCTTTCTCATTTTGAAGAAGATTGTGACTATTTTTGGAAATCATTGAGTACCGATTGAATGATTTACAATAAAGAAGTAATAATTTACTAAATAATAGAAAAACTCAATAAAAAAGCGATAAAAACACAATCTGTAAGACTTCAAACTATAACTGAGGACTTAAGCCTCTTTAACAATATTAAAGAACTAATCAATCAACATTTTAAGACACTATAAATTATCAAGACAGAATGAGGTATTGCTAATTAATATACCGCATTATTATTTGTTTTTGTTTTAATATGTTTCTATTTTTCTCCGAACAGTTATTCAGTTTACCAACCTTCAGTTTAAATATTATGTCTGAATGGGTGGAATGTTTTGTAAACGAATTTGTTTTCCGTTTGCTAGTAAAATACTAAAATCCTAACCTGTACATCTACAGCCAATTACGGGACTTAGGTTCAGTACATATTCGTATTGTTTCACAGATTCTGTGAAATTCGTACAGATATTTGTACTCTTTCGTGGCAAACAGCCGTATAAGAAGGAGAGTACGTGGTCAAACATAACCATCAGTTTTTCCCCTCAATTATTTGATACCCACTTTATAAAGGCTGGGAGTGTCCCAGAAGTGCCCCCTACATCAGGATTACATTATGGTATTGCAGTTTACTTTTCCTTCTTTTTTGAAATAAAAATTCATAAATCATGCTATTCCATAGATAATTGAATTTCTAACAGAACATAAAAAGAATCACTGAAACCGTTTAAGAAAGATACACAAGAGATATAGCGTTTTGAACTTATCAGTGGTGAATGGTCATTTTCTTAGAATGTAAATTGATAATGTTGCTACAGTGATTAATTTATCGCTATACATTGAAATATATTGCCCGAACAGCTATATAAATTGTTATACCCTGGCATAACCATTGGGAAATAATAAACATTATGTCATAACTCGCAACGTTTTTTTTATCTACTATCCAATCAAGCTTCAAGTGTAATGACAGCTGTAACAGTTATTTGATAAGTTTCAAGCGAATGATATCCACGAACAGCTAACATATTTACTCATCATCTTTGGCAGTTGGAAACCATAACAAAATCAATTTCAAGACGAAAATAAAGGTATTAATAAAATAAACTCAACATATATTTAGCAAAAGACAAATGGCCTGCCTCACCTCATGATTTTTTTTATAAAGATTAAGGCAATTTCGTGAGGGTTCTAATAGAGCTCGGCATCTCGTTAGAACTGTCTTGTTGCCGTCGGTAATTAATTGTGGCCGTAGAGTGGAAGGCTTAAAACAACAAATAGGACACCTGTTTTTAAATAGCAGCCGGTTTGGAACCACTGGTTCAGAGGCAGGGAGGCTCAGAGCCAAGCGATTAGCTACAGATTTAGCACTGGGCGGCTTCCATTCACCGCCTGCTCTTACAATTAAATTACTCAACTTCAATTACCCCTGGCTCCAGATCGGAACCCGCGCTCGATGCCAGGGCTCAGGTATGCACCGTGCCTTTCGTGCCGTCTGTCCTGATTAATTCTATCTCAAACAGCATCCTGCATTCCGTCACCTTACAGCCTATCACAGATCCTCGAGTATTTTTATCTTTCGTCTGGACCTTGAGAACTATTCCAAAAAGTTATATGTACCATATAGAATAACATCTTCAGCAACGTTTAAATTATCTAACCTATTATTATGATCCATGCATTGCCTTAATTTATTATTGCGGTCAGATGATTCTCAGTTTACTGGTAACATCAACGTTATAATTTATGTGATGGAAAAGAAGGTGAGTCGTTGCTATTTGGATGTGAGAAAAATCTCTATAACTTGGACTACACGTGGCTCGTATTCTGAATTCGACATAATTTTAACCATTAATTATTGACGTGGTGTATACTGTTCCCCAACGGATTTTCAAATGTTTATCACGTCCTGAAATTTGACGTTTTTTTCTTTTTTTACTTTCCTAAAACCAATGAAAGTTACAATTTATCGTACAGCAAAATTTATTGAACTATAAAAACTTGAAAAAATCTACGGTTGGGGCACTTAGTGCTCCACCTTGCAAGAAATTTTGTTTCTGGCTCTACACTGGGACGTAGCGTAATTAGTGCCCCAAGACTATTGAGCTCCGAGTTTAGGCATGATTTTTGTTGTATCGAGACAAATATCCTCGACTTTTTATATGTCTTTATTAGCCTTTAATTTGTGAAGTGAAATTTACAAACCCAACTGCGGAGGTATGGTCAACCTTACCCCAAAATCTATCTTCCATTTATTCCTTCAATAACTATTCCAAGTCTACTTACTTTTAATACGACTTTTTTTTATCTAAAGTTGTATAATTGCCATGTTTTTTAAAATAAATCATTATAACTGAAATCCTAAAATCGCTTTGAAACTCCCATCTTAATCTCAAGAAACCAAGAATGAGAGTATTTTACCTTTTTACCGAAATTAGTGATGTTAGATACCAGTTATTAGTTAATGTTGATGATCTGGTAATATCAGATAGAAATTCCATTTTGGATCTGCTGCTCAACTTCGCTGAGTTGCTATGAATACACAGCATGCCGCATCAATCCTGAAGACAATTTTCAAAGAACAAATAAGAGGAGATTCTGCCAAATAGAAATACTTGGACATATATAAATCGAGCCTAGCCTCAATATATGTGGTGATGCAGGATTCACAGTGAGTCCAGGATTATTAAAAATGATCCGGTATCTACTGGGATGGTCTCCCTGCTTCCGAACCAAAGTCCTGTTACTGTAGATTTTCTTTCGCCAAACCAAATTTCTTTTATGTAGGTATAGAATACATTTTAAATAAACGTTTTCCATCTCCTCTTCAATTTTTTTGCCCTGTTCTCTGTCGTTTGTTTCATATCTGATAGCAGGATCCACTATCAGTGCTTCCTTTTCTGTGGCACTAAATGCCAGTATGATCTCAAATCTTGTTGACCCCTCGGTAACAAGGCAAAATACCTCTTAGAAACAGTTGTATTTTTTCTTTTCCAAAAGTTCTGCAATCTCATTCTTTATGCGGTTATGGCGGCGGGTAACGAGAAGCATATTATGCGGACCTTTAACCAACACATCTGCGGCAGAGGGGTCCAACTGCTATATTAACCTGGCACCTCGATCTAGGGATTCCACGAAGCTGTGCATAGTTCATGTTAAGTTAAGTGCGTTGGTCCACTCCGACCCTGTAAGAATCCTTTAATCGAACATAAATCTATTACCGCATGGGCTATCTTTGAAATGGACCATACCTACACCCTGCCACTTGCATTGGGTCAACTCCTCGAAAGACTTTTTCCTTGAAGTAAAGCCTTTGGAAAGGATAACATATGCCATTTAACCTTTTTTCTCTCTGAAAAACGACTTGCCTCCCACATTAATAATACAAGCCCTAGCGAAAAAATATTTACGCTGTTTCCGGAAGATCATACTGCAATCCGTTACTCTTAGGTCTGCATTCTCAATCACCTAATGAACCTTCGGAGTTGTTATTTCTTCTGCACTCAATCCCTATAGGACAGTTAACATTCATGATATACTCTCTTCCTTGATAATCTAATTTTGCTAAATGACAGGAGGAAGCACCACAAGATGCTGTTTGCTAGCTGTAACTTTTATTTACAGTCGAGTAAAAATAAAAAGATAAAAAAACAAAGGAGAGAAATAGAGTGCGTGCATGGCTCATGAATCAGTTGTAGATGGTTTTTGTAGTAGCAGTGGTAGACACATGCCCGAAGATAATCCGACAGCTACGAACAAACTGCCTAAAAGGCGAGGTAGAGAGAAAAGTAAAATAAATAAAACAAAATACTATGACTCAACGCTGGAATCGGCTCCTAAGAACACCACAGCTTGTAGTTCTTGAAGTCTATACTTTACTAGGGTGTTTGTCTTGTACTGTTTCACAGCTTATGTGGGTTTGGTAATTTCATTTCAAAATAAAATATCGTTTAACTGCAGCATTCTCCCTAAATTACTAGCTCCTTCAGTTGGATATGGAATTCGTTCAACTTATATATTTATATTTTACATCAATGCTAAAAAAATGATATGGTTATTTTTGTAGGATCTACAAACTTAGAGGGCCATTAAGGAAGAAAATTTAATATATCGGTATTTTAACCATGTCAGCCCATTTCAATCAGGATGAAATCTATATGATATTAGAGCCCATTAAATTTTACATTGGTATAGCGGTTTCAATCAAAATTGAGAAAATCGTAAAAAGGTAAAAATGCTTAGTATAAAGTGGCTCATTTGGTTAGCTGATTTTGATCAATAAGTTTCTGTAATATCTCGGGCGTATAGTTGTCTTAAATATAATATCAGTTTTAATAAGATTTCCTGTTTTCGCGCTAAATAAGTCTAGCCATCCACACGCATAGATACACACAGAAACACACAATCATCTTTCGTAAGCAAATATAGGAATAATTCCTTAGAATTCAGAATATTATACAAAAAAACTGACAAGCCATAAAGGGCCTTGGATTCAGTATATAATGAATCCGTAACGTTTTATACCAACCCCTGTGCAAGAAGGTGATATTACTGTGACCGATCTCCTCTGACTTTTGGGTACTCATTCTATAGAACCTGGGTGAGCCCCAAAATGATCTCCCTAAGCCCATGGTCGAACCTCGGCTGTTTTAAAATAATAAATGTTTCTTGATTGATTAATATTTATCTACCGTAGGCTTGATGTTCAAGTTTAAGTCTATAGGTCATTCCAAAATATTAAACAATTGTACTAATTCTTTGCATCTTCACTTTTTTGGATTATCTCTTATTTAAAAACGGTGCGATTTGCTTATCATACATTATCAATTTGTGACGTACAATAGCGATAGAATAAAAGGTCGTTTAGAGTCTAAATTTAGGTAATCACTATAGAAAAAAATAAATTAAAAAAATACATACATCAGGCAAACAATATTAAGTATTTAATTGGATGGCTATAATTAGATTAGGCAGGTGTAACCTATATCTTAACTTGTATGTTGTCTAGCCTGCGGCTACGTGTCGAAAACCACTAGCTTTGAAGCGAAAATTATACTTAATATGACAGCCTAATTATAGGAACGCTTTTTTTGTTTTTGAAATTTGTGTTTTCAAGTCAAGATAGAAATTAAGTTTTTAATAACGGCAAGATAATTGTATACTATTTTTCTTTCTTTTTAATTTAATAAATAGGATTCAAGAGCATTATTCTAAAATTGCAAGTTGTAATTATTGCATTAGGAAGAGATCCATGCTTTTTATTCCACCGGTACTTATTTTAATTTTATTTTTAAACAAAAACGAACAATTTCAAAAAATAAAATAAAAAATACACATCTAAAGTAACTGAACATAATATCACTGAGTAAACAAGTTTGATTAATGATAGTAGATGAAACTTTGCTAAATATATTCTTAATTTATTTGTTCCTTTTATAAATATTTTAATAATGACGTCACATAAACATTGCTTGAGGAAATATCGGAACTAATAAAGTTCTAGTGACTGCTAATTAAAAACATTCTCGGAGGATACTTCAAAAAGCTAGTTTCTCAACTTTTTCCAGTGGCGTGACAGGCCGTGTAGGCTCTGGGCCTCGCGGTGTAAACTCCTGCGAATTTACACTCACGTTTCACGATACAATTTTTAGTGTAAGGTCATCACTCCCTACGACTAATTTTGTGAGTGGCCACCCATTGGCTGACGGGTCTCACATACCCGGGGGAGAGGTTGTGAGTGAATCCACATTTTTTTACATCCTTATAAAAGCCCCGCCGGGACTGGGATTCGAACTCAGAACCTGTAGCATGAGAGACTAGCGCGCGAGCCACTCGCGGGTTCCCCCTAGTTTCTCAACACTTCTGTTTAATATCATTTTATTCCTGTGCACATTCACTTCTTTCATTAGTCAATACAGTTAAAAAGTTTTTTATTTACAATTGATATTTACAACTGTATTACAGCACAACCAGTAAATATGCTAAAATACAGTAGATGTAAAACTACCCACTACACATCGACAGCACTCAGAAAATATACTGAACGAGAAGGTCACGTGGTTTTCTTCTTTTCAGACGCCACGAAGGATAAACAGGAATCGAAGAGAATAATAAGGGTGTGAACAAGTGGATTAGAGTGGAGTTTATCATGGAAGGAGGGGTAACAAGTTCAGGCCAAATCAGTTACATATGAAACATTAAAGTCATTGTGGATGAGTTTATTCGTAACAAAGTAGGGAGCATTGACAATTTTACTAAGAATTTCGGATAGGATTCAAGTGAAATTTGATGGTTTAGAAGAGCCCTAAAATCAACTCCGTAAGTTTAGATTGGCTTTATGATAGTCGTGTGAATGAACCGCTTGTAATTTAATGATAGATCAGAACGTTAATCTAGTAAGTGTTGAAATAGCCGAAAACGCTTCGAGCACTTTTTTTTCGTTCGTAACCATGGAGTCCTTTGTATCGGATCTGTTCAAAAGGGACAAGCGGAGAGTGGGATTTGTTAGAGTTGGTATTTTATACCGTATATGGAGTATTTTATATATATGGAGTATTTTGACACCATAGCTCAAGGTCTCGAAAAGTTTCATTTAAAAAAAAATCTTTCCGCTCACTAATTTTGTGAGTGGCCACCCATTGGCTGACGGGTCTCACATACCCGGGGGAGAGGTTGTGAGTGAATCCACATTTTTTTACATCCTTATAAAAGCCCCGCCGGGACTGGGATTCGAACTCAGAACCTGTAGCATAAGAGACTAGCGTGCGAGCCACTCGCGGGTTCCCCCTAGTTTCTCAACACTTCTGTTTAATATCATTTTATTCCTGTGCACATTCACTTCTTTCATTAGTCAATACAGTTAAAAGTTTTTTATTTACAATTGATATTTACAACTGTATTACAGCACAACCAGTAAATATGCTAAAATACAGTAGATGTAAAACTACCCACTACACATCGACAGCACTCAGAAAATATACTGAACGAGAAGGTCACGTGGTTTTCTTCTTTTCAGACGCCACGAAGGATAAACAGGAATCGAAGAGAATAATAAGGGTGTGAACAAGTGGATTAGAGTGGAGTTTATCATGGAAGGAGGGGTAACAAGTTCAGGCCAAATCAGTTACATATGAAACATTAAAGTCATTGTGGATGAGTTTATTCGTAACAAAGTAGGGAGCATTGACAATTTTACTAAGAATTTCGGATAGGATTCAAGTGAAATTTGATGGTTTAGAAGAGCCCTAAAATCAACTCCGTAAGTTTAGATTGGCTTTATGATAGTCGTGTGAATGAACCGCTTGTAATTTAATGATAGATCAGAACGTTAATCTAGTAAGTGTTGAAATAGCCGAAAACGCTTCGAGCACTTTTTTTTCGTTCGTAACCATGGAGTCCTTTGTATCGGATCTGTTCAAAAGGGACAAGCGGAGAGTGGGATTTGTTAGAGTTGGTATTTTATACCGTATATGGAGTATTTTATATATGGAGTATTTTGACACCATAGCTCAAGGTCTCGAAAAGTTTCATTTAAAAAAAAATCTTTCCGCTCACTAATTTTGTGAGTGGCCACCCATTGGCTGACGGGTCTCACATACCCGGGGAGAGGTTGTGAGTGAATCCACATTTTTTTACATCCTTATAAAAGCCCCGCCGGGACTGGGATTCGAACTCAGAACCTGTAGCATAAGAGACTAGCGTGCGAGCCACTCGCGGGTTCCCCCTAGTTTCTCAACACTTCTGTTTAATATCATTTTATTCCTGTGCACATTCACTTCTTTCATTAGTCAATACAGTTAAAAGTTTTTTATTTACAATTGATATTTACAACTGTATTACAGCACAACCAGTAAATATGCTAAAATACAGTAGATGTAAAACTACCCACTACACATCGACAGCACTCAGAAAATATACTGAACGAGAAGGTCACGTGGTTTTCTTCTTTTCAGACGCCACGAAGGATAAACAGGAATCGAAGAGAATAATAAGGGTGTGAACAAGTGGATTAGAGTGGAGTTTATCATGGAAGGAGGGGTAACAAGTTCAGGCCAAATCAGTTACATATGAAACATTAAAGTCATTGTGGATGAGTTTATTCGTAACAAAGTAGGGAGCATTGACGATTTTACTAAGAATTTCGGATAGGATTCAAGTGAAATTTGATGGTTTAGAAGAGCCCTAAAATCAACTCCGTAAGTTTAGATTGGCTTTATGATAGTCGTGTGAATGAACCGCTTGTAATTTAATGATAGATCAGAACGTTAATCTAGTAAGTGTTGAAATAGCCGAAAACGCTTCGAGCACTTTTTTTTCGTTCGTAACCATGGAGTCCTTTGTATCGGATCTGTTCAAAAGGGACAAGCGGAGAGTGGGATTTGTTAGAGTTGGTATTTTATACCGTATATGGAGTATTTTATATATATGGAGTATTTTGACACCATAGCTCAAGGTCTCGAAAAGTTTCATTTTAAAAAAAATCTTTCCGCTCACTAATTTTGTGAGTGGCCACCCATTGGCTGACGGGTCTCACATACCCGGGGGAGAGGTTGTGAGTGAATCCACATTTTTTTACATTCTTATAAAAGCCCCGCCGGGACTGGGATTCGAACTCAGAACCTGTAGCATGAGAGACTAGCGTGCGAGCCACTCGCGGGTTCCCCCTAGTTTCTCAACACTTCTGTTTAATATCATTTTATTCCTGTGCACATTCACTTCTTTCATTAGTCAATACAGTTAAAAGTTTTTTATTTACAATTGATATTTACAACTGTATTACAGCACAACCAGTAAATGTGCTAAAATACAGTAGATGTAAAACTACTATTTTGACCCTCCAATTTTGACACCAAGGTCTCGAAAAGTTTCATTTAAAAAAAAATCTTTCCGCTAACTAATTCACTGAAATCTTTCGACGGCGTCATTTTTGTCAGTTGAAACTTAAAAAAAGAAAACAAACGTCTAATTCCTCTTATTAGTTCTGAATTATTTGTAGTGTCATTCCAAGGGCGATGAATTATGTTTTCGGTGACGAAATTATGGCTGCCCACACTATGAAAGAGACGTCCTTTGCATAATTTATTTGTAAAGGGTCAAATAGTATTTACTTTTCCAGAGCGAAGTGTTCAAATATTGTACGTTAGCTTATGTGTTTGCTAAAAAGTCTGTTTAGGAACGTTCACTATATTAAAGAAAGTTTCATAATGTTCCAAGATGGCAAACAGAAATTATATAAATTTAAAATGCAGATCAATATATAACAAGATAAAAAGTCTGTTTAAACACGTTCCATTTATTGTATTACGAGTACTTAATGTAAAATTTCACATTTAATTTTATAAGTGATAAATGTTGTCAAGAAAAAATTAAAAAATCAATCAAATTTAATACAATGACTACTTAAACTAAAAAATTATTGATATAAGAATACATAGTTTTGAATCTATCGTTAATACGAGGATTTATTCAAAAGTTCCTGAAAACTTCATAATTATGATTCCAGGAAAGTTAATACATCCATACCATAAAATTTTACAGGAGAGCAAAAACTTTATTTATTTATTTTATTTTTTTCGCATAGAATTCTAGAATTTGTTAATTTATTTAACGTCACTTATGTTACCGTGGCTAATCGGACGAAGATACAGTGGAAGTCTTAATTTTTTCCTATTCAGGTTTAATTAGTATAGAGATATTTAACGAGTACCTGACATCGCATGGGCTCGCATGACTTTTTTACGTCCCCTTTGAAGGACGGCATAACTAAGGATTTTTTCCTCCCATTTAAAAATAGTAGGGCCACCTGCGGGTTTGAATTCGTGACCTTAGGCATAGAAGGCAGTTATGCTAGCCGTGTTTCATATATAAATTACGACTTCAAATAGCATATATTATTGGAAGGTGTTATTTACTATACTATATTTTATTACGAATTAAATTCGATATTAATAAAATTATACTCAAATTCGCCCAATTTGTTTTAATACTGAACAAACATTATTTGGTATGGAAATGTTAACATCAGCAGGATAGGGTCTTTAGAATGGATGTTCCAAATCGATCAGCCGTTGTACGGTTAGTTATTTTAAGTGCCGAGTAATTATCCCTTCTGCGTCGGATTTGGTTTGTCCAATTCACCCAAGTGGACTTCTTACTCGGTGCAAGGCAACCAGGGGATTCCTAATTACTAGTTAATTTAAATGCATTTCACTGTTGGGTTGCAATACATGATTTCCATCAGTATGTACATTTTATAATTTTAGTTACATGTTCTTACATTATATTCTACATACAACCGTTTTTCTACACTACCCACAAACGTATAAATAGTTCAATACTAATCATAAGAACCATTTTCTAGATAAAAAAAGGACAAAAATGGGTAAAATCGACGATATCAATCAAAAACAAATAACTGTTTATATCATTACCTATTTTAAGTATCTTAAATATAAAAATCAAAAGGTTAGGTTATGGAGTTTTTGAATACTCAACATTCAAGACAATTAGTGTCCTATTTTAAAATAATTGTTATTTGTATGTGCTATTATATTTAAATAGTGTATTATCGTGATTTGTATGTTAATTATTTATTTGTTTTATTATAATCAAAATTTGAAAGAAAAAAGGTTTGAGTCATCGACTCTAATAATATTGTGTCGATTCTTCTTTTAAAGCAGGTGGCATAATGGGGGCCAGTCTACAATGATGTGTGCGATAATCAGCTGTGCATTGCAAATATTCCATCTTGGAAGGGATCCATGAATGAGGCGTGTGGGGCATCTCGAACCTCGGATGAGAAAATTTTGGAAATGACAGTTAGAACGTTTGGTAAGACTTGGTTATTCAAATTTAGAGGCCTTGAAACACACAGATCGGTGTTAATTTTTCCCAGATTACTTTCTGTTTCTATGAATTCACACGATATATTTTTTTTAATTGTTTATATTTTTTATTTTGTTCACCCGTACCTCGTCTTTGAAGGCTATACGGGGATTTGTCGGGCCAAAGCGTGAGGGCTGGGGATAAATGCCGAGATAAAAGCCGCCACCCCTCCTCCCCCGAGCACCGAGACGCGAACTCGTAATTATTTGGTTTCAAGTTTTGGTCATCTGTAGTTGCTAGGCGTTCAGAGCAACGCGCCCTGCCCACTCAGCCACCCACGATACATAATGGCACAAACATCCCAACAGTTAATTCTTACATTTGCGACAAATATAACATCATTCATTCGTTAACACATAACCTTCTCTCTTGTTACAAGCTAATCCCAAAGAAGACTTACAATAAGATGGCCGAGGGGTCTACTAACTAATTATCGTTTCAGTTACTTTAAAAATTCATTCGCAGGACCCTGATCAAAAAAAAAAACTTATAATATATAACATTCGTTAGATGCGCTGCAACGCAGTTGCGGATAAATAAAATAATAATAATGCATTTTATGTATCAATAAATGAAAGTAGAAAAGATGGAATTCAATAGAATGAATTTAGAAAAATAAGGGAGTACGTTAACCCATTGATCTCTGTCGACTTCGTTAAATATACGCACTTGGTCACATCTGCTCCTCGGCTATCTAAACAGCCATGAGCCAGTAGGATTGGTCGTCAAACAAATGAAAACAATATTAGGAGAGACTAGGGGGTAAGGGAAGGAGCGGTAAAATACTTGATAGTTGCCTGAGATAGGGACATAAACCAGTTGGTAGGGTGTAAAGTGGCGGCCTCTATTTATGCAAATTGTCGCTAGTTCTGGAGCCGTGGAACTGTGTATTTAGTGTGTAAAGTTGTTGGGTGGAGAACAGGTGGCGGGAGTATTAGAGTGAGTGTAAGTGCGCCCAGGTGCTCCCTCCCTCATTACTCATAAAGGCAAGCACAATCAAAGAGGCATTAGACCCCTCCCCTTAACCCTCTTCAAGGCTGCCCCTTCCAGAAAACTCTCAGGATGTTATGAATTTAATTTCCCATTCGGCGAGAAAGGGTGCTCTTAACGATTACTTTTAACGTTTCTTGTTACGATCAGGGTTCTTACACTCGTTATACCCCCGCCCGACATAATCACAACCCTCCTCTCTTAATAACACCTTTCTCGGCTAAATTTCTCCCTCTTGTATTTAAATTTTATAAGCCGTAAAAGGCATTCATAAAACTGAAATGATGCCGCTTTAGTCGTGTAAGATTTTTAAAACGAAAATCATACCAGTAGTCTGCGATTTAATTTATACTTAACCCAACTGTTAAATTTGATGTTTTTCAGTATATTTAGCCATATCAAGGATTACAAATATTTTGATTTATTTAAATGAATAAATACCTCGAATATGTTCACAAATACCACTAAGCATATATTGCATATTCGCGCTTCATTAGGAAATCTCTTCTTCGGGATTGTTTGGAAACCTTCCAGTAAAGGCATTCCTAGCGTGGAAGGGACCTGCTAAAGTAGTAGCTCCCTGCTCCACAGACCTTCCAGTCTGCTTGGTGGATTTTGCGGTTCTGTGCCTGGCAGTAATGATTCTCCTGCAATTCCAAATAAGGGTAAGTCTTGACAATTTTTGTCATTGTGTAGTATTTATTGGTTATGAAAACCTAACGCTGAGTAATATTGTACAGCGAAAGATCAAGATTGGAAGGTTTGAGAAAATTTAATTGATTTCTAATAAAATCTTATAAGCCCCACAACCTTTGTTGCGCAACATGTATACAATAAATGTCTTAATATTAATAAATAATATAATAATTTGTTCCTGCACTTTTCCGGCACTATTTAGACCAGATCATTAGTCTCTTCATAAAACATTTAAATGAAACAGATTTTAGTTAATATGTGAATAAACACAGGCAATAACCTACTAAAGTGCAAAACTTCTTCAGACTACGAAATTCTATCTACGCAAAACCCGCATCAGACCAGTATAAACATATTCAACAATATCTTGGAACTCCGCCAAGATTCAGCAACACTTGCTACTGGGATTTGATGCTAAAGGCTTTTTTTATGAATTTTTGTACCTTCTATAAAATGTATTGATAATTTTTGCAGACAGCGAATCAACCGTTAGATCATGTGGTATTATGGTGATACAGACCACAATTCCAACTCGTAGCAGGAAGACTACGTTGAACCGGCACGGATGTGACCATAAAAAAACATCTGAATTACTATTGGGCGAAATGCTTAATGAGAGCAGTACCGAAAAATATAAGTATTGTGTGGATACAACATACAGGGAGTTGAGAGCATTAGTGGAAGTATGCAACATCTTCTTCGTAATTTTTTTTTCTGGATAAACATATTTTTCAACAAATACACATCATGAATGGTTTCAAATGCTTCTAGAACGTGGCCTTAGCTATTTAAACAGAGCTATTGTGTCCTATTGGATCCTCAATCATTCTGAGAATTTTGGAAACGAGGAAGCAAAATCAATGCACTTGTTTACATGGAATGCAATACTTATAACGTTTTACGATGGAATGAATGAGGATTAGATATTAAAACTTCTCTCTTTTTTTCTGACCATCCTAATGATCAGTCCAGAATATCAGAAGAGACTTCAAATAGGACACTCACGAATAACTTACCAATATTTACTGAATGTAACACCAAAACCTTACTGTGCACAGCGTAACGTACATATCACCAATGAACACTTACTTACAGATTATAGGGAATTGATAGGTCTCAACCTCTCATACTATTTAAACTACTTATTAAATGACAATAGAACATATATTTCAAATTCATTTAATTATTTAAAATATATTAATCAACTTAACGCTCCCCTATCATACCTCTTATTTTTATTATGATTAATTTATTTCAATTATTATTTCTCCTATATCTTATTACCCTTCTCTATACATCAGATATGAACGGTTTTTAGTAATATCTTGGAAAATAGCAATATTATACGCCAGCAATCTTATGGATTGAATGTATTAACATAATAAAAGAAATATCAGACACAATAAGAAAGAAAACTTTGTTTAATTCAATTTTATAACAAAACCAAAAACATGCGATAAATTCTACTGCTATGACTGAGAATCACAATTTAAAGGTAAAGATCATTATCAAACCCAGCCAACCGTGAGCCTGTTACCATGGTTCTCCAAGAACCTACAACCCGATAGAAAAGAAATTGCACAATTAGTACGGCTACGAACTAACCATGGCTGCACAAAAAAATATCTCAATTTAATGAAAATAGAAAATGATGGCAATTGTGTAACATGCAAAGTCCCTGAAGACCCGCACCACATTCTATTCCGATGCAGAAAATATGGGAAGCAAACAGAAGTGGTGGTTCCCCTAGAAACAGAAGCCATGTTTTTACAACAGTTCGATAAACAAAAGTTTATGATGATCAAAAAATGCTTTATTAACACCCAGTGTAAAATCTAAAAAAATTTAACAATATATTTTTTTCTATCTTTTTTAAGTCACTTCCCTCTCTCATTTACATTATTTTATTTTATTCTTTATTTTCTAAATTTATTGATTTTTTTTTTTATTATATTTGGTTCCGTAACCTAAGTTTTTATTAAATTATGGCAAACATGTATTGTCCCTATAGGATTTGGTGTCAAATCTTGACGGTCACTTGTATAAAAAAAATAAAAATAAATTCTACTGCATTGAAAAGAAAAAAACAATTAACCAAAGCAAATCTAAATCAATAAGGGATCGCAGGAAAAAGAATCCTCTGTGATCTAATAAATAGTTTAAACATTTGACTACTGTTTTCATTTAATACTTATTGTCATCTCATGGCAGCTGTTTGTATGATAATATTTACCAAGAGATACCGCATTTATTGCTTTTGTCAGAAGGGCGTGTATCCTCTGAAAACAATTTGTGCCCCGAGAATGTATATAAAGGAAAGTTATTGGAGGAAACAGAAGATGTCGGATAGGAGTTGGTGGTGATCTTATTACACAAGTTGGGACAGACCACTGGCCAGCCTTTTCATTTGCTCTATATTGCAAAGCTACCCTTGGCTCCCTCTCTTCCAGCGGCGTCTGTCATAGAGCTCGTTTCAGTGAAAGTAATTACGGTTCAGCTTCGTCCTCAACCGCTGCCTTTGCCGCGTATTAAACGTGTCGTTGTTGCAAACAAGTTTCTAATTCAGTTAAACTTTGAGATACATACTTGACTAGTTTGATAGTTGTTTCTATGTTTACTAATTTATGACAGTTTATGCTACCGTGGCTAATCGGACGATGCTACAGTAGGAGTCATAATTTTTTCCTATCCAGATTTTATTAGGATAGGGTTCTTTAACGAGCACCTGACATCGCAGAGACTTTGGACCGCCATTTTACGTCTTCTCCTAAGCATAGGAAAACCAAAGAACCATCGACTTTAGGCATAGAAGGCTCCTACATTAAACTACACATCAGGTGACCTCTACAATTTGATAGTGCACCTATAATATAAAGCTACAAAGACCATCATTAACCTCTTCTGATAAAAGAATTATGATGGTTACCAAAGAACAGTTATTTTAGTTAAATTAGATTTAAGAGAAATTTTTAAATGTAATACAAAACAATAGAATAAAATACAATACACCACAGCTAGCTGCTACAAGAGGATCGTCCTATGCGGGTCGTTATTTTTGGTTATTCTGCATCACACTCTCGGTTGTGATATGATCAAGGCCGAACTGGAGGAACTTGGCTATAGAGTGCTGGGGGTCCATAACGTATTTCATCCCAAACCAAAAAATCCATTGCATATATTTTTCGTGGATCTCCAAAAATGCGAAACAATTTCCCAAATTTTCAACTTGAAATACCTGTACTACACAAAAATTAACGTTGAGGAACTTCGACAACGACAGAAAATACCCCAATGTAAAAGACGCCATTTTAAGACTAATCGGCTGATATCAACGTTATGTTAGGATCATCGTTGGATACCCTTCTGTCATTTAGGCAAATTTCTAAAACATTGGTGGCGTAAAAAAAGTCAAGAACGGCGTACCTAGGACGTACGGCGCACTGTGAACAGACGGGTATAGTCTTGGAATGTGAAGTTTACAGAAAAGTTTCCAAAATTAAAAAAAAAACATTTTAAATCTGTCTAAGTATGGTTCGGCTTTAGTAGTTAAGGAACGATAAGTGAAAGTTCTCATGGACGTTACAAAACGTGTATAACGGGCCCAGAGTTTAATTATAAATTTCATTTTAGGGAAGCAAGTGTTATAGGGAAAGTTGAAAAAGCGGAAGACTAGGAATAATGAAGAGGTGGCTGAGAAGCGACTATTTTGTCTTTTGGCTACACAAGGACTAACGGCAATTTGAAGTCTAGGTGCTCTAGGTGTGATGGAACTCACCTGTCATCAGCCTGTAAAAAGCCTAAAGAATATCCACCTAAATTTGCTCTAAGTGAGGGATCTCATCAACCAAATTATTGAGAATGTTCAATCCATAAGAAACTAAAAAAGCTTCGTCTCCTTCCACCGGTAAGAAACACGTATTTTTTTTTTTTTTATAATATAATTTTTAAAATGTTTCTTACATTCAGAAACAATATAACTTAGCTAATACTTACACCGGATTCAATAATTTTTTTTTTTTGTTGGAATTTATACATAACAGCAATAACCAGAAAATTGTCAGCTTTCCGTCCGCAAGCATTTTTTATTCGATACCTGAATAAAAAGTGAAACTTCAAATTTTGAGAGCATTATTTCATTTTTATTTTCTATGTCTATAACAATGGTTCGTTATTTAATGTAACAAACCAAGAATTTGATATTTCATTTCCTAGTAATACTTTCAATTATAATAGGTTTAAACTCTTTTTACATTGAATGTAGGGCTAAAATAACCCTAGTGGGTCAAGGCCTCAATGTCAATAAATATATTTTCCTTTTATCATATTTTTATTTTTATTTCCATTATTTAATTTGCTGAAACGTGAGAAAAATTAAAATATTATGTACCAAACAGAATCCTAATTATTTCCACCAATTCCAATTTCAACAGGCGACACCTTCAACATACTTTAAATTATCTTCGAATTTTACTAAATTTATTTAAGCAACCAAACAAGATACTTCTAAGAAGCTGTAAACTAAAACGCAAAAAAAATAAATAAAAAAAAGGAAAGAAATAGGACAAAGTTAGTGGGAGGTTGAGGATGAGGATTTAGTAGAGGAGAGGCAATTAATATCAATTATCAAGCGCGGACAGTGGAAGGGTTGGAGTTGGCCAATTAATAGTCGCTTCTCAGCCACCTCTTCATTATTCCTAGTCTTCCGCTTTTTCAACTTTCCCTATAACACTTGCTTCCCTAAAATGAAATTTATAATTAAACTCTGGGAACGTTATACACATTTTGTAACGTCCATGAGAACTTTCACTTATCGTTTCTTAACTACTAAAGCCGAACCATACTTAGACAGATTTAAAATTTTTTTTTTTTTTTTTAATTTTGGAAACTTTTTCTGTAAACTTCACATTCCAAGACTATACCCGTCTGTTCACAGTGCGCCGTACGTCCTAGGTACGCCGTTCTTGACTTTTTTTGCGCCACCAATGTTTTAGAAATTTGCCTAAATGACAGAAGGGTATCCAACGATGATCCTAACATATCAACGTTGATATCAGTCGATTAGTTTTAAAATGGCGGCCGATTAAATATATTTTCATTCAATAACTCAGGTCATTTTTGAAGATAGAGAAAAAAAAATAGAGTTTTCTAATAATGATACAGAGAATTATTAGGAATAAAAAATTGAAATTTTACGCATAGATTTTATATTAAGTTCATTTCCCTATGTAAATTGTGATTCCGTAATATGAATATTTGGAAATAATAAATTATTGTGTAACAATTTCCAGCGTTTTTAATTAACATTAGCTGTTCAGAAGGATATATAGATTTTATTGAATCAAAGAGCTAAGATAGTTACTTAGTTAAATTATATTCAAGAGGAAGAGTCAATGAAACTCGAAAAAGAACCAACGCAAAATATGAGCGGAAGTAATCATTACACTGATTCAGTGCTATTTTAATTGGTAAACGGATCCTCCGTATATAATTATATCATAGCAATAAACGTGAAGATTTTAGTGGGTTGAAGATATTTCTGCAGAGCCGGGATTCGAACTTGGGACCTGGATAACAGTAGACTAGTGCTATGCTCTTAATCATGCCGCTCCCCAGATTGGCGATTCTAGATTGAGGAACTTCACGCTGAGAGGCGGATGTTAAAGAAGAGAAGATATTCAAAGAATTCGTGATATTTTTCAGAAGTTTATATAAATAATAGGCTAAGCCAACCCAAACGTTCGATGCCGATACGACCAAATGTTGCCAACACAGCCAACAATGATCACGGTCCAAGCAAAAGAACTTAAGATCAGACAACACAATCCTCTACCCACGCCTCAGCCTATCTTACTAATTCGTTTCTCGCTGAGTTCAACTTTACACGTACATTTGAGTCGCCTCGGTGCAATGTTCTAAATTCCCCAGTGCCTCATCCTTCTTTGGACTATATCTTTCACGTAGCATCTTATTCTCAAAAACACTAAGCCGCTCCCTATAATTCAAGCAGAACCTAGCTTCGAACCTATTCTTTACTTTCATCGCGAATCGATTTCTAATTGTAGTTTCTTTTTTAATTTATCTATAGTGAATTCAAAATCTTCGGAAGAATAAACTTCTGTGTTCTTTTTTTTTTTATTCAGTTTTCTTTGACTTCTTATACGTTTATAATATTTCTAAACCTACTGGAATAAACGTATCGGACAGGGACGATAAAATAGATGATGGGATAGAGACGATGAGATTTTGATAAGTGAGGGTGGAAAAGAGGAGCAATAATTGGAGGGAATGGGAGAGCGGGGGGAGGCAGTTTTAATAAGAATACAGCCAGCAGGCGGCTCCGACATTTACATACAAATAAGAGAGGAGACTCTAATATCTTGATCCGCTCTGAGTTATCACTGCCCGCCATATTCCCTATCTCATCTAACCCCCTCCCTCTTACTACCCCCACAACACTCGTATTTTTAATACTTTTACACCGGCCCTAAGGTCATTAGACTTTACAATAAGGCCGTGTATCCCCATTTTTCTTTCTTATTTTTCATTATCACCGGAGGCTCCTCTGTTAGCAAACTTTCCTCGAGGTTAAATTTAAAATAATGCCCTTAAAATTAAGCGCTTCCTCTTAAGGTGGGGTCGGCGAGGCTACATCTCATTTCATTAGATGCCTTGTTTAGGCCCCGTAATTTACCATTTTTCCCCTCGCAAGGTCAGCATTATTTCCGGAATATACTGTGCAACCATTAAAAGAACATGATATGGTAATATTTGTATAGAACAGTTCATTCATTAATATTGTACTTATCTTTATTTATAAAAGGAAGTCACTATTCAACTATAAGAACATTTATTCCAATCGAAAACATATAAGACGAAATATATATGGTTAGTAAAACTGTGAAGAATTCAGTTATATGAATATAATAGGGTATAACGTTTGCATGTGGAAAAATTACTGTAGGTAATGAGTTTCTATGAATCCAATTATTTATCTAGATTCAAGAAAAAAAGAAATTGAAGTAAAAATAAATGTTATTTTTAAATCACATAAATACTTTTTTATTTTTTACTTTTATAAATAGTAATTTATTATACAAATATGATAAGTATATGAGCAGGGAGAACAGAAGTCGTGATAATGTCTAATAAAAGAATAACCCAAAGGTAGCTCTTGACTATTTTAAGACACTAGGCATCGAGGCAAACTTCTTTCAGTCACCTCGGAGGGTTATTGGGAAGATCTAAGGAATATAGATTACGGACAAGTGGGTTTGTGTGGGCAGGGAATTAAGAATGAAAAGAGGTATATCTATCACGGTCTAGGTCTGCAATAAATTGGATGTTGAGGTTATTATAGATGAGTTGATTTGTGACAGACAAAATAAGGGACATTCAAGATTTAGGATTGTTTAGATTGGATGCGGTAGGAATTAGATGGTTGAGTAGAGCCCCAAAGCTCAATTCCATATGTGCTAATACGTCTGATAATAGTAAAGTAAATGAGTTTTTTGGAACAGACTGGAAGTTTTGAACGTTCGTCAAGTAAGTGAGGTCGTAATATGTATCTTCGAGCAGGTTCTTTTCGTTATTATCTTGTGTGAGAATGCATCATTACTTAGATTTCGAATTTAGTCTATAAAAAATACAGCCCGAAGTTTTATAACCATTATCCTTTCCAATCCTCTGTACTCTGCTAACTTAGAAAGAAACAGATTAACAATTTTGATTGTAATATTTTAAAACCGGATAGGAATGAGTCCGCCCTATAATTTAGAATATTACTCGATAATGAACAAATTCTGAAATAAAAGTTAATAAAAAGTGAAACAACTGATAGGCGTCCAAGAGGAGCAAAGCGCTAATTAGAGGATTCTGCCATGTCTGATCTTAGATGTTTCTGGTTATCGCAGTATCCGAAAAATGAATTATCTTCTAGATGAGTAATAAGGCTGGGTTTGGAAAAATTCTTCCTCTATGTAGTTAAAAAATACATATAACTATATCCTATAAAAATATCGTAAAAATTTTCGTAAAGATATATAAAATATTCGGTAACTGTAACTTATTTATTTAGTCATTTTAAAAAATATTTAGTAACTGGGCTATTCCTAGAAACTACGTAACTTTGATACCACTATAAAATAACCATACCACAAATATGTATTTATTTACATATAAATAGCCTTACTTTCAAGCATCATATTGAAATTATAGTGTAGTTAGGCTATATTTAATTTAAAATTCTTTAAATGACTAAGTAATAGTTAAACTTTAAGAACAGTTTTATATACAGCTATATATATATATATATATATATATATATATATATATATATATATAGCCACCAAAAGTCATGGATTCCTCTGAGGTAAAACGCTCATTATCCTGAGGTAAACTAGTCCCCCGTTCGGGTCTCCGGGTTCAGGGGAATCATGGCGCAAGTTGAAAATTACAGATCTAACAATAGGGACGTGGAACGTTAGAAGTTTAAATACAGCAGGTGGGTTAAAGTCGGTCGCGAATGAAGTTAAGGGGTACCATTTAGATATCGTTGCATTACAAGAGGTTCGCTGGCCAGGGGAGGGTTCGCCAACAGAAGGAAAGTATACTATTTAGTACGGGAGGAGCGTTAATTATTGTTTAGGTACCGGGTTTCTGATTAGGAATAGATTTCTTTCCGCATTACGGGACGTACAGTTATTTAGTGAAAGAATATCGGTTGCTATATTTCAAGGGCGTTGGTTTAAAATCGCGTTTATAAACATTCATTCTCCCACCGAAGACAGTGATGATGAAGTAAAATGCGAATTTTATGATAAACTAGAGTCGGTTTACGATAAATTACCGCAAAATTACATTAAGATAATACTAGGCGACGCGAACGCAAAGGTTGGAAGGGAAGAAGTATATCGTCCTACAATCGGTAAAGAAAGTTTGCAGGAATATAGTAATGATAATGGGACCCGACTAATAAACTTTGCCGTTTCGAAAAACAGTAATCAAATGTACTACGTTTAAACATAACGATATTCATAAGTATACGTGGACATCGCCGAATGGACAAACACGGAATAAAATCTATCATGTTTTAATACAAAAGAGATGGCAAAGTAGCATGATTAACGTGAGATCGTATCGTGGTGCAGAATGCGGTTCTGATCATGAATTAGTAATCGCGAAACTTCGACAAAAACTAAATACAAAAAAGAGAACACCGAACTATACTCGTCCCGAGAATTTTGATTTAGTTAAATTGAACAATCTCGAAATTAGAAAACAATTCGCGATAGAAGTAAAAAATAGGTTCAAAGCTTTGGAATCTTCAGACGAGGAACACATAGATGTAAACAAATTATGGGAAGGGATCAGAGATAATATTAAAGAGGTCGGTGATTTATGTCTTGGAAAAATCGAAAATAAAAAGAACAAACCTTGGTTCGACAGGGATTGTCAAAATATGTACGAAAAAAGAAAAACCGCTAAACTGAATTCCTTTAATAATCCAAGCGATAATAATGTGGCCTATTTTCGGTTAATAAAGAATGAAACTTCAAAATTCTTAAAAAATAAGAAAAGAGAGGATCTTAAAGGCAAAATAATAGAAATAGAAAAACACAGAAACGAAAATAACGTAAGAGAGATGTACAAAGGTATAAACAAATCGCGTAAAAGATTTGAACCGCTATTGAATGCGGTTAAAGATGCAAATAACAATATAATTGCGGATCCTTCTGAGATATTAAATAAATTTAAACAACACTTTGACGGCATATTAAATACGGAAAATAATAATCAATCTCCTCTTTCTGAATATCAGAGCGCTAAACCATGCATAGACGCACCGAGTAAAGAGGAAGTCGAAATGGCGATAGGAAAATTAAAACGTTATAAGGCTGCAGGAAATGATAATATCACGAGTGAATTAATCAAGGCGTGTGGAGAAGCGGGCGTTTCCAAAATACATTTTCTAATTATAAAGATCTGGGAAAATGAAAAAATGCCCGAAGAATGGAAAGAATCAATACTTATTCCGATTCACAAAAAAGGACCGAGGTCGGATTGTAACACCTATCGTGGGATCTCTCTTCTCCCAGTATGCTATAAAATATTCTCGTCAATTCTAACTAGTCGAATCACGGAATACGCTGAGGAAATTATCGGAGATTACCAATGTGGTTTTTAGGCGGAATTACGTTAAATATTAGAGAAAAAATTGGAATACAACGGTGTAGTCCATCAACTTTATATCGATTTTAAAAAGGCTTATGATTCAATAGACCGTCAGAAGCTATATAACATCATGATTGAACAGGGAATACCTAAAAAGTTAGTAAACCTAGTAGAGATGTGTTTGTCAGAAATATTCCATAAAGTTAGAATCGGTCATAATTACTCCGAGAGATTTGAGGTGCGATCGGGTTTGAAACAGGGTGACTCCCTTTCACTTTTGTTATTTAATATAGCTTTAGAATATTAGAATAAAGTTTAATGAGGGTAAATTTTGTTGTGGCCCTGTGCTCTATTAAGTTACTATCCGAAACAGAAGGAAAAGCCTGGCGGTTGAGAGTAATCTTGGCTTTCTTACATACTTGCAGAGAAATATTAAGATTTTAAATATTTAAAGAACCCAAGATCCATGGATTGCGGTGAAGGAGGTTTTATTTAATTCGTTATGGTTATGAGAAGAAAACCAATTACAGATGTAATAACATTTCAAATCAATCTATAATTAAAAAAAAATAAAAACAATAAAGTTTAATATTCAAAGGAGATAAACAATATTTTACGCGGATGGACCAGAACACTTTTATACAACAGAGATTTAAACCGTTGAATTTCCTCCATGTCTCATTTATCACCTACAGAACAAAGCATTCCTGTCCAGAAAACTGGAGCTATAGCTTTCTGTAAGGTAAAGTAAATAAAGATATAAATTTTCTTAACGATATTTGTAATTTATAAACGTCTCGTGTTCCCTTTTCGCGGGATATGCCCGAAGATTTGGCTTTCGTGACAAAGGAGTAAGCTTTATAAATAACGGTCGCTACTGAACAAAGATTACCATAACATTACTCATTCTGCTCTCGAAATTAGTAAGGAAAAGGAGAAAAAAATTTAAAGGGAAACACTAATCATTGGTAAAGGACGTGGAAGCCTCAAAGACAAAACCGAATAGACAAAACAGATCCCGAAAAATAAATCGGGCCCTTGGGTTGAGGAAAGCAGTTTGGCAGCGGGACAGAGGTGTTAATTATAGCCAGTAGCCAACATTTGTCTAGCAAATAGCTACAACCACTCCCTAATGTCATCTGGAACACAACCAGGAGGGCGGATTTTTCTAGGGGCCTCATCATCATTTATTTTACATCAGGTTTAGCTTAGCCGTGTCTAGAGAGTAAATTTATTTTAGTAAACTAAACCTATGTTAGCTTAAGTTAATGGGGTCGTTGATCTCGCTCAGTCTACGGCTGTCAGTCTGGGGGTCGAGGGAGGCAGGGATTCAATGTCGGTGTATCCTTCTGCTCTTTGACATCTATGTGCAAAGATAGGAACCGGAAGTGGACTATATCTGATTCAGTACTCAATGATTCCGCTTCGTATGGTTATAACTTTGATCAAAGTAAACAAATTCAAAAATGTTTCATGTGCAATAGCGCCGAGGACCAAATACAATACAAATATTCCAGATTCGTTAGCTTCCAATTTAAATAACCAATGGTCGAAACAATAATTTGATCTCAAATATATACCCATCCGATACAATGCTTGATAGGGTTATTTAACCCATATTAGGTAAAAGACGTTACTTATCTACCAGTTCTAGTAGCTAAATGTTAAGAGTGGAAATTGTTACTACTTGTAACACCTTAAGTCACTAGGGTTAAGGGACAGGATATGAGCTGCAGAATATGTGTTTGTGTGGAGGCGAAGAGATCAAGGTTTTTTATGATCTAAGAATCAAAGCCTCATACAAGACTGAAACAACAAGAAACTGCCTAACGTTTTCGATTACTTCAACATTTACTGGACAAACGCACAAACCTACATTACTATTATGAGAACGATATGAAATTACGGATTAGAGATTTGGGGCTCTAATAAACCATCATATTTTTCCCTTACAATAAAAATCCTACGAAAAATCCCCAGTGCTCCTTATTTTTCACAAATAAACTCATCCATAAAGACCTTAATCTTCCCTATGCTGCTAACTTGGCCCGAACCAGGTACCACTCCATTCATGACAAACCCCATTCCTATTCTAACCCACTAGTTTCAATCCTTGCTTCCTCCCTGATAATTCTCCGAGCCGTCTGAATCGCTCCGGGACTTCCTAGTATATATATATATATATATATATATATATATATATATATATATATATATATATATATATATATAATTATCGAAGAAGAAAATATTAAGTTCGAAACCTTGAGATCTTATAACTTCTCACGTTATGTATAATTTTAATCTCGAAAAATAAGACGAAGGAGTACGAAAAGCGATAAGCTCCTGCGGATGGTAAAAGTGGAGATAAAATGTTCCGGCACTGAGACAACATATAATAGCTCGTTCATGAGCGATCGCTGATGCATCGTAACCTCTACACATCTGCACTGATTAAATTCCGCTCAGAAGCAGTTAGACCAATACTGTATCTAAGCCAGTGATAGCCAAGTGTATTAATAGCACTAGTGGGGAGGAATTATCAATAAGTAGAACCTGATTATATTAACTCGAACTCCAATCGAATAGGCTAAAATTAAAAACGTTAAAAAAAAAAAAACATCAACGATCAACATTACGGGTGATCTCCCTATTTTAAAGATCGTGGAAACATTTTTCAAGAAATAACTATAAAATCATCATTAAAAACACTTAATTCTGATAATTTAATAAGTCATTAAATTCAGGTATCTAAACAAAAATTAAATACCTATATATCAAAAACTTCTTAAACATAATTCCTGCCTTCAAAAAAGTTCTTTATATGCCAATCCATTTTTGTTTCGATTTCGTCATCAAATGTCAAACATTTAATTGAAAGGTCAGCATTGTTTTAATTATATAAGAAAAGGCACTGTCTAAGACAATTGTGCTCCAATGGATTAGGGCTTTGAATTGTTAAATTGGTCAACACCGTAACATTTATCAGTATTTTATTTTAATGATATTGTTTTTTAGAAGAATTAAAATCAAGCCAAAGAGTTATCTACAAGAATCATAACTGTGATTCTTCCGGCAATGAAATAAAATAATAACAAGAAAATACTACTTGCTATCCCAGTAACATTTTTCTATATATTTCTTATTTCTATATAACTGTTTATGAAAGGTTATCTAGCAGCTATACTTTAGGCAAATTAATACAACTAAGGATGTATTAATTTATTTCTAAAGTAAGCAGAATTATGAGATATGAACGTTACATCTTCAAAAGGTATATATTTAAAATGAATCTATGCCAGTAATAATTTAACGTTAAGTTTTAAATTATATTTCAACGTTTTTATTTTATTTATACAAGAGCTTTTAAACCAAAATTTGCACTCCACCTTACAATTTCCATTCGTAACTAGTGTATTATGGTAAACATTTTTAAAAACTATTTAGCATATGTAATTATCACAAATATTGGGTTTTTTCACATGAAATGTTCGTTTTCAATGTAAAGGATTTTTATTAAAAATACGATATGAAAACAAGATAATTTTATTCGAAGTATTTATCTTCTTTTTCTACACATTTTTCCCAACGTGACACCAAACTTTTTTATCCCCGAACTGAAAAACTCTGAGCTGAAGTGAAACAAAATCTGAAAACGCACTTTTCACTTGATCATTGGTTCCAACTATCATCATCATGATAGTTGGAGACAAGTCGAGAGAATATGGTAGGTGCGGAAAAACTTCGTGGCCCAGTTCTTTCGATTTGTGCACGGTATGTTTTGAAACATGCCGCTCAGTGAGATCATGAGGTACCCATGTATCGAGCTTTTTTACTTTCCCAATACACTTTAAATGTCTGGAAACGGTAGATGAACTTGCATTGAGTTGTGCTGAGAGTCCTTTAACTGTTTGGTAGGGCTTTCCTTCTACTGTATGTTTGAGGACATCGTTGTCTATTACGGACGGAGGTCTTCCTCGGGGCACGTTTTCCAAGTCGGTATCCCCAGCTGAAAACTTAGCAAACCAGCGGCGAATGGTACGTTCATTAACACTCCCTTCCCCAAACGCCTTGCAAATATTTCTAGCGGCCTCAGCTCACAAATATATTACTCGAAAATCGCGTGTTTCCATGTTCATATTTGGAGGTGTACTAAAAATTAGGTAATTGATTGGGAAGCTAATGTTTATAATACAAAGGTAGAGGATTAGTAACTGTTTACTTTAAATATGTAAACATTCGGAAGAAAACAACAGAGACCTGCAAAATCCTTTATGTATTTCATTAACTATAAATACGGACATTTCATGTGAAACAACCCAATATAAAAATAAATTATAAAAAACCTCTAGTGCCCACGAAGGGTCTTGAACTTAGCACATAAAGATATTCATACTGTTTTACGGCCAACGACCGTCCATGACAATTAGGCCTAGATCACGCTTAACTGTGAAGGTAATACACAATTTTAGGGGACCAACTTTACAGAGGCTGGGTGTGCCCAAGAAGAAGGGTCTCCATAACCTAGGGTTACCCTATGGCTAAAATAACAGAATTCAGCCTCAGCAAAGTGTTCTATTCACTAGACCACGCCGCTTCCAATGATTACATATATAATTACAAATTTGGTATAAACTTAGGTAGTGTAACGTTAATTTTAAAGTAAATGTGATCTTGGATCAATAATCCTGCCACATAATCAAATACTTTTACCTCCAAGTGGGAAGCTTACTTTTACCACCCTTCCATCCATCTCTTCCACCCTCCAATAAAAGTCTAATAAAAAAAGTATATAGCAGAATTTTAGGCAATAAATTTCGAAATAAATATCAGTATCTTACATAACTCATTTTTCAATTAAATGAAAAATCAAAAATAATTCTTTTTCACTTATAGCTAGAATAATTTACGGTATTCACAACCCCTAAACATTTTTCGCTGAGAGGTGAGTACCCCCTTTGATCTCTCCAGTTCCAGCTGTGCCTTCTTTTTTAAAAATCATAAATTATTCAATAAAGTCTCCATCATGAAGTGAAACTACCCTATTAAATAACCAACCTGCGTGCAAGAAGGACCTATATAGACTCGTTTTCTCTATATCAATATTCAAACGATTAACCAATAGTCATTAATCATTTGACTAAATGATTTGACAATGTCACTATTTGCCAATAGTATTGTAACTCTCCAATACAACACAAGATAATTATTGGCAAGAAAATCAAAATTTATAATTTGGTTGTACAATCTTGATTTCAAATACAATAATTTCTTTATACGAATATGGATTTATCTCTAACCATTATTAATTGTATGGTGCAGAATATAAACAATAACATACATATAGAAATAAATACAGTGGAACACTGAAATGCAAAACAATGGTCGTCAACAAGCCCCTCAATAGTTATTTTACTTTCACACACCTATATCTGATATAAATAGTAAGCGTAAGTAAAGCGATCGTGATAATTATCGAATTTCAGTTTTCCACAGGAGCTTCATTATTTCTTGAGTATGAATAACCAAGTCGCTTAAAATGGTCTGTGGGTCGTGTGTTTGTTTGGCAAGTCTAGCACGAAAATAAAAAGTTTTACGACACTGAAATTTCATATTCAAGACAACTATACGCCCGACACGTCACAGCTGATTTTTCAGTCAAATCAGCGGAATTTAAGTAGTACTTTATAATCAGTAAAGCGAGATAAATAAATAAAATTGATCTGTATATTCAAGTTACAAACTATAATAGATGTAATATAACTAAAGATCGCTTATTATTGAAGATAGGGAAAAATCGAAAAGATTTTTGAGATTAAGACAAAGCGATGAATGGCCAAGCCACGACTTATAATACATGTGATTCCTTGATAACTCGATTATTATTGATAATAGCAAATCAACAACAATTGTTATTGAGTAAGATTACAATCTGTCCCAATTTGGACATCAATAGCAGTGCTGAGAGATATCATACATACTACATTCATACAATATTTACTCAGCATAAAATTACAATAAAATATATACACAATAATGAATCAATACAATAAAGTCAAGAAATCACTTATACCTATATACACATCATACATCACATTGAGTGGAGAATCTAGCCAGTGCTAGAACTCCAATATATTTATAAAAGGTCGCGGGGCCACTGCCGTTTCAACCTTCTAGGTGGGTTGTATGGATGAGTGGAGCTGGATTAGGATGATGAATGAGATTCTGGTGGAATTTGGAAAATTTGGATGGAATTAGGTCTGTAATAAATGGAACATTAAGGTCGTGGTGCAAGGTGTAGTTGGAGACATAATAAGAAGCATTTACTATTGTACGGAGGACTTTGGATTGAAAGGATTGAATGCGTTTGATGTTAGTACGTTTAGCTGTCCCCCACAGCTCAAGTCCGTAGGTCCAGATGGGCTTCAGTATTGTCTTGTAGATTAATAATTTGTTGTCAACTGTAAGTTCAGATTTTCTGTTGAATAGTCGGTATAACTGTCCGAATCGTCGGTTGAGTTCTTGTCTTTTAAGTCTTGTATGTGGGTTCCAAGTCAATCTTTTGTCTAACAGTAAGCCAAGATACCGGACTGTATCTGAGAGAGGAATTGGTATTGAGTTGAAATAAACTGGCGGACAGGATTTTCGTCTAAGAGTAAAGGTTATGTGTTTACATTTGGCTTCGTTCACCTTTACACGCCAGTTATTACACCAGTGTTCGATAAGGAAAAGGTGTCTATGAAGGTTTAAGGCTGCTGTTTCAAATAGAAAATCAGAAATTTTATTTCAATTATTTGAATGCATATCGAAAGAAATAGTAACGCAGTCTAGTATAAATGCCGTTTGTTCTAATAAATAAATACCCAAAATTTCCTTTGAATTATTTATTACTTTTCATATTACTTAATTGCCTATCAACAGCAATATAAACATTTATACCCTATTATAGTTATTTGAAAATAATAAACCATTGTGTAATAATTTGCAGAGTTTCTTAAAATCTAACTTTATTTCATAGTTCTTAAATTCACTTAATCAACCAAGGTAAGGAAAAATCGTGTGTTTCCCGCACCAGATTTTTTATCAAATGCTAGAAACATTTATATAGACAAGCTTTCACGTAAACCAACAGTCCATCTTTCGACATGATAAGACTAAAGCTGATTATGCAAAAATTACTGACAGAAAAGTAAACAATAAAATACGCGTTCCAACACCATTATATAAATAATTTATAAGAATATAAAGGCAACACACTAAAAAGATACAACGACATGTAATTGATGGGATTCGTGTCTGAGCATTATAAAGGTTGTAAATCAATGGTATCAGCCATTGGGCCACACATGCTCCTGCCAAGGCTAACAGATATAACCATGATGATAATGAACCATGCGAAAAATCCATTTCGACAAAGTAAGCTGGCAAACAAACAGCCAGCATTATCAATTAATGGTGCCGGGGAGTCATGCACGGGCAAGGAGACCCGTAAGCGTATCCAGGCTGCCTGTAACCATATCGTTTCACCATCGCATTATGATAAATATTTACTAATGTGGAAATATTATTTCTAAAGAGTGCGTGTTTAGAACAATTAACATAGGCCCTTATCGATAATAAAACTAAACGAGAAGGGTATAATTATGGGTATTAAAAACCTACAATTAGAGGGAGGTCTTGATATTTGTACAGCTCAACGTAATAGCTTTATTGTTCTCGCCGAACAAACATTAGTTTTCAACATGTAACAACACATAGCGTTAATGGTTACGCATTTTTAAAAGTACAGTACAACTGAACGGTTAGAATAAAATGAATTCTGTATATTTTCTTCTTTTTAATCGTATCATCTTCTTGTCAGTGTAGAGGATTTTGCTCATAGAACCTGATTCAAGCGCTTTCTATATTATATATGTAGAGTATATTTCCTTAACATGTTTACGACGGCGTGACCCACATGTGGCTCACGTTAGACTATTCCAGGAGTGAGTTGACCCACCCCTGGGTCACACTTGAATATCCCGTGGAGTGGAGTGCATTCAAGGCCTGAAACTGTTGCGATCTCGCATTAAACACGTTCGAACTTGCAACAGTGTTGTCCTGCCTCAAGCAAAAAAACAACGTAGATATTCGCCCCGGCGTGAACGTGTTAATTATCTAAGAATAATTTTCCTTTGAAATCACAACCTCAGCACTCGGGAAGCCAATAAATATGTATGTATGACTATTATAAAAAAAAGCCATATTACCTCACAAAACGTAGATTGGATTTGGTAAGGAAGGAAATTGCTAAAACAAAATTACCCACGTCCCTAAAATACCTACTAATTTTAAAAATTATTTAGTCTTTTTTGTTTAGGTTTTTTTTTTTTGTTTTTTTTTTTTTGTAATATTCCTTCTAGCATATTAATTTAACGTAAGAGTATGCTGCTATGGATAATATGGCAACAGAAGGAATCTTGAATTATTCTTATCTAGGTTTAATTAGACAGGGCATACTTTTGAACACGTAGAGAAATTCAAGTATTTAGGTTCAATAATAACAAGAAAAAATGAAATCCAGGAAGAAATAAAAACCTGGTTAAAGGTGGGAAAGGCGTGTTATTATTCAGTTGCTAAGTTACTTAGATTCCGGCTTCTATCTAAAAACTTAAAAGTTAGAATTTATAAAACTATTATTCTTCCAACGGTTCTTTACGGATGTGAAACATGGCCGCTTACTTTGAAGGATGAACAACGGCTTAAGGTTTTCGAATATAAGGTACAGCGTAAAATATTTGGTCCGAAGAGAGATGAAGGCACTGGGTAGTTGAGAAGGTTCCACAACCCGGAATTGCGGAACTTGTATCCTGTGAATATAATTGAGTTGATAGCGTCGCGGAGACTCAAATGGGCGAGTAAAATTAATGGGCTCGGTGAGGAACGGATTTCGAGAAAGTTGGTATTTGCTGATCCGACTCGTAGACGTCCGAAAGTGAGACCGAAGCGTCGAGGGGAGGATTGCGTTAAGGCTGATCTTGGGGGTTTAGGCTTGAACGGAGAATATTGCACGAGTCTTTGTAGACGGAATATGGTGGTATCGGCATCGAACCTTCGGGTTCGGTAAGCCTATTATTATTATTGTATAGGTTTAATTAATACAGGGGTCGTGACGAGTAACTGACATCGCACAGGCTCGAAACCACTATTTTACGTCCCCTCTGAAGGACGGAATTTCTAAGGATTTTTATTTTCATTAAAGAATCCACCAGAAGGCCACCTCCTAGATTTAAAAGTTTCATCTAAATTTGGTTGCTTACTATGTTTTCCTATGCACAAATTTCTAGTCAGTCTTGTAAATATTGCATGAATGGTTACTCAGGCCATTCACCAGTTATTCAATCAATTATTATCCCTAAACGTTGAAAGTTTTTACAGCAAAAAAACTGAAAGAATAAATAAATAAGGAAATTTGCCCTTTTACCTCTTCAAATCTACTTTTAATATGTCGCAGTGTTCACATGTATTTGACCTGGATTTTTAGTAAATTAATTAGAAAATAAAAATTTCATTTCCCAGTTTCCTTGAACTAAACCTTAATTTTATCAGTATTTGCTCACAAAAAAAACAAAAAAAAAAAACAACCTTTCCTCCAAGATAATTTACTTTTTAGTATTCTTCCAAAGGGGAAATGTCAATTTTTCCTTAAAATCCATACAGTATATAGTATGTTCTTCCCAGTGGTACTCCCATCTAAAAAAAAAATACGACAAATTTTCCTTAGAGATATGTTTATTTCTTCTGTTAAGTGAATAGTTTTATGACATGAACAATTTTACGGGTTAATATTTTTGGACTGTTAAGTTCTTTCATCAAAACCAGGGGTTCCTAAGCAATAGTTTGCCGACACCTCGGGGTCCACAGACGACGTTCAAGCGGATCCGCGAGAAATAATTGGGGAATGAATTTGAATTACCTTAACGTAAAATATTTGTGAAGCCTTGGCTTTTATGAATAATCACACGCCTTACCCAGATAAATTTAGCATTTTAAGTAATATAATTTCTTGTATTTTCTGACAGAAGCCTGCTACTGCTCAATCACAACCTTATAATATAACATTTCGAAAATAATGAGTTTAAAGAACAGATGTAACGTAGAAGACAATGATCAATATTTGATTTCTTTACGAGTATTCGAATAAATACCACATTGTAAAATTTTTAAATTGTTGGTTATTTTTATTTATTTAACGTCATTTTACGCTACTGTGGCTGTCGGACGACATCACTGTGGAAGTTCTAAATTTCGCCTATCCAGGTTTTATTAGGAGTGGGATCTTTAACGAGTACCTCTCTTAGCAAAGGCTTTGGATCACCATTTTACGATCCCTCTGAAGGATGGTGATATGAATTTTCACAACATTTAAAAAAAACTTAGGATCATCTGCCGGGTTCAACATTAAATTTTAGTTATTTAATGTTTCGGAGATTGAAGTAGACTTCCAGAGCCTGGTTTTATTTTCTTCATCCCCATTTCCCTAATTAGGCCATTTCTAGAATATTGAGTTTCGGTAAAGGTATTTCGCCTGCAATGTACGTGATTCGGTGTAACCGACTACTAAAAATCTAATTATATCTAATATTTAGGTTTTAGGGGATCCTTACCAATTAAATGATTGTATGACGCGATCGGCGAAAAAGTTTGTTGGGAACAACCTGCTATTTTTTTTCAAACACAAACAAATCGATTTTATAACTAAAGGTAGAGAGAGACAGAGAGAGATGTTTTATTTTCTAACGAATAAAACAATGCTTTCCAAATATTAGATTGGCCTATCCACGACATATTATTATTTAAAATTGTATAATACAGTATACTACAGTATGTTGCTCACTACTGCTCATGTTCAGCCTGCCAGGAGAGTGCTCCGTATTCACGGGAGAAGCCATAACTCTCAAATGGATAAGAAGCTCACAAAAAAACGGCATGGACTTTCGTAACCGACTCTGGAGTGTCCTAGTAGCCATAGACAGCCAAACACCATCTAATGCCATAATTAGAGACATAATACATGAATAGTGGGAGAAGAAAATTATATCTGAAGTCGTGGTTATGATATGAGTACCGGCCCACCGTGAAATTCCAGGGAACGAAAGAGCTGAACAAGCAGCTAATTCAGCCAGAATGGGAGAGAAGCAGTGGACATTACTAAAATAAAAGAAACCACGATAGAGGATTGGGTGAGTAGCTATAAAAAAAATGCTGAAAGAGTGGGAGGACGGTTGGAGAGAGAAATATCCAATTTGAGAACGATCAAACCCGACTGTCAAAAATGAAAAACATGTTCGAGAACTTCAAGGAGAAAGAAAATTATAGTATGAAGGCTAAGGATTGGGCAATGCCAGTTTACATATGGCTGGCTACCTTTTTAGACGTTTGTAGGCTACAACTTGCGAAAAATGCAACAATACTCCTTTAATTGTGCAACACTTGCTAATTGAGTGCTCGCTTTTCCAGCAATCAAGTAAAAATGTCGACCTTAAGAAATCCATAACAAAAATACTTCAAGATGAGGAAGAGAAAATAACCACAGTAAAAGAATTCATAAAAATGACAGGATTTTACCTTTGAATATAATCACTTAGACCACGCCAATGACCCTTAAGAGGTGGATGTGCAAAAAAAAAAAAAAAAAAAAAAAAAAAAAATATATATATATATATATATTATTACTTTAATTATTATAATTCCGCACTTTTTTCCGTAATCTTCATTTCATTTTAGTAAGCAGCCATTCCTTTTAATAACATTTAGGAGAAAAAGCCGCACAAAAGATTTTTAATCTTCAAAGTTGTAAGTAAATTGTGAGATTACCTCATTTTTTTAATATATGGTCCTTTTGATTGATGATATTGATTAAATTTATTTTATTTGTTTATTATTTATTCCCTTTCAATGAGTAATCTCAGTAGACCTTACAATTGGGTAACAATACAGATTACACGTTTCCTTCCTGGGAGATGAAGTATAAGCCACGATAATATAGAGTTAGTGGAAGCTAAGAGGAGGGGGGAATGGAGCCATAGATCAGCTAGCTAATGCGGAGCAAACGGAGCGGATGATCGAGGGCGAGATCAACCCGGGCCGGAAATAACCGAAAGGAGGTGGCCCCCGCCCTACAATAATTAGTCCTGATAAATTGCTCCGGACCTCTTTGATTCCTTGGGCAGATATATCAAATCTTCTATTACTGATCTGTTCAAAGTGACTCTTTGTTTATCTTTAACAGATTTATACCTTCCTCCGTGTCTGGTTCTGTGTCCTCAGGTCGCCGGTTGGGAAATAGAACACCTTTGTAGACGATCCTATGCCCGCTTTACACCTTCCTTCAAAGAGCCCACCAGGAAGATTAATATCAACCTCAAACGATACCGAATATAAATGAATAATATAAGGATTTTTTAATAGAACAGTTTTTAAAATAACTTTTTCTACAAAAAAGAAAAAAGAAACTACGATGGGACTATTGAACTTTCGAGATAAAGGTACGCTAATATTGTTTGTTATAATTCTAAAACCATAAACGACAGTTAATTTTATATGTTTTTAATGACGTCAATATATAAACTGAATTTATATAAAATTGAAAGAAACTTAGAGGTCATATCCGATCCTCTCAGA
The DNA here is from genome assembly GCA_023052935.1 of Piezodorus guildinii. Lineage (NCBI taxonomy): Eukaryota > Metazoa > Arthropoda > Insecta > Hemiptera > Pentatomidae > Piezodorus > Piezodorus guildinii. The sequence goes on along the minus strand of CM041292.1, from coordinate 85,121,959 downwards.
CGAACATTCGTTTGTACGAGACCATATTCTCTACTCAGTGCTAATATATGGCTCGAAAACCTGTGCTTCAGCCCACATTAGGAAAGAAACCTCCTCGTGCTTGAATGGGAAACCCTTCGAACCATGATTGGGGCCGGTGGCGCGTATGAGTAAAGAGGATTTGCCCGTAAAGATGCTTATAGAACGTATTTATACAACTAGAAGAAAAGGAACAAAGAGATGTAGGTGGAAGGAAGGAGTTGCCGCGGACGCTTGGGCCAATAACAAGCAATCCTACTTAAAGCCAGGATAGGCAGATTACATGCCAGGGCAAACTCGATTACATGTGTATCGATGGTCGAAGAATATACCCAGTGAGGTAATATCATACATTGTACATTATTGTATATATCAGTAGCATGGTCAATTGATCTATGTGATAAACGTTTAAGTGGTGGAAGTAATTCTTTACCTCCTTGTGCAAGAAGATATGACAAAATAGGAAGTATTGGCCGGACCTCCTGGAACTCTACGGGTGAGGTTTGTGACAGACTCCTGTTTTATGGGGTTAATAAAATTAATTAAAAGCACCAAACCTTTCTTAGCGAAATCCAATAATCTACTGATATTTATTTTTTATTTTTGAAACCCGGACACTTAGTTCCAAAAATAATTTATTTATACTGGACTCACAAAAACCTAATGAGCAGAATTATGTTTAAGCAAAAAAGACAACACAAAAACAATCCCCTAAGACATACGAGTTGCTTATTCGAGTTTTCATAACAAATTCAACGGACAGAGCAATAGTCTAATAAATGACGTAGATGCATCTAAAATGTCTGCTTAAAAAAAGAAGCTGGTTGAGAGGACTCATTAGCCTAATTAAATGTGTAAAGGATGCTGCTAGTAGCTACTATACTTCCCCATGTCTATCATTTACTCATGTTTTTTCCATTGCATTTACTATATGTCAATTTTATCTATGCGAATAAATAAAATAAGATTAAAATATATTAATAACAACTTCTATAGAGATAATAATACCTATTTTATCATGTACTAGATTATAAATCCTTACTTTTAGAGCCTAACCATGTACGTGTACTTATAATCTCCCAAGTCCATCCTCGATCAACAGTGTTCTTCTTTCTGAATAAAAGTCCACCATTGTTAAATAACAACTAATAATGCCATCAAAAATGTTTTAGAAGAATAAAATGCGACTTACATTTTAATACAAATTCTCGATAACTTTTATATTAATATAAGAATCCATATAATTATTTTATCTAATGCACTGAGGGTAACAGTGATTTACAACTTATCCGTAGACATTGAATAAGATAGCCCAGACTAAGGTTACTTAAACTAGGAGTGATGGACTGGACGGGGAGGGATGGGAGATTACCCGCCACAAAGAGGGAGAGAGATATCGCTATAAAGGAGGGAGACAAATCTCAAGGGGCGATATAAAAAAGCGAGAAGGAGCGGATCCAAAGACCCTCCTAATAAAGCCAAATTGTGATGCATGGCATTCCGGCAACCATTACCTTCCCTTCCTCTCCAGCCTTTTCGGCAGTTCGCCGCTATCGATTCTTGTAGTCGATTAAAACCGATAAAGTATTATATCATTGGTTAAATTTTACTAAAGAAAAAATATCTGAGTGCAAAGCCCTAATTATTGAAAATATGGGATGACAGTAGAGGAATTCATAAAAATACGCTTAAGACCTTCATTATTTGAGAACTTCATAGACGTTCCATATGGTTGTCTAAAAAGCCGTATAAAAAACTGTACTAAACAAGGACCTACCATCACTAAAAAAAAACATAAGAATTATTTCGTCACCTCGCCTCACTGTACGAGTATCATACGACCAGAACTATTATTTGATACCCTATTTTTTTTCGAGCATTATACCTTACACAGCAAAGATACTAAAAAAAAAAAAAACCACTTCACAATCTGAATAAGATAAAGGCATAGTCCTTGGCAGAAAGACAAGTAATATTCATCATATTCTAAGGTGAAGAGCAATGAAGAAAGTAGTGCTAAATAAAGTTTGGTTTTATTTCATGAAATAAAATGCAAGACCATCAGCCACAAAACGTTAGAATATTTTTTTAAAATTATATTATACTTTTATAAATTTACAATTTATAGTAGTTTAATTTTAATTTCTCCAATCACCAAAAAATTTAATGCTTATTAATTATGTAAATAAATCAAGAATAAAAAAAAATATTTTTGTTGTATTAGTGTGAACTATGATCATTGTTCTCTGTTAACCTAACCATTTATAAAATGTAGTTACTTAATACTAGCTTCACACTTCTATTCTTTTATGTTTATTAGTTACTGTTAAAATAAAATTTACCAACAACCTTTACCCATTTATACAGAGAAATTAATCCTAAAGGTCAAGCAAGTTCTGTGAATCAGCTTACCTACCAAGCACTGTGTAAGGACAACTTCGCTGGCTCCAACAATATTTGCTTGAAAGAAAATATAATGAAACTAGAGGTAATACTTGATTTTAAATAATTTATATTCCAAGACCAGTCCCATCAATGAATATAATATTCAATGACAACCGGAAACAGTGTAAAACGATTTCAAAATAGTGTATTAAGAAGAATTTTGAAAGGATCGTAACTGGAGGAAATTATAATAGCAAAGATTCTAAATTTTTGAACAAGAGATTCATATTCAGAAGATGTGTATTTATATGGGTGAAAATGGTAGTAAATATTTGAAAACTATACGTTTATTAGTTTGCAAATCTGATAAAAACTAAAAGGTAAGCGCCATAATCTGATTACTAATTACTAATTTGACAACTAAACTAAATTTTGGGGTAAATAAAATTCCATGAAATGTATATTGACAAAAAGAGAAGAATCCCTATGCGATTCAACTATTTCAAGATTAAAGAGAAGAGGAAGAGGTGGGAAGAGCGTAGCAAATGGAAAATGAACAATACAATCTATCCATGACATCTATGAACACGGCCTTTTCACACTGGCAAGGATGAAGAGCAATTTTATAACTGCAGAATAACCCTGTTTGTCCTTTTTGGAGATGCGAAGATCATTAGAAGCCAAAAATAATTGATATATGTAAATTGTTTTAAAAAACCCCAATTTATTCCATCAGGTTTTTAGTAGGATCGTGGAAATAAGTGTATGTGTAATATGCATGCAAATGACTATTATTTGCATCTACATCTCTTAAATCTTTTTCCAAATATGTTTCTTAATATTTCAATTTTCAGAATATCTTTCTTTTCATTTTTTTCACCCTTTTTTTCAAGTTCTATAGCTTCTCAAAATACAACCAAAAAGGCTGTTATCGAACTATGCTAACCTGGATAGAAAGGCTGAGATTCATTTAAAAGAACAGGAGCTGCTGTAGTGATAATTCAACGATTTTGGCCACCATAATTTCACCTGACCTTGAAACCAATATAAAGCTTTTCTTTATAAATAAGATTTGGATAAAAAATGCACCCATACCAAGAACGAAAATTCTCAAGAAAGGTAAAATACAGATTTAAAGAAGATGAATGATTGCTACATTAATTTTTTCACCAAGTCAAATTACCAGAAAGGCCAATAATATTATCGATTTTTAAAAAAATTGTTTAGTCAATGTGTGATTAAATGATGTTTTTTCTTAGCTAGATTATTGCTCATTCAAGTCTCAGAGGGCTGAAATATGCGAGTAATGCAGGGGATCGGTAGGAATGCCATAGATTTCATGAAAAAATATTTTTTAGCATATAAATTCATTAACTCCATTGCATTGGCGCAAGTAGGGAGGGAGGGCACGGCTAGAAGATAAAAACTAAAATTACGTATCAGGATAAAGGGTGAAGTTAGAGACTCTTCTTCTTCAAACCTATTTAATTTTCAAATTAATATGCATATAGGCAGTGTTTTGGAAAAAATAAATTATATTTTCGACCACCTGTGCCAGATTTTTAACCCAAGAGGTCCCACCTAACAAAAACCCTGGTTACACCCCAGATTAATGGGACTGTTACCAAAACTTCACGAACCTGGTGAAGTGTTTCTTCTAGATTATTTTTTTTTTTTTTTTCAAAGGCCCATAGGGTATGGGCTAGAAATTTCTGAGATTAGTGAGATTCCAGGAGGTATTCTTCTATTGTACAGAGTATATTTTAAGAGAGAGGAGCGGAGGCGGAAAACAATTTCTTCTTTATCTGATTATTACAACAGTTTTCTTCATGTGAAGAAGCTTGTCGGATTTTTTATTTTTACATTTGGTACCTCAGTCAAGTCTGAGGCTACATATTTTTCCAAGCTTAAGGTCTTAAATAAAGGTTTCTTAGAGTATTTAAGGCTGTTAATGAATTGTATTAATTTTATTTGTCTCATAAGGAGCCCGTGGCTGAGTGGCTAGCGCGCTAGTCTCTCATGAAACAGGTTGAGTTCGAATCCCAGTCCCGGCTGGGCTTTCATAAGGATGTAATTAAATGGGGATTCACTCACAGCCGCTCCCCAGGGTATGTGTGACCCGTCAGCCAAATGGTGGCCATTTACAAAATTAGACGTAGGAAGTGATGTACTCTACCCTACAAAATGCACAGAGAAACGCGAATGTAATCTCTCAGGGCCTCCTACACGGCCTTTCGAGCCACTGAAAAAAAAATAAAACTTTGTCTGATAGTGATGTAGTCAATCACTGTTGGGAGTTAGAAGGTAATTAGGAGTATATCTGTTTTAGTTTTTGTAATGTTCTATGTCTCAGCACGCCGCAGATTATTACAAACTTAAAAAAAATAAAGTAAGATAGTAGGTTTTGCGATGTGAATGTTTTAAAAATAATAATGGTTTCTACAATATTTTGCTTTATTAATTGCGCTTTTTTAACGGCTCGATTAGTCCATTTTTCTATTATTATTTTTTAATATTCCTACTCAGTGGAAAATAACATTCTCAGACTATTTTGAGCCATCACTAGTCTGGTAATAAATAAATAGTGAACACATGTGGAGGCACAAGTAGCGAGCGGCCTTGTAATACTAGCAACGTGTGCCCTTCGCTGTTGGGGTCCACTATTCGTAAATGGTATTGGGGATAGTGATTCAACAGGACAAACTAATCCACTCACAACTTATACATCGCTTTTATAAGTACCTTAAATAAGCCCTTAAATTGTATTAAGACGTTCATAATTCATTAATAAAGGTATCGAGATATTCATTCAAAATACTCTCAATGGCTAATTGTCGGTATCTATAAGGAATAAGAAAAAATCCTTATGTGAACAGCTATCGCCTATCAGGATATAACACACCTAGTAGGAGTAGCGTCAGTTCCAACTAATGGTGATGTGGTAAAGGCATTAGCAAACCTCGTAACACTAGGGGTTAGGGGCCATGACTCACTGTTCCGCATGATGAATGGGTCCAAGATTTAAGTGCTTAATATTATAAACCATCAACAGAATAACAATGATAATTTCCTATTTTCTATTAAATTTTTTCCATGGGTTTCTGCCAATTTTCCATTTTTAAGATTTATATCTTCATTTAATTAATTCCAAATTACCCCAAAAAGTAAACGTGATAATCATAAGTGATAAAGAAAAACGTATAATTAATTTAAATATAAAATAATAATATTACTATACAAAAAAATGATTTCGTAATACAAGTTATATAAATAAAAAAAAAGAAGGAAAAATTGACCAGAGCTTTCACTTAAATATTATCCATTAACAAAGTTATATTATATGATACATGAATAACTAAATTTATGACCAACCCTAAACATGCTCATTATTTTTTTATAATTATTTTTCAATCCAGAAAAACTCCAAAACATATTACCATCATTTCAGAAATATTTTCTGGATTTTACAAACTAAAAACATTGAAATAACAGTAATCGTATTTTTAAACTATTTAAACAAACATTAAAAATAAAGTTCACTTATTTCAGTATATATGATTTTATCTTTTCGTTTATGTAGAATCTCTTCCATCATTATTCATCAACAACTACTTTATCAGTACTGCCCTACTTTAAAGATAATCTATATATAGCACAGAACTACATTATTTAAAAATGAATAACTATGCCAGACAATATTATTTCAAAACTAATTTAATTTCAACATCCAAACTTGGTCTGAACCTCTCCTGTTGTCCATACAATCCATAAGTGTCCAATCATTATTATCCATTAGAATTATTCTTCACATATTCCCTTGTTTGATTTTGTTCTGCAAAGTACCATATGTTCAATTTATATATGAAACCATATCTTTATTGTTTTTTCTTTAATGTTTAAATAATGTATGCAATTCAAATCATTAAATATTTTGTATTAATATAATATTTCCCATATTTCAATTTTTTATTGGGTAAATTATTATTTAGACTTTGTTTACTAATGTGTATACATAGTGTCATTTATACATTTATTTTATTTTTTTGTTTCTACTTTAAAATTAGCAACATTTTTTAGTTGTATTGACAGCTTCTGTGGTTCCTTTTAATGTTATTTTATTAATATTTTTAATATGAAGTATAGTGAATTTAATTTTTATTTTCAAAAATGAGTGTTGTCTGTCATCACTTGATAAATACAAGCATCATATTGATTTTTTTTTTTAGTTTGAATGAAAATCGAATATTATGATTATAAAAATATTTCTCTCATAAAAAATTAAAGATTTATGTACGTTTCTTAAGTTTCTAATTCTTGTCAATGAATAATCATTATCTCGAACCTTCCGTGGTTTGACTACAGGATAAAATAATGAGATAAGATCGATTCCCTTATTATTTAAGAATAGCCTCTATACTATGACACCATATGAGATTAATCTGATATATATTTTATTTTCAAAACATTGTTTGTTCACTGTAGCAGTTTGAAAGCAGCTGTGAGGTCCTGTGTCAAATTTAGAGGTCGACAAATGCCAAGCAAACACCCACAGGTTCTCGGATTAAATATATTTTTAAAATCAAGAGCTAAAGCTAAAAATTCTTTGAAAACTATTTTCTTATCCGGGTTTATTTAATTTTTTTTTAACGTGTACCTTTACAACCTATAATGGGTCTCGTGTTCACTACGTATAGAAATTCGTACATTTTCACTGCCGTGCAAGGAGGTGATTAGGCTTAATCACACCAGGCCGCCAGGTTTTTTCCCCAATTTCGGGTATCCACTTTATAGATGCTGGGTGTTCCCAAGGAGGGACTTAATACCCCAGGGTCGCTCCACAGCTGAATGAACAGAATATATATTCTGCCTCAGCCGGGATTCTAACCTGGTACCCGGAGAAAAGTAGTCTAAAACTCAATCCACCAGACCATACCATAGATAAGTTTACATTAATTTAATTTCGAGTTATTAAATGCATATTTTAGAGTTTATAATAAATTTCCAGTGTGAGTGCGGGCTAACACAAAAAATTATCGAAGGGATTTTATGGAACTTCAATTAATTAAGTCAACTAATCGAAAGTGAAACATTGAAACAATAATTTTTAACATTTTTACCATTACTTGAAAACTGATCAACCAATTTCATTAAACTGGTCAGATAAATGCATAATTAAATGGTATTTTATGTCAGATAGGCTTTAATGGAATGATCAGACAGGCTAAATGGCGAATTTTCAAAATTACATCATTTGATCTTTCTCTGTTTTATTTTTTTAATAATTAACAACTTTCATTTTTATTTTTAGTAAAGGGTAACAACTATTAATTACTAATCTGATAATTTGCAAGAAAACTTAAAAGGATCTCAGATGTGTCTCACTGATTTCGTTCATTATTATTATTTTTTATTTTATTTTTAAAACTAAACATTTAAATATTAGAGTGCATAGAAAAGAAAGTTTTGATACTAAAATGTCTCAATTTTCAAAAGAGTAAACAGGTTTATATTGGGTATTAACCCTAAAAATATAACAAACCTCATCAAAATAGTGATTCTAATATGTTTTCTTACAAATTGTACAAACATTTAGATTCCACACACCTAACACTTTATTCTTATTTTTATTTATTAAATTCGAAAACCAAAACATTGTTTATTACGATTTCGCCCAACCCTACTCCACGCATAAAACGTGAATATTTGAATAGCTTAGGAGTTATTACGGTTTAAATTTTAATACTAAAGTTATTATTCTACCATGATCAGAACTAGACATTTTAAATAAAATTTGTTTTGGGCACTCCATATTCCCGATTTTTTTACTGGACCCCAAGAAAGCGTTGTCTGTATTTTTTTAAAGAAATATAATATTTTAACGCATAGTTTCTTCTAAAAAAAATAAAAAAATAAAATAAAAAAATAATAATAAATAAAATTTAAAAATGTATTGAGAAACATTAAGGACTGTCAGTGTGATACACGAAACACATCGCTTAATTTATAATATTCCTTAAGAAAATTGTAAATGCCCTTTTTATGTATCTAACGAGACACAACATACTGACCTAGACATTCCATTCGTCATTAAAACAGCCACTGATCGCTACAATAAATTTCACGACAGACTGACCATAAATTCAAACCCGCTGACTCAAAACCTATATACTGCCCCAAACCCAATAATCCGCCCAAAGGACTATAGAGGCGCTGCCAAGAGACCTTATATATTGATAGTTATTAGTTTGTTTTTTTAATCTATCTTGTGTAGTTTCGCACTTACATCATTTGTTAGCATATTTGCTCATTGCATAAGCAGATAGGAATTGTAATGTCAAAACTTCTATGAATAAATAAATAATTTATCCTATGCCAAAGGTCACGGGTTCAAACCCGCTGGTGGTCCTAGGATTTTTTAAAGGAAGTAAAAAATTCTTAGTTATGCCGTCCTTCGGAGGGGACGTTAAAAGATGGTCCCGAGCCTGTGCGATGTCAGATACTCGTTAAAGATCCCTATCCTAATAAAACCTGAATAGACAGAATTTAGGACTCCCAGTGTAGCATCGTCCGATTAGCCATAGTAGCATAAAGTGACGTTAAATAAAGAAACGAAACGTAACTAATTTATAATATAAACATAAATAATTCTAAAGAACACCTGTATATGTTTTACGGCTTCTATTATGAAAAAAAAGTAGTAAAATAAAGAAAGAAATTATATTTAACTAAAAGAGACAAGCAGTATATAGTCAGTGGCTTAACTAAGGACGACTGTGTCCTAATGCAAGCCTTTTATCGTCTGTGCCTCTACCTCTCTCTCCCCCCTCCCATTCGTTAAGATACAGAATCGACTTTATCATTAAACTTAAACATACCAAACTTATTATAATTATTCAGAGAACTAGTTTTAAAGAAGGATATTGAGTATGTACATTTGACAAACATATGAGTGAAAGAAAATTTACATATTTGTTTATTGTACATAATAATTCATTAATTTTAAGTTTCACTTGGGTGGAAGTATCACTAATTAAACTATTGTAAATTCTACAACTAATAGTGTGAATTATTTCAATGATAACTCCCCATCTTAGCGGGTCTTCCTCAAGGCTCTTGCCTATCTCCAATCCTATTTAATTTGTTCATTTCTGATTTACCAGCCCATCCATTTGTGACGAGGTCATTATACGCTGATGATACAGCATTGTATACCTCATCATATCGCATCGATACAATAGTGAATCGCCTTCAACTATATTTTTAAAAATTTCACAAATATTGCATAAAATGGAAATTAAAAATTAATCCCACCAAATCTGAAGCAATTCTTTTCACTAAACGTCGCCCACAAATAAACCACCAAATCAAGATAAATTCAGCTCCCATCCCTTGGTCAAAATCCGTACAGTACCAAGGCATGTCATTAGACAAATTTCTTACGTTCACAGACCATATCAATAGAAAAATTGATAAAGCCAAAATGTTTCCATACTTCAACAGAAAATCCCATTTGAGCTCTCATAACAAATTAATAATATACAAATCAGTTATTCGCCCATTAATTACATACGCCTCGCCAGTCTGGAGCTCAACCTGCTTGACTAACTACCAAAAACTTGAACGAATTCAAAATCTATCAATGCGGATAATTAATAATTACCCCCGCTACACTAAAATAACATCTATGCTCCAGGACTTACAGCTTCCAACAATTAAACATTTTGTACATACTCAAACAGCTTCTTACTTCAGTAAAACACCAGTCTCCAAAAATCCATTAATAAAGGAAATCGGTAACTATAATAAAGCATCTCTAAAACGCTACACTCATAAAAGAACTAAACATGTGTTACTAACTTAAGCTAGTTTATTTTAATTTCTAATTTTATATTATCAATTGTGTTATCTGTTTTTTTTTTGTTTGTTTTTTGTTTGTTTTTTTTATATGTAGGTTTTTTATTTAGTAATTCCTACTACCATAGTTAATATCAATTTAATTTTACCACTAATTATAGATTAGATAATTACATTATAACTACCAAATGAACCAAACATTTGATGATTGTAAGGATGTCTCGTCCGAAATCATTTATAAATATTTTGTCAATATGTAAAAATGTAAATAAAGTTTATTTTCTTTCTTCGATAGTTAATAAAAATTTCAATGACCGATTTGTAAAATTCAAGATTTCAAAGGACTGTAAAAACTGTAATCCTATTTTATACTAACCAATCTAAACTGATATAATAGCTGAAGAGTCTGTTTGTTTGTTTGAACACGATAATCTCAAAAACTACTGGTTCAATTTAAAAATTCTATTTTGTGTTAGACAGTCGATTTATAGAGGACGGCTTTAGGCTATATAACATGACGGTGCAACGAATAGGAGTGAAGAATCAGTTGAAAATGTGGAAAAAAAGCGGAGAAAATTAACCTCGCATCCCAATGATTCCAAATGATTTACCTTATAATTGTCAAATAATTCAATTTCCCATTTAGTTATCTTTTGCCGTAACAATTATTAAATCACAAGGGCAAAAATTTGAACACGTAGAATCGATTTACGTCAAGACTGCTTTTCTTCCGGCCAACTAATGCCGCATTGTCAAGATAGGGTTGCGGAGAAAATCACTTTGTTCTTCTAAAAATAAAAATGTCATTTACTCAGTAGTTCTTTAAAATATATCTTTTTTAAAACTTCTTAATCGCGATCATAATAATAGGAATTGACGCAGACGAAGTCGCGGGCAACAGCTATTACTTAATAATCCCTTTAGAGCATTCCCTAAGATTGTTTAATCCTATTCGACTTCTTCAAAAAAGAGTTCAGTTATTTGTTTGAAAGAAAAAACATGACAGGAATTCTCGTAATTTTAAGTCTTTACTGGAAAAAAAAAATCCAAAGCCGCTAAAGCAACTCGTTAAATTGTAAAATATAGAGGGAAGGGTGCCCTTGACGCGTGGTGCATTGTCATGAAAATTTAGCAGTGGAGATACTTCGTTGTAAAGGAAGAAGGGCTCCGAGCGGCCGTTAATAGAGTATTTATTTATCTAGACCTGCCACCATTGAATTACTAATTGCTTCGAACCATGGTCCATTTTCTTCAAGGAAAAAAATTGATAATTTGGGGAGCTAGACATTGCGGTCAGGAGTTCTTAGATATTCATTCCTAAGAATAGTATCAGCGTGGAATCGAGCTATCAGCTGAAAAATGGCGAATGAAGGTGGATAACAATGGACTATAATTTTATATCAAAGAAATAATAATACACATATGTGGTTTAAAAACAGTCATTTTTTTCATAAACATATCCAATTTATTCCGATTAAACAGACACGACACCCAGAGTTTTCTCTTGATAGACAAACAACTTAAAATCTTCATACAATACTGAAACGACGAATAACTGCTCGATATTCTGACAACTGCCTCACTTGATACTCCTTATGTTCAATCGCTAGAATTTAAAATGCTCAAGTTTTTAAATATGTCAAAAATAAAATGATTCATAATGACTTTGATGTTCTATATCTTAGCGATTAGGTTCAAACTAGATGGCTATCCTCCTGTAATCTGTGCCCACTAAAGGCAACTAGTTTCAAAACATATTCCCCCTTCTGAAGGCTTCTAAAAAGAAGATGGCCTCGGTACCTTTTCAAATAATTGACACTCCAACTTGAAAGTATGGTATTACATAAAATATAAAAATATTACAAGATAAAAATATTCTATTATATTTTACAGATAGAGTGATATCTTTAATATTTTATTGATTGTCATTAAAAACATAATATTCCTATTATTTAACTTTAATTAATTTAATATTAATTATATTTTTATCTTTTATATTGCTTTTTAAATATGAAGAAGAAATTCCGAAAGAAATTTTACTGGAGCAGCCCATTGTTAAATAACTTTTTCAATGTTTCTGATCCGGAGAGATATGCTTTCATCCCCTACACTCAGCCTCTCTCAGTAAATAATTTTCGATTGACACCGGCTTAACTGTTGCTCTCCACCCCACTAAATCCTCGCCCATAAATTTTCGAGGGTGACTGTCGAGGGGTGACTGGAAGAACCAACTTCCAAAACCATTCGAAACTTTTACCAGATTTTATATCGGTTACGATTCTATTGTTTTACCGAATTGATTGCTATAACTTGCGATTTTCAGTCTGGAAAGAAATTTATTGATAAAGTATTTCCTTGTTTCTTTTTTATGTAAATATTATATTTTAGAGGTGATAAAACTATCACAAATTAATTGATTAATCATTATAGTGAGTTAATCAAAATCTTCAAACTCGTGTTTGAGCAATTCGGAAAAAGTTGTATAACGGATGGTATAAAGTGGCACTTCCGCTTAGCCGATATTGGTGGAAAAGTCGCAGTAAAATGCCCTAATATTGAAGTCCTTACTGTCAATCTGTAAGACAATCTATGCCACGAAGAACGTGCGGAAAATTCAGGTGTAGTGTGAGATAAATCAAATATTTACGAAATCACTGCTTGTTTTAAATATGAAATTAAAATCCGTAAGTATTCTCGCTTTTGATCTAGAATTACCACATAAGCACTCACAATTTATTGCGGAACTTCGTCTTTAGGACCAATGCGTGTATTTCCGGTTAAAAAAACAATTAAGAAAATTTTCGCAATCGTAATTGACTATAAGTATATGTACAGCCTAATTATGTATTTTTTTAGAATCGTTTTAAGGAGCTAATTCGCAGAATAAAATCTATTTTTATTTACAAATGTATAATTTTGATTAAGTATATTAGTGTTTTTCGTCAATTTTGATGTATGCTATAACAGTCAGTACACACTGATTTCACATATGCTATTTCAGGTAAAATACAATTTGTCGATGAGTTTTTTTTAGTATATTTAGATTTTCAAAGAACAATTTTTTATCATTATTTTATAGTGAAATGTACAAAAAAAAAAAAATATAAGGAGAAAATAATGTGTTATATTATCATCTATAACAAACAGTTAAAGTTCATCTAAAATCTTTAGATCTCCTAAGGTTGTATTATACATCTATATTACTGTTTAATGTTAAATAAAAAAAAATAATAATCTCTCCCTACATAAAATGATACTGCGATTCTTCGATTCCGTGAACTCCTTCGAAACCACTGGACGGATTTTGATATGTTTTTTATTATGATTCAGGGCACTCTTTCCTGAAGGTTTATTAGTCAAATAAACTGCAATTTATATTTTCTTTATGAGAGAAAAATAAATTTTCTGTAACCAATTCATCTAAAGATTATTCCTGAAATATAAGTATTAATATAAACTTATAAGGTACTGTTGGAAAGCTCATGAGCTTAGAACAGTTAATATGTAATAAAATAAATCAAACAAGTTAATATAAAGTTTTTGTAAGCTTATAAAATAATGAACACTTGCGATTAGTAAGCAGGGAGGTTATACAGTATTGTACAAGTTATATTATTTCGTTCAGTACGCGAGATTTTAGAAACAATATTACGTGCCAAATTGTAAGTAAGTAGTTAAAATAAATAGTAAGTTGCTGTAAGCCTATAAAGTAAGATTGTTATTAATCATTTAAACTTTTAAATTATTTCATGAAAACCCACTTTTCACAGAAAATAAATGGGATTCCCATTGAAACTAAATTAAACCTCTAAATGCGTTTCAAGTAGTTTATTTTCAATATAAAATAGTAATAAATGTCATTTCTTTTGTTTTTGATAACATACATTGCAATCCAATTTTTTTTATATGGAAAAATTAGATTTTCTGTTATCCATGCTTCACTTTAAAATAGCAAACAAATAAACTTAAATAATTTTGATTTATGTTTTTAATTCCTGCCGAAGATTAAATATAATAATAAATATACGTTATAAAATAAACACAGTTTCTTGCTAATTGTACTTTTTGACAAAGATATTTTAAACATAAATCACACCTCATTCAAATTGCACCGGTGCGAAGTAGGGACGAGCCCACTAGTAATGTCATAAACTAATATTTATGTCATTTTCTCCTTTAGTCAGATATCAATTTGTATATTAACTTTTTTTTATGGATGCTAAGAAGACGAGGTTATTTTTTTCGAATAAACAAAATTAAAGGTACTTTAGATTGTTTTAAAAATTAAAAAACAGTAGACTGACCAAACACGCAGACTATTATGGGGCACTTGGTCATTTGGACTCAGGGGACCCTAAAACGAGAACTCGAATTAGAAATAATTTCCATTACTATATATTCCATTCAGGTAAGTGAAACTAATATCAATAACAAATAGACCAAAGATTCAATATGAAGAAATTGGTAAAACAGTTAGAAGTATAAAAAAAATAAGGCAGATATTCAGTTTGCTTGATGCAATCAACAAATTATCATTAAAATAATTAATAAAGTTAATGATTTGCAGATGTTGTGCCTCCTGATTACTAACTGAGTTTTATCCCCACATCATAAAGTTTATGTCATGCGATAAGGAGGGAAGTATAAAGGATGGTAAAGAGGACATTAACCTGGTAGAATTAAATAAAAAGAGCATGGCAACCTGAATGTTTACCTAACTGGTACAGGTGTAAGGGAGGCGTGGCCTGTGGGTGGAGCCCAGCGGTGTCACAGCTGCCACCTAGTGGTCACTCCTCGCACTACTTACCTCCAATTTTACCTATACTCTTAATTTATAAACAAAATTAAACTCTCAAATCATAACCTCCATTAAAAATTATAAGCTTATTGATAATATAACATATATTAAATATCATTACCGTTTTCATAAAAAAATAAAATTAAAATAAAGTGGCCTCTTACACCTGCTAACATATATACATATATATATATATATATATATATATATATATATATATATATATATATATATATATATATATATATATACATTAAAAATATAATTTCTTCTTGTAATGATTTCCTTCTTTTTTTCTCTCTCTTTAAAAAAAAAGGGGGGGTTTCTCACATTGTTTGATCAATGTGATCTTAATTACAAAAATATACTAGCAGATCATAAAAAAAAAATCAGAAATTCATAGAAGGTAACCCAATACTTAATTTTAAAAAAAACCTTAATAATTTTAAACATTTATTACATTATCAATATTAAATAACAAACCATATTTGTTTATTCATAGTTATAATTTATTTATTTTTTTTTTTTTATTAGTTAGGAGAATGTTAGATACGAAACAGTTATATCTTGCAATTATCATCGCACTGCAAAAACACATTTTTTATATTATTTTATATAATACTACAAACATCTTACTCCTCAAATAGCCGAATCGTAATATGACAAATAACATTACATTAAATAATTCTTTTTGAGAAGTCTGGAGGTCAATGATTTCGATCCCCATCCTCATGCTATGGATGAAGAGTCAAAGAGTCACTTTCCCAGAGCGGCAAATTGTAGATAATTAATTAATATGTAATACAGTGCTAAATCATATAAAAGAAATTAGCTTTAGTACAAAAATTAAGAAAAAAAACAATTCTATATTAATTCTAAAGAAAAAAAATCTTCCACCAAACAGTTCAAAGAATTATTACAGAATTTTAAGGAATCATAGTTGTAAAAAATCAATAAATAAAAAAAAAAAATTATATTCGTCAATAGCATTTATGTTACAATGAATATTTTTACTTTTACTTACCTATATATGAAATATGTAGTAAGGGAAAGTATTGCGATCATAAAACTTTTAGAATTCGAGTTTTCAATGAAAATATACGTTTAAGGGTCCCTTGAGTACAAATAACCAAGAACTGAACTTTCATGTTCAAAACAACGCCCGAGATGTAACAGCAACTTTTTCCTCAAAATCAGCTAACCAAAAGAACCACTATATACCATACATTTTGTATCTTTTTTTGATTTTCTTAAAAACGGCTCTTACGATTTTGATTAAACTCGCTATATCAATGTAAAATTTAATGAGCTTTAATATCGTGTAGGTTACATTCTGATTGAAAGTCTGACAGGGCTTGAGTGCCGATATTTTAAATTTACTTCCTCTGAATTACCTATAATTTTGTTTATACTTTAAAAATAACCTTATCATATTTTTAGCATTGATAAAAAAACGAATAATCACATAAATTGGACGAATTCGATATCCAGCCAAAGGAGAAATGCACAAAAATATCATTTAATGCAATTTTTGTATTTTTGATCATAAAAACAGAGATATAGATGAATAATTTTAGAAAAAAATATTATCTTGCACACAAAATTTTTAAACTTAATAAGGAGGGATGAAAATCCGATAAAACTAACTGATTGTCTGAGATAATATTATAATAGATTATTTAATAAAGCACATGTTTCTATAAAAAAACAATGTATTTTTTTTAACTCTAACTGCATTTAAAAAGTCTTAAATTAATTTTCACAATGGAGATTACTGAAAGTCGTGTGTTGCGCGCACTAGATTTTTTTTTAATGTTTCGGATCTTAACATTGACATGTATGTACATGGTAATCAGTAACAGCTATTTTTCAAAGGTTTAAATCATAGAATTCAAATACGACAGTTTTTTCTTCCCTAGATATGAACAGTACAAAAATATGTCTAGACATAATTAAAATTCTCTGAAGTATGAAAGCCTTTTACTGAAAATCTCCTGTTCTTTTTAATATTGTGAGGTGTAAGAACGTCTCCGGTACAAGTTAAAAGCAATAAATTATATTATAAATCATAAAATTATATTGGTTTTAGTCATAATTTTTACATAGGAAAACTTTAGTTAATAATAAATGAGTTGGACATCGGAAATGCTATGCGTATCCATACCCATCATGTATTGACCGAACTCAAGAACGGTTTTAATTTTAACAGTTCCCTCAATCTGCGGTCACTACTACTTATTTTACATACCTCAACATTTTTTAATTAAAATAAAATGTAAAAATAATGAAGCATGATCTATGTTTGAATTTTGGGTAACATTATAATTTATAATCCAAGTTAGTTGAATTTAATAATAAATTTCTAAATGAAACCTTGCGTAGGTCGATTTTATTTTTATTTTGTTTATAAAATATATTTTTTCTGCAAAAAAAATAAAAAAACATCCGATATGGTGAAATATATAATAAAATAAAAATTTGAAAACAGTGAAAAGAGAATAAGGACAAAAAGAAGAATTGAGCGGTGACACCCTTTCATTCATTTAGTAGAATATATTTATAATCTTGGGACGGGCTGTGATTAGTGATTGATAGCTTTTGATTGAAATATTTTATTCCGGCGGTACTTCACCAGAAAACAAAATTGATTCGAGATGCGACAGCCAAACGCTACCGAAGTATATTCATAGTCTACCTTTAAAAGTGCCATCTAAAATATACATGCCACCGTAACCCGGCTGATAGAACTTGCATAAAATACGAACCTTCGCCTGTTGCGAACTTGGCCGAGGGTGGTTGGGTTAAAAAAAAAAACAGAGTATTTTTTGTCCCACCTGGCTGGGCTTCTCATTGGCTATCCTAATTATTTAGGGAAAAAAGAGGGTCAATCAATTAGGTTGATACGGCATGAAGGGGTGACACTTGGGCCCCCTAATCCCTCCCTACACATCCCTCCATCCCATAAAGGATAAATTTGCTCCACTGGACAGCTTTTAAAACCATTTCACCCTACTTGCCGCTCTTCGGGCTAAACACTTTTTTTCACTCTTGGTCTTTTTGTCGGTCTTTTCTCTATGTCCCCACTTAACAACTGACATCCGACCTGGATTTGTTAAAGTTAAATATTTTAAAGTATTTTATAAGACTTTACTATCTAGCTTTAAATTTGTCTATGTAAATTTGTGTTCATTGAAACGCTGCTGTAAGAGCCCGATCTCAGATAATTAAAATGATAAAATAAATGACTAGAAGACAAAAAAAAAAAACAACAACCAAGGGTTTGATTAAATTACAGATATATTATAGAAGTAAGTGAATTAAAAAATATTTTAATGGAACAATTTCGTAAAGATAATAAATAACAAGTCATAACTGTAACAAATACTACAAATGATTATTACACGTAATTAGATATAAGCTAAAGTAAACCGTATACTTTTTATTTATTTTTAACGTCTTATATCAGCAGCTGCAAGTAATCTTATTGTGAGTTGTACATTATCCTGTTAATATAGGCCAATTCTCTTTGTTAATCTGACCAAACTGTGAGGATTGATAAGTTCACGCTATGCTAGTAGCTGTTTCTTTACAACTGCATATTACAGGATAAGCAGTTTCATTTCCCCTCTTACAGAATCTGCAGATCAAGGGGGTTATTAACAGCATAATGACTGATGGAATATAATATAAGAAACTAACCAACTGAAATAAATAATTGATTAATATTATCAATAATAATTTTTAATAAGCAAAATGTAAGATTTCGTACTATCTACTTTTACTCATATTCTATGCTTTCAATCGTTTTATTAATGTCACTGTTATATTTGCCATGTCTAGTCTTTCTAGTGTTTTAGTCTTTATATTTAGTTTATATTTAGTCTTTCTAGATTAAATCTTTCTTTATGTATCATTGTGAATAAGAAATAATTATATTCCTTTGGTCTTGTAGCCAGACACATTATATATATCTTAATTGTACATAAGAATTGTTCTTAAGGGACCTTGTTCCAGAATAAATATCTTTTTCTATTCTATTCTATACTATTCTAAATATAGAAAGAAGAATGCGGATAAAACCTTTTTTTTTTTTTTTTTTTTTTTAAATCAACCTTATCTTAATCTAAAATAATTATATGATTTTAACACAACACAGGTTCTTTTTACAGCAAGAAATAATACTATTCCTCAACGAATAATTCAACACAGGATTTCTTTTAATGAAACAAGCCGTTTTAATAAATCCTTTATCGATGTTTGGACTCTTCTTGCATGGAGGTAATTATTCTAAAATAATAAGAACCCTCATTTAATAATTAAGTACTTGATATATATATAATAATATATGTATATATATATATATATATATATATATATATATATATATATATATATATATATATATATATATATATATATATTTACACACACACAAATATATATGAATATATTAATCGGAACATTATCTTCTAATTTGTTTATGTATTTATTTATCATAACATATCAAACATGATTACTACATTACGTTTCGAGGTACCTTATGCCTCATCTTCAGATTTTCAAATATTATTTTCTTATGTCCATTTAAAATTGTTTCTAATTCCACTTTTAATGTTCTTCTTGCTCTTTTCATATGGTGTTCCATTTCCATATTAATATTATTTTATATCAATTACTATTATAGAAGAGTAATTTAAGTTATGAATATATTAATCGGAACATTCTCTTCTAAGTTGTTTATATATTTATTTATCATAACATATCAAACATGGTTACTACATTACGTTTCGAAGGTACCTATGATAAATAAATATATAAAGAAATTAGAATAGAATGTTCCGATTAACATATTCATAACTTAAATTACTCTTCTATAATAGTATAAAACAAATATATATATATATATATATATATATATATATAATATATATATATATATAATATATATTTTTTTTTTTTTTTCTTTTTTTTTCTTTATGATTAAATCTTATAATAAGAAGGAGACAATTAGATTGTAATAAAACTTGAAAAATAAACTATTTATACATCTGGTCAAGTGATGTATCTTGATCATCATATTCTTTTCAAGTCCCACTTCGTTATATACAAAGCTGCTATTTAGGAATGCGCCAAAGAGCCCATATGGATTAAAAATTAAAAATAAAGGCCATATTATGATGTTCAGAAAACAATCTACTTCTCTACATCAAGGTTAAAAAAATACAGCGAACACATAGTTTAAGTATAAATAATAAAGTTATATTAAAACCAAAACTAAAAATATATTAATATTAAGAAAAAATAAACATCAAATATGAATATTGATAATTTATTTTATTTTATTTATTGATAATTTAATTAGAAAATTAAATAAAAAAGAAAACATCTATTAAGTCACACTTATCAAAAGATAATAAATTACTAGAAGTACCTTTAACATATGACATATGAGATAAGAGTTGATTAAAAATGAATATGGCAACTTGACATGAATAAAAAAAAACAACTACATATTCAACCCAAAAAGGCTCAGTGCATATTCGCATATTCGTACTGTTTCTAGGAAGAACGGTGGTGCAATGATTGGTTAGGTCATTGTCAATGCTCAGTCCTCCAGGTTTAATACAATTTTTGGATAACCACTTTATTTAGGCTGAGTATGGCTCAGGAGGATCTCCAAACCTCAGGTCATCCAACTGGGTCACTGCTCTTATAATTATTTTTATTAATTACTTAGAATACCAACCTCTGTTCTAGATGTATACCGAATTGGATAAATGACAAGTAGTTGTGAATAAAAGTGAAATATTCAAAAATTTTGAAAAAAAATTATCAAATTAAATGACCATCAACATCACAGATTTATTTATAATTTAAAGATCACAACGACATTGAAAACTCTCTTTAACTATGACATTTAGGTGTAAGTTCAGGCAAGCTTTGTAGTAGCAGAAAATCTGTGAGTTCAAATTCCAAATGAGAAAATAAAAATATATTCCTGGCATTAAAATTTTAAAATTCAGAAACTAAATTTTAGTATTCTTATCTTCAAAGGTTTTTTGTTTACACGAGTCACTGACCGAAAAATAATTCACACATCTGTTAGAACATTGCATACTAAGCATGAGGAAGAGTTGCAACCGGCAATATCTTCCGATGAGAGCATTAAAAAACAATTTAATTAACATTTCCTTCTGTTAGCCTTGACAATTTTAATAATATATTCAATACATTAATATAGTCAATTAATAAAATATAGCAGGTAAAAATATTCTTTTTTTTTTTCTTTAACAAATATGTTGAGGATATCCAACTGAATTTAAATCATGAAAAAACAGAATTATTTTTCACATTTTTATATCACAAAATGAAGTACCTATAAATTAATTAATCGTTAAAAATAATCAGATAATTTCCATTATGCACATAGCTAACTTTAGTTATAGCAAAATTGTTCACTACCCTTGGCAGAAAGGGTTTCCTACTAGATATCAACTTATTCTAACCATAGCTGAAACATATGCTCATTCTATGCAACCCCCATCAAAAAAGTGCAATAAGCCCAAAGCAAATTTGAACCTTACACTTCAAGTTCCCAACAGTCATTTCACTCGCAATAGAAGTAAATGTTTTAGAACCCAAATCTTCAAAAAAAAAAAAAAAAAAGAATAATAAATAAATTATAATAATTTGTTTGACATGCTACATTATTTAGACTTAATACCCACTATGAATCTCAGTACTGTATGCAGTACAAACATTTCAAATATGTTCTGTAAAATTATTAAAGTTAAAGCGGTGTCCGTGGCTTTTTGGCTAGAACGCTCGTCTACTACGCCGAAGTTGTGAGTTCGAATCTCAGCCTCGGGTGGACTTTCAAAAACAAAACATTGCATTACAAAAAATATTTTTTAAAGTTTTCTCCTTTAGTTGGATATCGAATTCGTTCAACATATATATTTACCTGTTGTTTTATCAAGATGTCTACAACTTGTTAACAAGATAATATGGTTATTTTAATAGAATCTACAAAATTAAAGGTACTTAAGAGAAAGAAAATTTAAAATATCGTTTGTTTAAGCCCTGTCAGACTATTTAGATCAGAATGAAACCTATATGATCTTAAAGCCCATTAAATTTTACATCGTTATAGCGAGTTTAATCAAAATCGTTAGAGCCGTTTTTTGAGAAAATCAAAAAAAGGTGCAAAATACATGATATAAAGTAGTACTTCCGGTCAGCTAATTTTGATGAAAAAGTTTTTGTAACATATTGGGCGAATAGTTGTCTTACATATGAAATTTCAGGTTCTAGGACTTTTCGTTTACGCGCTGGATTTACAACACACGTACACACATAGACTTTTTTGCGAGACCTGGTCATTTGGACTATGGAGACCATAAAACGTGTATTTTCGTTGAAAACTCAAATTTGAAAATTTTCACGATCGCAATACTTTCCCTTACTATATATATCATATATAGGTAAGTGACAGTACCTAGTATACTGTATGTTATGATCCAATATGATCTGTATAAAATCTAGTAAAACACATAATATTGGTAGAATAGATATATAATATAACCGATACTTGATATATTTATTAAGTGATGTATTTATGAAAACAATAGGAACCAAGGAAGAGCCCATAAGACCGACCATGCGGCTGATTACGGCCCCAACCACTGACAGGGCGGTGTTTGCCCAAGATAGGGCTGAGGATGGAACATCATAGGCCCGAAGGAAGGGCGGGGATAGAGATAATGGCGGAATACGATAATCTAATGGAAGATAGAATGGCAGTTGGAGCAGGTGGGCTAGATGAAACAAGCCGCTGTATGCAGGAGGCAAACACAGGCTGACAGCTGTTAAACACAGGCCAGCTTATATTACACCGAGGGCTCTTCCCTGGCAAACCTTGTAAACACTGCCTCCTCCAGTCAGCAAAGAATTATAAAGCTCACTTCTAGCCGTCTCTTCCTTTTGTCTCTTCTTTGTTTAACTTTACAGAGCACTAGTACCCAAAGTCAAGGGCTCTTCAGCTGTATTGGATGGAACAAGTCAAATAGGCTTTAGCACATTTTTTTTTTATTTTCATTTGATCTTTTGCGCTGTGAATTTAGTAAACTATTAATATTTAATTTGACTGAGTCTTACGCATTATATTTAGAATTCTATATGGAAACATTAGATAAGACAAACTTTCACTGTAACCCTATGATCTTATTGTAATTATCTATATGTGCGTTTTAAGATTCAACCATCTGATGTTCCCGCTCGAATTTGTCAAACTAAGGAAGTTTGCAGGAGAAAAAGTAGCAGAAATGATTAGTGAGAACTTATAAGTAAATATAAATTCACTTTTTTTTTCTTTTCTTTTTTATTAAATTCAGGTGTAATAGGACCATCCGTTTCTGAAATATATACGTGTTAAGAAAATACTTTATCAAATTTAGAAGCAAATGTAGCCAATGAAATCCAAAAACATTTATATCTTATTTAGCTATCATATACTAGCTCGCATAAAATCCTTGATCATTTTATTAAAATTGGTGATTTAACGAAAGACAAACACGAGCCAATTTCTTACTTAATTTTAAAACGTAGAATAGCAGAGAATGTTTTCGATTGTAAGCCGATTCATTTTTTTCAGTTTCTGCAAAAATACATGTCTTCCTTCCTTCGGTAGTGAGGTCGTAAAACAGTCGATCCAAAGATAGGCTGATGTACCACTGAAATATTCTCAGATATAAGATGCTTTCCATCCACAGAGAGAGTAAAAAACAGTATCAAAGATACTTGTAGAATTTAAAATCAATTTATTTTAGGTTATCGGACCCCTGCTCCCACAGGAAATGAGAAAACATGCAAAAAATCGTTCAGAGCTCCATATACTGAAACATAAGCGAAAGGAAATGTGATGGTAGGTACAAGGAGTGTGGAGACTGGATTAAACTTGCAATAAAAACAGAATTTTTTTTCCTTTTACTGTATCCAGATACATTTTAAGAATGTTTCTGTTGGTCTATTATGTTATGTTAAAGTTATCACAGATTTGTTATTATTCCTGGTTGTGGGGATCACTTCTACCCGATACGACAACCTTAAGTTCGTCTTAACTCTACCTTACGCATTATTTTGTCACCGATCAGGAGCTGATGGAACAGTAAGCCTAATAGACAACGGTTATAAAAGAACTAACGAATCATAAAAGTGTTTTTTTTTAAACAAAATCATCACCTTTCGGAACATTAAATAATATATATAGTTATTCTGCCTTTTCTTTATCGATAGAAGTTCTTCTAGAAATTTACCTCACAATGTCAACCTGGAATTGCTGTAATTTCTTTCTAGTGTTTTCAGAAGAATGGAGTTGTTTTAACTTTTAACTTCAACTTTCAACCTAAAATTAAGATTTTGAGTTTTCAAGACGTGGTTAAATTAATATGATTATTGTCTTACTGTAGATTATTTCGAAACGCAATTACTGTTAAATTTTAAGTGATAATCAAGTTTCATACCCAAGTAGACAAGGATTGTAGATATTTTGATTTATGATTTTTTTATTAAAAATTTAGTCGGAAGTATTTTCTTATTTTTTCAAAAATATGGAATAGTATACCAGTATTTAACTATTAATTTCTACACTACTCTGCTGAATATAGACTTGATTTTTATGAAGGTAAGTATTCATTTGGTAGAAAGATCTAGGAGGACGGTCTTTGTAATTGCCAACATTTCATAAGCTGTATCTGTCTTCTAAGGATAAAATTAAGTTTAGATTTAAATGTACTCTGAAATTGATGTTTAAAACCGGAATATAAAAGTTCAGTTAAATGATTCCTGGAGCAAGCTATACTGTAAGCAGAAGAAAATCACGGGAAATTATTACACAACGGTTTATTATTTTTAAATAACTACATAAGGTATAACAGTTTATATAGCTGTTTACAGACAATTAACTAGTATGAAAAGCTATAAATTAATTTTTAAATGGTCAATTACCACTTATTCCCAAACGCTATATCTCTGATATTTTTAAACCGATTTCAATTATTCTTTTTCATTTCTTATACAATTTAACTCTCTATCGAATAGCACAAGCGAGAGAAACAGACATTGATCAGTTTTATTGGGTATTAATAATAATAAACATGTTTTATTGCTTTTAATATTTCAATTTTCTAGCAAGGGGTTACCCATATATTTCATTTAAACAATTTTTTTTATTTAAATAATGAAAAGATGTAAATATTAACATAAAAATGGAACTAACTACATCAGAAACAATATTATAAAAAAAAAAAAAAAAACTATTGAAAAAGTGCTAATCATTCAAATAGTGATTAAATATTAAACAATTACCCTTTGATAAAATAAAAGAAACAAAAAAACAAATCACAAACAATTTAAAATGAGAGAAAATATTGACGATTCTATAAAACAGAACAAAAAAAAAATGACATCACAAATGCCACTAATCGTTCGTAACAAAACTCCTTATCTCCAAAGCTTCTATTGTAAATAAAAATAAATCGTTCAATTTCTTATTGTTGATATTTATTATGTTATTAATTGTTAATATGTGTTTTAAATCGAAATTCTCCATAGCATACTTAAATAAAAATAATCTTCTGAGTGAAATTAAAACAAGACACAATACTATAAAATGTACAATAATCAAGAGAATACAATAAGAAGAGAAGGGGGGTTATTTTTATGTGGGATACGAAGGTTCTTTTTTTATTGTAATTTACAACTGTATTATACAACACAATCAGTAAATATGCAGAGTGATGAAAAGTCGTGAAAATGTCTTGAGAAAGAATTACCCTTCACTAACTTCTTTAAGGCAGTAGTTCCTGAGACTACCTTCGATTCATTTTTGAAAATAATAAACAAGAATTTTACACAATCTATAACATGTTTTATATTCTTCTGATTTTCGAGAAATGCTGTTTGTCATATTCGTAGAAATTCAACAACAATCAGATATAACTAACTATATATCCTTAAAGTCAACAACAAATACCACACCTCCCTCAGCACACTGAAATAGCCATACCGCGGATGACAGCTGCCGTGAGCAGAGATTAAAGTAAGTTGAAATGTTACTTCGCAGGGACTAGTTGTAATTAGGCTAGGAACAGAGAGGGGCCTTGTAGGAAGTTTTGACGTTGACGCGAGCACGAGATCTCCCTGTTAAGAGGTTTACCTTATAACATAGAGCCTGACGTTTAATTCTCATTGCGTGCTCGCTCTAGTTAACCGCCCTGTCCCTCTCTTTAAAGTTGCATTATTCGAAAAGCTGATAATTGGAGAGTGTGCTAAATTACCTTTTTTATAAATGCATGTTATGGCATGATATCAGGTTATAATATACGTCATGACAAAATGGATCGAATTAAGAAGCTATGTTGAGTCATCGTAAATGCAATTATAGTCGATGACGGTAGTTACGGGCACTCAGATTCCTCCTGAACGGTAATAACACTACATAGGGTTAGTGCTAGAGACAGTCAGTGAATATTTTGGTTTATAATTTCTAATAATGAACCTTTGAAATAGACAAATTATTACACAAGGGTTTGTCATTTCCAAATAACTATATTAGGGTATAACTGTTACATAGCTATTTAAAGGCAATTAACTAATATGAAAAGCAATAAATAATTCAAAGAAAAATGGCCTATCACTACTGCTGATTTCAAAATGTTACTATATCTCCGCTATTTCTGAACCGATTTCAATGATTATTTTTTTCGTTTTGTAGGAATTTTTTTGTATTCATTTATAATCTTGAAACGGAAGACATACCATTTTGACCAAAATTCTTTAAGTATATTAAAAAGGTTCACTATTGAAAATAGTAAACCAAAATTAAAAGTTTAACCATATGTACGACTATAACTTAGTTAGATAAGTACCACGATTAATTATTAAACATAAAAATAAGGAAAGAAAAATAAATTAATTTTTTCTAATATATATCCTTATAACTTGGTTATTTTAAAGATAGATAAATAGATCAAAGAGTTTTAAAATCAGTAAACCATAGTTAATTGTTATATAAAAAAAAAGTTATTCATATTTTTATAGTAGATATAGAAGAAGTTATACACCTCTAATTCGGATATTTTTAAAGATAAGACAAAAAAATGAAAAAAAAAAAAATTGGCTCATGACACCGTGATGAAAATTTAAAAAAATTCTTTGATTGTCACTTAAAGATGTCCCCCACAACTCGGTTATTTTTTTAGAATAGAGAAAAAATGGAAAGCGTTCTGGAATCAGGAATTTTTATCTAAATTATGTTTTAAAAATTATAAGAAAAGAAAAGAGTAAAGAAGTCTTGTATAAATTATTTAGGTTTTTAATAATGAACCTTTGTAACTGACCGAAAAATAAAATGAACCCTTCCACGGCCAAAATTTGAGATTCAAGATACGTCGAACCCAAATAGCGTATAAAAAATCCATATAATACAGCGTACCTACAGCGAAATACTTTATCATTAATTTTGAAAAAAAGAACTTCATCAATATAAACAAGCTATTCGAGAAATATTTTTGTACAAGTTTAAACTTGGCCATTCAGCAGCTAAGGCCGCTGGAAATATTTGCAAGACGTTTGGGGAAGGGAGTGTTAGTGAACGGACCATTCGCCGTTGGTTTGCTAAGTTTTCAGCTAGGGATACCGACTTGGAAAACTTGCCCTTAGGAAGACCTCCGTCCGTAATAGACAACGATGTTCTCACACATACAGTAGAAGAAAACGCCTACCTCTCAGCACAACTAAATGCAAGTGCATCTACCGTTTCCAGACATTTAAAGTGTATTGGGAAAGTAAAAAAGCTCGATACATGGGTACCTTATGGTCTCACTGAGCGGCAGCAATTGAAACGCCTTGAGATCTGCGTTTCTTTGCTTGCGAGGCAAAAAACCAAGCCCTTCCTAGAAAAATGGATGGAAACCTGCGATGAAAAATGGATCGCATATGACAATCAGCGTCGGTCAGGGCAGTGGTTGAACATCGACGAATCCCCGGAGCAAATGCCAAAACCGAATTTGCATCCCGAAAAATTGATGGTTATAGTATGGTGGTCCATGGCTGGGATAATTCATTATTCCTTTTTACCTAGAGGTGAAACCATTACCTCTACTACGTACTGCAATGAAATTGACCAAATGCACAGAAAATTATTTTAAAAAACAACCTGGATTGGTAAATCGGAAAAGTCCTATACTCTTAAACGACAACGCTAGACCCCATGTTTCAAAACATACCGTGCAAAATTAAAAGAACTGGGCTACGAAGTTCTTCCGCACCCACCATATTCTCCCGACTTGTCTCCAACAGATTACCACCTGTTTAGGAATTTAGACAACTTCGTCAAAGGAAAATTTTTTGAAAATAATGATCAAATGAAAAGTGCGTTTTCAGATTTTACTCCTCTTCAAAGCTCAGAGTTTTTCAGTTCGGGGATAAAAAAGTTGGTGTCACGTTGGGAAAAATGTGTAGAAAAAGAAGGTAAATACTTCGAATAAAATTGTCTTGTTTTCATATCGTATTTTTAATAAAATATACAATTTAAGGGAAAGTATTGCGATCGTGAAAATTTTCGAATTCCAGTTTTCAACGGAAATACACGTTTTAGGTTTCCCTGAGTCCAAATAACCAAGTCCCGATAGCAGGTCTGTGTGTTTGTGTGTGTGTGTGTGTGTGTGTGTGTGTGTGGTGTGTGTGTGTGTGTGTGTGTGTGTGTGTGTGTGTGTGTGTGTGTGTGTGTGTGTGTGTGTGTGTGTGTGTGTGTGTGTGTGTGTGTGTGTGTGTGTGTGTGTGTGTGTGTGTGTGTGTGTGTGTGTGTGTGGGAAGCCAAGCGCAAAAACGAAAAGTCGTACGGAACTGAAATTTCATATTTAAGACAACTATACGGCCGAGATGTTACAGCAACTTTTTCATGATAATCGGATAACCAGAAGAGCCACTTTATACCATACATTGTGCACGTTTTAACGATTCTCTTACAAAAGCTCAGACGATTTTGATTAAACTCCCTATATCGATGTAAAATTTAATGGGATTTAATATCATGTACGTTTCATTCTGATGGAAATAGTCTGATAGGGCTTAAATGCCGATATTTTAAATTTTCTTCCGCTAAACAACCTTTAATTTTGTAGATTCCAAAAGATTAAGCATATCTTAATCGCATTGATGAAGAACGGCTAAATATACAGGTTGGAAAAATGCCACTCATAGTACAAATGGCAACAACCAATATGCCCAACAACATCAGGAGAAGACTGAAAAGGTCATGGATGAGAGATCTTCTGTAATCTTTTGAATTAAAACATGCCACGGAAGAGATACCACCGAGTATTGACATCTTCCTCATGCCTAACATGCCCTTTTTTTAAAATTGTAACATATCTGACAGACAATCCACGGATTGTTATATGTATGTATAGACAGGTGTGGATAAATAAATAAAGTTATAAAAAAATCATAAATAAATAAAAAAAAACAGTAATATAGTCGAATAATAAAACCTTAGAAAGAGAAGGATTTCAGAAAAAACACTATGTTATACACAAAGTTGTAAAAGGTGATATAAAGTGACGAATAAGGAATAAAATTATTACTCATTAACAATTTAATATAGTTATATTACTTAATCTAAGTCATATGATTCCTACAAAAATGAATACACGCTTTATTAAAATCATTAAAAATATTTTTCAAATTGAAGAATAGTTAATTGTATTTAAATGGATTTTAACAGGTAAGTGAAAGTCGTGTGTTGCCCGCACCAGATTTGTTGTACCTTTAGACGAGACCATTATTCAATATTGTTCGGTAACATAAACTATTAGGTGATCAGCTGTGAGGCGATTAAAATTTATTTATTATTTATTTCAAAACACAAAATATATTTAAATATATGCTTACAATCAATTGAAAACAACAAAAAAAGGATTTAATGAAAGTTTATAGCATTCCTTGTCAAGTTATGAATGAAACCGACCCTAGACATAGAGACCCCAGCCAGGTATACAAGATCCAATAGAGTTAGAATTATGAATGAGGACACCGGTTTTAGTTGAGACATCATTAGACAGGAAGGTTACGCTAGTGAGTGATATTTTCTCAGTTATTCATCAGGGGAATGGTGGAGACAATTTTTCATCGGACGGCAGCCGGCCTAACACAAAAATACACAGGATAATAAATCAGGCTGATTGCTGTCTATTTCAGAGTTTTTTAACAGCCCGACCAGGCCACCGCTTTAAAAGGATACCACTCCGTCAGGTAGGGAGAACTTTTTAGACCCCTTTTTATACATTTCCAAACTAGAGAGAGCTTCGGGACATGTTAATCTCCTTCTTACGACTCGGAATATACTCAAATTTCGCCATTCTAGGTATATCTACGAGGTATACGATCTACAGATCGTACTGAATTATCATACATATCCTAAACGTGCCTCGAAAATAGTTACCTTCGAACAGCACAGTTTTATAATTTTCCAAACATGTCATATTATCAATGAGTGTATACGATCATTTATAATAGGTCTTTTAAGTAATTTTGCTTTTTATAGGACAACTAGCTGACCCGAGAGACGATGTCCTGTCTTATCTATGTCTTAAGATTAAGGGAAAAGGGGATTCATCTTAAAGATAAAAGTATTATTATTACCTTAGAAAATTAAAAAAACCTAGCGAAAAAGGTAACTTTTTTCTTTTTTTCTTTTATAAGATCCTTCTCCAGACTGTTATAGACAACAAAAAAAGAATTAGCAAAATCGGTCAAGCTATTCACCGCGACGGTTCATGACCAAGGGAACAGGGGATTCATTTATCATATATAAAATATCGCACAAAAATATCATTGCTTTTGAGATACCCACAAAAAAATGTTCCCATAATTATGGTATGATTGCCATGTACATATATAACTATTATTTATTGATATGATTGGTGCTTTTTGCCAATGAAAAAAGTCCACTAAACATATATCAGATGAAGCCGTGAATCTCCATTAAAAATACTACTGTGACAAGTTATCAAAACCTTTGAAAAAAAAAATATATATATACATATATATATATATGTGTGTGTGTGTGTGTGTGTGTGTGTGTGTTAGTAAGGAAAAAATTGATAGAGTGGTACTCTTACAATTTGTGAAAATAATCAAGTCTCGCAAAATGGTGTAAGTGAATGTGCTAGTAGTATGTTTATTGATATACATCTTCCATTGTTAGGATTTATAAGAGCTGTAAGTTATAAGCTATAATTTAATTTATATAATTTTAGAGTCTGTGAAAGGTTAATAATCATAAATAAGGTTTCACGATGAAAATATTTTCGGATATAAAAATAGCATTTAATCTTTATGTAATTATAATATGTTTTTGCGAAGTGTAAAATATTAGAAGGTAGGTAGGAGAGTGGTTTTAAGGCGATAAATAGCTAAATTATTAGCAAGCAAAGTTCCTAATTATAACTTTTCGTTAATTAAGAATAATAAACCTGTATTATTTCTTTATAATGCATAATTCTTTAAATTTTATTATTAATGATTAAAATTTCGTATTGTTTTGTTTATTTATTTTTATTTAATTTTGCATCTATCATATGTATGTATATATATACAAAGTTCACTATGTTGGGATCTCAGGAAAATGTAAGGTGTAATTAGTGGCTGTAATAATTAACACGTTCACGCCGGCGCGTAGCATCGTTGGCCCGCGCAAGTTTGTCTTATCAGACGGCGCGTACCACAGGTACTTCCATATCCATGTTATCTTTATTTATAAAGGCAACATAATAAAAAAATGAAGCATTTTAATTGCCTTTCGAGTTTTACGTGCTGGCAGAAATCTGAGCACGAATTTCAAAAATTGTAAAATAAGCTCCTACTAGACTTTTAGCAAACGTACAACTCGTAAACATGTCTGAACAGGCAATAATCGATAAAAAATGGAATAAATTCGAGCGCTCCACCACAGAGCAGACATTGAAAATTGGCGCCGGCGCGAACGTGTTAAATGTTGATTACTTTCAGATGTTTCCAATAAATATAAATAAAATGGGTACGAAGACATTCATTAGAATGTACGTTGTGTGATGGCCACTCTAGATTTTTTAAAGAAATTAGCTTTCGTTCTATCCTTATTTCCCAAATAGACCAAAAGACAAACTTGATAAAAGCCAAGAGAAAACGAGTGAAAAGTGGAAAACAAAAAGGTGAAAAATCTATATGCAGTGGGGTTTGGTGAGAGCAATCTGTGCAGCGGTACCTACCTGGCCTTTGCCTGAGTAAACCTCTCCTTCCATTCCCAAACTATATTTGTCGCAAATATTTGCCGTCTCGACGACCCCTGGACGTTTTTGATATATCGCCTCCTGTCTCATTCCCTATGACAGCCCCAAACCGAAACCTCTCACCTTATTTACCCTTTTTACTCTAGTTCCGATGTTTATTTTCTTTCCCTCCTCTATGGGGGCAAAAAAATACCGAAATAAACTTCCCACTTCTGACCCACGAAAGGAGAAATTCCACTCACTTTTGGCAAAGGCGGTTCCTCTTAACATAGACCAAATCAATTACGTAAATTGTATTTATATTCTGATGGAAAAGGTTTTATCAGAACCAGCTAAAACCAATAATTCGTTATTATTAATGCTTAACAAAACATAAGAGAAAAACCCTGCATTTTTACACAATGGTTTACTACTTGGTAATATATATATATATATATATATATATATATATATATATATATTTTCTAAATTTTTTAATTGCATTTAAAAAATTAATATATAGCCCTAAGGAGAATTAAGAAGAAAAAATATTGCTATTTGTTTATTCTCAAGAGAAACAGACATTATTTATATCTGATATAAAAAAATCTCGTGTCACGGTGTTTGTGGTCGTACCCCTCTAAAACCCTCGACTAATTTTTACGAAATTTTGTACATACATGAGGTAGGTTTGAAAATCGGTCCGAGTAAGTAGGTATGAGAAGTATATCACCTCGTACCGATAGTGATCCGAGTGTCCCAGTACCGAAACATTTATTTTGTTTTTTTTTCACGAAAATATTTTTAGTATTTATTTTTTATGTACTAGTTTATTTTAACCCCAAAATTTTGGACCATTGCTCAAATTCTTTGACGTGGGATTGAAGAGTTCGAAATGTAGTAATGGGACCATTATTTATTAATAACACAGTCATTAGCATACGTAGAAAGGAATGTGTTAGTATTGGTTATGATATTACCTGTAAAGACTATGTACGAGGATACTGCCTTAAGGAATAACAGCAGCCTGAGTAAAAAGGAAAGAATAGAAACTATTGTGCTTTACTTTGAAGGACCTGTCAGTGAGGTAGGACTAGATGATAAGAATGTTTGTAGAAGGGAGTAATTCACGGAGTTTGCAAAGCAATCCCTTTTACAAGACTCGGTCAAAGGCTACTATTTTTTAAAGTGAGCTTTTGAATATGTAAGCATTTAAAAAAAAAAAAGGGAGAGAAATAGGTGGATCCACTGCCATCATAGAAGACATTTTATTATTTAAGATTGAAAGCTCGTGAAAATATATAAAATAATTCGAAAGACATAAATACAAAATTTCACAAACGACAAGATTTTTGTAAGTAAGTTTGTGGTAACTAAATACTTCATAAGTTTTTAAAAATCTGTATTCGTTTTATTTACATCTGTGTACAATCTATCGAAACAATGAGAGAAGAGAATGTCCTGATGGAAGTCAATAATCAGGACATGTTAGTCTTGGAATTTGGTCATTTCTATTTTATCTCATTTACGTTATTCTTAAAATATGTAAAAAAAAAAAAAAAAAAAAAAAAAAAAAAAAAAAAAAAAAAAAAAAAGTATCATAATGCCCGAAATTATACTATAATTGGAAGGAAGAACCTTAATAAATAAGATTTAAGTGGTATTAATAAAGTATGGCTAATTATTAGTTGGTAAAACTAATTGATGCTTATTTCTAATTGGCCAAAAGCAATTTAGACCAAGGATGAAAATAATGAATGAATACAAAACACTAATTGAGTGCTGTGTAATTGTTTGTGAAGTGTAAGACTAGGAGCAAGCCTTATTTAGCAAGTACCTCTCCTGCTATATAGCGAGCAGGCGGTTACACACCGTGTCCGGCTTATACGCTCTGCTAAATATTATTATTACCAATTAATGATTAACAGTGTATTATTGCGAATTAACTCACCCGATAAACTAACCAGTACATAAGGTAACAAACTAACCAAGAAATCATTATTAAGTCTATTCTATTAGACTAATAATCGAGGATCCAGCGGTAAAAACAAGATAAAGATATTGCAGAATCATAAGAGCACGAATAATGATTATACAGAAAAAATACACTATGTATTTCATAAATAGCACTAGGCTATTTATGAAAATAACTTACACTAATAATACGCTTTAGTCAGGAATAGACAAATGATGGGAAGCAGTACATAGTATTTTCCAAGCCTAATTCAACCTTTTCCAAAGAAATTGAATCTTTTTCGATTTTATTAACTCAGCAAAAAAAAATTTGTTAACATGATTCTGTGTTTATATGGTTATTTTAATTATAAATTATATTTGCAATCAATGTGGCTTCTTAACTGTACACGGGTGCACTTTTTTAATGACATTATGTGACTCAATATTTTAAGAACAAATATCCATCAACTAAAGCTTTTCAGATTTTGTCGATACCTTTATAAAGAAATTTGGCAACATTTTCTTCCGGTAGCTAATCCCTTAAAAAAATCTTTTTAACCCCATGTTACAACCCCACTTAGTTATTTCCTTCAGAACGTACAGAACAATCGGAGTAGTTATTTTATCAGTGATATTTCATTTCTTCAACGATAGATGTGCCTTATTATGATCACAAAATCATTTCTTTCTGAACCCAGTACTCTTAAACAAAGCAAATTTATGTCTAATGATGACCCGATGTATATCAACTAAGGCCTTGGAAGGCGGCCAGGCAGAAACAAACTTGTAGCCGGTGGGCGTTATGAGAGAAGGAAGTAAAGAGAAATGGAACGAAATCAGAAT
Organism: Piezodorus guildinii; assembly: GCA_023052935.1. Classification (NCBI taxonomy): domain Eukaryota; kingdom Metazoa; phylum Arthropoda; class Insecta; order Hemiptera; family Pentatomidae; genus Piezodorus; species Piezodorus guildinii. The sequence goes on along the minus strand of CM041292.1, from coordinate 85,086,796 downwards.
AATTAATTTGGGAAAATTAAAATTTACCTCACACTACAAATTCGTTTTAAAATATAATTAAATTTACTAAGGTGTAAATTATTTTAGGTGAAGTCAAAGTTTAAATATAAAATTGGAGGCTGATAATTAACTTCACTACTATTTTATTTAATGATGATGCACTACGTTTCGGCTATAATGCCATCTTCTGGTACGAGAACAATTTTTATCTATAATATAATAGATCTTAATAAAGGATAACTTTTGAATGTGACATTCGTCATTTGGTAAATTGATAATTCAAACCTCAAATTTCATTATATGATTCTCCATTTTAATTTTATCTCCATTCCTTCCCATTTTATGACATTCAATTCAGACATGAGGCTTCTAGATTTAAGTATCCACTCACCTTAATTTTTATATTTCAAAATTGAATTAGTGATTTCTTATATTTATAAAATAAACTTGTATTATATTTAATGTAAATTTAACATTGATGAACATAATACATCAACTGGTTCCATTCACGGTCGTTCCTGTTTTTATTAAATTGTTTTATTTATTCGTTTTGTTTTATGTTTCATTTGGTTTATCTATCTTTATTAATTTACCGTTATCTTTTTAAAGATTATTAGCAATTATAATTATTGTAATTAAATAAATTGTGTTGTTATTAAATTTTGATGTTATAAATTATGAGATTGATTATTTTTAAAGAAACCATATATGTACTTGCAGATAAAAATTGTTCTCGCACCAGAAGATGGCATTATAGCCGTAACGTAGTGCATTATAATTAAATAAAATAGTTGCGAGTTAATTATCAGCCTCCAATCTTATATATTAAATTTACTATTTTGCCAACTAATAATTGCCGAAAGTTATAAGAGGGGCACCCTTTTCCTCTCAGATACTGCATATACAAAATACCATTGCTTTTCATATAAATAAACTAATAACGAGAACTGCACATGCTGCTGAAACAGGAAGAAAATGAAAGAGGAGAGACGAAGTTTAATTTAGACAAGATGTTTCCCAAAGATGGGGTGTGACAATATTGACAGGCGTCAGTCTGTTTGTGGCATATGGAAAACAGTGGGCCATCGCTGTGATTGCCTTCCTAATAGCATTAGTTCCGTCTTCTCTCCCTCCCTAACATTTGTTATTTCCACCATCTTCCCATCTCTCGGGAAGAAACAAGTTATTTCAGATAGTGTTGGGAGAAAACATTCTGAATAACAGAGGAAAATATTCCTTTCTTTTATAGGATTATATATAAGATCTGTATTCTTCTGAAGCATGAAACCTTGCATGCTTCAATTAGAATTAATAAATACCTGATTTGATCTAAACATAACCGGTAGTCAATTCCACAGGCCCAGAAAAAAAAAGGAAAGGTTGAATCAGCAATTATCGTTTTTCTTAAATACGACTTAATCCAACGCAGTAATATCGTCCCTTCCACGTCAAACTAACGAACGTGAAAATCGGTACCATTCAGGAGAGCTAAAAAAAACCTACAATGGTGAGCGCATAATCAGCCTTTTTTCCAAAAAAGGCTTTTGCTCAAGTTGTTTCCCGCGTTCCTGATGGGATTAGGGATTCGACAATTTACCGCAAAGCGTGTCTTGCCCTGTGCAATAGCATAGGAGCCAAAACAACAACAACGAATTTTTCACATTCGTTAGTTTGACGTGGTAGGGACGATATATCCGACGGTAATTATTAAATCTAAAGTTCTTGAAGACGAATCATTATTATTGTAAAATTTAAAATCTAAAATTATAATTATCACACGTGGAAGCTATACGGACTGGAAGTATCTATACGACGAGGTTTGCTTTCTCTACAGAAGTCCGCCGAAGCCTATATCTTCAACATAAACAAATCTACTTATTTAAATATTAGCCAAACTCTCAAAATGTTTTAGGTTGAATAATTTCATTAGCCCAACTACCCAGACATAAACTATGACCAAAGAAGCATATAAACCCTGAGAAATATCTATTTATCTTATGTAAGGCATGTACGAGTGAATTAGTTCTGCCTTTATCTTTTTTCTAGTTTCAAACAAAATATACTGAACAGGATAGAGGTATCGTTCCATTCTAATGCCGATGGCTCAATACTTTGCAAATCAAAATGTTTAATTCATTAAGCGAATAATCAATAAGTATGCAGTATGTGATAAAAAGGCACATACGTTGATTTGAACTAGTTAACCAAGACTTTCAGATTCCTCTGTACTAACATGGGGTCTACAAGAATCGGATATGATTTTCGTTTTTTATTTTGAAATTGCTGTTTTTTAATCTAATCTAATCATTGTAGTAAACAAAAAAAAAAAAATATAGATAAAGAAAGAAAAAGAAAAAAAAAAAAAAAAAAAAGAAAGCTGCTAATTATTACACAATTGTTTATTATTTCCAAATATAAAGCTGTAGATTAGTAATTAAGTATTATGAAAAGCAATAAAGAATTCACAGGAAAATGGCATAGCAAAACTGCTAATTTCAAAACGCTATATCCCTGCTAGTTCTTAACAAATTTCAATGATTCTTTTTTCATTTTGTAGAAAATTTGACTCTCCGTGAAATAAAACTAAAAAGCAAATGGTATTTATTAATTAATTTATTAGGAGAAACATATATTTTTTTTATTCGTTATTCGGGTTCTACGCATCTTGAAACGTAAGGCCTCAAATATCTTAAAAATAACTGAGTTATAGGCGTATTTAGGGATAAAATTTAAATTTTTTCTCTTTTTTTTATAATCATTCGCGGTTTTCTGGTTAAAAAACGCTAATAAATGTTTTCTATATCTTCAAAAATAACGAGTTATGAGCGTATGTATGGGCAAGATTTCAATTTGTTTTCCTTTTTTCTAATGTTTTTCTTGTCCATCGCGCTTTACTGATTATAGAACTTTAAACAATGTTTTCCCCATCTTCGAAAATACCTCAGGTATTAAATTAAATCACTTTTAATCGGATGCAATTTTAAAAATAACCAGCCGATATCAATGTCTAGGTGTTAGTATCATCGTTGGATGCCCTAGTATTTTTTATGCCAATTAAAAAAAAAAAATTGGTCCAGTAGTTTCGGAGAAATGCCGCTGACGGATTTTTTTTTTTCTCGCTACGGGTACATATAGAAACGTAAGCCCTCAAATTTTTTTTTCGAAGTTTTTTTTTTTTTTTTTTTGGTGGATTACAATGGTTCATTATTTTATTATTTTTTTTTTTTGTGATTAATGATTTTATTTGCACCTGTAAAATGTTTACAATAAGCAAATGGGATTTTATAAACAAGGAGACATGGCATGGTTAGGCATGAGGGAGACAGCACCCAGCGGTGCATCCTCCTGACATTCAAACAGGATCTATTATTTTAGGCTAGGAGGTCCCTCATCCAACTCCTTTTCAGTCTGCGCCGAGTTATGTCAGGAATGTCAGTTGTAGCCATATTTTGAACAAATTGGTTAGTGTGTCCATGTAGTTGGTCGTAAAATCTTTTGTACGACATTCGAATGTGGTTTGTTGTAGTCGGAATGCGTAGGTCGGTATGAAGAGTATCGTTTGAAACATAAGGTGGTGAGTTCGTTGTCAGTCTTAGAAATTTGGATTGAAAGGTTTGTATTTTTTGAATGTGTGTCTTTTTAGCAGGTCCGTAAATTTGGCATGCGTAAGTCCATATAGGTTTTAATAAATAAGTATATACGTTAAGCTTCTGTCTTATGCGTAATTTAGAGTGTTTATGTAGTATCGAATATAATAATCTGAGTCGAAAGTTTAAAGTTTTGCGTTTTGTTTTGACGTGTGGGCCCCATGTCAATCTTTTGTCAAAGATAAGTCCCAAGTACGTTACTGTATTTGTTTGTGGTATCTGGTGGTTGTCTATATAAACTGGAGGGCAGGTTCCGTGTCTTAAAGTAAATGTAACATGTTGTGACTTGTCATGGTTAATTTTTAATTTCCATTTCTTACACCAGTTTTGTACATTGTCCAAGTGGTGTTGTAATGTCAAACTGGTCTGTATTGGGTCTGTGTTTCTCGTAATAATAGCAGTGTCGTCGGCATATGTCGCAGTTAGGATGTTTTGGTCTGTTGGTAAGTCATAAGTGTATATTAAGTAGAGAAGTGGGGCCAGGATAGAACCTTGGGGTACACCTGCACAGATTGGTTTTATTGAGGAGGTCTCTGAACCCTGTCGGACAGAGAAGAAACGGTCATGAAGAAAAGACTGTAGAACTAAATAATATGTGCAAGGAAGAATAGGTTTCAGTTTAAAAAGAAGACCCTGGTGCCACACCCTATCAAAAGCCTGAGTAACATCCAAAAATGCCCCAGATGCGTATTGTTTTAGTTCTAGAGCAGTAGAAATAAAGTCAGTAACTCTGTGTAGCTGTTGTGTTGTGGAATGAGAAGATCGAAATCCGAATTGGTGATCTGGTAATATGTCTTGATCTGTCAGTATGTTAATAATGCGTTCGTGCAAGAGTTTTTCAAATATTTTAGAACATACTGGAAGAAGGCTAATAGGTCTATAAGAGTCAGGTCTATGTTTGTCTTTGTTGGGTTTGTGTACCATTGAAATTATAGAATATTTCCATTGGATAGGGAATTTAGTTGTCCTAAGTATAGCGTTGTACAGTGTTGTAAGAAAGACTAAAGCTTTTCTGGGGATTTTTCGAAGTACCTCAGCAGTGATAAGGTCATCACCAGGAGCCTTCCTTTTTGGCATTTTCATGATCTGTCTAGATACTTCGGAAGGAGTAAAAGATTTTGGCGGAAGAGACATAGGAAGAGGGGAGTCTAAGAATTTTTGCACATAATTTTCGTGTTGTGTGTCTGTTAAGTCTATGTGAGAATGAAAAACAGTTGAAAGGTGGTCAGAAAAAATTGCGGATTTCTCTCTGTCCGACACAGCCCAAGAACCATCGTCTTTTCTCAACGGGACAGATACTTCGTGATGCTTTAGAAGTCGCTTAGTATGTCGCCAAAGGCTGTTGTCATCCGTCGTTAAGTTTTCCAGATAGATGTCAAAATTAGTTTGTTTAAATTTCCGTATTTCTCTTTTTAGTTCGTTGTTAAATTTATTAAAAAGTCGTCTGTCAGAAGGAAGTCTGTTGGTCTGCCATAGTTTTCTTGTCCGTCTTTTGGCTCTGATTAGGTCTCTGATATATTGAGGGTAGGACGGCGAGCTTACTGTTTGCCTTATTTTTGTCTCTTGTGAGGACCAAGCAGCTTCTTGAATAGTTGTCGTGAAGAGTTCAACCGCTTCTTCCAAATCCTTTTCGGTTTTTAATGCTTTAGGAACGGTCAGCTGGGCATTAATTCGTTCAGAAAAAAGGTCCCAATTGATGATGCCATATGTAAGCGATGGTTTTATTCCCACAAAGGCTTTTTCTACCCCCAACATCAAGTTCACCGGTAAATGATCAGAGCCAAGGTCTGTTTCAGTTGTAATTGTAATAGGTAGAGTCAAGTCTTTGGCTATAAAAAAGTCCAGTACATCAGGTTTTTTGTATTGAGAATTCGGTAAGTAAGTTGGTCTATCGGGGGAAAATACAGTTAATGATGGCTGGGTAACAGCAGACTTCAGTCTCCTGCCCCTTGGTGTGCATAATCGTGAACCCCAGTATTGGTGTTTCGCGTTGAAGTCGCCTCCTGCAAGGAATGTTCTACCAAATGATTTAAATAGTTCAATAAACATTTGTTCAGTAATGCTGTATTTAGGAGGACAGTAGATAGAAGCAATTGTTATGTTTCTGTGGTTGGTCTGTAGCTGTATTCCTGTTATTTGTATCTGAGCCGTCGAGTCTACGTGTATAGGGTTATGTTTAAGGTTAGATTTTATTAATATAGCTGTCCCTCCATGAGAAGTATTATCGGGGTGGTCTGTTCTGTATAAAGTATAATTTGGTATATAAAGTCTGTTACGTGATGTGAGATGTGTTTCCGTCAGAAGTACAATGTCAATACATTTTTGATGAATATAAAGTTCCAGTTCAGTTTTATGTCGAAGTAGTCCGTTTGCGTTCCAAAGAAGGATTGACAGGGAGCCAACAGTCAGAGAACTAATGTCCATAAGTTGTAGCTAAAGCTTGAGTGAGTTGAGTTATTTGGCTAATTAGGCTGTAAAGGGGCTGGATGAGGGCATTTAAATTATTTATTAAATTTGTCTGTGGAAAAGGAACAGAGCCAGCTGGGGGCACCAGCTGTTTACTGTCTTCCCTCATACCTGACATTGCTTGTGGTTGCTGCTGAGCTTCAACGCTGGGCCGAGTTCCGATTTGGCGGTCCATCCTTGGGGGTGCACGAACAGGTTCTGGAGGCGCTGGTTGATGAAGGCTGTGCGGTAGTGCTGGATACTGTTCTAGGTCCGGAGGAGGTTCGACAGACACCGGCGGCGGGCGATACCTTTGGGTTCGCTGTGCTCTCAGATTTTTGAGGGTCTGGCATCCCCTGTAGTTGGCGGGATGTGCCCCTTCACAGTTGGCACATTTCGCGGGCGTGTCTTTAGTTTTAAGGCATGCAGAGGTTTCGTGGGCATCACCGCACCGTACACAGCGAGGCTGATGGTTACAATATGATTTGGTGTGGGCAAAGCCCTGGCACCTAAAGCACTGAGGTATTTCCCTCTTTTTGCGAGCCTCTTCCACCTTTATTCGGGTGTAATAAATATGGTTGATATCAAATATTTTTTCATTAAAAGTGTTTTTCGTGATATCAACGAAAAACATTTGTAATGGTAATTTAGTCCTGGCCGAGATAGCATTTGTGACATTTGTAGCTTCGTAGCCGAAACTCTTCAATTCTTCTTTAATTACAGATGCTGAAGTGGAAGAATGGAGGCCCTTTATAACCACTCTCGCATTTTTATCTTCAGGCAGCTGGTAGGTATGAAAGTCGGCTTTCACTTTTTTCAAGCACCGTACTGCTGTTCTATATGATTCCGGCGTGGCTGGGTAAATTATTGTGTTTCTGGCTGTAGCTTTAATGTTAAAATAACTATTGCCTATTTCTTTTTTCAAAAATGCTATTAACGCTTCTATGTTTTGAATACCTTTTAGAAATATAGGAGGTGGTTTTACTTTTGCATTGTCTATTTGACTTGGCGGTATGTCAGGTTCGACACTACTTGTATTTAGGAGAGGGTCATACCTGTTGCTAACTTCTACTTGAATACGTTTTTTATTGATAATTCTTGGGTCAGATGAAGGAGATGGCCTTTTTCGTCCCGTAACAAGTTCCCATTCGTTAGTAACCTCATTGGTCGTTGACGGACCTGCTTCTTCTTGCGGCTCCATATTACCCGTTTCTTCGAGCGACATAGCCCCACACTTCTTCTATTTAAGGTTTTTTCAAGTTTAATCGCTCACTACAGTCTTTTTTTAAAGGTTTTAAACTTGAAAAAGAAAAATAACAAAAACAAAAAAAACTAACCTTCATGGTTCACATGTTTTTCTCATCAGAAATAATTAAAAACCATAAAGTTCTTCTTCCCTTCATACTAAATAAAACTAATAACGTCACAGGTCCTTTTTGTTAAAAAAATCACAACTTAAAACGTAGTAAAATTAACAGATAAATCATACTATAAGCGGAGACGCTTAGAGCACACCATGGTTCATTATTGAAAATAATAATTCAAAACATAAATTTTCTGCTTTCACAACAATGTTTCGATATTTTATTAAAAATATTATTTTTGTTCCTATCCCTATTTAATTCATGTTCAAAAAGCAGTGAAAGAAATCTGCAGACTATGCAAGATGTTCTGATTAAGCGGGATCGTTTGCATTCTAAGACCCTCGAAAGCTCGACATCTGCTGCTGACACCTAACGTAACGATTTCGCAGTGAGTAGGCACCGCTGAGGAAGGTGTCAGAAGGCACAAAGAGGATTGGCCGTGGTTGCTTGATCCTGAAAGAAACGGGACTAGGTACAAATAAGTTGGCCCCCGTTGCTGTCAGAGCGATACAGGGAACATGTGTCGAGCCCTCCTTGTAGAGAGCTCTCCAGCCAGCGGATCCCATCCGTCAATGTAGTCCTCTTATCGCTTCTATATAGTCTACTTTATAACGGTGTACTTATAAAATAACCTTTTCCCTATGTTATGATAAAATAACATTTGCATCCATCATGCTTCCATTATACCTCATGATACATGGGTCACTGCGATATACCAATATGAAAATATGAAAAAAATAAAATATCTTTAACATTGTATTTTGCAAAATTCACTTATGATAACATAAAGTTTGTTAATTTTCCATACATAAATACTCAGGAAAACTAAGATAATGAACATTATCCCGTTGCACACTAGCTTAAAGAAATTGGAAAGGCATATAATGAACCATCCTTCTGGAAGGCATGAAGAATAATTTTTCATAATGAAATTTGTTTTAAAAATATTTTTATTTTAACTAGAAGTGACTACAAGCCTCAGAATTTATACATTTTGTGGTATTGCACTAATTACATGTTACTCTAAGTAGTGTGTGCAAGTGGGGTTACTGGCAATAATAGCCTAAGAATGAAATATAAATACAATATTTTTGATAGTAATAACAATCTATAAATATCTGTATAAACTAATTAATAGCGGTAACTCTGCAACCCATGATGGGTCCAGGTCTTAATACAGATTGAAAAACGACCGTGCAATCTGACCAAGATCACGTTTTTCAACTTTTTCCCAAATTTTCGGGTACCCAGTTTATACTTTATGGATGCTGGGTGTGCCCTGGTTCGTCTATATACCTTTTTTGTTGCTACAGGACTGAAATGAAGGAATAATTAATTATTCGGCCATACCACTAGACCATGTCATTTACATGAATAACTTATTTCGATCATGAATAAATACCTCTGTACAATAACTTTTTTTTTGCTATATGAAAAAATCGGCCACTGTTTGCAGATAAGTAATAGGGTTCGATTTTTAAATTAATTTAGGCGGTACAAAAATAAGCTATATAAAACACACAGAAGAAACCTTTGTGATATGAAATTTCAAGAACTAATAACTTTTAAGCACAAAAAAAATTAAACGAATCTAATATATAATGCCCCAATGTCCATGAAAGATAGTGATTATGCAGCTTAGTACTGTAATTGTAAACTATAACTTAGACCGAGAATACTTTTTATCTGAAAAAAAATATTCTTAAATGTGTTTATTACCTCTCCCCCATATTGGTAAACATTGGAAAAATATAGAACAATGGTAGCGAATAAAATACTAAACTATATGTTATTAATTACTAAATCTAAAGTTCTGACACTGGTCAGATCCTCCACTCATGTACTGTATGTTTGTGGCTATTCCGTCCTAGCTCGGCCTCCACTGGCCTTCACCAGTGAAGCGCTGAGTGAGAGGCGCTGGGATCTCTTGGATTCGGCTTCTCCTCCCACTTGTGGAGGGAGCAGCCGAGTCTAGGGTCCCCTTAGCAGATTGTATATATTGTATATAGTTAAGTTTGCTTGTATGATTTTTATTTATTTCCCAACTTGTATTTATCTCTACTACAGGTTGTTGTTTTGATTTGTTTGTTGTTGTTTTTTGTTTTTATTAATTGTTATTTTTTTGTACATATTTTAATTTATTATTTCCGATTTTATGTAATTTGACTTTATCATTATTTTCTGTATATATTGTATAAATGTGTACTACATCAATATTACTACTGTTCATTATGCAACAAATTGTAATATTTCTCAATAAATAAAAAAAAAAAAAAAAAAATTAATTACTAAAAAGGTTCAACCTAAGAAATTATATATATATATATATATATATATATATATATATATATATATATATTATTATTAAGTTATTTAGGTTCAACAAGTTCCTTCTTATTCTATTATATTGTATGTAATAAGATACATAAAGAGTGTAAATTTTAAGAAACCGAACGATGCCCACAAACATGAACACTCTATGTTTAAACAAAACTATTATTTTATTTTCTCACCGAGTCACTAGGCCGAACGCGACGGTTTTAACGTTGTTTGTTTTTTTATCGATTATAAACGATGAGTAGAGCTTAAGGTTCAAAACCGAAAGTTTTACTAATTTTTATTTCTAAATGTATTTGAAAAACTTTAATTGATTTTAACATCAGGGGTAATTAAAAGTCGTGTGTTGCCCACACCAGATTTTTAACCTACATTTAGCTTTATAATTTAAATTGAATTATTCCAAAAGAGTAATGCGGTATTTTCGTTGAAGTAGTATGCCATTATTATTATTCGGTATATATTGTTGTTATTGACTAGATCCATTGAGACTACTGAATCTATGATACAAAACAACTATAAGGAGAGAGTTATTCGAAAGGGACAACACAGAGAGGGTGGGTATGGTGGAGAGAAATAAGGAGCCGAAGGTGGTGTAAGTTAATAAGAGATATAAGGTGTGCGGTCTGGGCAACACGTCCTATCTTTATACCTCGCTGTATTTCATTATCTGTTCCTCTGTCATTCCCTCGAGAACTCCCTCCAATAAAGGTCTCAACCAATCGGAAGCCTTTCTCAATTTAGTTGCGGCAAAATGTTTTCCGGTTGGGGTTCGATAGTCCTACAATGGCAGCACACTTCTTGCAACGTTACGCCTTTATGGCATTATTGATTTGAAACAATATGCAACTGTATTTATGCGATTGTACAAACAATTGGTATTTTGCTTCATGAAAGAAAAACTAATAAATCCTATTTAATTTAATAGTTACCGCGTCTTTGCCTATTAATACCAAATCATATGCAAGAATTTTGCATAATTTTTTATATTTTGCTACCAACAGTTGAACCTTTTTCGGGACTTATCACATTTTAGATAACAAATATTAACGCTATATGTAAACAAAATAAATACAAATTAGAGAAGGGTAATCAACTATTTGGTATTCTCTGCTTATTACAGTATGCTTATTATATGACAGCCAGGAGCATTAGGTATAAAGTAAAAATACACCTATATCAGATGCATTCTTCATAGGCATTCTAATTTGCTCTCTGAGATTCTGCTGATATAATAATAGATAAATATATGAACAATTCTTAGTACAATTAGTCTGTGATAATTTTATTAGCGTGTCTACTGAGTACTGCGGAATTTGCGAAAGTATTTTCTGACATTATTGAGAGTCTATACTTCTCTGCTGATACGGTCGTAGGAATAATGATCTCAGGTGAGTGTTAATAGTTTATTCAATTCAGCTAACGTATAACACTGTTATTTAACTTAGAGATGGGCAAAATCGCATTCGGATATACGAATACGAATGCACTCGGGAAGATCGAGTTTTAAAAATACGAATACGAATAAATTCACAGATGTAGACAGGTATACGCCCGAATTTCACAGGTATGCAAAGGGATACGGTCATATTCCACTAGTCTAAAAACGTATATGGGCCTGTGTACAAGTCAATAAGTGCGCATTTGCAGGCGTCAATGCGAATACGGTCGTATAATATCTTATATTAAAAGACATAAAATATAATATTTATAATTTTTTTTTAAATATGATTCAAATATTGTTGAAATAACTTCTTTAAATACGGATATCTATTTATTTACATATATCAACTCTCATACAGTTCTCTTCTCTATAATGAAATAATTTAACAAATATTTCTTAAAATTTATTAATTTGTGTAAAATGAAAAACATTAATCCAGTAATGCGCTTATAAATTATATTTAAAAATAAAAGAAATATTATCCCTATGATATATTTTTCTTGAGCTTATAATCTTATATATTGAAAGTAAAGTTCAATAAATATTTTAACACTTCAAAACTACTAAGTGTATTACACACTTTTTTCACAGTTAAATTTTAACTGTGAAAAAAGTGTGTATCTCTTTATAATTTCTGATTTCTGTATTATTATATTCTGTTTTGACCCCGTGGATGACTCGTATTATTGGGCCGAATCGCTGACATAATTAAATAAAATATTAAGGCTGACTTCTAATTATTCTTCCACTATATTTTCTGAAAAGTTTGATGGACTAATACATACTATTACTGAGACTCTTTATTGATTCATCGGTTTTGAAAATTCTGATCTTTATTGAATTACTCAACGTATTTTTTTTTTTTATTTTACTTTTTTTTTCAGATATTTATTGAGATATATTACAATTTGTTTCAAAATGAACAATAGTAATGGTGATATGAGATCACATCCATACAGTGTTTACCACAAACAATGATAAAGTCGAATTAAATATATGAAAAAAAAAAGAAATTATATATATATATATATATATATATATATATATATATATATATATATACAATTTTATTTTTTTTTTTTTATTTTGTTTGAAATAATTCGGGTTTTAGGTCATTAAACTAACACTCCTTCTTAATTTTCTTTATTTGGGCGTTTCGATCCTCCGTCCATGTATACACATAGGATCCTTTTCAACACTGCAACAAAGAATTTTATTCAGCACCGGCACACCACTCAGGCTAACACAGGGCACTCTTTTTATATATAAGCAGAAAGAAAGAAAAAACAACAACCTATAATTAAAATAAATACAAAGCTCATACACATAATCATAGCTATATACAATATTTACAACCTGCTAAAGAATCCTCGGACTAGGCTTTTCCCTCCACAAGTGAATCCAAGAGATCCCAGCGCCTCTCTCTCAGCCGTGCCACTGGTATGGAGGCTGAGTTATGGCGCAGTAGCCACAAATATACAGTACATGAGAGGAGAATCTGAACAGTTTAAGAACTCCAGTATAAATGTTTACAAAACGTCTCGTGGCCATTACCGTTTAAATCTTCGTGTAGGATTGTAGGGGCGGGTGGAGCTGGATGGGGATTGTGCTAGAGGGTTGGGATATTTAAGGCTCTGATGGAATTTGGATGGATCCAGGTTTAGAATAAATGGTGGAATATGAAGGTCGTGGAGTAAGGTACTGTTGGTAACGTAAAAAAGGAGCATTACCTATTGTTCGGAGGACCTTGAATAGGAAGGAATTTTGGATTGGAAGCATATTTTTTTATTAAATTACTGTTTGTGATTAAAATATCTGGATATGAATAGAACTTGATTTTTATTTCTATTCAGTTTATATTTAGCAAGAGAGATACTTTTGATAATCCCAAAAAGAGACATTTTTTCCCTAACCAGATGTAAGCGGATAGTGTTTGCTACCGAAGATTAAAATACCTCCGAAAGGTGGACATGCTAATACTCCCTCATCGGGTTACAGACACTAATCGCCCCCATTAGCCATCTTTGACAACCATCCTCTGGGCCATTGTCATGGAAAGCGGTTCTTGGGGACAGATATTTTTTGTCTCGTCGATCAGTCCCAACCCAAGGGCGCTTAAAACCCTTATAAAAACCTAAATAACACTTTTAAGTCGTGACAAATTTTTTTACGTCCTCTTTCTATACAAAGATTTCTGTCGCTGTCCCCAAACTTGATCCTCGCCTGATAACTCTTCGGAAAAAAAACTGGTGAAAAAATAAGTATGTGGAGACAAAGTGAACCGAACACAGTGATATCCCTCCATTAAATCCTTTGTTGCTTAAGTAAGCATTTTTGGCTTTTTCTTTGGGCAGTTTTACTCCGATTATCGACGTATAACTTTGTAGCTATGTGTTCTTCTACATATCATTACCTAACTTCTAACTCAACGATTATAATTTTTTAATATCTAGTAAAAAGAATATAATGAATTATAATACTTAAAATATCACTATATTGAAATCTAAATACTTACAATCATTTTAATATTATGTAATAAATGGGTAAAGAGTAAAACGAAATACCTGACAACAGAGATTATAAAAAAAACAATAAAATAAAACTCAAATGTAAGAACCACTTAAAATCTGGTTCAATTCCGCAAGCGGTCCTAGGATTTTTTAATGGGAGTAAAAAATCCTTAACTATGCCGTTCTTCGGGGAGGATGTTAAAAGGTGGTCCGGAGCCTGTGCAATGTCAGGTAATCGTTAAAGATCCCTATCCTAATAAAACCTGGATAGGCAAAATTTAGGACTCCCTTTGTAGCATCGGCCGATTAACCACAGTAGCATAAAGAGACGTGAAATAAATTAACAAACAAACTTAAAATCTATAAGATAACCTGATCATATACAAGAAAATTGATTTCATTATATCAGTACATAAAACGGATTAAAAGAATGGAAATATGAGGTACTTTATGTTAATTATTTTTTATGTTTAAGTCATAAGTTTTGGCGATTCCTGCTTATTTAGAAATGATCCAACAAAATTCGAACTATTAGCTGCTATTTTCATCTTCAGATATTTGAGCGAGCAGCTAAGATTGGAAGGTTATCGGGATAATTTCGTATTTATTTACACCATAATATCTTTAGGTAGCTCTAAGTAACTGATTTATTCGTCTATATATTTAATTAGAGCCAGGCTAAGGCAAAAGTTAAAATTTAAAAAAAAAAACAGGTACAATGACTGAAAATGGAACTAAATATACATATTCTTAAAAAAAGGAAGGCAGGCATGAATATATGTTACTTGGGTTTGAACATGCCATAGTCAGAAATAATCATGCCATATGTTTCAAGTCATTTTTGAACGCTAGAAAAAATCCTTCAACTTACTAAATAGGTATACTACAACTCATAATAGATAAAAAGATAAGAACATCATATCATAGAACATATATTTTAAAAAATCTGGTGCAAAACATGAATTTCACCAAACTCCATTGTTAAAAGCAATAAAAGAATTTTTAAATACAGCTAGAGATGAAAAAAGATTAGATAATCAATTACATTGAGTTTCGATAGAAGCATGTGTTTTATTAAATAAATTATTATATTATTATCTACAACAATCAGTTAGTTTTATCACTCTCCATTAACTTTTGCAATTTTGTGTATAAGATAATATCTTTTCTACAAATTTTAGCTTTCCACTGATATATTATAAATCTATATTATTCTTCTTATGTTCGAAAACCAAAATATATGGCATTAAAACAACATTTTTGCTCTTTTCTCCTTTAGTTAGATATTTAGTTCCATATTTATATTCACTTGTGATATATTATTCCCTAATAGAAGAATAGGAAAGCTGTCCAGGTTTGAAGCGAATACGAAGAAAATAGAAAGCGCAAAAACATGGAAATTCAGCCTCTATTTATAGGTTTTCCAAATAAATTTCACGAACGTAATACTACGTTTAAAAACCTTCCTTAGAAATAAGAGATTAAACTAATTTTAGAAAAAAAGTTGATGGGAAAATCGAAGAAGACTCCAGATGATACTGTTGGAACGGTGATCTTTAGTTGACTCTTTTAAAGATTAGAGAGGCGGCATAATGTGTTGGCTTGATAGGAAACAAAGTACACTAACCAGGAAGGGATTTAGGCTTTGTGGAGGGTTCTGTAAAACTTCCATTATCCGGCTGAGGGCGAGGACTTGAAAGTTCTGCTCAGCCCCAGCATCCGTAAATCTATTCTCAGACAAAACCTCCTTCTATATTCACTTCCAAACCAACCCCTCCCTACCAGCCTTCCTCGGCGAATAAATTAGAATAAACTTCAAATTTCAGTTTACCATTCATCCGGAGCGTCCTTCTTTATTGCTTGCTTCCAGTCCCCATTCAAATTTGGGTACTCGAGAAAATGGAGCTCCTTTTCGGGCCGCCTAAGAGGAGAGCCTTCCTTATTGAGGGGCTTATATATTTCCACTTCTGTTTGCTCAACGACATCAATACCAAGCCTAAACTCTCGGAAGAGTAAGCCAGACTTTAAAACACAGTTATTCCTTCTTTCAAACTCCTATTCTTTTATATATCAAACACTTGAGATATAGCCCCATTTTTCAGAAGTTCTCAACTTCGATTTCTGCGGTTTCATCCTTTCATACAAACTTTTCCTGATTTGGTGATCATGATGTGATATCCAACTTCTCTTTTACTTTAAGCTCTCTTGGAAGAACAAAATACAAAAGTAAACAGGCGATTCGACCCCCTCAAGGCTTTAAATGGAATATGAAAAGCTGATTTTAATTAAATTTAGAGTTAATACATACAATCGTAAAACCAAAGCACTTTGTTTAATTATTAATTTAAAGTATTGTATTTACCAATTAATAAACATATTTATTAGGTAATTAGATTATATTAGGTAAATTTCTTTAAAAAATTTAATCATGATTTTCATTAAATAGCAAACCGGCCAGTGCTTCGCATGGGAGCAATTTAGATGAGTCATTTATGTTTAAAAAAGCTCTTTCTGGCCGATTTAGAGTATATCACTTTCGGAGTTTTAGCTTACCGTAACGAAAAATGCAATTGGCTATGTTTATTTGTTTGTTATTTTAAAGTGAAGCAGAGATAACAGAAAATTTGATTTTTCGAAATGAAAAACGTTCCTATCCTATTAGGTTTATAAAATATTTTATATTTATTTATGTAAAGTATATGAGCTTAAAACATTATATAAAATTGTAAGAATTATTTCATTGCATATTTAATTTTCTATAATCTTGTGTTTTCCAACGGTTATAATTTATACATATATAATATATATAATATATATATATATATATATATATATATATATATATATATATATATATAATATATATATATAATACGCATACGTTTATATTACTACCTATATTTCAGAAAACAATTGTTTGATGGTTTGGTTACAGAAAACTTATTTTTCCCGTTTACAGAAAGCAAAATTGCAATGTATTTTACTTATAAACGTTCAGGAAAGAATGCCTTAAATAATGGTGAAATAGTATCAAAATCCGTCTTGTGGTTTAAAAGGAGCTAGCGGCAAACATTTTATACATATAGAGATTAATCATTTAAAAAATATAAAATATATATATTTCCTCTTGGGCCAAAAAAAATAAAAAAACGTTATTCTTTTATAATCAAGAAGTGGAGTAGAGCGACTAGAATGCTTATCCCCGTTGGTCCTTAATAAGTACTGTCAAGGATCATCTGAAGCATAATGTCTAGCGTAACAACCTTTTTTGTCTCTGTTTTTTTTTTTTTTTTGTTTATCGCGCTTTACTGATCCTAAAATTCTATACATATTTTTCTCTTTCTTCAAAAATAACTGAGTAATGGCGTATTTCTGGATACAATTTCAATTTTTGTGTCCTCTTTTTTATAATTATTCGTGGTTTTTTAGGTTGAAAAAAAAAAACCCCATAAATTTCGTCTCTATCTTCCAAAATAACTGAGTTATTGAATTAAAACACTTTTAATCGGTCGCCATTTAACAACTTACCAGCTGATATCAACGTCTAGGTGTTAGGATCATCGTTGTAAGCCCTAGTATTTTTGTGGCGAATTAAAAAAAAAAAAAAAATGGTTCAGTAGTTTCGGAAATATGCCACGGACGGCGGACAAACTTTTTTTTTTTTTATTTGTTATTTTATTCTACGCATTTACTTGAAACGTAAATGCCATTAAATTTTGAGGAGGGGGTTAATTTTTGGTATATTACAAAGGTTCATTTTTGAAAATAATAAACCAAAATAATTTATGAACGAAAACATATAATTTTGGTTTAATCGATATTTACTGATGACTTGACTACGAACAATTATTTATGGTGAGAAAATAATTACTCATTAGAGGGACCATCTACCTGACATCTTTGATGATGAATTTTAACGTTTCGATTAAATGTGACGAAAGGGTCCAATTTGTATAAATTATGCAAAGAGGGACGAAACGGGAGCAATGAGGGTCAGAATGACTTACTAACTGGGAGTGGCCGGTTAAGTGGACTTAATAAGTAATCAAGTGGGGGCCGGCCGCTGTCAGGGGTCCTCCGGTGGTCAAGTCCCAAGTCCTAAGTTCGGCCTCAGCACTAATTAGCAATCTCCAAGTCCGTCCAAGTCAGTCGTCGTATCAATGATTAACCTTGCTTAAGTTTCCACTTCTTACTTCTCACTCGTACGTTTCCTTAGT
This sequence comes from Piezodorus guildinii, assembly GCA_023052935.1. Taxonomy (NCBI): domain Eukaryota; kingdom Metazoa; phylum Arthropoda; class Insecta; order Hemiptera; family Pentatomidae; genus Piezodorus; species Piezodorus guildinii. The sequence continues at coordinate 85,068,832 of CM041292.1, read as the reverse complement.
AAAATATTTAATTCTTAGCAGTTAGTCTTCGGATCATTATTAATTTTTAATGGTACTTTCAGTGATTCCGCCTTTCCGGTTCTAACTAAAATACTTTTGAAATGATGTTTGGTTTTCTTCCTTAATTTAATCTTAATTTCGTAGGACTTAAGAATAAATTAAATAAATAAATAAAATACCAGTTGCATGGCGAGTTATACCAAATATAAATACTGGGGCTTAATATATTTTTTAAACATCTTTCTGCGATGTACCTAAGTTATTTATGTTAGAAAAATTTTATAATGCCGCAAAGTTTGTGGATGCGAACATGATTACACTTAATTAGCAATTTTTTTTTTTTATAAATACAAATAATAATAAGATACTTATACTTTATTTAGGTTTTCATAGAGGTTTTTCATAATTTATCGATATAAACAGTAGGTGGTCACTGTATACACACAAACACACACACACACACACACAAACACCCACACCCAAACCCACACACAGACACACACACACACACAGACACACACACACACACACACACACACACACACACACACACACATATATATTATATATATATATAATATATATATATAATATATATATAAGATAAGTCTTTATTTATTCTGGGAAGAGTCCCTTAAGAATAATATTACAGGAAATAAACAATGTTCATAGGACTGGAGTCTTAGAGTAAATAATTAACAACAGAATTAAATTAATAAAATGAAAAAATAAAATTACTCAAAAGATAACTTATAATAAAAATGTGCAAACAAGAAAAAAAAATTATATGTTACAATGAGAACAGAGAATAATATATTATAAAAAATATAATAACATTATAAAGAAAAATTAAAAATATACAGTTAAAAAAAAATTACAATGCTTTTATATGTTCGTAAAAGTATTTATGATTTAATCTTACATCTTTGAAAATATAACTTATCGAATAATATTTGCTGCTGAATGTATCCATGAAAATGAAAATTAAATAAATAATCTGCTTTATTTGTTTATTTTCCCTGAAATTAGCATCGAATTTGGATTATTTGGGAATCGAATTGACAGGAAATGGCTGTATCGACGGGATTTAAATGTTGGAAGAGTATGAGATTCCTGGATGTTGGAAGGAATGGAGTTCCATAGGGATGCAGATATATATAATATACACGTTTATAAATAAATAAATCCTCCAAGATGTCGCGATAAAAATTGTGTAAGACGAACCCGTTACATTTGTGAAAATTAATTGTTTTCACCATTTTTTGTTTCTTTTTTAATCCTATTACTATAAAATTTAAAATGCATTGAGTCATTTTTTTATTTGCCATAAAAAAATCATCGAGAGGTCAAGTAAGACATTAAACTTCCACTACTTGGTGATACATAATTATCTAGCATCATAGTCATACTTGTACAAATTTACTTTTTGTATTATTACAATACAGTTCTAAATTTTAATAAATACAAAATAAAAATTAATTGAAAGTTATAAAAATTAGATATCAAAATCAAGCAATATTGATTTAAATATTGATGAATTATTACTTCATTGAACCTCCCGCACTAATAGCTTACCCAAGCCTATGTTTAGATAGGTCTAGCAGTATAGCTGAAGGAGGGTGGGGTAAATAGCAAATAGAAGTAAGGTAAGGAATATAAGAGTGAATTAGCGAAGGGCCAGGGTCCATGTGTGGGAGAGGCGGCTTAGAAGGTCTTATCAGGAGGTCATCCATCATCATTACACCTAACGACCCACCCCCACCCCATCACCACAATAAACCCATTAGTGGTCCCACCTCGCTCCAGCCTCCTAATGTTTACATCTGACCCGACAACCCCTACATTAGCTGTAGCTACCTCTCGTCAAAGGCTTCTCTATTAGCGCTTTGACATTTTGTCAAATATTGGATCTCTTTTTTAAAAAAAACACCCTTTAAACATAGCCATTTTAAGGAAAGTGATAGCTAAAGGAAGATCATACTGAGGGTAATATAGTTAGTTTTGTATTCATATGAAATCTGCGTATAAAAACTGTTTTACACATAGTTTGAGTTTACTCTAATACTGCTTATATCACTCAAAATATTGGAAATTTTATGCTAAAAACATAACTTCGAAACCATATGTGAGCGAACATATTAAGTATTCAAGATGGATGCCATAAGCACCCAAGATTTTGCGGTATTAATTTGCTTAAGCAAATATTTTCACCACTTACAAAATCAAATTTATAAAAGTGCTATCGAAAACAAGATCTTAATTATCCAAAATAATCTCAAACTGAATCATGGGATCAAAAATTATTATCAAATAAACAAATAATGAGATAAATAAATTTTATAAATAATCGTTTACTTATAAATGTCTTTTTTATCAACGGTATAAATTTGTTTCTACCTATACCTTTCCTTTGTTGGCTATACGGCGGTTTAATGCCGAGCTAAAAGCTCCCCGGTAACGAGACACGAACTCGTAATTATTTTCTTCTGAAATTCTGGTCATCTGGTTTTCGTGTATATCAACATGAGCTAACCCACTCACTCCCAAAAATCTGTTAAATTGAAGGAGGATTGTTTTATTCCCTTTTGCTAAGTTATTTGAAGAAAAAGAATCAGTTGCGCGCAACACACGACTTTTACTTATTCTCCTTGTTAAAATCAATAGAAGAAATTTTAAATAAAGTTAAGAATTGAAAAAGGTTGAATAATTACATTTAGTTCCACTTGAAATATGTGTTTCAGATTAAATAATCCAACAATTTTTTTTAACTTATATTTACCTTTTTATTTTGATTAACACTAACAAGATAAAATGTTTATTTTTTGTATAATCGTCAACATTAAAGATACTTTACTTTCTTACTACATACTACGTAGCTCTACAGCCCGAGCTGGACCTTGGCTTCCTCGACAATCTTGCACCAATCCTCTCTGCACAAAGCTCTCCTCTTCCAGTTCCTTACACCGAGTACTTCCCAATCCTTTTCCACATGAAAAAGGTCGTCTCCGAGGTCGTCCTCTTCTTCTGATACCAAACATTTTTCCTAGCAGAATCCTTGAGTCATCCATCTTCATTACATGACCCAACCATTCAATTCCCCATGCTTTTATGAAGCGGACTTCATCTGATCGTGACCAGGTAGAAGATTCGGTAAGGAGTGGGTGATTAAAGGATTTAAATTTAAGAAGATTTTTGGTAGTTGTCCATAAAGATTTGTCAGTAGGTATTTTGTATTTTGAAATTTCTATTTCGAGTTTGTTAGTTAGGTTTTGTCGGAGGGTATCTGGTTCTATGACACTTAGCCCTTGCTCGCCGTTTCTCTGTTAATAATTTACTAATGTGATGCGGTAAGTTAGTGTCACGGGAATAATTATTTTTGGGATGTGATGAGTTGTTATTAATTGCAGTACCTATTGTTCTGATTGATTTTTCGATTGCAGAGTTAATTTGTCGTTCAGATTTTAGTGGAATTTTATTGGAAGTCAATTTCGTTGTCTAGATCAGAGCGAAAGTTGTCCCAGTATACATGTCCTGTTATCAATGAAGGAGGGAAGGATTTAGGAATAGGGTTTGAATGCAGGAGATGCAGAACTGGGTATGGTCTGAGGTGAGGTCTTCTAAGGATGTTACTGTAGATTGAAAGGTGGGAATTTGGTATGTGACGCATCTATCAAGAATATCAGGGTGCTTTTTAAGGGAAGTAGGCCAGTAAGTAGGATCTTTGGATGATAAAACAGAATAGCTGTTGGAAGTAGTGATATGGGAGAGAATCCTGCCATGAGTGTTGGATGTTCGGCATCTCCACCGTTGATCCTTGGCATTGTAATCTGCCCCAGCAATGAAGCGCGGACCAAAGAACTGAAATTAGGAATCAAGTTGATTAGAGGAGAGGGAATTGCCAGGAGGGCAATATACAGCTGAGATGGTAATGTTAAATGGATGGCAAGATAAGGTAATAGAAGTAGATTGTATGGCATCAGTTTTAGTGGAAGGAATCAGGGAGTGAGTTAGAGAATTTTGAATAAGGGTACAAGAGCCAGCGTGGGATGTTTTGTCTGGGTGATATGATCCGTATGTGATGTAGTCACGTATGTAAAAGTGTGAATGAGGTGTGAAATGGGTTTAGTGATGAGGACAATGTCTACGTTATTGTCATGAATAAATAATTCAAGCTCGTCTCGGTGGTTAATCAGTCCATTAGCGTTCCATAATAGAATAGCCAGGGTCTTCTTACTCATCTTGGGATAGTGAAGGAAATTGCAGAAAGGAGTCTGGCAAGGAGAGTAATAAGTGGATTAATGGTATTTTGGAGATTCTGAAGGAAAGATGAGAGAATAGGAGTAATATCAGATGGATGTTGGTAGAAATGGGAATAGAAGGATGTCTCTTGAGTTAGAGGATTCATCTGCCTGGGTAAAGTTTGAACCCTTCTTTGGAATTGTTGTTGTTCCCCACTTACTGGATTCTGTAGTGAGTGGCTGCCCTGAACTGAGGGTTCTGTCCAAGATATATTCCAGGTAAGTTACCATTCAGGTCAGTGATTATGTCAGAGGTAGGTTACAGGTTGACTATTGATTAGTCATTTATATGGAAGTCTAGTGGTTTGGGTAATGTCTGAGCATACATATGGTAAAATTTAATAGTTTGGCAATGTTTTGATATGGATGAAAGTGGATCCTTGGGAGTAGTCTGAGGGATAAGTGGTGGTAACATCACCCTTAGCTATGCGTTTTTAGGGTCATTATGAGACACTTTGAATTGAGGATGGGGGTTCTGAGGTTGAGGATGTCATTGAGGTAGTGTATGGGTATATTGGAGATGACCATAAGAAGTCTGGGACGGATAATGGGATGACTGAGGCTGTGATGAGGAGGTCTGAGGCGATTGAGTTAGGGGCGGAAGTTTTGTGGCAACATGAGAATAGGATGTAGGCTTGGATTTTGAGCTCAAGGGCTGTTGCTTCTCTTTGATCCCTTCTAGGAGCTGCGAAATGGGTGTGCTCTTGATAGACGGCCTGCGTATTTCGTTAACTGACGCAGCGTCCCTTTGGGTTAGAGCAGCTGCATGTAAACTTTTCTGTCTCAGCATGTTTTTATAAGCAATACATCCTCGATAGCTTGCTGGATGTGCTTCACTATATAAAGCACATTTTGCTGGGGTGTCCCTAGGTTTCTGACAGGTTACAGAAGAGTGTGACCCTGCACATTTACACATCTTGCAGGATGGTGGCAATATGTTTTTGTATTCCCAAGATTATGGCAGTTTGTGCATTATACTACTTCTGCTCTCACTCAAGGCTCCTCGTATCTGATGCATGAATATAATAAGCGGTTGACCTTAAAAATTTCGTGATTACGAGGTGCTGGCTCTAGGTCTCCAAAAACAGTGGCAATAGCAATCAATATGAAATCTACATAATATCATCCAATTTAATTTTTCATTGATAAGTTAAGTTAAGTTTAAGCGAGGTTAAGTTAAATTTTAAGAGACGTTTTTGTAAAAATTGTGAAAATGTACAAACTGCAAGGTATAAATCCAATTTTACACAACTTATCTTTTTTCAGCTGCTTACCACATATACAGGGAACGGCGTGGTCTAGTGGATAGAGCACTTGTCCACTGATCTCCGGGTTCTGGGTTCGCATCCAGGTTGCAGCAGAATATTATTAATTCTGTTAACTCAGTCGAGGGACGACCCTGGGGTATGGAGACCCTTCTGGGGCATATCCAGCCTCTATAAAGTGGGTACCCCAAAAAATTGGGAGGGGGAGAGGGGGAAACTTGGCGGCTGAGCGTGATCAAGGCCTAATCACCTCATTGTACTGCCGATGGCCTAAAAACAGTACGAATCTCTAAATGTACTGAGCCCAAGACCATTCATGGGTTGTAGTGGTACAGTTTTTTTTTTTTTTGTTTTTTTTTACCACATATACCAATGCAGTCAGATCATTATGCGGGACTTGCTCACTTTTTTTTAAAACTTTTTTTTTTTTTTTTTTTTTTTTTTTTTTTTTTTTTTTTTTTTTTTTTGAACAGCTTAATTTTTATCCACCAACACCTTTCAAGCTCTTGGAAGGACTTCGATATCAAAACTATGACAAAGTTTTTGTACCTGCTCCAGGTAACCTCAACCATCTGCTACCTATTGGTCACAGATGCCCTGCCTATCCCTAGGATATCCTGAGAGACATGACTGACAGAAGAAGAGTACACGTGTAGAAGAGAAGAGGGCTGAGACAATGGCATTGTGCCGGCGGTATCGACCCTAGCACTCGGTAACGAGTGATTTTCCGTGTAGGAGTGGCAAAGCCCCCCGCAAGTTGTCACCCGCCCCCAAATACACAACTTTGTTAGCAGCTCCCTACTACTGCTCCCCTCTTGTTCTCTAGCTCTCTTTTATTCTTTCTACAGACTCTAGCCTTCCCTCAGGAGCATTTTTTAAGTCTTTCCACTCCCTCTCCCACAAATTCACATTACCACTACCATCCCTTCTACACTACCCTATAAAAACTGGGGTCTTATCTTAAAATCTAATAAAGAGTGCAATATTGCATTTCAAAAATCATTCCACTAAATGAAGATGTAGAAACTGTAATAAAAAACTACAGAAACTCGAAGCATATCATAAAACAATAAATAAAAAAAATACAAAGCACATAAAATTTTACTTACATCGTCTTCATCTTTGAAGTAGACCTGTAACAATGATATTTACTCATTATTTGAGATATTTCTAGATACTTAATTATTATTATTACTACTCCAAAAATAATGGTTTTCTACATATAAATAATCTTAATGATGCACTAATAGTTGACCGTAGAAAATATATGATGAAGAAGTTGGTTAGGGATTCGCTCATCGAAAAACAATACAATAATAAGGAAAAACTTATTGTATTTTTGTGCCGACATTTTTACTTGCCTGGATTTGGGCATCACCAGGGCTAAAAAAAAAGATAACCAATACAATTAAAAAAAAAAATTATGAGTTAAATGTTTATTATAGTTTCTTATTATTGTACTGTTGGCTTATTTTATTTATTTTTTATTATATCGGTTTTTATCTTGTTTTCCTTAATCCTGATGACGAACACTGTTAGTCGGTACAGAATTGATGATCGCAACGGGGCAACCAACTTCCTCCATTATAAATAATCTTAATGTTTATTATATTAATAATAATTACTACATGTATTGTCGATGACCCTACGTTCTATTAGATACAAACATAACTCAACCATGTATTGAACATTAAATACCGAATTACAGTTACCTACCGGGAAAAAGAACATACTGGTTATTGGCGATACAACAAAAAAAAAACTTCATGGGCATAAAAAAATACGAATAAACGATATGTATGGTTGACATGTTTATTTAGAGAGGACAAAAAGGAGATGAATTACTGATTTGTAGATGCCTATTAGATGCATATAAAATAAAGAAATGGAGTTTATAATAATATTGTAAATTATTAATCAATACATAAATGTATATTAAAAAGAACTAATCTATAAAAAAAGTATAAATTAAAAAAATATATAAATGATAGTAAAGGAACAGCTACAACATTTCTGCATGTATACTGACAGAGATAGGTGCAAGGTACTTGCGTGTTGAGTACTTGCTGAAGCCATAACGTATAGAGGATGTAATACCATACCCAGCTTCAATATTCATAGACGTGATTAATAACAAATATATGTGTTTAAGTATACATCCAAGTACTACTGCTGGTTCGAGAAAGGTCATTATTATTATAAAGGGTACATAATACAGTAGTCGTATATAAATATAAGTCTTACATGTTAAATAGTCCGTGGTCCTGTATTATTGCACAGAAAAAAAAAATTAAATCTATCAACAATACGATACTTACATGAAAAGTGACAAGCACGGACTAAATCTCCTCAATACGAAGGTAGGACGGATTGAAGCTATATAAAGGCTATATAAAGCAGCCATAGGATATCGAATTCTAATACTGGAAAGAGCATATGGATAAACAAAAAATATCTACAGAAGAAGTGCACTTCGAGGAATGCCAAAATAACGCGTTATAACAGTGTTGTAAAAATGGAATGTTCTCTGGCAGTGAATGCCTCCCAATGAACTACAGCCTCAGAGACAGAGAATTCTCAGAAAAGTCATAGGCGCAGTTCAGACTGAGGATGATTGGAAACTTCGAAGCAACAGAAAAGTTTACCGGAAGGTAGAAATAATTTCGGAGATTATGCTGAAGAGGAAGTTGACATTCCTTGGCCATAAATAAAGAATGAAAAAAAAGCGATCAACGGAAGAAATATTCGCCTATCTCTGGAAGAAGAAGACTGCTAAAACATGGAGCAAGGTAGCTAGGAATGATTTAAAAAACCTATACACCTCAGAGTCTTAATTTCTAGACAGAAATATATTCAAGAGACGAATGAAAAATCTGGAATGGTTTCGAGATGAAAGCAGACCTAAGAGAAGTGAACACACATGGACAGAGAGAAAAATGAAACATTGCAATGAACGTATGAAATAATATTGGAAGTAGAGGAAACTAAGGACAGAGAACATGAACAGTAATGAAATAAATTTGTTGCTTGATCCTAAGTGTTCAATACACAATTAAAATAAAACAAAAATACGATACTTACTTTCGTACAATCTGTAATTAAAACATTTTTCTCCAAAAGGTACTAAATAAAAATTTCAATTACACTGATATGTCGACATATTTATATTTCAATCTCTGTGTTCTATCGAAACCCAACAACCGATAACATCTAAAGAAGACTCAAGTTTCTTAAAAACACGATTTGGAAATGCAATTGTGTCAGAAGGTTCTAATCACATATTTAATTTTATTCTAAAAGATACAACATTTTCTTCCAAAATATAAAATTCAATAAGTTATTAATAAAGTAAATAAATTATACTAGATTATAGTGCAAATAGAATAACAGTTAAAAACATCAATTTTTTAAATAATAATTCAATGAGGGACTTTTGCGAATCGAGTAAAATTTCCTAAATTAGATGAAGTACTTCCTGGAAATTATTGTCCTAAATGTTTGTAACCAAACCTTGTAAAATACCTATTGAATTAAGGTTTAAACAAATCTTTTAAGACCAATCAGTAAATTGATACACCCATTCAATCAATAGCAACTATTTCCTTTGAGAACATAGTTGAGAAAAAAAACAAAAAAACACCCTCAATCCTCATTCCGGAATATCAGGGAATGAGGAAGTTGACAGAGCAGCAACAGAGGCACATTCACAAGAATAAATCACGCCCTCTTTTATTTCATAATCTGAGCTGTTTCAGCAAATAAACGCGAAGATCATAGACGAATGGCAACAGTCTTGGACCGCTCTTGAAAACAACAAATTGAAAAATGTCAAACCGACCATCAGCTGCTGGGTCTCATCATCAAGAAAGTGCAGGCGTGAGGAGGTAGTTATCGCCCGCCTGAGGATAAGACACTGCCGTCACACTCGAGCACCTCATGGCACGAAGGGATCCACCTCGATGTCAACTGTTTAAAGTGACTCTCACAGTAAGTCATATTTTTGAAGAGTGTCCTCGTTATAGTTAGGAATTTGTAAAATGTAGCGTACCACGTAAAGTCTCGAAGGCATTGAGCGATAGTGATAGGCCGTCGATGATGTCATTCAATTGGTGAAGAACATTCGTTTATATCACCTCATTTAACACATTCAGGCTATTTTAGTCACAATTTTTATTCATTTATTTATTTTTAATTTTATTATTATTATTTTTTTTTTTTTTGCTAACCACCGTGTTTGCAGTTCCGATTAAATTGGTTTCTTTTAAATTTTTTTTTTTTTTTTTTTTTTTTTTTTCCCTCTCATCATAGGTAAGTTATCGTCTTCTGAAGATGTTTTGGGCAATAATAACCACATGCAGTTTTTTGCCCTTAAAACCAAAACAACAACAACAACATAGTTGAAGAAATGACAATGGTCAAAACTAGGATAATAAGTTAATACAGTAAGTAAAGGTAATAGGCAGTCAATATAATTATTTTCGCTTAAATTAAATATTTTCATGGACAACGTAAAAGCACGGATTAAAAGGAAGCTACTTCCATCAAGTAAACTATGACACTAAGATTTATAAAATATATCATTTCTGTTTAAGGATGGATTACGAACGGGAACAAGGCTCGGAACACAACATAAGGCTTAACTTAAATGCACTCGGAGGCTTTAAGTGCTAATCTTGATATGGTTCCATCTGACGAGCAGTTGGCTCTCTTCGTTGTTTGACTTTCCCACAGAGTCTATTTGATGAAAAGAGGTCATTTTAATTGATACAGAGGAGTTTGATAGATGAGGAGGCTGGAGATAATCCCCCGGCGGGAGGATAAGCCCCAGGCCGGGTTGCAATACAGGCCCTATCGGCCGCACTCCTGTTAGCACGCCGATCAGCTGACGATAACGACCGATACACAATGGGCTCCTCGCTGTTAGCCAACCCCTTGTACTCCCCAGCCACTCTCAGCCTCCCTCTTGTAACTCCTTTCCTATTTCTTTTGTAATCCAAACCTATTTCCAGCTAAGTCTTTTCACTAATTAAGATCAATTAATGAAAAGTAGTATAGGTCACTCTCTTGATTGTCCGCCTCAAACAATACAAGAAGAGATTAATTTACTTTATATCAGTTTCGTCGTTTAAGGTAAAGCTGCATAAAAATCATCAAATGGATTATGTCGTAAAGATCGGTTCCACAAATGGAAATTAAATGTTATCAGAGTTCCTCTGTTCAAGTAAAGTTAACATTGTGAAGGGCATATAAATAAAAACGCTGCAAATTATTACACAATGGTTTATTGTTTACAAATAAATTAGAATATAGTGTTTAAAAATATACTGTTTAAAGGTAATTGACTAATATGGAAAGGAATAATTCGTTTTGTAGAAAATTAAATTATCTATCAAATATTTTATTTATTAATTAATTTGAACAGTGGAAAAAGACATTTTTTTATTCGTTATTCGGATTCCACGTATTAAAACGTAAGCCCTTAAATTTTGAGGAAGAGTATTTTTTTATTTTTTGGTCGATTACAGAGGTTCATTATTGAAAATAATAAAACAAAATCGTTTATACTAAAACTACCATTTGTTCCCTATTCCGAAATTTCCCATCCTCAGAAACCTCTTAAAATGCATCTAATGCAGTAAAAAAAATCCCAAATTCCTTCCTCTATTTTTCCTATAATCAACCTCAAATCCCATGGGGCCTAGAAAAATAAAATCTTTCGACCCTAAGGAGGACCTCCTACTGTTGCATTTTAGTTTTCATAAAATGTTTTGCACTTTCTCAAAAATAAGAATTGTTTTTTATTTATTTTTTATAATATATTTTATTGTTTTTTACAACTGTATATACAACTAAAATGGCTGAATTACAATCACAGGCATGAATAGACATGTAAAGAATCTACCCAGTGGTAGTACTTCAAGGTTTATTTTATGAGCAGGTCTCGAGGCCACCGTCTTTTCAGGTGCCTCAGAGGATTACCGGGAATAGATGTAGATGAGAGGTTACGGGCAAGCGGGTTTGAGTGGGCAGGTAGTTTGGAATTAAAGGAGGTGTCGCGGACCAAGTCTGCAACCAATGGGATATTTAGGTCTCTATGGATGAGTTTAATAGTTACAAAGTAAGGAGCATTGAGAATTTTTCGTAGGATTTTGGATTGCAAAGATTGGATACGGGAGGAGTTTGATGGTTCAGTAGACCCCAATTGTTCTATGCCATAGGTCCAAATAGGTCGGATAATCGTGATGTAAATGACGAGTTTTGATCGTTTGTCTAGTAAGTGGTATCTGCAGGCAGTTTCTTTTCGTTTCAGTCTAGTGTGAGGATTCCAAGTAAGGCGCTTGATGGAGTCCAAGGTAGCGGATCTGTTCAACGAGGATTAATGGAATGTTGCCAAAGGATACAGTAGGACAGGGATTCACAGGCTTGCGGCGAAGGATAAAGATAATTTGATGGGATTTATTGGGATTAATTTTAATTCTCCAGTTATGATACCATTCTTCAATGGATTAGATGTGAGACTGTAGGAATTGTGATGCAACCGTTGGGTCACTACTTACGTATAACACACATGTGTCATCGGCGTAAGTTGTGAGAACAGTGCTAGGATTAATAGGAATGTCAGCTGTATAAACGGAATAAAGGATTGGGCCAAAGATGCTACCTTGAGGTACACCTGCGGACTGAGAAAATATGGATGAGTATGAAAGGTTATGGTTGACTTTAAGAATTCTTAAAATAATAATTCGGCCAATACTTACTCAGTGTGCTCAGAATGTTTAACAAAATTAAAATTATTTTCTTTCCGACCGAAAATAATATTGCATTACTAATGTGGAAAGATAAATTATTAGCGAGTTTGAGACAGTTAGATCTTAAGCTCCAAGGAAGCGAATCCGTATACATAAGGACAGGAAAACTAATTTTATTTATGTGTCTGTTTTTAACGTCCTAGCCTACTCTATTTATGACAAATGAGACGGGGTTTCCTACGGGATGCAATCATTTTCCACTGTGCAAAGGTAAAGTATAATTGGGGGAGCTACTTAAAATAAATGGCAAAGGCACCACCGTCTCAAAATAACTTAATCGAAGCGTTTGATATTCTAGGGAAGTTATTGCTTAGGTTGTGCGCTTTAGGAATCGCCCCTATAATGCTAGATTTCGCCCTAGCGTGGGAATCTTCAACCTAGCAACAGAACTGACGCCCGGACGATGTTATCCATCCGTATCTAACTGAGCCCTCGTTCCGGCGACCGGGGTTACGACGACACTTCGGTGATGTGATGAAATATGAAATCGGTGGCGGTTAGAGGATGCGGCTGTGTAACAAGCTGTACCGGCTCCCCGAAACTAACCGGCCCTGACAGACATCTATGCTAATTCGGAAATTGAGTAAGTGGCGGCGGTATTGCGGCAGATGGGACTGAGGTGATTGACATGTTTTCCACTGAGAGAATTAAACTATAATACTTGACACATGTCAGGGTCCATTGTCGCCCTCCTTTCAGATGTCAGGGTTGTAATTGGCCCGGCCCCGGCCCGGACACCCCGTATTTTATGCGTCAATGGTTCCCCTCTCAGCCGACCCACTTCTGCTTTCACAAATCTCGGATTCCCGGATTGAAGGGGAGCACCAATCCGATTTATAAATATGATTTATTGAACAATATAGCTTCCTTCTATTTGTGATATTCGCCTACATTGTACCTGACAGATCCAATAACTCTCTTCAATATTTCATCTCATATTTTAATAAACTCCAATTTCAATTTTATTTTCTTTATCTTTAATATTAATTCAAAGGTGCTAAAACATCGTAAATATATTTTAGTTTATACCTAATTTATAATAATCTGGTATCATTTAAAAATATATTCGATACAGATACGATATCTTATGTTTTGGCGAGCTACTCTCTTATGATATTTGGTCATAATCTTGGCAATGACTGAATACCATTTACAGATGGGACACCTAATTCAACTGTGTAGTAAGGGCAGTGTGAATACAGTGCATGTTAGATTTACCAGTTGTTGCATCACTATGAAAGTTCCAGATGACAATAGAAAACACTTGTTAGTACAATAGAATCATTAGTAACATTATAACATTTAGTCTTCTGGTTTCTTTAGTTATCCAAGTTATCTACTTATTTAAATTGACTTAACATACAAAACTTATATTTCTTATGATAATTTATATGTTGCAAAACTCATAAGAAATCTTTCAATATTTTTTTAAAATTTATTTTCTCTTCCTCTATTTGCTCAACAAAGTATAAAATACACAAAGAAATATGTCGCATATACATAGTGCATGATAACAGTCCTTCAAATCACTGATTGCTTACATAGCTAAAACGCTCATTTCCGTACTCATCGTCGATTCAAATCTTATAATTTTTTCTCCTACCCCGCCTTTTTAGGCTATACGGGGTTTTCACTTATAATTAAAGAATATAATTTATTTCTTGCAAAATTCAGCAATTATACGGAAACTTAATTTATTGTCATAGACCAACGATTATTAAATTTAATTTTTAAAAATCAAATATGATTCTACGAGCTGGTGTGAAGGATATTTGATCGCAGTTTCGATGGACAGTAGGCAAAATACTTATCCGACGCCTAAGGGACACAAAGTTCAAACAAGAGATACAATTGAGATATAAGCCTTAAGCCTTCTATTTACAAGTTTTATAAGAATAACTTTTGTCTTGAACCCTGAATGCAATATTATATTTTTCTCACCTAAACGAATCCGAACGAATCGGTCTTTCTAGTACAATGATACAACATAGGTTATCGCATCCTACGTCTAATACTTGTTTTATGAATAAAACGAATAAAATATTTCAAAAGAGATATGATATTTCTACTCGGGAACTGTTTTCCTCAACATTAGTTGATCATTCCACATCCCTCAACCATTCCTTTGATTTTGACAACCCTTCCTCCCGCGCTACCTAAACATGAAAAACGACTCATCTCTAAATCCATATTCATCCATCTTCGAAAAAAAAAAAAAAAATCCACAATGGAACTAAAGAGGTGAGTTAAACAATATTTTCCATCTCCTCAAATCATATTATAGTTAATTATAGTTTTTAATTATCCAATCTATGTTTTATTTGTTTTTGAAATAAGTAACAATTCAGTTATGTTGAGCTGTGTAAACAATTTTACATCTCTAAATGTTAAATTTTGTTAAGGAATATGTATGCTAATGTTTAAACATATCAAGAAGAAGTATTATTAATAAATTACTTTTTACTTATTAATTCGTATTACCAACACTGCTTTTTACTTTCACTTACCAATATATGAAAAATATCGTAAGGGAAAGTATTGCGGTCGTGAAAATTTTCTAATTCCAGTTTTCAACGAAAATACATGTTTTAGTGTCCCCTTAGTCCAAATAACCAAGTCCCACAAAATGGTCACTGTGTATGAGTAAGTCTAGCGCGAAAAAGAATTCGTTGTATGAAACTGAAATTTAATATTTTAACAGTGTCAAAACTTGAGGTGTTACAG
Organism: Piezodorus guildinii; assembly: GCA_023052935.1. Taxonomy (NCBI): domain Eukaryota; kingdom Metazoa; phylum Arthropoda; class Insecta; order Hemiptera; family Pentatomidae; genus Piezodorus; species Piezodorus guildinii. Next base: position 85,053,736 of record CM041292.1, on the reverse strand, counting down.
CAACTTTTCCATCAATATCGGCCAACTAGAAGAGCTACTTCATACCATGCATTTTGCACCTTTTTCTCAAAAACGGCTCTAACGATTTTTTTTAAACTCGCTATATCGATGTAAAATCAATTGGGCTTTAATATGATGTAGGTTTCATTTTGATTTAAATAGTCCGAAAGGGCTTAAATATGGATATTTTAAATTTTCTTTATCTAAAGTACCTTTAATTTTGTAGATTTTAAAAAATTAGGCACATCATCTTAGCATTGATAAATAACGTTGAGCAAATTTGATGGACAACATATTTTTAATCCAATGTTTCTCTTTTTGAACACAACAATAGTAATATAGGTGTATAATATACTGTTGGATAGCTAAAAATTTTAGAAAAACCTTTATCGAATACACGGAATTGTAAAGGTGAATAGAAAGTGATGAAAAGCCGATAAAACTAACTGCTTGTTGTAGATAAAAAATATAATAGATTATTTAATAAAACACGTTTTTCTATTGAACTTCAATTTAGTTAATTCTTTGACAATTTATTTTTGTCTACAGATGTATTTGAAAATTCTTAAATTGATTTTCACAACGGAGGTAAGTGAAAGTCGTGTGCTGCGATTTTTTATAATGTAATTAATTGATTTTCTTTTACTATGTCTATATACTTGTCATTTAATTTATAAATAATTTTCTTTTATTAACTTTTTATATACTTGATTCTCTGATAAAATTTTAACTTTCAGCAATATGCTCTAACCGTCGGCTATAACTAACTATACAATACGTAGGAGATTATTTTTTCAATTGTAATAACATATAATTTCTAATATTTAGATAAATAAATGAAAAGTTTATTATAGAACATTTTCATAGCAGTACTAGTGCCAACAGTTAATATTATTCGTCACCTGCCACAAAAAAAAAAAAAGAAGAAAAAATACAGAAAAAAAAGTACTAACTATTCTTATATTCACAATTAAGCTAGAAACGTGTTGTTCTTTAGTAAACAAACAGAAAAAGTTGTTATAAATTAAAGAGAAAAATAAATGAAATAAATGAAAAATAAATAAATGCAAAAAATAAAATAATAAAATAAATGAAAAATAAATAAATGCAACATGTGCGTAATGGGTTTAGAATAGAATAATTGATTAGCATGTTATATTTTAAAAAAATTCAGAGGGAGCTATTATTTACATATCGGAACTGTGTTATGTTAATAGAAACATTGGGCAGTAATGCAAAATTGGTGTTTTTCTATTCTTTTCAGCAGCTGTCCTGGAACTGTAAAATCAACTCGGTCTGTAATTTACTTTTTTCAGTTTTGTAATGAGTTAAATTCTGTTTCTCTTTTTGTTCTAACTCATTTTTGTTTTTGCCGAGAAATCAGGCAACGAAATGCTTTTTTTACATTATCCTTAACCACATAATGCATATATAGATAAATAATCTAAATTACCGGCAAAAGGTCATCAATTTGTTCATGGGAGGTCCAGAATAGTGATAAAAAAAAAAGTATTCATTTTTTTTAAATTTCTAATACGCTCATATTCATAAGTTGTTAATCCATTTATTTTTATAACTGTTTCAAAGAAAAGAATTAAGGTTCTTCTTAACATCCTTCATTCATACATATAATGGATAATCGATATAATAGTTCAGGATGTTGGGATATCCAGGAATAAAATAGTCCGGCATCAAACCCAGCCAACCGTGAACCTGATACCATGGTTCTCCAAGAACCAGCAACTAGATCGCAAAGAAAATTCACATTTAATAAGGCTACGGACTAACCATGGCTGTACAAACTTTCTTAACTTAATAAAAATAGAGAATGGTGGAGATTGTGATATATGCAAAGTCTCTGAGGATCCGCGCCATATTTTATTTAGGTGCAGAAATATGGGAAAATAAAAAGAAAAGTGTTTCTATTTTACAACAACAAAAAGCCAGATTCTTACAACAATTAGACAAACAAAATTTAGCGATGACTAAACAATTCTTCGCTAACACCTGATGTAAAATCTAAAAAAAGACCACAGAATTTATTTTATTTTTAATATTATTATTATTATTTTATTTTTTCTCTTTCATTTGTGTCTCCTTCCTCTTTCATTTACATCTTTTTTTTCTCTCTCTATTTAGTTAATTTTGTATTTTATTATTTTATTGTTTTTTAATTTACCTTTTTTCTATTGTTATTTTTTGTTTTATATTAATTTTGGTTCAGTAACCTAACTTTTTATAAAATTATGTCAAACATGTATTGACCATATAGGATTAGGTTTCAAATCTTGAAGGTCACTTATGTAAATAAATAAAAAATAAAAAAATAGTCCGGGTGGCGGACAATAAAGAAAAGTAATGAAATATTCTGCGCAGTATTGTAGCAAAAAATAAAAAAATAGACAATTTCATTATTCTTCTTTCTTTGATCAACACCTGGACAATAGTCCTGGATTTTTACATATACAACCGCTATTTGTGGAGACATTCTTTAATGTAAATAAGTTGGCTATATTATCGGCTAGAATAGGTAAATACTAGCTGTCTATTCTTAAACTTTTATCAGAGACAATAAAAATGTATAATAAATATATTCTCACCGTTTTACATTAGTTTTTTTTTTTTTAAAGGAATAAGTTACAAGTGGTATTGTATCGTTGTGAATTTTTCCACAACAAAATGTTTAGGGTAATAAATGTGAAATTTTTCGCGGATACTTAATGAAACCGACACGACTAAAATTACTTGACTTGAATAAAATTGTATTCACGGTGGTCATCTGGGGCGTAGTGGCTAGCATTATATGACCAATGTCGCGGGTTCAAAGCCATCAGATGGCTCTAGGTTTTTTAGCGGGAGTAGCAAATCCTTGGTTATGCCGTCCGGGAGAAGTAAAATGGTGGTCCCGAACTTGTGCGAAGTCAAGTACTCGATAATGATGCCTAATTTATTCTGGTTAGGCACAATCGTCTGATAAGTTGTTTCATAAAAGTGGCGTTAAATAAATAAACAAAAAAAAATTATTTACTACATCTTCAAAAACAAAACAAAAAAACAACAACACGAAAATATCCAAATTAATCCATTCGAGACCGATTTCACACCGTGTGTTCAATAACAATAATGTCTAATTATCAGTTATTCTGAGTAAACTAGTCGTACTGTAGTAATGTAAAGTACAGGAAAATAAAATTTGGCATTGGTTTTACTGTGTATTATCTGAAGTCTTCCTTACAAAGAAAAAAAACAATTTATATAAAGAAGATAGTAGCCTAGTGGTCTCCTTGGTGTGGATTCCTTATCAAAGCTGAATTCAGGAGGAAAGAAATTAAGTGCGCTAGTGTAAGGATATACATTAGAACAAGGACCAATGAAATTAATCTACAATGATGATTAACTCGATAAATCGTTTGTGCCCAAATGTCGTAAATCGTATTTAGAAATTAAAAAAAAAATCATAAACAACTGATTCCAATAGGTGGAGAAATAGCAGGCCCTTGGTGATTGAGATCATTGAAAAATGGTTAAAATAATTTTGTTCAATCAACGTTAGCTTTAAGAACATAACCAGTCAGATGCTAAAGCGAAATAATAAACAGTGAAGACCAATTTATATGCATACCACTTGGATCACAGATGGCAGCCTAAAAGCTGAAAGTAGATTAATTTTAAATTCCCTGCAAGCTTATTATCACCTTCAGAATATTAAAGTATGCGTAAATACACAGTGTTAGTGTTGGAGCACTTCAAATATTTGGACAAGTGGCATGGATATGGTTAATTAATAAGATAATGTGATCTTTGTCCCATATGATAATGGGAGGCTGTAGAGCTAAATCCCCGGCCGAATTTAAGGACCATGATAATAAAGTTGATATTGGTAAATGTAAATGTGGTCATCTCTGAGCCGCTGTGGCTCTCCCACGTTATTAACAAAATAATTAAATGTGAAAACCAGCCGCCTTTTTTTTATTTTATTTTTTCAACTCCCTCCACCGACTCCTGGCGCAGAGCTTTATCAGACGACCCCAGTTTTTTAATTACAACAGAAAGAGACCTCTAGGTTCTATTCGAAAAATTAATTAACGGCCTCGGTTGTGACAGTCGCATGGTTTTAGACAATAAGTATAGGAGCTGTGGTAGCTTTTGTCTCCGGAGTCCAAGCAAAAACACAACACGTCTGCTGGACTTTTTGTAGCCCGACCCTTCCACCTGTTATTTTCTGTTCTTCCACAGTAATGAGATAAGCCGGAGTGCAAGTTTAAAAAAAAAAAAAAAAAAGGGAAAACCCGGCATGGGTGAAAAAAATTGTCTTCCTGAGAGTGTGTTGTCCGCGATGAATGAATTACACCAAACTCATCCTTTGACTTCGACGGGGATTTATACTTCTCACTCACGAGTTTTTTAATTAAAAAAAATCAAGTACTAAGGTTGTTTTTAAACATGTATTTTATTATTTATATATTTATTATTACTACTTACAATCTTGATTTAAAAATGATCGAAGTTTACGAATACTGTACATATTACGCAAAAATCGAAAAAAAGTTACATTTTTCCAGAAAATTACAATGGTGGAAGAATAGTTGACTGTAGATAGAATAAAATAAGAAGTTATTTGAAGACGTCGACATTGAAACACTTCAAATGAGAAACCTTATTTATTGAGCACACGTTTCGGCCCAAATTTTAGTTTAATTTGTGGGTGATTATGAATAGCAATGGAGTGTGTGTTTTCAACTTAATGAGATTGGAGTGTTGTCTTGGAAAACCTTAGGCCGCGTTTATACTGCACGCGTTTAGGAAAGCGGTAGCGGTATTCCTAGAATTAAATAGAGCTCACTACCGCTCCAGCCCCTAAAACGCGTGCAGTAAAAACGCGCCCTAAGGTTTTCCAAGACAACACTCCTATCTTCCCACTTTCGTCAGAATAGGTTAGTAAGCAACGTAATAACCCGTCCTGTAGACCTTGAATGAATTTCAGAAGGAGGTTAAACACTTATGTGAAGCGGATCAAAACTATATATGCATTAATTATACATAGATATTCTCATCATACCTAATGTACTAATCTATATACCTTTCCTACACTCTTTCACTTACACCTGTTGTTAATCCTCACTCTCACTATGTCTTTTTTTCATTTACATCAACAAGATCTCTGATTCCATACACAAATTACAATGCTACCTGTACGCAGATAATCTGCAAATCAATCTTTCCTTTCATCATTTAGAAAAAATAAAACATCAAGACATTTCGAAAGGTTCTTCAGGACACTGATAATATCAATGCATGGATCCCGACCAATGCTTTGAGGGTGAATGTTGGAAAAACCAAGGCCATATGTTCCAAGCACCCTATACATTCTCTTCCGTATCATCCCTTACTTAATCTCAATACCTCACTTCCACAACTCAGTAAGAAATCTAGAAGCAATTTTCGATAAAAAACATTCCTGGAGTAACCATATTTCATATATTATCCGAAAAACCACCAAACAATTCTTAAGGTTTCGTGATTCCGTCTCGTCAGATTCCTCAAGCTCCTTCTCTCATTTCCACCCACATTGCCTCGCTGTCCGAAAATTTTGACATTGTATTTAAGAGACTAATGAGATACTTAACTAAATGTATTCCCAGACGCCCTTATATCTCCAGTAGTTATACCTAGTTAAAGTGGAACTAGTGTTCTTTCCGTCAACGATATTTCGGTTATGTGTGTCTTTTTCGATCCTTTAAAACCAAACAGCCTCCTTACTACCTTAATTTTTAAATGAAATAATAATAATATTGTGATCATTAAGTAAATTATTAATTAAAAATATATATTGTGAAAACAAATTCTCTCAGTGAAACTACATGACACGTCGTTTTGGAAAGGGTAGTGAGGGTGGCATTTATGATTTTATCCCTCCTTCTAATAATCCATATATTCTCCTACAATCAGTAAGCGCGAGAACTTGTATATACTTTCTCAGCTCCTTCTTCTGCATAAAATATTTTGTCATTCGTGCTACCCTGTTTTGGAACCCCTTGGCTACCTCAATTCCTAAAGCCTTATCAATTACCTCTTTCAACCATGAAATATTGCTACGTCTCCTAAACAATCACATTCCAACATATGTTTAATACAAAGTTATATTTAAAAAATATTCTCTGCTACCACACTAAAGTCATAAAAAGGTTAAGACAAGTACCATTAAATGTGTAAATATTCGATACTCCTAGGGGACTATTGGACCTAGAATAAAATTTATTTTCATTTTATATCATTTTAGATATAATTACACACCATTGTAAAAGAACGCCTGTTTTTATCACGCCCATAAAACATTGAATAGCGTATGGATCAGATGTCAAGAAGTTGTGTGACGTTTGAGCCTTAATGGTGAGTTTATTAATACTATCGCAAGGATAATAGTAAAAGACTAGATGATTTAGGAGCGAACTAATTGGCGATATTAAGGACAAGCATTGGGAGCGGAATGGTGTTTACCATAGAGCCGCCGAAGCGGGCCGTTATAGCGTCAACAGAAGGGTGGCGGAGTTGTTGACTCCCGGGAGAGTGTTGATGAAACACTAGCCGGGCCAGAGGCAGTAATTGATAAGATGGAGATAGGCCGCTGTCCCGGGGGGCAACCTCTTGGGGGAATTACCCCGATGGGGCCCTGGTATTAGCACTTAGTCCACCCCCTCGCTCTGTCTTTATCTCCCTCCCTCACTCCCCTCCTCCTTCCTCTGTTTTGGTATGTGAACCTGCTACTCGATATCTATTAGCTTAGTCTTTAAAGCTAACTCTTCTCTTTAATATACATTGCACAATAGCACAGCTTTTTATTACTACTTCCAGTCCCTCAGCCGTGTTTATGTACCAACGCCTGCATAATTACTTTTAAAGTCAGAAGATATTGGGGATCTCCTACTTAATAGGAATAACAAAGCATAATTATTTTTCTCGGAAGATTCAAGACAGTAGTGGTGGTTTACAATAGCTAATTACAATAGCTAATTGACGATGATACAGTAGGGGTCCTAAATTTCGTCTATCCAGGTTAACTAGAATAGGGATCTTTAACGAGTACCTGATATCACACAGGCTCGGAATTATAATTTTACGTCCCATACAAAGGACGGTATAACAAAGCATTTTTTATTCCCTTTACAAATTTTAGCGCTATCTTCCACCAGCGAACTTGGCCATAGAATACTGATACGCTAGCCACTACACCGAAGGTGACCCCAGTAGTGGTGGTTAAGTATTTCCATTGCGCAGCGTACCAAAACGTTGCCAAGGAAGTATTCTTTTTCTTCCTCCTAAGGCCTCTCAGCATGGCAGTGCGCCCAACCATTGCAACCAAGCATACCGGTCTCGCGCGAGTACCTTGAGCAGAGCTTGGACTTAAATATGTCTCATATTCCATAATCACATAATCAATCTTCTGGTCGTTCTCCTTTTCCAGATTTTATGTCTTTTGTACATGAAATTTATGAACAACAAACGACTTAGGCAGTCTTCCTGGTTTGCTCATTGTTCCATAACGAAAGGTCTGGATTTCACCCTATTTATCATTACAATACCTTTTGATGGACTGATTTAACAGCATTTGTAAGGTCTCAGAGAGTATTTTTAGCCTCTATGGCTCTTCATAGTTCATGTATTGGGACCAAGTCAAATGCAGCTTTAAAGTCTAAATATGCCATGTACATGTTTCCATCTATTAAGCATCTAAGACAAAATGACAAGGAATCACATATAATAAAACATGATATACAAAGTATTTTCCGTGCTCCTTTCCTAAATAAAGTGAATACTCAACACATTGAGTTCAGAAAATTTAAAAAAAATCTATTTCACACTAAAATTTAACGAAATGGTTATTATTTAAAGAAAAAAATGTACTAAAGAATAGCCTACCACTCTCCAAAATAACTGGTCGAATATTACATAGACATGCTTGTTTGCTGGCAGATCTGTTACTTCATTAGTATGGCCAATTTTCTGGCAGGGACATGGTACCCTACAAATTCCAACATATTGGCATTGATTATATTCATGATTGGTATATAGTCTGATAAACCTGCAAATGTAGAATAACGGAAATAGCTAACTTTATATGAGACAGCTTATACATCGTTTTAACACGTATTCTTAGAACAGTCCCTAAATGAATCAACTTGTGAGAACACCGAAAGAGGTATCTAAAAAATATGAAAACTAACTATAAAGTGACTAAACTAACCGTTTTGTTGAAACGATTATCTTTGCTTAATTTACATTTACCATAGTAAGACAGTCTACAGAGATCTAATTTTTTATTTTTATTAAATGAAAATAAACTTAATGTTTGATACTGGGATCTCTTTAATGATTAGTGCTTCCTTTGGGATCACAATTTAGAAGTTTGATTGAATAATGCTACAAGCACTATAATTACAACGCTTACCGATATAGCGGGTAGCGAGTTAATTACAGGACCCTTGCCAGAATTACAGGGATGCTCTAAATTAATCCCTAAATCAAGTACTGTCCATGCACAACCATACTTTTTAAGCTCTAGTTATTAACAACAACACGTTTTTTTTTCGTTCCTCTAAAGGCATAATATCATATAATATAATAATAATCAATTCTTTATTTATTCTAGGACAAATTCCTAAAGAATAATATAACAAAAAGCACTGTAGTATCTTAGAGTACAAGAATAAATCAAACTAAAAATAATAGAAATAAAAACAGAAATGAACTATAATAATAAATTAAAATTTAGCTTCTAATAATTAATAACAAAACTCGACAAAAAACTACAACAAAGATAAATATGTCCATATATACAAATTTTAATTAAAAGAACTTTACAATATTGGTGGAATGTTGATGAAATAATATAGTAAATGTGCAAATGCAACACAAAATAAACTATTATGTTTAAATTATCGTATCTATGTTTTTTTACTGCTTTTTATTGAAATTTTCTAATATTTTTAGAGCTTTTTGGGAATCGGATGGAAGGATATACATAAATCATTTTTTCTAACATATAAATAAATAATTCTATAGGTTTAAGGTAAACTTTCATAAGCAACATTAATATTTTATGTTTTTTTTTCGTTTAAATCGTTTCTCTCAAAAGTTATTTTGTATTTTTTCATTTACATTAATCAATTTATATCCAGTTTTAATTTATCATCTTGTGGCTCTAGCGTCTTCCCTTCACACTCTGTTTATTTCCCCACTTCCTTTCCTGAATGTCTAATGTCCTAATCAGCTGTCACGTTAACGCCCAGTCCTTACCTGCCCACTTTGATGAATTCTTCCAATATTTTACGAATAACTTCTACCACATCATCGCTGTCTCTGAAACCTGGTTAAAACCATACATCCCTTCCCACTCTGTGTCTCTTCCCGATTATTCCCTAATTCGCCATGACCGGATTGGCCGGACTGGTGGAGGTGTGGGACTTTATGTCCACAACAGCCTTAAATCCCATGTATTGGAATTCTCTTCCCCTTCCGAATTTCCTCATATTGAATTCCTTTTCATTGAAATTTCCTACAAAGCCAATACTCTCCTTTATGCTGTGGTGTATCGTCCTCCTCTTGTACCTTTCGATCCGTCCTTTGAATCCTTCCTTTATAACTATATCCCCTTGTACAATAATATTATAATATGTGGTGATTTCAACACCAACTTCCTTTCTGATTCCAATGATAGACAATACCTGGATAACCTATTTTTCTCTCTTCACCTGTTCATCGTTCCATATGATCCAACTCATCACACTCATTATTCCGACACCTGGCTTGACCTACATATCATTGATTCTGCACAAAACCTTCTTTCCTCTTCTCAATTGCCTGTTCCGTTCCTTTCATCTCATGATCTTATCCAAATCTCATACAATTTCCAAACTTCAGCGTTCCTTCCCAAAACAGCAACTTTCCGAAACCTAAATGACCTCACCCGAGAAAATATTTTACCCGATATTGAGTCCTTGGATTGGAATAAAATCTATGTCTGCTCGTCAATCGATTCAATGGTTGATATTCTCACCTCCAATCTCCTCAGTATCCTCGACAAACATGCCCCACTCAAAACCTGTACCTTCCGCCACCGTCCTGCTCCTTGGATGAGTCCAGAAATAAAAGACTTACAAAAGAGACGTGAGGCAGCCCGTAGACGCTTTAGGCGTACTAGACTGACAGACGACTATCAAGCGTTCAGGGCACTCCGCTGACTCAGGCAACTATCAGACAAGCAAAATCTAACTACTTTTATACAACCCTCTCCTTTGCACCAGATTCCAAATCAAAATGGACACTCCTTCGCCAACTGTCTTTCGGCAAATCCTCTTCCTCGCCAGTTTTTCAAGTCTCACCCGATGAATTAAATTCTTACTTTTCTTCTTCCTCCTCTGATAATTCTTCACCACCTTCTTCCGAATTTTCCTCAATTCCATCATTTAATCCCGATAATTTTTATTTTTCTGATATTTCACCAACCGATCTTATTTCCTCAATTATGAAATCTCATACCAACTCCACAGGAATAGATGGAATACCTGTTAAATTACTAAAATTATGCCTTCCCGACATCCTACCAGTTCTTCTCTTTATTTATAATTTTTCACTCCAAAATTCCACATTTCCTACCAATTGGAAAAAAGCAATAGTCCACCCTATCAATAAAATCCCTAACCCCACATCCCCTAGAGACTATCGCCCAATTTCCATCCTCTCTAACCTTTCCAAACCATTGGAAAAAATAGTTCAGTCCCAATTGTCTAACTTCCTCGAAACATCCAAACTTCTCGATCCTCTCCAATCTGGTTTTCGACCTGGCTTTTCCACACAATCCGCTCTCCTCAAAATCACCAGCGACATACATACCGCCATGGACGAAAAGAAACTGACAGCACTAATACTTCTAGACTTTTCTAAAGCCTTCGACTCCCTTGATCACCCTATCCTTTTTTCCAAATTACAGTCTTTATCTTTTTCCAACAGCACTATTCGCTGGTTTCGATCATTTCTCTCAAATAGGACTCAAGCTGTCACTACTCCTAACAATCCCCTGTCTTCCTTTCTTGCCCTTTCGGCAGGTGTGGCCCAGGGCTCAAGCATATCTCCTCTCCTTTTTAATATCTATATCAATGATCTTCCCAATTCCATCCATCACTGCTCCCACCATCTATACGCTGATGACTTTCAGATCTACCTATCCTTCTCTCCTTCCGAGTCAGTAGTAGCATTTGCCAAAATTCAGGAAGACTTGGATAGAATCTGTGCCTGGGCAACCCTCAATAAACTAAGGTTGAATGCTATGAAAACTCAAGCCATTGTTATAGGTTCCAGTTCCCTCCTTAGATCCAACAATAAATTTCCGAAACTAACCCTAAATCATTATCCAATCACCTACAGCTCCTCAATCAAAAACCTGGGTATTACCATTGACCAAACCCTTTCATGGAAACCCCATATTGCCCAAATTTCACGCAGAACAATAAGTACCCTCAAATACTTTCATCGTTCCCGTCATCTTCTTCCACTATCCATCCGTAACCTCCTTATTTCCTCACTTGTTTTCCCCCACTTTGACTATTGCTGCTTAGTATATGGTGGCCTCCCGAAAGTGCTTGAGGACAGGCTAAAACGAATTATGAACATATTTTTAAGATTTGTCCTCAACACTCCGAAGCGGTCTCATGTAACCAATTTATACAGCGAGTTAAAGTGGCTCCTCCCTCCAATTCGTAGACAATATTTCCTAGGATCATTCCTTTACCAAACCATTAACACCAAGCTCCCTCCTTATATCCACAGTCTTCTACAATTTAAATCGTCAATCCACTCCCTCGAAACAAGGTCCCGCCATTCTGACCTTTACATTCCTACCCATAGAACAACAACTTTTGATCATTCCTTTCTTGTCCGCTCTGCAAATCTCTGGAATTCCCTACCTACTCATATCCGCCATGCTTCATCTCTATCATCATTCAAGTCCCAACTGTTCCAATACCTCCTGTATTCCCAAACAGACGCTCAACAGCAATGAGGTTTTATGTCAAAAATCAGATTTTGAATGTAAAAAGGAAATATTATTTATTGATCATACCTTATTTAATTTATTAATCTTTTTAAATTTAGTTTGTTCAGCAAAAGTATGCATCTGAAGAAGTTTATTTATTTTACTCTTTTGTTTTATTGTATAGATATATTCCTTTTTTTTTTCTTTTTTTTTTAAATTTTATTACTTCTTAGACCATTGTAAATAAGAATTAATCATGATCATTTGGTCTTTTGGCCAGACGTACTGTATACTTTAATTGTACATATTTGTTGTTCTTAAGGGACTATGTCCCAGAATAAAGATTATTTTCTATTTCTATTTCTATTTCTATTTCAACATTTTTAAAGTTTTAATATAAAGCAAACTGGTCTGATCGTATTGTATTGTTTTACTTTGAAAAAATAAAACTTGTAAGTCATCAATAGGACTATTAAGGTTCGCCTTATCTATTACAGCTTATGAAAAAAAAAATAAATGTTATAAGATAAAACACAAAATCAAACAAAATAAAATAAATGATTTTTTTTTTTTTTTTTTCGAGGCGACAACCACCAGGGTCATGTTCGCCTTTACACCGTTAGACACAGGTTACATGATTATAGGAGTAGAGTGAGAGTATAATTTAGATCTGAGAGTAAAGATGGTGTGACTTTAGGAAGCGAATGATGTTAGTTATATGAGGAGAGGAATCAAAGAGAAGAAGCGACAGATCGGTGGGGAGGTTAAAAAGAATACGTGAAGGGGTATATTGTCGGCATTCTGTGAGGATGTGGAGTATTGAGCGAGGAACCTGACATGATCGACAGAGAGGCGGATGTCCACGGGCCATGAGATAACCGTGGGTCAACCTAGAGTGTCCTATACGAAGTCGCGCGAGCACAACCTCTTCGCGTCGAGACGGCCGGCAGGAGGACCCCCAAGGGCCAACATGGAGCCGAATAAGGCGAAGCTTATTGTTCCCGAGGGCCGCCCACTCCCGCTGCCAGCAACCCAATATGCTCGATCGAATTGAAGTGACAAGGTCAGGCAGGCTCACACCTTGAAGTTCAAGACCCTCGGAAACCGCATGACGTGCCGCTAAATCAGCCCGATCGTTCCCCAAGATCCCACAATGTCCTGGAACCCAGAAGAAAACAATGTTGACCCGGGAGGAAAAGGATGCAAGTGTGGTATGAATTCTTTGGATGAGGTAGTCAGAGGAATATATGTTACGGATAGAGGAGAAAGTGGAGAGGGAATCGGTGCATATGATTACTTGAGAGGAAGATTGCTGGCGAAGAAGGAGGGACAGGAGGATGGCAGTTACTTCGGCGGTATAGCTACTCGATATAGAAGGGAGGGCAAACATGTTAACTTGGGCCTCACTCACAACTGCAGCTCCAGCGCCTAGTTCTTCCCGAGAGCCGTCTGTGTAATAAACATTAGCATTATGGTACCTTTGGATAAGCTCTAAAAATTCTTGCTGGTATACTTTTGGTGTTCAAAGACCCCTTCATACAATCATAGAGGGGCAAGAGCCCTCTAAACCCAAAATATTAAACATATATTTGTATATTTAGTGGAATACCCCGTATCCCACATGTTGAGAAACGTTTCCCTAATCGCAAATCATGCCAGTATATAATATGTGTATTTAACCCTTTATTAAGAAAATATCAATATGTGTTAAAAAAAAAGTGAATAATATGAAATAAATAAATAAAATACAAATTTAAAGAAAGAAGAACAAGAATTAATACAACGGAACAACACAACAAAACATGACAAGAAATGTAATGTATATTTTAGTTAAGACAGTAGATTTTATAATTTAGGCTAAAATAAACTAACGAGTAGTTTGTCTAACATATACTATCATACCATAGTTTAATATTTTCCTCAAGTTTACTTGATGAATTTATGTTAATACAGCTTTGTTTCATTAAATATTTTTTTAGTTTATTCACTAAATAAAAAAAAATATCTTGTGCGGATAACACGGCTGTTTTAATCAATTTAACAACTATTATATAAACACAAAGTTAAAAAAAATTTTTTGAAAACATGTGATTTAGAATAAAAATAATACAAGACATTAAATTGTTAAATATAATAATCAGCAATAAATTTATGCCATATTCGTCACTTTACATTACCTTTTACAACTTTGTATTCAACATAATATTTTTTTTTTTAATCTTAAGCTTTCCAACTGTATATTATACATCTATGTTCTTATGTTAAAAAATCAACAAAAATATATTTACTCTTTTCCGCTTTAGTTAGTTAATGAATTCGTCAAACTTTTTATCAATTCTCAAAAGATGGTATGCTTTATTTTTACAAATCTACAAAATTAAATGTACTTTAAAGGAAGAAAATTTAAAATAACGGTAATAACTGAATGAAATCTACATCAAATTGAAGTCTATTAAATTTTAAACAGATATATATTTTATTACATATATATATATATATATATGTATATGTGGGTCAATCCATTTGGAATCGTCCAATTTTCATTAATTTTGCAGCTCAACATTTTTGATTGTGATGATTTTTTAACCCTCATCCATATATGAATAAAAAACCGTAGATAATTTTTTTTTTCTGGCAAATACTTTTAGTGTTGCAGCTGTTTTAAGTCAGCTTCGCGACTGAAAACATGTGTTGGGAACATTTCTCTAATTCTGATAATCTTACAGATATCGATTCAAAACAAAAATTAACAAGGACATGCTTTATATCTTTTTTCCTTACAACATATTACCTTAAAAGTGAAGAAAGCGGTTAAAAAATTCCTTAAATTAAATTGTTTAAACAATTTTCTTGGCTACTTAGGTAAGATGCTGGTTTTACTCAGTCCGTTTTGAGATCCGCGTAAACTTCCTAAAAACGAGTTTTAGGTATTTTTGAAAATTCATATGAAAAAAGGACTATATTCTGAAGATCGAAATTTTTACAGCAAGTAGGGCTGTGACTAATGCCCCTATGTATCAAAAATTAATCAAAGATGAGTCTCTTTTCTTTTATAGACTTTTAACTCACTAAATGTCCCATTTTTTTATTAATTTTCAAGAATTTCTTTAATCACTTTCTTCACTTTTAAGGTAATAGGTCATAATGACAAAATTTACATGTCCTTATCTTATTGTTAGCTTTTTTTTTACTCGATATCTGCAAAATTACTAGAATTACAGAGATTTTCCCAACAAATGTTTTCAGAAGCTGCCTTAAAACGGCTGCAACACTAAAAGTACTTGCGAGAAGAAAAATATCAACGTTTTTTTATTCATAAAAAGATAGAGTTACAAAAATACTCTGGTTAAAAAATCATTAGAATCAAAAATGTTGAGCGGCAAGGTCTGGACGGTTTCGAATGGATTGACCCGTCAGTAAAAGTAAACAAGAATATAGATACTAATCTGCAGTATAGGTAACATTAAGAGGAAACCCTGGAGTGTATAGATGTTTAGTAGGAGGAAAGGTTAATGGAAACGGATTTAAAACCTTCATTAACCGAGGAGAAGGGTTGGGATGTATGTAAAATGTTTAATCACTGTATTAGTATTCAGGGTGGGGTAATCTTTTTGCCTTTATCCCTCCCCTGAATTTAGGCAAACAGTTATGAGGGAAATTAACATTCAGTGGGGCGCTATCTTTCCACGGCCATGGGTCAAATTTCCCAGGCACCCCTCGCTAGGGTCTCCTAATCAACTCACTGTTACCATCCACCTAATCCATTCCGAGATATATTTATCATGGAGGGTGGAAAGCATCAGCTATAACGGCCAGTGGAATTAATATAAACATATCCATTAGTGGAACAGTTATAGCTATGGAGGCAATTTATCTGTTAGTCCCAAGGTGCAATAAGTTGTTGTTGTTTTGGTTATTAGGGAAAAAAATACAAGTTGTTATTATTACCCAAAACATCTTCAGAAGACAATTAACTTACCTACGATATAAGAAATAAAATAAATAAATAAAAAATAAAAAAATGAGAGAAAAGGACGAAATCGATTCTAAAAGGACGAAATCAATAAGAATAAAATAGAATACTAGGATCAATAAACAATGATTAAATAGAAACAGTAAACATACTGATTAACATAAAAAAAAAAAAAATTGATTCTGTTAAATGAGCTGATATAAAGGAATGTTCTTCGCAAATTGAATGACATCGTCGACAGACTGATCATTATCCCTTAATGCCTCAGAGACCTGGGATAAGCAAAAATTTACAAATTCGCTACTGTAACGAGGACACTCTTCGAAAATATGATTCACTGTGAAAGTCACTCTACATAGTTGATATCGAGATGGATCCCTTCGGTTAGTTAGGTACAATAAATTATTTATCAAAAAGTTTAGAATCTCAAACATCAGAGAATGCGCAATACATTTTCTTCTTCCTAATAGATCCCGGAACTGAAAATCAATTGTCTGTTTGCTTATTCATTTAACGCCACTTTTATACTACTGTGGCTCATCGGACGATGCAACAGTGGGAATCCTAAATTTTGCCAATCCAAGTTTAATTAGGATAGGGATCTTTAACGAGTGCCTGTCATCGTACAGGCTCGGAACTACCATTTTACGTCCCTTCCAAAGGACGGTATAACTGAGGATTTTTTTACTCCCATTAAAAAATCATAGGGTTACCTGCCAGGTTTGAACCCGCGGACTTGGACACCGGAGGTCGTTATACTAACCACTACACCACAGGTTACTCCGAAAATCAATTGCGTCTACCTAACTTATCGGAATTCGGCATAGAATAAAACCAAAGATATGCTCAAACTTGCCAATCAGATCCAAAATTCGCGATTAGTCAAAGTTAGAGCACGCGCAGAAAAGTAATCAAGATCTTTCCAATACGAGAGAATTAATCGAACACTTACCTCCCTAATTAAGGAAGTAGGTAATAGCATTGAATCATAATTTACTCATTCTATATTTTTAGTGTTATTTAAAAAAAGCTTTAATACAATTTTGCACTATTTCAAATAGTCATGTATCTAAAATGATTATAGAATATCCAAAATATAATGGCTTTCCATTAGCAGCAATTTTCAATGACTGTTTTTGAGTCTGATACGCTATTAATGGTAAGCAGTATAGGTAATTAAATTATCGTTTAAACGAAAATGTAGAACGTTCAATAAGGAAGGAAAAACCAGTTTAAAAAGCATTAAAATAATTTATGAATCATGTCGGCGAAGTTTAAAAATAAACCAAAGCTGCTAATAACAAAACATTTTCCAAATATTTTTTAAAAATTAAATAACGTCCGACAATTGCTTAATTTAATATATTTACTTGGATTCCATGTACTTTAAATCGCATAATCTCAAATTTTTAAATCATTAAAAAAAATGCCCCTAACTGTCTTGGTGAAGCGATGACGAGACTACCCTTACAATCCCTATACTGCCCACTTAATACACCCGTGTAGGGTTGTCTTAGTTTCACACCCGGCGCATTCTGAAGAACCTAAGAAATACTAACCGGATATGCTTGATGGTAGAAAATCAAATACTTTAAAAGGATCAAATGTTGTCAACGTCAAACGTATTTTACAACGATGTATGAGTTCCTGCATTCCTTTCTCCACTCCGACCTTTGCAAAAGGTAATGATGTTAAGTAGTAAGCAACTCGAGCATTTCCATTTAAACAAGAATTACTTATTTAAACTTTTAATTACCTTGTTAATATGTCATTGTTAAAGATTAAATTTTATATATTCCAGAGAACGATGAGTTAGTTCGGCTGGTGTTCAGTAAATAATTTTTAAAAAATAGGATAAACTATCGGTTGTTAAACAAACGATTCAAATGACATTTTGCGTCTAGTTTAGGGCTAAAAAAGAACAAGATACAACATATATATTTTTTTTCAGCATTACATGAATAAATATTGTTATGAAAACATAAAATTAAAAAAAGTAAACAGTTAAAAGAGTATATTATGTACATAAAGGGATAACGTTAGTACTCGGAGCTATTGCATCTTCATTTAATAAATTTACTTGCCATAAATAATTCGAAATAAACTTATTTTAAGTTTTCTAGGGTAATTGCACTACAGGTAGCAAAAAGTTAATCCATTATTATTTATATTATATCAGGACTTATCACAATAATCGTTGGTCATATATTACGCTGTAAAATAAGTTTGTGGGATTTAATTTCAAAATATTTTTATGTTAAGCGTTTCTGTGATATCTCTTGTCATTGAGTGGAGGGTTGTATGTGACCAATGCTTGAATTTGAAAGACGACCCGAGCCCTATGCGTCTTCCGGGTCAAAATTTCCGGTTCTGAACCGGTGCTTTCTCCTTAGGCATCATCGCCATAAATACTGCAAATTTCGTTAACCGTATGCGCTTGCGTCGTTAATTTATCTTTTCTGAAATAAAACATCATTATGAGTTATGGGGGTCCACTAAGCCATCAAACTCCTCTCGCATCCAATCCCTGCAATCCAAAATCCTTCGAAAAATCCTTAATGCTCCATACTTTGTTACAAATAAAATTATCCATAAAGACCTAAATATCCCATTAGTTGAAGACTTAGCCCGATCCAGATATACATCCTTCCATTCCAAACTTCCTGCCCACTCAAACCCGCTTATCCGTGACCTTTCCTCAACATCTATTTCTGACAATCCACCGAGGCGACTGAAAAGAAGATGCCAAGATGATGGACCTCTTACCGTAAATTGGACATTGGATTTCTACCAATGGGTAGTTTCTTCACAGGACAATCATGTGTCTTAATCTCATATCTATCCCATTTACTTGATGTATTGTATAAATACAGTTGTAAATTTCTTTAAATAAATAATAAAAAAATAAAATAAAAAAAAACATCATTAAATGACGAAAATGAATTTTTTTTCTTACATTTTGAGTAATCAAAATACCACTTAAAGATAATGATTCTCGGTTGAAACTTATTGATAAAAGCACCTTAACTAATCTTTCTTTTAGAATATGTAAACATTATTTTACAGAAAGAGGATTAAATTGAAATATTGAAAACCGCTAAGAACTTATTTTACGGCCCATTATATTATGTTTCTTGAGAATCGTTAAGATTTGTCTTCGTTACCTCTAGACGGTCACATGCATCCCACCTCTAAGAAGAGCCGAAGTGACTACTTCCCCCGATGCGAAGACAATACTTCCTAGGTTTATTTCTTTATCAAATCATCCGCTTCCACCGCCTCTCTTATATCGATAGCCTTCTGCAATTTAAATCCACAACCTATACCCAGGAAACCAGATCCCATCTTTCTGACCTCTACACGCTATTCTATATGAATGCTCGTTCTTAGCTTAGTCTGTTTTCTGGAATACTCTACCATTATACATCCGTTATGCTCCTTTTCAATCTTAATTCAAATCCCCTCTTTTTCAAACCTCATTGCTTCCCAGCCAGATGTTGATTAATTTGCGTATATCGATTAAAGTGATGTAAAAAAAAGTCTACACTCCTGAACACCTATAGTTGATTTTTATTTCGTTTTCATTCTTTTATTTTCTTTTAATTGATTATTTAAATTTTATAATAAAAAAATTATAACTAGCTTGTCCTAGTGTTTTTTATTCATTCATTCATTGTATATATCGGTAAAAAAACATTTAATTAATAAAATCATTTAGTTAACAATAGCAATGCATGAAGAGCTTAACTTGATATAAAATTAAAAGCTCAGAATGAAACATCAATAACGAGGAACTATTATAATTGATACAGTTCCAAAGGGAATGATTAAGAGCTCTCATATTTCAGCGGTCCCGGTGTTGAAGATGTGAGAGAAGGCCGTGTTAACATAGGAATGAATTTAGGATTTGGCCGGGTGGGGGTTGTTCCATAATCCCGGTACCAGATGCGATTTATAGATTAAGAATTAAATATAATTGAATTCAAATTAGAGAAGTTGGTTCGGCTCAGTTGCATGGAGGGGAAGGGGTTTTATACTCCCATTTACTCCCCTTTCAAGTAATTCACCCTATAACGCTAAATCTCGCACCCTAGTGGCTATTAACAAATGAATTACCCCTAAAGAAAGATTTAATTACAAATCGCTATTGTACTCCAATTGGTTAGGATACAATGACGGGGCACATAGGAACAGATTTTCTTTTAATGAAGTCTTGGAAAAAAAAAAAAAATTAAACACACTTGCAACCTATATTTATTTAATAAATATATCCATAAATAAATCTCCGTAAATAATTTTACAAAAAAAAGCCATTTTTAAGGTTAAAAAACGCTGAAAATTATTACAAAATGGTTGTTATTGTTGGTTTGGGTTTTGAGTCGTAAAACCCGAGGGTTATCAACGCCTTTATTTCATTTGTTTATTCTAATATTTTAGAAAATTTCCGTGGCAGATCAGTACTCCAAGTGACAATTCAAATTAAGGGTAGTTCGGTTAAAGTAAATTAGAGGACTTTATAAATCAAAAACAAATTAATAAATAAAGTAAACGACGAATCACAATACATATAGAAAACATTTTAAAAAAAATTAACCTAATGAAACATAAAAACGGGTTTTTAAAAATATAAGAACAAAAGTAACCTCATTAAATATTTTAACAGATGAAAGAAAATATAGAAAACAGAATTAAATACAATTACCAATGAAGATAGAAATAAATTAGATTAATAATAAATGTTACATATAGGCTATGTTCACGAAAACGAAGTTCAGTTGAGGGCTGAAAAATGACGCAACCAACCGCAATTTGGCGCTTCCAAGCTCCAATAGGAACGAAGAAAAGACGAATTAAGCAGCTTTTGAAACAAATAAGTTCGTTGAGTTGTGATTTGGGTCTACAGTCTCACCGCTCAGACACTACCTCATCAACAGTAGACAACTGTTGACTCAATAAAACAAAAAGAATTACTATTTTCTTCTATTGTCCTTTTTTTTACTTGTTTTCATATCCGCAGTAAAAAATTTAAATTCTATTTGAAAAAACTATTTTTTAAGCAAATATAAGATAATGATAAAAATAAATACAAAACAGACGTATTTTTTTTTTCAATTTAACAACAAAATACCATATCACGCCATAACTTATAGCATGAACAGTTTTTTTTTTTTTTTTTACTCATTCTCAATTATTGTATAATAATAAATGCCGCTCAATTAATCAATCATTTCACACTTTAAATATAATAGCTATTATCATAATTACAATATGACACAATATTTTAAAAAAATATATTGTTCTATAGAATAACACGGTTAATGGTTTTGAATGCAACATTTGTGACTGATGGGGAGGGATGAGGGCTCAACTGGGGATATCAAGCTAGAGAAGTGTGACACTAGAGTGCAGCACAAGGCAGACATCTGCTTCAACCTAGTGTTAAAATGGCTTAATGTTTATTTTCATAACTGTTTCTTCTCGATGCGTCTCCATAAATATAGAAATACAGATAATCTATATAAAAACAAATAGAGAAGGAATTGTAGTGTAAACCACGGAATTTTTACCATGGAATCGCAATCCGAAAGACATTTTATTAACTTTTGATTATTGTACTATCTGATAAACTATGCTCTATCTCTAAGTGATTCAAGTTTACATCTTTTAAAATACATCTCTATATTTATTTACAAATTAATGCGTTTCACGAGTCGGGCGTATTAATTATTGTTCATACTTGGTACTTTATAATAGTTGTGTACAATTATTAATCCTTTAGTTTAGTTTCAGTTTTGAACCAAGACCAGTAACTGTTGCATTATTTATTTTGCGATAGTAACATTTGTTGATATAAATTGTCAAATAAAGGGGATAAGAAAAAAAATCTGGTGCGTGCAACACACTTATCTCGGCAGTTTAAAAACTATTAAATAAACTTAACATTGGAAAAAGTTCTAAATTAATTTAAACAAGAAGTTTATTTAGTTTCGTATAAAACATATGATTTAGAATAAATAATAAAACTATATTAAAATGTTAGGTATAATAATCAATAATGTGATTATATGCCCTATTCGTCTCTCTATATTAACTTTTACCACTTTGGGTATAGGATAATATTTATTCTAAAATCGTTTTTTTTTCAACAGTATATTATACGTCTAAATTACTGTTCTTATTATTAAAAAAACTAAAGTTACATTAAAAAATTTTTTTTGCTCTTTCCATCTATTGATGGTCATCAAATTCGTTCATTTTGTATATTTAGCCGTTCTTTATCAATGCAAATAAGGCGATATGATTAATCATTTGGCATGTATAAAATTACAGGTAATTTAAAGAGAAAAAATACAAAAATTCGTCATTCAAGCTCTGTCATACTATTTCAATCAGAATTAAAATCACATGACATTAAAGCCCTTTAAATTTTAGATCAATATAGTGTTTATTTATTTAACGTCACTTTATGCAACTATGGCTAATCGGACGATGCTACAGTGATAGTCCTAAATTTTGCTTATCCAGGTTTAATTAGGATAGTGATCAATAACGATTACCTGACATCGCACAGGCTCGGGACCACTTTTTCACTTCACCTCCGAAGGACGGCATAACTAAGGATTCTTTACTCCCATTAAAAAATCCTTGGACCACCTGCGGGTTTGGACCGGTGACCTTTTGCATAGGAAGCTGTTCTGCTAGCCACCCAGCTACATGTGATCCCAATCAGTATAGTGAGTTTCCTTGAAATCGTTAGAGCCGTTTTTGAGTAAACCATAAAAAGGTACAACATGCATAGTATAAGTACCACTTCCGGTCAGGCGATGTTTATGAAAATTTCGTAGGAACATCTCGGGCCAATTGGTCTTAACTATGCATTTTCAGTTTACACACACTCTTTGTTGCGGGACTTGGTCATTTGAACTCAAAGGACTCTAAAACGTGTTTTTCCGGTGGAAACTGGAATTCGAAAATTTTCACGATCACAATACTTTCCCTTTCTATATATTTCATGTATAGAGAAGTGAAAGTAAAAATTAGTTTTAACGATCTATTCGTATCGGCTTTTTATCACACTCCATTAACCTTTAAAATTCCGTATATTAGATATTATATTTTTAAAATCTTTAGCTATCTAACGGTATATTACACATATATATTACTATTCTTGTGTTAAAAAACGCAAAAATTGCATACAAAAATATGTTAGTACTTTTCTTCTTTAGTTGTTTATCATATTCGCTCAACTTGTATATTTACCCGTTATTTATCAATGCTAATAAGGTGATGTTCCATAAAATCAAAGGTACTTTAGAAGAAGAAAATTTAAAATATCGGCATTTATGACCCGTCAGACTATTTCAATTAGAATGAAATATGCATGATATTAAAGCCCATTAAATTTTACATCCATTCAGCGAGTTTAATCAAAATCGTTACAGTCTTTTTTATTAAATCGTAAAAAGGTGCAAAATGCATGGTATAAAGTGCCTCTTCTGGTAAGCTGATTTTAATAAAAAAGATTTTGTAACATATCGGGAGTATAGTTGTCTTAAATATGAAATTTCAGTTTCATAGCACTTTTAGTTTTCGCCCGGAAGTTACCCCCCCCTCCCCTCACACACACACACACACCCTAAAACGTGTATTTCCGTTGAAAATTAGAATATGAAAATTTTCACGATCGCAATACTTTCCCTTATTATATATTCCATATATATCTAAGTGAAAGTAAAAATTAGTTTTAACGATCTATTCAACTTTTCTTTTTTTTTTTAAATTAAATTTATAACTATATAAAAACAAACAATACATCCAGTAAATTAAAGGAAAAAGGCAAAGAATTTTATAATAAACATGTACAGAAAATGCCCATTACTAGCTGACCAATTTAACTTTTAAAAATCAAATAATCATTTATCGCGTTTATAGCAATTTATTTAAATTTTGAAGAACTTAGAGATATCTTTGAATAATTTCAATAATCTATTATTAATAACAATTTATTAATTATTTTAATTGTCCATCCCCTCCAGATTATTTTAGGGAAATTTATTTCGCGAAACAAAATAATTCAATTTTGGAATTAAATAATGAACTCTTGAAAGATTATGTCTGAATCATCTATATCACATATCAGATATATTTTAATTATTTAAATGTCTTTGCATTTGATTTTCCATCCCCCTTCAGTCGATTATTTATTTATCAATTCAAATTTCCTAACTTTAATTCAAATACATAATCTTCAACCATTTTTTTTTTTTTTTTTTATAATATAAACTATAGTTTAGCACGTATATGAAACTATATAAATATAGGAACACATACATGACATTTCAAATCACAAACCCAAATTCTGTAACTACCCATAACTGAATCATTCAACCCATAAATTTCTGATTTTCTTATCATTGCAACTTAATTTTTTTCACGGTGGTAATCATGAACAAGCCAATGAAGATAGAATGGGAGATATTAATACTGCCAAAATATGGTTTATATGTTTCTTAAATATTCCCATATCAGTGATAATTTCTATTGTATTAATAATTTATTATGTTAAGATATATTCTTTCGGAGGTAAATAAATTGTTAGAGGTGATTGTAATTAATTTATTATACTGTATTGTGTTTTAATTGTAACATGATAAAAATGTTAATACAATTTTTAATCTAGTTAACAAATGTTAATACTCAAGACTGGGATCAATTATTATTACATCAGTTAGTAAAGTAATTAATGCAGCACAATAGTTTGAACTGTTATAAAAGAATAACTTCCAAAATAAAATAAAAATGGTAATAACCACTATAAAATATTATAATAAAAATCATCTGAACAAATATATTTTAATATGATTCTAACACGTATAACTGCACTCTTTTCAATTTTTTACTGGCCGAACGTGATCGAGCTATAAATACATCACAGAATGTTTTAAACTTCTATATAAAATAAATTGAATCCTATTCTGTATACATCCAATACTCCTGTATTGGAAAGAATATCAGCATCTACTAGAGAAAAGAAAAATATTAAAAAGAATTCAGTTCAAAAACCTATAGGATTTCGTCAAATCTGACGTCGTTTTCTCAATGTGTTATTTCAAAAATTTTGCGATATCATCATATCAATAAAAATTATATATTTAATTTACTTAAATATATATTATCAGCTCAAAACTTATTAAAAGTATATGTTTACTCTAGCAAATATATATTTACATAAAAAAGAGTGAAATTTTATAATCACATCAATTTATAATCAAAGCCTTCTAATTAAATATCATAATGACCAAATACCAATGGCTAAAATCACACAGTCCAACCTTTTGTCCATTGTAAATTTTTACATATTTTATGGCCTATATCCTCTAAAAGTAATATTATATTTATATTTTTTTGCTTATAATAATTGATTTCAGTTTACATACAGGTTTGAAAAATAAAAAAAGAAGCTTAGTAAAGAATTAATTGTTTATTTCTATGGAAATGCAATCCTTCCAAATAAGGGATGCTTACAGTTTTTCTGCGAATGGGGGCTATGTTAGTATTTATAAATTTTAAATGATGCATGTATTTATTTATGTATAATGTGAGTATGTATATTTATAAATATTTCATCTTATGATAATTTCCTCCATAATCTGTACAATAATATTGCAATACATTTTTTAAATATAGCTTTTTTCAGTCAAATTTATAATTTTTTTAATCAAATTCATAATTTTTTGAATCACATTCATATTTTTTCAGTCTAATTCATAATTTTTTTTAAAAAATAATATTTTTTAAAAATCTGTTTCATAATTTCTTGAGCCCACTTTTATACAGTTAATGTAATAAACTTTATTTATAAAAAATAAATATGTTTTTTAAAATCAGACTGTTGTTAATTCATTTAACGTCACTTTATTTTATTGAGGCTAATCCGATGGTGCTACAGCAGGAGTCCTAAATTTTTCCTATCCAGGTTTAATAAGAATAGGGATCTTTAACGAGTACCTGACATCGCACTGGCTCGGGACCCATTTTACGTCACCTCCAAAGGACGGATAAACCAAAGATTTTTACACCCTCAAAAAACTTTTAGGGTCATATGCCGGGTATGAAACCGTGCCCTCTGTCATATTAAATCCTTATTATGTAAATCTATCAAGGTTTACCTGATGTGCGGTGCACAACAGCCTTCTAAGCTTGGGGTAGCGGGTTCAAACCCGGCAGATTGCCCTTAGGTATTTCTTATATGTTTTCAATTAAATTAATACATTTTTTTTTTTGCATTTATTTCGAAGGGCGAAACAATAAAGTAATTCATACTTTTTTTCAGTAAAATTCATAGTATTTTTAATCTAATTAATTCATATGCTTACACATTCATCTTGAATGTACCTTCCTTTACCAGAATTTTTAATGAAAATCAAATTGGAAAATTATTTTATTTATTCTGGACCTAAATCCCTAAAGAATGACATTTATGTTACACATAAAAATAACATGTGTGGCTGAGATACTTAAAATAAACTTAATTATTTATAAAGGTAGAGCATGAAGATAAAAATATTTATAATGTATTTTGTATTTCATTTGTCCTACTTTTTTTATCATTGACTTTTAAACGTTTAAGAATTAAAATCACCATGCGCCCTGATGATGACCCACAAAGGGGGTCGAAACGTTGGCAAACAATAAATAGTTGAAACTATTTAGTTGTTTTATTTAATGACCGCCACCCGGACTAATTCCTTCCAGTAAAATCATTATTCATAAACTAATTGTTAAAGTCAATCTTTTAATTATCAAGACGGTAAAAAAATTCATTTGATTCCAATTAAATCCATGAATTTCCGAGAGACCATTTGTTATTTAAGAACTATAGATTTCAGTGCTTACACAAAACTCAATAATATCAAAGTTGAATTCAATTTATGTACTTACTGTCCAGGATTACTGTACATAATCCATGAATTCCTCCCTCCCACATACTTACGTATTATCCAGTCTTATATCTCTGGCAGATCCTTTAAAATAAATCACGATATTTCTTATTCATTCCTTTTCTCTCAGCCTGCTGGTGTTCCTCAAGACACAATCCTAGGGCCCATTCCTTGCACAGTCTATACAGCTTATATCCCAACCCATCCTTTTCCAAACTTTCCTTTCTTCCTATGCTAAATATATTTTAGCGTTATCAGGCAATAATGATCCATTTATTAGCTGATATACTCTTCAATCCCGTATCAAAGAACTGGAAGTATAGAGTCAGAATTGGGGAATAAAAATAATTTTCAACAAATTCCACCAAATAACCGTTATCCTTACCTATCCTAAACCTAATAACGCTTTGTTTTTAATATAATATTTTTCACAAGTTAATTTATTGTAATTCATTTTTTTTTCGATACTATATTTCTTTTAAGCATGTGAAATTATTTTTATTGAGAGTAAAATAATATTATTTTTATTCTTTTATCTCATGCAAGACTGAAACGACAAGAAACTGCCCGACGTTTTTGACTACTTCAACACTTAATGGACAAACGCTCACACCTTCCACTTAAATGCAAAATGCTCATCTACAAGACTATCATAAGTTCGATATGGACTTACGGAGTAGAGATTTGGAGCTCTACTAAACCATAATATTCTTCCCGTCTCCAATCCTTACAATCAAACATCCTTCGAAAAATTCTGAATGCTTCTTATTTTCTTATAAAATATACTCGTCCATAAAGACCTTAATGTTCCCTATGTTGCTAACTTGGCCCGACCAGGTGCCACTCCTTTCATGACAAACTCCATTCCCGCTCTATCCAATAGTTTCAATCCTTGCTTCCTCTACACACCCTGATAATCCTCCGAGGCGTCTAAAAAGAAGATACTGAGACCTAGTTTAGAATAATTTTGCCAACGGGTAGTATCCCCATGTGAGTCAAGACAGTATTTCTTGCATAACATTTACAAAATGTATTTTATTTTACAGTTGTAAATATCAATAAATATATATTTTTTAAAATTATTATGCTTGTTCTTAGGACCTTCCAGTGATTGCTATATTTTTTAAACATTAATAACTAGATAGCTGCTAGGGTGTGTACCTACAAAGCCGGAAAGTAACGTAATTAAAAATTCTACAAAAGTTAATCTGCAGCTTATCTAACTGCACAAAGACCACTAGGAATAAATGATAATCTAGGAAAGCGTGAATTTTTTTTTCACGTATTCTTAATCCAACGAGGTACGAATATGTAAAATACCATAAAATTTTAAGCTGACCCCCTGAATCCCTTGCCCCGTGTTTAAGTTCAAAACAGGAGCTCCCCTTCATAATAGTATATTGTAATGCATTGTCCTCTCCTATAGGAGGGGGATAATAGTAATCCCAAAAACTAATTAAAAGTAGCCATTAACATGGAAATACAGCCGGGCAGGGCTGTTATTTTTGGCCGCTTAGTAACTGGAACGGTTTTTTAAAAAGATCCTTTGGCAAAACAACACCATTATTACCGTTGGAGACAAAATATGCTGAACTAAATACACGCTTTTTAATATCGATCTATGGAAATAAGTCATTATTTTCAGTTAAACATTTACATTTTATTCACCTTTCTATATTTCCATTCAAGTGTACATAAATGACTGCATTGATAAAATTAAAGATTTTTTTTTTAAACTACATAAGGAAAGAAAACGACAGAGTATAAATATTTATATAGACATCTTTACTTTTACATACCTACATTTGAAATTTATGGAATGGACAAATATTGCAATCGGGAAAATTTTCAAGCGAAGTACAAGACTTAGTCAAAATAGGCCCCTTTAGTCAAAATGACCAACTCCCGCTAAAAGATTTTAGTTAGTACGAGTTGTGTTAGTACGTTTTGTGTGTGTGTAGCAGCAAGTTGTAGGATCGTATATGTATGTTACATGTTTACATGTATAGGCATGTTAGAGCAACTTTCTCTACAAAATCGGCATACCAGAGGAGCCACTTCATACCATGCATTTGGTACATTTTTAAGAATTTCCCAAAACGACTCTAACGATTTTGATAGATGTAAACATTAATCGGCTTTAATATCATGTACGTTATATTCTGATTGAAACAGTCTGACGGGACTTAAATGCCAATATTTTAAATTTCCTTCCTCTAATGTACCTTTAATTTTGTAGATTCGAATATATGAATCATGTTAACTGGGCAGTATTGATAAAAAATAGATAAATGTACATCTTCAACGAATTGGATAATCAAATAGGAGAGAAAACTAAGTGATTGTTATAGATAATAATTTCTTTGTTAGATTAATTAATGTAAAACACATAGTTCCATAAACTCAATGTCATTGTGTAATCTTAATTATAACTCTGACTTTATTTAAAAGTTCTTAATTTTTTTTTTCACTCAACATTTTATTCGCACCTGTAAAAAAATTACAATAAGCAAATGTGCTAAAATAAAAAAACATGGCGTGGGAAGGCATGAGGGAGACAGCGCCTAGTAGTGCATCTTCCTGACATTAAACACAACTATATTTTCAGGTCAGGAGGTCCCTCATCCAACTCCTTTTCAGCTTACGCCGAGTTCTGTCTCGTAAGTGAGTTGTAGCCATGTTTTGCACAAGTAGGTTTATGTGTCCATTTAGGTTGTCGTAAAATCGTTTGAAAGTTGTTCGAATGTGGTTTGTTGTAGTTGGAATACGTAAGTCAGTATAAAGGGTATCGTTTGAAAATATGGTGGTGAGTTCGTTGCCAGTCTTAAAAATTGCGATTGAAAGATTTGTATTTTTCATATGTGTGTCTTTTTAGCAGGTCCGTATATTTGGCAAGCGTAAGTCCATATTGGTTTTAACAAATAATTGTATAGATTAAGTTTCTGTCTGCTGGATAATTTAGATCGTCTTGTAGAATCGAATATAAAAGTCTTAGTCGGAAGTTTAGCGTTTTACGTTTTGTCTTGACGTGTGGGCCCCATGTCAACCTCTTGTCGAAAATAAGTCCTAGGTACGTTACTGTATTTGATTCTGGCATTGGGTGATTCTCTATATAAACTTTAGGGCAGGTTCCGCGTCTAAGAGTAAATGTAACATGTTGTGACTTGCCATAATTAATTTTTAACTTCCATTACTTACACCACTGTACGTTGTCTAAGTGGTATTGTAATGTTATACTGGCCTGTATGGTGTCTGTGCTTCTTGTAATAACAGCAGTGTCGTCAGCATATGTCGCAGTTAAGATGTTTTCATTTGTCGGTAAGTCATATGTGTATATTAAGTACAGAAGAGGGGCCAGGATAGAACCTTGGGGAACCCCTACAGAGACTGGCTTTATTGATGAGGTCTCAGAAACCTGTCGGACAGAGAAGAAACGGTCATAGAGAAAAGATTGTAATATTAAATAAGAAGTGATTGAAAGTATGTGTTTTAGTTTAAAAAGAAGACCCTGGTGCCAAACCCTATCAAAAGCTTGAGTAACATCCAAAAATGTCCCAGAAGCGTATTGTTTTAGTTCAAGTGCAGTTGAAATCGGTTACTCTGTGTAGCTGTTGTGTTGTGGAGTGAAAAGAGCGAAATCCGAATTGATTATCTGGTAATATGTCGTGGACTGTCAGTATGTTAATAATGCGTCCGTGCAACAATTTTTCAAATATTTTCGAGCATACTGGAAGAAGGCAAATAGGTATGTAGGAATCAGGTCTTTCATTGAAATCGTAGAATATTTCCATTGCATAGGGAATTTAGTTGTCCTAAGCATAGCATTGTACAGTATTGCAAGAAAGACTAAAGCTTTTCTGGGGATTTTTCGAAGTACCTCAGCAGTGATAAGGTCATAACCAGGAGTCTTCTTTTTTGGCATTTTTATAATCTGACATGATACTTCGGAAGGAGTAAAGGATTTTGGTGGAAGAGACATGGGAAGAGGAGAGTCTAAGATATTCTGTACATAATTTTCGTGTTGTATGTCTGTGTGAGGTTGTAAAAATGTTGAAAGGTGGTCAGCAAATATAGCAGATTTCTCTCAGTCCGACGCAGCTCAGGAACCATCGTCTTTTCCCAAAGGGGCAGACACTTCACGATGCTTTAGGAGGCGCTTAGTATGTCGCCAAAGGCTGTTGTCATCCGCTGTCAGGGTTTCCAAATAGATGTCAAAGTTAGTTTGTTTAAATTTTCGTATTTCTCTTTTAAGTTTGTAGTTAAGTTTATTAAAAAGTCGTCTGTCTGAAGGAAGTCTGTTAGTTCGTCATACTTTTCGTGACCATCTATTGGCTGTGATCAGGTCCCTGATATATTGGGGGTAGGACGGCGAGCTTACTCCTTGCCTTCTTTTTATCTTTTGTGAGGACCAGGGAGCTTCTTGGATAGTTGAGGTGAAAAGTTCAACCGCTTCTTCTAAATCCTGTTCGGTTTTTAGAGCTATAGGAACACAGAGCTAGGCATTAATATGATCTCTGAAGAGGTCCCAATTAATGATGCCGTAGTTAAGGGATGGTCTTTTTTCACAAAGAATTTTTCTACTCCCAACATCAGGTTCACCGGTAAATGATCTGAGAAAAGTTCTTAAACAGATTTTAAAAACGAAGGTAAGGGCCCACGCACCAGGCTTTTAAAATAATGTATATTTCTAGCAAGAGAACATATAACTTAAATTATTTATTTATTACATACTCTTATTTATACTTGAAAATATTGCGATCACTGAAGATTATTCACAACGAGAAATATAACATTTTTCAAGTAGTTATTAACAATAAAAATACGTTTTAGATCGTCTGCGTCTAAATTTGTTTGTTTGTTTTTATGTTTAAGGCGCAAAACATCTAGGTCATTAGCGCCCGATCCAGAAAATGATTCTATGGTCATTTAATATAACCAGAAAAAAAAATAAATAAATAAATAAAAAAAAATGAAATAAAAAAAAAAAAGAAATAAAAAAAAAAAAAAGAAATATTATATAATAAATAAAAGAACGAATGTGGTAAGAAACATAAGGTCATATCAATAAAAAATAAGTATTAAGTAGAAGGTAATGTTTC
The DNA here is from genome assembly GCA_023052935.1 of Piezodorus guildinii. Lineage (NCBI taxonomy): Eukaryota > Metazoa > Arthropoda > Insecta > Hemiptera > Pentatomidae > Piezodorus > Piezodorus guildinii. The sequence goes on along the minus strand of CM041292.1, from coordinate 85,021,696 downwards.
AATACAAAATTTTATTTTATTATTATTATTTTTTTTTTTTTAATCTATATTTGGTTTCTCATTAATTATTTTTTTTTTTTTTTTTTATCCATTTATAATAATTTTTTATTTTATTTTTTTTTTATTATTATTTTTTTTATTTTATTTATTTATTTATTTATCCGTCTAAATTAATACATGCAAAAAGATCTAAGTTGGATTGGTAAGCGTAGCTATAAAAAAAAATAAATAAAAAATAAGATAAGAAAGAACGGTGAATAAGATTAATTGAAGATTAAAGACAAGTGTATGCCAAGGATATCAACAAACTTGTATTCCAAAATCGACTTTATTATATCGATTATACAGTTTTGCCGCTTTTGAAAATTTTGTTTGTATCACGTAATATAATATAACAGTATAATTAAATTGCATTTAATATTAGTTTGTTCTGATCCTCAAAGAAATAGTCTAAATATGGCTTTAATTTCGAATTTACATCTCGTAAACTGAGGGATATTTACAATAATTTTGTTTATTTTTAAAATATTTTAGTATAAATAAGAATTAGATAAAACTTGAAAAAGATTGGTTTAGAGAATTTTAAAAAAATAATTAATGAATTTTGGAATAGTACCATATATATATATATTAAAAATATACCGTCAGAAAACTTATGATTTTAGAAACAATGTCATGTTACACATGAATTCGTAAAAGGCAATAAAAACTAATGAAAACACACATGAAATTTAGTGGTGGCTATAATATTATTTTTTATTATATTTGAGAAAGAGGAAAAATTTCGTCAAAAAAAAAAATTAAAAAAAGTCAGCAGTTATAATGTTTTTCAAGCAGAGTATCAAGTGAAAGGTATGCCATTTATGCACTAGATTTTACTTTCACTTACTATATATAGTAAGGAAAGTATTGCGATCGTGAAAATTTTCGAATTCCAGTTTTCAACGGAAATACACGTTTTAGGGTCCCCTGAGTCCAAATAACCAAGTCCCGCAAAAAGGTCTGTGTGTGTGTGTGTCTGTGTGTGTGTGTGTCTGTGGTAACTCCCGGGCGGAAACGGTAAGTCCTATGAAACTGAAATTTCATATTTAAGACAACTATACGCCCGAGACGTGACAAAACTTTTTTCATCAAAATGAGCTTACCAGAAGAGGCACTTTATACCATGCATTTTGCACCTTTTTTCGATTTTCTCAAAAACGGTTCCGACGATTTTGATTAAACTCGCTATATCAATGTAAAATTAAATGGGCTTTAATATCATGTAGGTTTTATTTGGATAAAAATGGTCTGACAGGGCTTAAATGACGATATTTTAAGTTTTCTTCCTCTAAAGTACCTTTAATTTTTTAGATTCAATAATAATAACTAGATTATCTTGTTAGCGCTGATGAAAAACAGGTAAATATATAAATTGAATAAATTCGATACCCAACTAAAGGAGAAAACAGAAAAAATATATTTTTAATGAAATTTTTCGTTTTTGAACATAAGAGCAGTAATATACATGTATGATATACCGTTGGAAAGCTAAAGATTTTAGAAAAAATATAATCTCATACACAAGCTTTTAGAAGTTAATAGAGAGTGATGAGAAGAAGATAAAACTAACTGATTATTTTAGATAATAATATAATAGATTTTTTAATAAAACACATGTTTCTATATAAATTCAATTTGATTAATTCCTTAATAGTTTCACGTATTTTTATCTCTAACTGTATTTGAAAATTCTTTCATTGATTTTAAAAATCGAGGTAAGTGAAAGTCGTGTGTTGCCCGCACCAGATTTTTTAATATTAACTTGAGAAAATATGATATACTGCTTAGCAGCTAATAAATACGAAAAACCGTCTCAAACAAATAGCAATTTTAGTTCAACCTATATTAAAAACAATAAGTTATATATTTTGTTGGTATTAGTAGTTTTCAACAAGCTGGACTTTTATCATGAAACTAGACCAAACAAGTCCGATCATTACTTTCCACTACCCCTAATGAAGATTGGTGATAGAATCGATGTGGAGTGGATGTTCTACAATCACACAGAGTTTCATTAAGATCGACAACTGTAATATTTTTTAGTTATAAGTGAAAAAATCATGGAAACCTATTTAATATTTATATACATGCCGATGAGTCACTTTTTTCCAGAAGTTACTCTTAGAATTTCTATGGCTAAAACAAATTATTTTTTTGTAAAGTGAAGCTTAAATACCAAATCAATATAGAACACGCTACAAATTATTACACAATAGTTTACTATTTCAAAATAACTATATTACTGTAAAAGAAAAACAATAATAAAATTTTTGTATTTATTTATTTATTAATTCGGAAAACAGATTTTTTATAATAATAGTAAAATAATATACACATAAATAATTTTATTTGAAATTATTCGGGTTTTAGGTCTTTAACTATTACTCCTTTTTAATTTTCTTTATTTGACGTTTCGATCCTCCGTCTATGTTTATACATAGGATCCTTTTCAACACAAAGAATTTTATTGATTACCGGCACACCACTCAGGCTAACTACAGGGTACTGGGGAGTGTGCCGGTTCTTAATAAAATTCTTTGTGTTGAAAAGGATCCTATGTATAAACATAGACGGAGGATCGAAACGTCAAATAAAGAAAATTAAGAAGAGTTGATAGTTTAAGGACCTAAAACCCGAATAATTTCAAACAAAATTATAATATAAAAAGGTCGATGAATTAGTTTCTTTTTATATATATATATATATATATATATATATATATATATATATATATTTATAAAATATTTCTGGATATATTAAACAGAACTATAATGTATTAACCATTAATTACTAATAATATATGAGCTTTCAATGTAACGTAACAAAGCCACATCTATAAAACCTAACATCCACAATGAGCACTTTCATTCTAGCACCAGTAAATAGACTTTCTTTGCACTCGCCACAAATTAATCTTAAACGTAAAATAACAATACAAAGATAAATAGATCTCTTGAGACAAATATCTTGATATATATTTAACAAAGAGAGCAACGGTACATAAATTTAATTTATTATTATAATAATTAACTAATGGCAGATGCGAAAGGAAGAACTATTTTTGTTTAAAACTATACATCTAGTTTTATCTTATCGATTATTTATTGTTCATTTAAAAATAAGTTCAGATCCATACACAGAAGGTAGAATTTTTCAGGCCTAATTATCTGTTATGTGTATTCAGTTGAAGTCTGAGATTGTAATGAATGATCACCCTTGGTATTATAATGCTTAGTATTTCATTCCGTTTCGTTATTCGTTAAGGTATCCATGTCAAATTGTCACGAATGAGTCTCCTGTTAGTTTATCAGTTTAGTTGTCGTGCTGCAATGTTTTCATGCTCAACTCAAATAGTTTTTTTTTTTTTTCATCGAACTGATTATCTTCTCGAGCACGTGAAGCAGATTGACGAATCCAAATCCTTAACCAATTATTGAAGAAATTTTCTCTAATTGCCATGATGATAGCTGTGATTTCTGTGGAAATTTTCAATTCATTTTGTGTTAACACCAATTACTAACCAATTATCTTAACACGGCATGCCCGTTTAGTTTTCTAAAACGCTCGTTAACATGTTGACATTCCCTCCTCTATAAACTATCCGCAATTATCAAATTCAATAAAACAGATATTCTCTACTAACTTAAATTTGTTTATTTATATTGTCAAACATGAAGATGGATAAAAATTATTAACTACAGTTTCTGCTTTATGGAAAAAAACTTGTATATAATTGCAACATTGCGACATTAACCTATGAAACAAATACCACTTTAATGCGATGTAAATTTTAAAATTTAGTTTCATTGGTATCAATAATAGTAAGCTTGATGAAAACTACAAAATAGAATTAAAATTTTGTTATATATTTACCATGACTTATAACTATTCAATGTAAAATTAAATTAGAAATTTTCAAGAAACTAAATAATAAAATAGCTTTATGTGTTATTTAAACTTTCCCACTGCAAATATTGTTTTATCTTTATATGTTCTCTGAGCCCTAGATTTTACTATGTAACGAATTGAAAAACGGAACATATATACCATATTACCAACTCAGTAGTTCTTTATGTTAGAAAAAGTTATACTATCAAGATCATACCAATGTACATAGATGGTTTATTAATATGATTGAATTATTTTTTAATTTAACATTAAAAAGTAATTTAATTTTTTCAAATACAGATATTCATACAAAAAACTTAACCAAGTAAAATTTAATTATAATCCACGTTTTATGAATAACTTATTCATTTTTTTTAAATTTTGACTTAACCTAACAATTGTATTGGGTTGTTTCATAAAGGATTTTGCAGATCTCTGTTGTTTTCTTCCGAATGTTTACATATTTAAAGTAAACAGTTACTAATCCCCTACCTTTGAATTATAGACATTAGCTTCTCAATCAATTACCCACTTTTTAGTATACCTCCAAATATGAACATGGAAACACGATTTTCGAGTAATATTTTTGTACGAGTTTAAACTCGGCCATTCAGCAGCTAAGGCCGCTAGAAATATTTGCAAGGCGTTTGGGGAAGGGATTGCTAATGAACGGAACATTCGCCGTTGGTTTGCTAAGTTTTCAGCTGGGGATACCGACTTGGAAAACTTGCCCCGAGGAAGACCTCCGTCCGTAATGGACAACGATGTCCCCAAACATACAGTAGAAGGAAACCCCTACCAAACAGTTAAAGGACTCTCAGCACAACTAAATGCAAGTGCATCTACCGTTTCCAGACATTGTGTATTGGGAAAGTAAAAAAGCTCGAAACATGGGTACCTCATGATCTCACTGAGCGGCAGCAAAACCCCATGTTTCAAAACATACCGAGCAAAAATTGAAAGAACTGGGCTACGAAATATTATATTTATATTTTACTCATTTATGTAATAATTCTTTATTACTTTGTTTGATATTTTTTTGCATATGCCCTGAATAAATTCCTGCTATTCTTATACCTATTTCCCTCCCTTAAAAGTGGTAAATACATATTTTAGGAAACAGAAAAACGTAATTAATAAATATAAATATATATATATATATATATATATATATATATATATTTTTTTTTCTTTCAGTTTTATTTTAAGAATTTTTATTATTTAAAATGAAAACAATCAGAAGAATTATGAATGAATCAATTTAATAAATACCATATCAAGATATAAAAAAAATATATTTGACCTAATTTCAAGGATCGCTCGTTTATTAAATTACACCATAATATAAAATTAATTTAGAATCTTGATTTTAATTGAAATTAAAATTAAATTATAATTAAATTGTGATTAAATGAGTCTCCTAATGGTAGGTCTGTTTGATAGTAATCGATTGTCCTGATTTCATTTAACCCAATAATGGAAATTTTAATATCACTACGAAATTATATAATTTATAATTATTATAATTACGCATTAATTAATTTATCAGATTACTAAATTAATAAAATTACCTGAGCCGCCCATTCATGAGTATTTATTTTGGTTCCTCATTTTCATTTAGTACTGGTATACATGAATAGAGTGAATGAATGGATTTATTATTATAAAATACATTTTGTTATGCATTTAATTTAAATAATATTTGCCAGGAATCTGTTTTTGGTACTTCAATTCCCGGTTTGTTATCTTTTTTTTTACTTTTCAAGAATGATAACACCTTTTTATCTCTGAAATACATATCTATCCTGCAATAGTATTGGGGAAAAATATTATTGTTTTAAATATTTATCTATCACTTCAATAATTTTTATTGTTATTGTCAAACGAAAATATTTTCTGGAAATAGCTTTTTTATACTCTACCAAGCTTTGCTGCACTTTACATAAACGTAAAAACGTATCGGAATCCTTATTAATTATTACGAAAAAAATATTTTTTAAACCCTAAAAATCAAAGGTTTTATATATAGAAGGTGTTTTAAGGGAAAACATTGATGTTGAATAATTACTTGTGTGAATAATTCTTCTGGTATGTTATTATGAGTTTGGCAGAATAAAAGAATTGGTTTTCTTTAAAATAGTTGAGAGAGTATAATTTTTACTTTCACTAACCTATATAATAAATATATAGTAAGAATAAGTATTGTGATTGGGAAAATTTTCCAATTCCATTTTTCAACGGAAATACAATTTTTAGGGTACCCCAAGTCCAAATAAGTCTCGAAAAAATGATTTCGTGTACGTGTCTGGTAGGTCCAGCGCGAAAACGATAAGACGTACGAAACTGAAATTTCATATTTAAGACTGTTATATGCCCGAAACGTTACAGCAACTTTTTTTTTTTACTAAAATCGACTGGCCTAACGTGCTTCTTTATTGCATGAATTTCGCATCTTTTTAAAATTTTCTCAGAAATGACTAACGATTTTGACTAAACTGGCTATATAGATGTAAAATTGTATGGGCTTTGATATTATGTAGGTTTTGTCCTAATTGAAACAGTCTGACAGGGCTTAAAGCTGATATTTTGAATTTCCTCCCTCTAAAGTACCTTTAATTTTATAGATTCAGAGGAATTACCATATTATCAGATTAAGACTGATAAAAAGAGGCTAAATGTAAAAGTTGAACAAACTTCATAGCGAACTAAATAAGAAAAGAGCGAAAATATTTATTTAATGGAATTTTCGTTTTCTGAACACAAGAAAAGCATCATAGATGTATAATATACCATTGGAAAAATAAAGATTTTAGAAAAAAATGTTATCATATATACAAAGTTGTAAATGTAACATATTTGTCACTACAAACAGGGCATATAATTATTACTGATAATCAAACGTAACAATTTTACATTGTTATATTATTTAATCAAAATCATATGTTTTCAACGGTACTAAATAAACATTTTATTTAAATGAACTTCAAAATTTTTAAAATTTAATTTAATTAATATTAGAGCATAGTACTGCTGGGCACTTTCCTCCTTCTGATCTCACTTTTTATATAGTACATTTGCTGACTGTCAGATAGCTTATGACAAGTGCGAATAAAAAAAATATGAAGAGAAAAAAATATATTTAATAGTTCTTAAATTGATTTTAATAGCTGAGGATTATTTATTTCCGATTTTATGTAATTCGACTTTATCATCATCGGCTGTATATATTGTACGAATGTGTACTACATCACTATTACTACTGTTCATTATGTAACAAATTGTAATATTTCTCAATAAATAAAAAAAATTTAAAAAATAGCTGAGGTAAGTGAAATTCGTGTGTTGCCCGCACTAGATTTTTTATTAATTAACAGTGCCTGAAAAAAGGTTGTTTTATTTCTTATTAAAATAAAGAAGTGGAACTGCAGCAGACTAAATTATAATTCACGATGATAAAAAAAATATGGCCATGAAAGGATAAAGTGCTAACAGGAGAAGAGTATAGAAGACGGGGGAAATATCGGCGGGAAGACTTCCTCTTAGGGCTTAATGTAAAGAGATCCAGGCTACAAACACGGGAGAGACAACAACAGCTCGGATTTAAAAGGAATCGGCTGTTGGAGAAGTGACGGTTCTTGTAGCCATCTATCAAACCCATCGATCCGACAAGTGTACTTTCTAGCAAAAACATTTTTACTCAGGGAGTCGTTGCTACGTAAACCAGCGGCACCATACCCGGCTGGGAGGGACGTGGAATGGCAACATGGCTAATGTAGCTGAAAAACCGAGCAAAGTGATTAGTAAAAGATACCTGCCTAGGAAATTTATTAGTTTAACGTATGTTTATTTCATACGAGGCACTGCTTGAATTCAAACCACAAATTGTGACTTAATTGGTCCGATCCTATCTGCCGGGCTTTGGCCTCCCGGTTCCCAGGCATTCCATCAATTACCGATTCCATCTTTTTTTTACCACCAGTCCCCTTCTTGAATTTATTAGATCACCTGGCGCGATATTTTCTGTTCGAACACTCTTGCACGGTCTCAGAATTTGTTAAGCAAGTACAACTACCATAGTTTTTATGAGACTTCTAGAACAGTCGGGCCATAACAACTTCAATTACATCCCAGCAGGGAACAACTCCTTACGATTAAATTCACAATTCCTGAAATTGATGAAACAAAACAAATCAACACCAATTTTTTTTCTCGCAATTATACTGAAATACTTTACCAACACAATACATTTTTTGTGAGAATTAGAAACAACAATGTTAAAACATGTAATAGATTTATATATAAAGCGTGTAAGTGTCTTAACTGAATACATGGCTTAACTTATCATCTTAATATAAATAAACTGAGACTCGTTAGCCAACTAAGAATATCAGATACAGAAAATTTGAAACTCTTTAATAATAAAACCACTTTCAATATAAATATAGGGGAAAAATGTAGATGGTGTCAAAAATATATCACCGAAAACTTAGAGCAACTGTTCTTACAATGTCCTACACTCACAGTTTTGAAAGGGAATATTACCTGGCGAATTACATCGTCCAAAACAGTAAACAATCATCCTTAGAAAACATTATAAATATTGATGATATGAATAAGATAATTAAAATTTATTTTTCTTGCTAAAAACTGTATACATTTAAGGAGACGATAAATGCACTTAATTTGTGTAACATATAAGATATCCCAGTAAGCAATTGGAATTTACCTATTCATTTATATCTTTGCTATTATCATTTAGGTATGTATTCATAATTATGTCATATATATGTATGTATGTATGTGTATATATATATATATATATATATATATATATATATATATATATATATTATTATATATATATTATTATATATATATATATATATATATATATGTATGTATGTATGTATTATATATATATATATATATATATATATAATATATATATATATATATATAAGATATTATCATTTAATACTAACAACCACTAACACTAAATGGGCCAAACTCCCATGGCTTATATGTCTATAATAGCCAATAAACTGAATATCTATCTATCTATATCTATGGATTATCTTGGCAAAGGCGTTGGCAGGATTTTCGTTTGGGAGATAAGGGTAGCTAATGATTAAAAATCACTAGATATGGTCAAGTTGGTAGAAAATAAAAGTTTTTTTTCTTTCAAGCGCTGTCTAAACAAATATTAATATTGAAAATTAAGAACGGGTTTGGCAAAAAAAAAAAAAAACAATCTCTAGCTACACCTTTATACTAAAACCTTGTTTTAATTTTTAATTTTATAATTTTTATTTGTCCTACAAACTTTCAAGTCTCCCATGCTCCATTTTGCTTACGATCATAATAAAGGCTCCTAAGACAATCGAAAGATAGTAAAGAATATTCAATGCCACTACTGCTAAGGAAGAAAGAATGCTATCTTAAAATAAACCTGTCTCAATGCTCAAGGTAATCGCTTCGAACAACATTTAATATGAATGTTATTGTTTAAAAATCATGAATTAAGTACTTGGTACACCTACTAATTTATTTATAATAGCCCATAAGATCCATAATGATTAAAACCATTAGACGTGAACAAAAACGAACGGAAATCCCTTCATGAAAAATTAAATCTTATTGTGAGATTCTTAATTCTGAAATACCCTGTACATATATTAACTTAAACTTAAACTCGTCCACAAAATTCACTAGCATTATATTAAATATCCGAGTTATTTAATTATTGTAGCCACATTTTTTACAAGTTTATTAATGTTTTCAAGTTGTCGTAAAGCGGGATGAAAACACAAGTCGGTTTGAAGAGAATCTCAAAGCGTAGAGTGAGTTATTTTGCAGCCTTACATAGTTTATTGAATCATTTAATTTTACTCGAAAGTTTGTCTTTTTAACCATGAATTTGGTAAGCATAAAAAAATGTACTTTTTACGAATTGTATGAGAAACGTTTTTGTTGGGTTTTTTAAAACGTCTCTTCAGTTTGGGATACAATAGTTTTGAATGGAAAATTAGCCTTTGACGTATTGCATTGACCTAAGAGCCCGATTTCATTCTTCAGTCAATCATAAGTATAATTAGGTTACTGTATCAGTGTTGATGTTATCAGGTCTATAAAAACTGGTGGACAGGTTCCGCTAAGTATATATTTGAGTAATGAAATTTAAAGCCCCGGTTCTGAAAAAAATGTTAAATAAAGTCTCATTTGACAACAATAGTTTGATATGTAAAATGGTTTTAAAACAAAATTCTGTCAAAAAATATCTACAGTTGCCGAAAGTATAACTATTGAAAAGCTTTCAAAACTTCAAGGTCACAGATATTGGGTTATAAAATAAGTTCATACCGTTTAATATTTTAGCATTTACTGGTAATTTCAATAAAAACTTCTGATTTTAGTAAATATTTTAATCAATTATATATGAACCATTTGATCTATAACATGTTGCCATTTTTCAGGTATTTTTTTTAATTTGGTCATCATCAACAGTTGAAGGACGACCCAAGCGCTTTGCGTCTTCCAAGTCAAAATTTTCGGTTCTGAACTGAGCAAACCACTTACGGATGGTACTTTCTCCTAAGGCATCATCACCATACACACTGCAAATTTTTTTAACCGTCTGTCCAGCAGAATTTCCTTCTCGGAAAAAAAAAAATCATTACCCTACGGAATGAATTTTTAGCCCTCCATTTTAAGCTAGCAAAATACTAAAGTTAAGGAATCTCGGTTGAAAGAGGTACATTAAAGCACCTTTACTAATCCTTTTCTTAAATATGTCAACATTATTGACCAAGTAAACATGATTTTATAAACAGAGAGAGGATTAAATTGAAATATTGAAAAATGCCAAGAACTTATTTTACAACCCAATACATTTATTTGGCCAAGATATTTAAACTAAATTTATATAAAAAATAAAAGGGACTTTACTTTAAAAAGTTTTCAATGAATATAAATGATTTTTTAAGTGAAAATTATAATTGAAATGAATTAAAAGAATTAAGTCACATTAATTATCCCTAAATATTATTGTGACTGATTGTTGGCAAAAAGAGTTGAGCTCAGTTTTTAAAAAGTTTGAGAATGAGGGTGCTGATATTTGACATTTTAAATGAGCGTGCTATACTTATAATGTATTTTTGTTTGATTTGTTAAAATTTTAGTTAGATTGTTTACGTTATATATATGGAAAATCTTTAATATCTGCCGTAATCAATAATTTTAAATCCTGTGTTACTTACAAAAAATCTACCTTCTAAAATATTCGAGAAATGGAATTCAGGTCGATGGAGTGATAGCACATTTTGCTGAACTAACCTTTTGTAAATTTTAAAGATGTTAAGAAATAACAAAATTACACTATTTTTTGGTTTTCAAAAGCAAATAAGATTTGTGTTGTGAACTTTATGATAGAAAAAATATCTTAAAAAGTGTTAGTTGTATACACTACTAAAAATAATACGTAAATATGCATTAGGTTTACAGGCTTTGAAAACTAAAATAAACTATTTTTAAGTTAAACTAAGTCTAGTAAAATCTGTAATTTATCATAACAGCTCATCAAAAGTAAGAATGTTCTTTAATAATAATTATAAAAAATAAAAACAAGTCTGTATAATTGCATCTAGAACATTAGCTGTTTTAGAAACAGAATAAGGTATGAGTATGAGTTAGAGTGCCTATTCTTCTTTTATACTAGGTATGTTTCTATTTTTAAAAGTCTGTGTACAGTTCTATATATGAAGGAAACTAGTTGCCGCTACTAGAAATTTTTTAGTAGATCACACCTGATAGTTTAAAAAATATAATTAACAATTTTCGGATTTTTATAGTTCTAACTTAGTAGTTATAATAATTAAAATTCATGTTCCGTCACCACGGTTAACTTTTAATTACCGGTATAGATTTAAATGGTAATGGAGCAGGTGTTAAGATAAGAATTTTCTGAAATAAATAAGTATATCTAATAGTTTTACCTCTAATCAACATCGAACTAAAAGTTAGATTAAAAAAAAAATTACCTTAAGCAATCATAAAAAGTCGCTATGTGATGTAACAGGTTTCTACTAACGTTAAGGTATAGGCTTATATTAAAATAAAAGCTTTTCTTCAACTCCAATAATTTTTTTTTTTTTAAATATGAAACTGTATTTATAATAAATTTGAAAAATGCGGAAACAAATAAATAGCTCTATAAGTACTGGTACAATTTTATTTTAATTTTAAATGTTGTCAGTTGCTAAACCTAACTTATGAATTAGGCCTATTTACAAATTTTCCCGATAACAAAACTTTTTCTTACTATATACTCATATGGGAAAGTAAAAATTAAATATCGTAAACCTATTTATGAAAGTAGAAACAATAATTGGAAACTATTTTCATAATATAATGATAATATAGACTAAATCATTTTGTAACATGTATTGATATATTGCAAGATAATTATAATTATACGAATGACTAGGATAGTAATGTAGACCAAATTACATAATATACATATACAACGGCAACATATTAATAATAACAATGTTAATTGTATAGATAGAATTAGATAATGAGCTACACAGCTTCAATAAATGGAAACAAAATTTATCATAAAATCAAATTCCTTAATATGTCTATTTAAAAAAAAAAAAAAAATAGCATACAAAATAGTATAGTTTGGGAATTTATGTGAAAAAAAAATTGTTGGCACCTAGCCAAAAAAAATTAAAAAATACCTATTATAAGCGATTACTACTATACTGATAAACCACTTTGGGAATCGTTATTGATATAATCACATATATACTATAATATAATCCTAACGATAAGTTTTACCCGTTGATGAAATTTGATTTTCGAACCCTAAATCATCCTGATAACAATCCATTTTCATAATGCCCTTTGTAAATTAGGTGGGAAAGGCGATGGGTATGGTATTTGATCTAGGCATTTTGAATTGGAACCTGCGTAACCACTTAACTGGCCTAATTGTCATTCTGGATTTGGTTTCACAACAGATTGCTAATGAAATTAGGGTGGTTATCAGGAATGCAGGACTACCTATATGAATCTGTCTCTCTCCATGTGTGGTGCCAAAAGCGTTGTGTATCTTTGATATGAATATGTAATAGCCGCGAGCTAACTGAAACATCCACTAAGAGGCTGTTCCACGCCATGATAAATTGTTTATCAAAAGGACTTTATTTATAACATATGGGTTACACGTTGTTAAACCTATTTCTTAACATTATTTCATAATATGTATTATATTATTACAACATAAAACTTTTTACTTTTCATAATAAACAATACTTTAAGAATTAACAAATAAAATTTGGTCGCATAATACAACGTTTACTTAACTCCTTTAGAAAAAAAAAAAATGGATTCAGTTTAATGAATAAAAACTAATGAATTTATTTTAAAGTAAATAATATATATCATTAACTATCGACTCACCTTTGCTTTGCGTGGGTGCAATTTTAAATGTGGTGTTCACTTTGACCAATTAAAAGTTTTTACTTTGGGATTATGAGCTCATCGTAACAAAAAGTACACTTAGCAAGAAAATATTATGTTTATTTTATAACGTCTATTAATTTGTATATTTAACCATCGGTCGAATTAAAAACATAAATTGGTCAAAAAATTTAGTTTATTTGTTTGTTATGTTAAACGATTTCTATTTTATTCGGTTTATTACAATTTTAAATTTCATAAGAACTTTTTATAATATGAAGAATATGAATACAATATAAAGAAGGAGAAGAAGTAAAAATTATTCTTACTTATACATCCATAAAAGGTAATGGAGGTAGTTATGTAAATTGTTATTAATAATATATATTATTTATTTCTAGGAAGTGATAAGAACGATATCATGCTTACCTTCCAGGTTTTCTCCACAGTAGTTGATTACTCGGTTTATATTGATATTTATATAAGGATTATATAAGGAGAGCATTTATTGAAATCTCTGAATGACAAATTTTAACAATGCTCAACGATAATTAATTTGTTTTCAATATTACTATACCCCCTTTTTTAATCGCCTTGTTAAAAAATAAAACGACAAAGAAAAATATTTCATTTTACATAGAAATTCGCAATTATGAAAAATTTGTCAAACAATACATAAACACGTTTGAAACGAAATAAGCTTAAAACAATTTTTTTATTTATTTATTTTTGTTCGGTCACTAATGTGGATAGAAGCATTAAGTAGCCGTTGAATCTGATCAAGGAAGTAGATTTTAATAAGGGTATACTTATTAAGAATTTCTAACCGTGTAACAGCTCCTAGTTTAGCTTTTTTATGAGCCTATTTATAATTTAAATACTTTCATATAAACTCATCGACATCATTTTTATGCATCAACATGACATTTAAGTAGGTAAAATGATCCTATTATTTTAATACTACATCAAACTTGGGTGTATATCAACATTTTTACGAGCCTTTTACTTCAAATTAACTTTACAACCTTAAATTATTTTAAAGTTTATGAATAAGTTATAAACTCAGAAATGGTTAAAAAAGACATTTACAAATGTTTATTCCTTTAAGTCACTCTTTATTTTCTAAAACATAAAGGAGATATGTTTAATGATCAAATTCTTTAATAATTTATATACTCAAGGTATAAATGTTTTTATAAAGCCAGTCCCAAAAGAATTTGATTTATTTTAACTTAATCATCACATCGAATAGACTATTTGGGCAATTTTCAATCATTCAGTGACAAGAAAATATTTCTGTTTCCTCCAAGATTGGGGTTTATTAAAAATAATGCAAGATTTACGATTTTTTTTCAAATAATCCCCCCTTTAACAACCCGATTAAATTAGCTGGATAATTTATTAGTATGAATATCAACACTTATTTGTCATCTTCATAAAGTTTTAGCATTTCCTTAATTTCCTTGGTTTTGATAATTTTCTTTTTCTTTTGACAAATGAATCTTTTGTTATTGCTTTAAATATTTTCATTGTGAAATTTTATATATTCCTTTACTTATAGCAAGAGAAGTGATAAAATCCTAGATATTTTACATTAAAATCTGATATAAATTAACAAAATCATATAATTTCATAATTACATTATTATTAACTCAATCTAGTCTTTTTTAAGTCAATTACCACAGAAATAGTCCTTCTTGATGCGTGGACTGCCAGCCTTCACGTGGTTTCGTTGGACGTTTGCTTTTCTAGCGGTCATTAATAACAGTTTCTAAACCGCAATTGATTTTCGTCATTATTGAGACGTAACAGACTGGTTAAAAGAAAAACCAATCGTATTTTCGATGGGTTAGGAAATCGGATGTAATTGGTCACTTCATTAAATTAATTAGCTGCTTAGTAAGAATTTTAGGATCGCAAAAAATTCATTTTGGTAATAAGTATGGTATAAAGAAATTTTAAAAAATATTTTTAGATGTATGTTAGATGAGTTAGTCAATCATGAACCTAGCTCCTGAACTATATGAATTATAAGGGCGAGGTAAGTAGCAGTAAGAGTAAATCACAGTATTAGAACAAGTACATCGTTGGTTCAAACAATTTAAAAGGTAGGCTTCAGCCTAAAAAAATGAGTTGGAATAAGGTTCCGCAAGCTTTTGTGGAAGAAAATCCTACTACATGTGAACGTGAAAGGAAGCTCAATGTAAGGAAATCGACGGTCTATGGGCAGCCGTAGGCAATTGGTAATGAGAAAAACTCGTGAGTAGGGTTTTTCACTCATTAAATGACTACAAAAAAAAAATTCAGCATTATAAATTGTTACTTCTGGTGAATAGATGATTTTGTACGATAACAGCAAACCTCCTTGATAGCGGCTCAAAAAAAGAGAAGCAGAACATTTTCCTAAGATTATTCTGGTCATTCTAAACGTGCTCAAAGTAATGTCTAAACGCTCGAGCAAATGTCTCATATGTGACATCTTGCAAATTGTTGTAACTTGGCTATGAGACTCTGCTACAGCAGCCCTACTCTTCAGACCTCTCGCCAACTGATTACCACTGACACACCAAGATCACTTTTTATGAAATAAAGAAAATATTGATTGAGGAGCCTAAATGAGTTTTCTGAATCGGTTAATTCTAATTATTCTAAAGTTAAGGTTAAGCTGCTTAAACATTAGCAGCAATGTATTGAAAGTAATAGAGGCTATTTTGCATCCCTTATTTTTATGTATATTCTTTAATAACTTTATTAATTCATTACTGTTTAAAATATTTTTTCAAGTATTTTTTGGGATATCGAAAACTATATCTATTATATATTTCCGATAAAAAGAATTAGGCAAGGGTATTGTACTAGATGAAAATAGCTATTGACAATTGTCTTAATTTTTAAAACAATTTCGACTGAAAAAATGAATGTTCTATAAAAACATGGGGGTGGGAAACACGAAGGAACTTATTAAATAAGCTATGGAAAGTCCATCAAGAAAGCGGAAGGAAGAAAAACGGTACCAATTAACCCAAGTGCAGAACATGCTAAAGACACTGAGGACTTTACCTTAACACGTGGTCTAATAGTAGACAGGCTGACAGTGAGCCACGTCTATAATTACTGACGGTAATACTTTGACCGGTTTTTTCCTATCTTTTTTTACCTCGTTCTACCCTCTCCGCTTCATCAGATCGGGAGGGGGGTTGATTAACATTCTCCTTAGGACCAGTCTTTCTCCAGCCTCCTCAGCTTCTTGTCTGCCGGCCAGATGTCCAGGGTACACGGTTTCAATCAGCTCCAGAGTATGTATCAGAATTATAACGTAATTAGAAATTATGGGAAAAAAAATACTTAACCGCGTCTGTTTATTTGCCATTTAAGGAAATTATTAGGTTTAAAAAATGCAAATATTTAGAAAAAAACTAATTTACATAATGATTTGTTTCGTATAATTCATGTATGATTATAGGTATACCATTAGCATTGCTATATGATAATTGGATTAATTAAAAAAATATAATACAAAACCATAATGATATGATTTTTTTTTTTTTTTTAATGCTGATAATGAAGTAGGTTTATAATACAATTATAGAATTTTATCATTACATTGATATCTTAATAAATACACAATTATCTTCTCTTCTCAATAATTTGTTAAAATTAATATTTGACTGGCTCAAACATGATAAAATATTTCTTTACACCTCATTAAAATGAAATATCACACTAATAAAAAAAATCAAATATCAAACAACATATACAATATCTGTGATTCAATCACTAGAAACAGCATAAGCATAAATTTATTAGAAACAAATATTAAAATTATTGTATAATCATATAAACAAATACAGACTGCTATAACAGATAACAATCAAATTACTATTAAATTAAATTCACAACAAGCCATTTATAACAATCAATTTTAAAATACTAAACAACAAACAAAGCTTGCAAATAAACACAGTATAATTACTACTCTGAATACAGAAACAGTTGATTTTATAACTTATAATTACAAAGAACGATTCCAACTGTTCCTTTTTTTCGGATTGAATAGTATGTTATTAAAACGGAATAAATTTCGCGGTAGGTTTCTCCAGAGCTATAGTAGATTTTATTTTAATTGGAACCAGGAAGATTAAAAAAAAAAAAAAAAAAGTAGAAGCATGCATATTTACATGAAATATTCTTAATCTCCAAATAACAAGATCTTGTTTTGGTGTTTTCAAAAAACTACGAATACAGAAGAAACTTTTTTTTTTTTAATATTACCATTAGAGAACCATCAATTAACACACTACTTGCACTACAAGCTATCATTATGGAATTACTTATAATATCCAAATTATCTTCTCTAAAGGGTCACATTACATATAATGACCAGTCTCCGTCATTATCGACATCGTCATAAATATTTATGTATGACTAAGAAAAATGTTGTATCTAATACATACAACGAAAAGAGAAAAAATTATGTTAATCAAAAGTTTTATAGGCCACTGTTTATGTTTCAAAGAATAAGATCCTGTTACATTTTTTTTTTTTTTTTTTTTTTTATAACTAAAATGTTCTCGAGAACTATTTTTTTAGTAGATAAATAAAAAAGAATTAGAGTTTTGTAACACTGATAATTCACTTGATTAATGCCAAAGCAAATACAAAATATAGATAATATGATTCTTTGAAGTCGTTTAAAGAATCTTTCTTTTATTCACAACCAAAATTATTTTCTTTGCTGCATAGAATAATCTACAATTAAACATCTAATTAAAATTTGATATCTTAATTAAGATTAGTCTGTTTCTCGAAATTAAGTAATGTGAAGGTATTTAATATTTCATTGTTGACTTTCACCTTATAATTGTGTACCTTTTATTTATTTTATTTTTTTGTCTCCCGGTCATTTAATACAAATCACAGCAATGTTACATCAAAGCCTTGCATCCACATTTCAAATTACGAATTGAACATTAGTATTTTAAAGTAATAATTAAATTTGTACAGGGAAAGCTTTTATGAAATAGATTAATTGGATTCTATAATTAGAGAAGAACTAAAAAAAACATTATTGCTAAATAAGCATTAATAATAATTTGTCAGTACTGATTGAAACTTATTCTAACAACAATAAAACATATGCTTTTTTATTGTACTGAGTGCTTCTTTTATTATTCAAAGTTCCACCAGTTCGGATTGTTCCTGGTGTTGCAGTCCGAGTAAGCACAAAACAGAATTTAATGTATCCCGTTTATTTTGGAAAAAAGTAATTCGAATTCGTGAATATTCAAGTTTTTGATAAGAGTATCTTACATACATGGAACATGGTGTTTGGTATAAAGCAAATAATACAGAGACATCAATACATCATAGAGACAAACGAAATAGGACGACGCTAGAAAACTCTCATCCCATACTAACTCTCGGCTGTAATAAAACGTCCATTACTGGGTCCAAATCAAAACATCCGGGCGTTTATGGACCATATCGATGACATAAATCTGCCCCGACCACCAGATTGGATTAGGAGAGACACCAGGGGAAATCAATGTGTTTTGCCGCAACGGCTTTTCCTTAAAACTTTAATAGGTGTTCGAAAAAAACTCTGAACAAGTTTTATTACATAAACCGAGAAAACGTGGTTAAAATTATATTGATAAATTATTAGCTAATATAAATTATTTAATATATTGAGGATGTATGGTCGACTGTAGAAACTATTATAGGTGAAATAGTCAGGAATCAGTCATTTTTTGAAAAGTTTTTAATTTTGCTAACGTTTCGGCCCAAGCTTGTGAGCCATCATCATTGCATTACTGAGCCATGTCCAAGCATAAACTACTCGTTATGAGAGATGTTTGCGTTTCCTATAAAATTTCCTACAATGTAACTCAACTTATCAATTGATTCCACTCAGAGATCCACTGTCATCAATAATACACTGAGACAATTTAATCAAATTGAAAAACTATAGACATTTTTGAGAGGATAAAATATAAAGTAAAGATAAAAAAGAGCAGTTGGGAAACGAGATAAGTGAATATCGCTAAATACAAATCTCCTGCCTTAAACTTGGCAGAGCAATAAAATCTGCATTCCAAAATAAAGAAGCCATTAACTTGAGAACAGAGGTGTAATTTATATGTTATTGATCACAACATATCTTTATTAACTCACGCTCCTTGAGTAACTTCTAAAAGCAGAGTTCTAAAGGCTGCATTATTTATCATACCGGCTGAAATCGTATTTTAATGTCCTAAAATATTCTCAAGTATTCACATAATGTACAACAATAAGATAACAAAAATATAAAGCATGAGAACATGTAATACAAACATAATTATTTTCAAAAGCTTAATAACATAATGCCTTCTAATAGTATTAGAAATCATGAATGGGGTTTGAGAGTAATACAGATTTATCATAAAACTATTTTCCTTTGTTTCAATAATATAATAAAACTAAAATAACAAGAACTAGTAATCAGCAAAAATATTTTTTGATAATTTTAAATATATTAAAAAAATTAAAATAAAACCTGAAAAATAAAATGGTCAGAGTTTAAAGTCATAAAAAAACAAAAAAAAACTTACATGAAATCGTTTAGGTATGCAAGAATAATTGAAACAAAATGCGTTATAATTTTTTAGTTAAGTTAAACCGTCCGTGTATTAAACAGGTTTCTATGATGAGTTTATTTATTTTTCTTTGTATGTAATGTTGTTTAAACATGATTTTTTTTACTGGAAATAAATACAAAATACATTCATTTAAATTAAATGTAAACATAACTAAATAGACCAATAGACAAAAGAATACAACTATTACCTGTAAAGGAATTAAATAAATTAAAGTTTAATGAATGGTAAAAGGACAAACAATATAACTGAACGAATTAACTCTTTTTAACATAAGTATAACCAGCTGTAACTCCCCATAACTCATATAAATAAATGTCAATTAAAACAGCTGATTCTCATCAATGGCTAAGAAAGGTTGCTACAGTGTAGGATGCAAACTTTACATGTAGATATTATCACTTTAAACTAGATATTTTTTTTCCTGAGACTCTATACTTGTCTATTAAGATGAATTTCTGTTGTTAAAATCAAATAGTTTTTATTTAAAAAGTTGCGAAATTATCCTAGTTTAAACTTGTAACCAAATAATATTTGTTTTACTAAATTTATTCATTAAAAAATACAAGGATTTCCTAACTTCGGTAGTTGAGAGACAATATATTTGGATTCGAAGCAAAAACAAGAAAATTAAATCTATTTTCAAACATTTTACATAGTTAAATCCCAAAATGGCATTTACGAAAAGCATATTAACGCTTATTCCCCTATTACAACTTGCCTTTTTTAAAATAAATATATATTAATTCTATCTAGTTTCCTAGTCATCTGATTCATTTATTATTAGCATCAGAACTTTCATTAATTATTTATCTAGATATAAAATATAAGAGGTACATAATAACGTTTGATAATACCAGAAACGTTTTAAATGATCATGTGATTGAATTTGTGACAGTGGCATACAACTAAATCATAACACTAAATTTTATCAACAAAACCATTAGGGAACTTATTTAGAGAAACATATTTAGTGGTTGAAACAGATTATGGGATGGATTATGCAGGCGGTTATAGCATATTCCTCACTAGCCTTGGGAACTAAATATCACATGATCTTATTTCCGTTATGTGGTAATTTTCTCTCAATTTCTATACAAAATATAATTTTTCTGGAATACTCTCCCATCAAACATCCGTCATGCTCCTTCCCAATCTTCATCCAAATCGCTCCTTTTGAAACACCTTCTTGCTTCCCAACCCTGATGCCAACTAATTTCAGTATGAAGAGTAAAGCGATGTGAGAAATGTCCACACTTCATGACATAAATGTTAATAAAGTTTTCATTTTTTTTTTTTTAATTATTCTAAAGTTTTTTTCTTTGGTTTGTTAGCCCTATATTACTTTTAGATACTATTGTAATATTTTTATTTTTTATTTCTTTGTGTTTTTACCATTTAAAATACTTGTATATATCTATTGTAATCATTAATGTTATAAGTCTTTTTTGTTTGTTCTTTTTATGTGTTCTTTGGGCAGTCATAATACTTATTTGCTTTGTACTTGGATGTTATTCTTAAGGGATGATGATATGTTATTCTTCCTAGTCCCAGAATAAAGTTATTTTTTCATTCATTCGTTCATTCAAAATGAACTTTAAAGTCCTAGATTAGAAAGATTTAGTCAGGTATTCTTATCTATTTTTTTTTTTCTAAAATATTGTCACGATCGTGGAGAAAGCCTAATGACACTACTGCCACCGGAGGAGCTGTGATTTGAGGGTAGTCCTCGCTGGTAATGTGTAATTTGTACCTCGTGCGTGGGTCGGACCTGAGCACGCTACACAAGTATAATGGGGATTGCCGCAGATAGTATCTTCCTGGTCGATCCCTATGAAATATTCATTCCCTCAGTATCATCCCTACCGATTTATGTACACTTTGTGACACCCACTTCTAATAACCCCGGGCCGTTTTCTTATATTGCCGCAATGTTTTCCACAACCGAATAGCAAAAGGGTGGAACCGAAAAAATATATATAGAGGAGCTCCTTTTTAAAGAAATGTGCGTTGCTGAAACGGTGAGTAAGTTGATATGAGTAAATTATATTTATTATAGCCAATTAGTTAATCAAAGCATCTAAATATGACTTGAATCAATCAATTATCCCGCAAGTTATCCAATTTATTTTTTATTACAGTAAATAGTTGTCCACATGTATATTCCAAGAGGGAATGAATCAGGTGAAGTCAATGATTGATTACAAAAAAGTATAAAATATTTACTGTGAAACCTTACAATTCGTCTAACCACATTGTGGTCTCCATCACGTTTCCCAACCATTAACACTTATGATTTATTATTTAAAATTTATTGATGTAAAATATCTAGGATTTTACATTTTAAAATTTAGGACTCCCACTGTAGCATCGTCCGATTAGCCATAGTAGCATAAAGTGACGTTAAATAAACAAACAAAATCTAGGATTTTATTACTTCTCCTGCTATGAGTAAAGGAATATATACAATGTAAATATGATAATATTTAAGGAAATAATAAAAGATTAATTTGTAAAAAAAAAACGTACAAAAGAAAAACAAAATTATCAAAACCGTATAAGGTTAATTGAGGGCTCTAGAGTATTGAAATTAAGAAAATACCAAAACTTTAATGTTATTTTAGTTTCACTTTTTAAAATAAAATAAATTTAATATATGTCTATATCATGATTCATTAGCTCCTTAGAAAAAACTCTTTGTAATTCTGCATAGGTAAAGAAAGCCTGCTTATATGTGTGTTGTTTACTCCACTGCCCGACTTCTCATTTTTTGTATACAATTTTTCAGAACCTACTTTATAGAGGATAGATGTGATCCAGGTGGGTCACCCCACGGTTGAAATTACAAATAGAATAAACAGAATTGATTCATCTCACGGTTGAAATTACAGAATAGAATAGAACGGAATTTATTCACCCCAGGTTTGAAATTGGAGAATAGAATAGAACATAATTTATTGGTTCATAAAATCATACAACCATTGAGTCTGCCTCATTTGGTATTGGTAGGCGTTAATGGGACTATGCATAACAAAATAAAATAACATGATAATTATAATAGTAATACATGTATATATAAAATTTACACAAATAAATAAATAAATCAAAAACGTAATTCTGCTTAAAGAAAAATACTTATCACCAATAATAGTGGTTTATTGCTAAGTAATAATAATAATAATATTGATAATGAGTTTAATCTCTTTTTTTTTCTAGACTAAAATCGATTTTACTTTTATAATTTATATTCTTGTCTCCAACTAATCATCATTTTATACATTCATTACTTTTCTTTCTTTCTTTCTTTAACTTTTATTTCTTTCTTTTTTTTTATCAATTTAATTTAATTATACAATTCTTAGGAATAATTATAAATCTAGGATATTTAGGAACGTCACATACAAAAGACTAAACCCACTCAATTGTTACCAGTTTATGATAATTCTATTATTTAAAAAAAAAAAAAAAAAAAAAAAAAAAAAAAAAAAAAAAACATGTACGGCTCATGCATGCAGCCGATCTGAGAATAAAGAAATATTGAATTACAAAAAAATAATTTAATCTTTATTTAATCCTGATAAAATAATGAATAAATAATAATCATATCATAAACCATTTATACTCCACAAAATAAAAAAATAATAATTCTTAATTCAATTTATAAACTTTATTTAAATACAATTTGAACAATATAAACTTTTAATAACAAAAAAAATCTATTTAATTTATACAGACGATTCTACGTGTATTTATTAATTTATATAAGAATATTCTCCCGTAATAGGTAATAACTGTTTTGATCTATATATTTATTCAGAAATTGTATTTTATATTTATTCAACGCAGAGCAGTGGAATAATTAACGGTTGATTATTATTGAGTTATTTATTACTGAGTTATAATTTGTTGACACCATCTACATATTTCACCGAAAAAATAAATTACAAAATTTGTTTGACAAAACCAGGTTCGAACCCGTTATACTACAGTACGGCTCTCCCTTTGTTACAATGTTTTTATTTATTTAAAAACGGAGTGTATAACTACAAGTATTTACCGCTTTGTTTTTTAATTCTTTATATTGATTATAAAATGAATATATATCCATGCTTCTTTGCTTTGCTCTGAAGTAAAAAATACAAGGAAATTAAAATTTGAAAAAAAAAATCCAAAGAAACTCCTTAAGAGGTTCCAGTTGTGTGACGAGGAGATAGGCGTTAATAAGGATAATAATAACTGACAGTTTAAGTAGTCCTGGCCAACAAAAACTTAATATTTTTCCTCACCTGGCGCGGGCTCAACCTAGCTTATATCTACATATCCCTCCTCCTATCTAATCAATGCCACTCAAACTAGAAGTCAACCAACCTCCTACTTCCACGCTTTTAACGTTCTTTTATATTACAGGTTATTAAAACCAAGGTTCGCCCTGTTTTGACGTGTTTCTGATTAGTGTAACATGTTATGTTCGAAAATTCAAAGCTAACGGATAATCGCTCTATGCATAATTTACTAAAACATACTTTGTGTTTTAATTACTTTTTTTCTAATCTGACAAACCCTAAAAATTAAAGAATCCATAAATAAAAAAAATTGGGTAATTATGAAAAATATACAAGAAAAATTTGGTTGGTATCAAACAGTGTTTAGGTTTTATTTATTTTCTGATACTTTAATGTTGTTTTCCCAATATATATTTTTACACGCAATTTTCGAATTCCATGTCCTATTTAAATTACATAAACTTCCAAGCATGCGTTCTACGTTCAGTGTTTTCGTAAAAAAAACAAAAAAAAACATAAAATAAATAATTTTACTTCTATATTAAAGTCTAAAGTTCCGATTTCGTACTTATTATCATCATATTATCATTATTTATATCTATAATATATATGTATCTTGGTATATTTTCTGTTTTATTTTAAATTTTATCATTGTCACTACATTTAAAAATGTTACATTATCATATTGATATGTATCTCTGATGTATGTAGCCCTTCACTTAGATGGCTCACAAGTTCGAGCCGAAACGTCGGCAAAATTAGAATGTTAAAAACGACTGACTCCCGATTATTTCTACCTATGATAATCTCTACAGTCGACTATACATCCTCAATATATATATTCAGGTAGTAACTTAAATTTTTATTATTTTTTTTTTTTTTTTGGTTTCCAATAATTTTTGTTTTTGTATAAAAAAATACATCTACAAGAATAAATACAATTAAAAAAAATCTTTTGAAAAGTAAAAATTTAACTAAGAATTCATTAATTAATTTTACATAATTAATTACTATCCCCATGCAGTTCTAAAAAACAAAACAAATGACTGATTCTGAGCGTCTATTACTTTACGTTGATTACTTATTCCAGAATCGATTCAATAAGTTTAAGAAAAACTAAATAAACACCTAAAAATGTTTCAGTTAAAGAATTAATAAGTGTTATTATTATTTTTTTACAGTTTTTATTTGAGGTAATAGTTCATATCATTATTAATATTTAAGAACTAAGATAAGATTTTTTAAATAAGTAAATAGAAAGACAAACATGATGAAAACATTTAAATTTATTCAGCTGAATTGAAAGGCTGAAAATGTTTTTCGGAGTAAATTTTAAATATTATTGAAGTTGTAAGAGTTAATTATTTTCTATAAATAATCAAAAATCTTTAGAAATCATATGGTCTTTCGTAACATAATTATAATAATAAAATTATAATATCATTTATATCATATTAAAATATAAAAATAAACTATATTATATTATTTTAATTATGATAAATAGCTAATTTAATAAAAATAATAACCTATGATTTTGTCCATCGATTGACTTTACATCTCCTTAATTTTTTTAAAATAACTCATACTTGTTGATTTAATTCAGTTCGGTAATGTACAGAGAAGAATATACTTTAATAGGAAATAAAAATAAAAACTTTAAAATAAAGGAACGTTGGTCTTTGCAATATCTAAATCCCGTGAAACAAACCAGAGTGTTTTTTTTTTTTTGTTTTGTTTTTCATAGATCCATAACGGAATACATTTAATTTAAGAAAACGAAAATCAGCACCGTGACAGGAAATTCCTGAGTTATATCTGCATTTACATTTTATCACAACAATTGTTAATAATATAATTGATAACTTAAAAGCACAACGAACATGGGAACAAGAAGTAACCATTATTCAACACAATTAATTGCTATTCAGCTTTTAAGTGAATTCGCCTTCCTCTATTTCTTATTCAAAACATTTTTCTTTTTTTTTTTTTTTACATATATATAAATATAATTTTATCTCAGACAGAGTAAGTATAATTCCTCAACTGCGAAATGACATATATAATATGTACATATAAAGAAGAAAGGAAAATGGCTTATATTTTTTTTTTTTAGCTGCTGCTTTATCTCATACATCTTGCGGCATATTGAGTGAAAGGACATACGTTAATTATTTTTAATTATGGATATATATATATATATATATATATATATATATATATATATATATATATATATATATATATATATATATATATATTAAAGAATATCCACAATAAATATATGAGTTTCAAAGAAATATAATACTTATCAACTTACTAAGCCGATGTCATATCTCAGACAGGCTGGAATTAGAGTTCTGTCGCATTGTCAGGGTGGTCCCAATCAAAGATTTTTTTTTCCCCAATTGTCAGCACGGAAAACATCGTGGACCACTGCCCCGCTTAACAACAACCAAGGACCTCAAACTTAAATACTGTAATTATCGAAGCAGATTTCGCCCAAACTAACATCATTAAATTATTAAATACTTCAAATACTCGATTATTAGACAACGTATAACGAGGCAAAAAAATAATTTTTAACTTCCCATGTTTATTTTACAATCCAAGTTATATTTAGGAAAAGGTATCATACACCTAAACGAGCTCTTAGTTATAGAAAATGAGAGTATATAAATAAACATATATAAATTATTATTTTCACCATAGAATGAGATGTTTAAAAAGAATTAAAAAATCTGGTGCGGGTAACACACGACTTTCACTTACCTCGACTGTTAAAATCAATTTAAAAACTATTGAATATACTTAAATTTGAAAAATGTTCAAGTTGATTTTTATAAAACGTGTATTCATTTTCGTTGGAAACATATGATTTAGATTAAATAATATAACTATACTAAATTGTTAATCAGTTACTTTATATTAGCATTTGCTACTTTGTATATATGATATTTTTCTAATTTTTTTCCCTCTCCAACGTCTATATTACTGTTCTTATTATCAAAAATTACATTAAAAAATAGCTCTTTTTTCCCTTAATTAGTCATCAAATTCGTCCAACTTGTATATTTAGCCGTCCTCCATCAATGTCATTTAGATGATATGGTTATTCTTTTGGAATATACAAAATTAAAGGTACTTTAGAGGAAGAAAATTTAAAATTTTCATTATTAAGGGCATTTAAGCCCTGTCAGACTATTAAATCAAAATGAAACTGATATAATATTGAAGCCCATCAAATTTTACATCGATATAATGAGTATAATTAAAATCATTAGAGGCGTTTTGAGAAAATCGTAGAAAGGTTTTTATTATTTATTATTTTTTAAAGGTTTTTAAAAATTTATAGTATAAAGTGCGTCTTCCGGTCAGCCGATTTTAGAGAAAAAAGTTTCTGTAATATATCGGACATATAGTTGTTAGCAGACTTATCTTTTTTGCACTAGACACATAGACCTTTTTTCCGGACTTAAAAGACCCTAAAACGTGTATTCCCGTCCAAAAATGGAATTGGAAAATTTTCACGATCGCAATACTTCCCATTACTATATATTTCATATATAGGAAATTGGAAGTTAAAAGTGTCGAAATGGAATGCAGGACTTAATTGAAAATATTGTTATTAATAAAAACAGACATATTACATAAGACTCCTAATTTAAGGAAATTTCAGTAGCATTTACGATACCTATGCTTTCTTAATGGCTCTCGGTAATTTTTTATTTAATTATAACGATAGGTTATAAAGTTTATTCAGGCTGATTGACAAAAATATTCTTTTTTATTAAGGAGTTTAGTAAATAAGGTTAAGCAAGTAGTAATAAGGACCAGGATTGATTCTAAACCATCGGTTGCGAAAGAAGGTTATTTGTCCAAGATTACACTTAATTTCAAGATTTCCTCCAGTTAAGGGTACTCCCATTATTTAGGTTGAGTGAACAGTAAAGGATTTCCGATTAGCCACAGCAGCATATAGGGACGTTTAATAAATAAACAATAATAATCAAATAACATAGAGGATTAATTTTATTTCCTGAAATGAAATAACAGATGAATAATTACCTTTTCATAGTCGGGCTAGAGCTATTAGAATTGTTACTTCGTCGTTAAAAAAACATAAAAGTTTCAATTAAATTATTTTCTAAATAATATTTTGTATTCGAAGCAATCTAAAATTTTCAGAAATATGTTTGTGCATGTAATATTTAAAAAATATTAAGATATTGAAATATTTAGCATTGTATATTACCAAACATATTCGTATTATGCGATTATTTGCAACATAAATTTTTAATTAATAAATAAAGTAAGCCTTGTGGTAAAGTATAAATATACAATAGTGATTCCTGTTGTGCCCGGGGGAAACGTGGTCTTCAAACCAGATTTAATAACACACAATTAACATCCTAGAAAGGTTGAAGAAAAAAAAATGTATGAAGTTTTCTACCTTATAATTAAAAAAAAATAAAGGAACCTTAACAAATTATAACCTACGTAATGAAAATTCCTATTAAGAAATAACCTTTCGCTTATTTTTGCTGCAAATGTTATTATAGCGAGCTCACTTTAGTCAACTTTTAGATATTTTTTTAAAGTCATTACTTTCTCAATTATGTAAGTCATTCTTACAATTTCACAATAGAGATGTTAAAATATACTTTCTTTTTTATTTTTTTACATTTCGGAATGTCTCCAAAATTAATTTTTAAATCCTCAACTTTCTCAGCCAACGGTATTATGATGATTAAAATACATACACTTTAAAAGTTGGTTGTATGACTTTCATGTTTAAGAATACTATTTTTAAGATTATAATTTCTATCTTTTTTTTCTTTGTAAAAGCCAAGAGTATCTCTTCGAGGGAGCGGAGTGGTCTAGTGGATAGAGCACTAGTCTACTGTTCTCCGCTTTATATTTCTTCTCTTATTTCAGCCGTGTAGGGGCCCTGACACCATACCCAACCTCTATAAAGTGGGTACCCGAAAATGGGGAAAACCTGCTGGCTTGGTGTGTTCTCGGCATAATATCCTCGTTGGCCTAGAAAAAGTACGAATCACTATATGTACTGAGTTCAAGACCCTTTAGAGGTTACAGAGGTAAAAATTTAAAGGGCCGATGAAGGTCCCACATTGCGCGATATTCTTTCAACAAAATGTTCCTGCATGCTTTAAACGAACGTTTTCAAAAAACTTTGCATTAAGTAATCTAAAAATTTTTGAACTGATGTTCTAAATTGCTGCAATATCTGTTTGACACGTTCACGCCGCGGCCGATTTTCACGTTTTTCGCCTGTTCAGACTTTTATACGAGTTGTACGTTTGCTAATAGTATCGTATGTGCTTATTTTGCAAGTTGTGTAAACTCGTGGGGTTTTTTCATCCTAACCTCAGATTTCTACCATTAAGTACAACTAATAGATAACATGGATATGGATATACACCGTTAGGTGGTACGCACCGCCCCATGGGACAGACTAGTGCGACCCGCGCCGGTCGTGGACGTGTTAAAGGTATAACAAGAAAACCCTAAATTATAATTTGTAAATTGAAATATTTTGGACCTCCACGTAAATCAAAATTGAAATACACATTTTTTTTTCTTGTTGATAATATTGTCAACATAAACTTAAGCGCTGAGCTAGTGATGATGAGTGCACACGCCTGCTGAACACCTAGGCACTAAAGATGTGCACTTAAATCAGGTTTTAATGTTCATTCAGAAGCCCTATCACCCACATGAATCAACATAACATTCCAACTTTTGTGTTAAAAATAAAATATTCAATTAAATTAACTTTTTAACAAGTACCTACTTATTAAACACAAACATCAGATTTCAGGAATAGCTTCATTAATGTTAACATCGAGTAACAGAATAATGTGAAAACTACAATAGTATACAACATTTATTTTCAGATTCCATAGTTTTTAATTTGTTTGTTTACTTATTTAATGTCACTTTATGCTGATATGACTAATCCGACGATGCTACCTACAGTGGGAGTCATAAATTTTGTCTCTCCAGGTTTAATTAGAATAAGCATCTTTAGAGAGTACCTGACATCGCACAGGCTCGGAACCATCTTTCTACGTCCCATCCGAAGGACGGCATAACTAAGGATTTTTTACTCCCTTTAAAAATCCTATGACCAACTGCGGGTTTGAACCCGTGACCTTTGGCATATGTTAGCCATCCTGCTACAGGTGATCCCTAGTTTTTAATTTAACCTCTATTATCCAGTTCGCTAATTTCAAAAACCAAACCGAAACAATGCCTTCATTGTTTAGTGATCGACAGAACCTAACTATCTAAATGTGTTTTCAGGAAGCAATTCTGTTACTGATACCTTGTACATTATTGATAACAATAACTATGATAATAACAATACCTCAACTATTGTTATCAAAGATAATTATTCCAAATGGCACTTGTGCACGACACGACTTTAAGTTATTCTGCTGACAACAGAACAAGTTACTGTTAATAAGAAATACTGGAATATTAGTCTCAACAAATTTAAAAAAAAATGATTTATTCCTACATTGAGAAATACATATTTTTATTGAGTCATGTATGTTATGTATGTATATTATGTAGAATGTAAATAGAGATGCATAAAAACATTTTAATAACAAGAATTGGAGAAGCAAAATATAATATGTTACTAATTTATTCTAAAGAATAGAACTAAGTGCGTGAAACTCTTTAACCAGTAGGTCAGTAATTGATCTTATTAAATTAACGAGGAGTAACTATGAGTTGATTATTTTTTGCTAAACATCAGAATATTTAGTGAATTATTAAAGAGCACTTTTAAACTATGCATAATTTTCTTAGCCAGAAATAAATCAATCGACCGATAGCCTATAGTGCAATGCAGAAAAGCACTTTTTTTTTTGGTGTCTTTTTCGGTGGATTTCGAAGTGTAGGCCAAGTACTATAATAAACCCTTATAGAAATTATAGTTAAAAATAAATAATATATGCTAGCATTACATGTGTCTTTACTCCCCATATAATAATAATAAATTCTTTATTTATTCTGGGACAAGTCCCTTCTGAATAATATTACAGAAAAATTAAATTAGAACTTCAGTGTCTTAGAGTAAAAATACAAACAAAAACAACAGATTTCTGCTGTTCTTTGTTATTTAACAAAACAAATGAATAATAGTTATAAATTAATAGGTAGCTTCTCATAATATTTTAATAGTTTAATATAATAATTTATAGTTTAATATAATATTTTATAGTTTAATATAAGTTCCATTCTTGTTTTTAAATTTAATTAAGAATTTAATCCTTCCAATCAATTTTTATTATGTTAACTAATTTTTACAATTTTTGTCTAAATTAATGTCATGTCAGGCATAATTTAAATATATTTCCACGTTAATTATTAATTGGTATGCCATATTTATTCAACTCATTGTAGCACATTGCTGCAAGTCATCTGAAAAGTTCTATTGCTTAACTTTTTTCAGACTGGGTACCAAGTGTATCAAATAAGTACATAATAATACTAATAATAATAGGCTTAGCGAACCCGAAGGTTCGATGCCGATACCACCAAATTCCGCCTACACAGACTCGTCCAATGTTCACCATTCAAGCCCAAGCTCCCGAGATCAGCCTTAACGCAATCCTCCCATCTACGCTTCGGCCTACCTTTCGGACGCCTACCAGTCGGATCAGCAAATAGGAACTTTCTCGGAATCCGTATTTAGTTATTCAGTTATTATTCATCAAATAAGTACATACAAATTATAAATTATTAAGAACTATTTCTTTTGAATTATATATCAGTAACAAATTAGAAAAGCATTTAAGTGAAATGAAAGATAAAATAGACAAAAAAATATGTGATATAAAAAATTAAATCTGAAAAAACATAGAAGAAACGTCAACAAATTAAAAACAAGAATTTCTTAACAACATCCAATTGTAAAAACGCTGCAAATTATTATGTAATGTTTTTTTATTTCTGAATAACTATGTTAGGGTATAACTATTTATATACCTGTTGGTAGGCAATAATTATGCAAAACAATAAATAATTCTAAGGAAAATGGTATATCAGCTAATTTCAAAACACTATATCTCTGCTAGTTCTGAACTAATTTCAATGATTCTTTTTTCATTTTGTTGGAAATTAAATTATTTATTTTTAGTTGAATCACATCTATTATAATTTGTGACTTTAATACGTATATTAACTTTATTTTTATGTTTATCGCGCTTTATTATGTTTATTCTATTGTAAAACTCTCTAGATATTTTCTCCATCTTCAAAAATAACTGAGTTACAAGCGTATATATAGGCAACATTTCAATTTTTTATTTATTTTGTTGATCGCGTTTTAATGATTCTAAAACTTTATACATATTTTTCTCCATCTTCAAAAATAACTGAATTATTGTATTAAATCACTTTTAATCGGCCACATTTTAAAAATAATCAGCTGATATCAATGACTAGGTGTCAGGATCATCGTTGGATGCCCTAGTATTTTTATGGGGAATTTAAAAAAAAATTGGTCCAGTAGTTTCAAAAAAAATGCCACGGACGGCGTATGACGGACAGCGGCCCGATGGATTTTTTTTTATTCGGGTTCAACGTTTCTTGAAACGTAAGCAATTACATTTTGAGAGGGAGTAATTTTTTTGACCGATAACAAAGGTTCATTAATGAAAATCTGCCATCCCATAGTACCAAAACGCACCATACATTTTGAAAATGTAAAAATACTGGATAGCTCACATAATATTAAAAACAGAAAGATACTCGAAGCCATATAAATTACCAAAAAATAACAATAGGACCATAAACTGTAAAAAAAAACACATAAAACCTACATTGCACATAAAAAATATGTAGGTAAAAAATAAAAAAAAAGCAATAACATCATAATATAAAATAAAAACAAGCCATAGCATTTAAATTAGAGTAATAATTCAATACACAACGTACATAGTCTGAAAATTTGAAAAACAAACGAAACAGAGAGCCAAAAGAATCTTTTCAGATGACACGTATCAATTTGCTACAATAATCTGAATAAATATGACATACAAATTAATAGTTAACGATTGAATATATTTTAATTATGCCTCTGCTATTGGCATATATTACTTTAAATTAATTTAGATGAAAATTGTATGTTGAGCTAATTTATTTATTTTTTGTTTTATTTTAATCTTGAAAACATAATAGAAGGTGATTGGAAGAATCAAATGCTTAGTTAAATTTAAAAATAATATAATACATTAAAATGTAATTTTATCTTATTTCTTTATTCCAGTCTTTTTTGGAGATATTTTTTCGCTTACATAGCCTTTTGAATTTACTTCTTAATATGAAATAAGAACCGATGATTAAACTTTACTAAGACAAAATACGTTTGCAGGATTTACACTCACATAACAGAAGATGTGATTATAATACCTACATAAAAAATGCTCAATATTTATATGTAAAAAGGATGTAACTATAGGTATACGAACAATGGCTTCTTCCTTAACGATATAGTTTTGTAGGAGCAAGACTAAAACGAAATTCTTCGTCATAGAAACCCTAATGAGAAACAAATTAACCAATTATCTTTCGTCACGTGATGTAAACCGTCGTTAGTTGTTTCTCTAGGCTATTATCTTCAACAGTCCCATCAGAAACAATTTTCTTAATCGTAATTTTTTGATATTTCTTAAATTATTTTTTTTAATTTGAATAATTGAAAATTTATTTGATTGTTTATTTAATTTATTACTTGTGAGCATTCATAGTAAGCTGGATTAGTTCTGTAAAAGGAGGTATTTTTTAAAGATAATGATTATTTATCAATTCAATTGAATTATATGTGTGTTTATTCATTTAACGTCACTTTATGCTGCTGTGCTTTTAGACTGATTGGACTATGGTATGAGTCCTAAATTTGTCTACCAAAGTCTAATTAGGAAAAGGGTCTCTAACCAGTACCTTATATCACCCACGTTCAGGTTCAGGTAAACCTTTATACGTTCACTCCGGAGGACGGCACCAAGGAATTTTTACTCTCATTAAAAAATCCTAGGGCCACCTGCCCTATGACTGCTAAAAGTGCCGCTTTATATAATTTCTATCACAGCAATACATATATCCTACTCAGCTGTTAAATTTAGGTTATTTAAAAAAAAAAAATCGGGTGCGTTCAACACACGACTTTTACTTACCTCAGTTGTTAAGATAAATTTAAGAATTTTTAAATACATTTAGAGATAAATTTTTAACGAATTAATTAAATTGAATTTTATTAAAACCGTATGTTTTATTAAATAATCTATTATATTTTTATCAACAACAGTCAGTTTTATTGGCTTTCCATCCCTCTCCAATAACCTTCACATTCCGAGTATCAGATAATATTTTTTTCAAAAATCTTTAGCTATCCAACGGTATATTATAAATCTATATTACTATTCTTGTGTTAAAAACCAAAAAATTTCATTAAAAAAATATGTTCTCACTTTTCTCCGTTAGCTATAAACTTCACTCGTCTTACATATTTACCCGCTATTTATCATGCTAATAAGGTGATGTGCTTAATTTTTGAAATTTACAAAATTAAAGGTGCTTTAGTAGAAGAAAATTAAATATCGGCATTTAAGTCCTGTCAGACTATTTCAATCAGAATGCAACCTACATCATATTAAATCCGATTAAATAATACACCATGTAGTGAGTTTAATCAAAATCGTTAGACCGTTTTTTGGAAAATCGTAAAATGGTGCGATATGAATGGTATAAAGTGGCTTTTCTGGTTAGCTGATCTTGTGCGTATAGTTGCCTTAAATATGAATATTTCAGTTTCGTACGACGTTTCGTTTATGTGCTAGACTTACCACACATGAATGCAGTGACATACACACGGATAAACACACAGACCTTTTTGCGAAGCTTGGTCATTTAGGCTCAGAAGATCTTAAAACGAGTATTTTCAGTGAAAAATCGGATTCGAAAATTTTTACGATCGCAATACACTTCCTTATTATATATTTCATATATAGGTAAGTGAAAGTATTAATGAAATAAGCTTCACGTCGATGGTTTATGAGTGAAAGTGGTGCGATGCGATCACCATGGTCAGCTTTTGGTTTAGAAGCGTAGTACAATAGGGAGCGTATGCATAGCAAACAGATCAAACTCATTCAGCTTCGATCCAACAGAGTTCTCAGGTTTGAATCCGTTAAAAAGATTACGAAAGTAATACTAACTAATAGGGCGTATAACAAGAAATATTCTGAAACCGTTGAGTGGAAAAGGTGAAGCAGGTAGTAAGTAATTACCAGAAAGAAGGCCTCGAAAACCAGAGGTTGCCTGCATCTTGATATGACAGGCCACTACTACCACCCAAAAGAAATGCATCGGATCAGGGTTGCAGATTCTCAGATGAAGCATACCTGTACTCGTGTTTACGTGATGATATGACAAATGACATGTTTAGAAGGTAAAGTGAACAATTATTGTAAAGAGATAAAATTCTATTGTTCTAGAAGAAAACTGATGCCATGCACCTGAAGTAGGTATTCATCCGACACAAATGCTTCAATAAAAACATACCAGAGCAAAAAGTATTGTATTAAATGTTTTCAATCAGTTATTTCTTGAATTGTATATACTACTTAAATATCAATATGTCTATTCTATAATCTTCTATAAGAAATACTGATATCAGCGAAGGCAATGTTCGAGACGAATTAATTTTTGTTGAGAATTATTTCTTAATTGACGAACACTCATTGGGATGACCATATGAAGAAAATGAGGTCAGTCATAACGGAAAATTGATTATACAGTTGGGTGAAAAGGGAAACATACAAACGAACAACGTCTTGGATCGATCTGCATAAATTATTTGACAGAATTGATCTTGTGACTGTTATTAGACTGGACAGAATAAATTGGTTGGTTGAACGTGGCCGGAAGACGTAAGAAATGGAGTACTTACATTACCCGAGGGCATTTCTTGAGGAGAGATGACCGTTCTCCCACTCATGGTAATAAGAGGTCGCTGGACGATCTTCTGGTCAGATATCCGAAGAACTGACCAAAAATTGATTCCAAAACGATACACAGGAGCGCGAGTTAACGAGGTTTATTACCGAACTATGCTAATGCCTTAAATTAGAGTGTCCCCGAGCTATGATTTGCATTCAATCACCAGTTGAAACAAAACCTAATATTCTTCGAGAATTCAAAACATTGATGATCACTTGCCTCTTCTAGCCTACAATTTCCATGTTCAGTTAATCATCGGTTATTGACATAATTTGATAGTTATTCCACGCTTCAAACTCTATACGATGTACAATCACCTCTGGTCCCATTTGGTTAATGAAAAGCGCTACAATGATTGTATTAAGTTCTTCTAAGCCTAGCAATAGCTATGTCTTAGGTATTAAAATTAAACATTGGACTATGCTATAATTCAACAATATTCTCCTGAATGCACATAAAACATTATGTAGTACACTGTTCACAGGTTTTCTATCCTTACGTGAGCTTAATGTTTCGGGTTTCGATTCTAAATTGAATTATGCATTTCTTTTATTTTAACAATTTAATAACGTATCTAAAGATATAATTAATACTAGCTGTAACGCGCGGCTTTGCTCGCGTTTATTTCATTTTGTCTTTATTTAAATTTGTATAAATGCGTTTTCTTGGTGGCTCCACTCTCAACCAACTTCCTTACCATATAGTCAAAACGGTCAAAAACTACTCCATTATTATAAGACGTATACATTTCCAAGAAATATAAATATTATTTTTTTTACAATTATATTTATCAAAGTTGTTTTCAATTGAAAATATCCCCATTCGTTGGATCAATGTATATCAATCACATTTTTGTTGCAAACGTGACTATATACCACGATTACGTTACACCTAAAATATATTGAGTAATTTTGGGTGTGCCTACTTCGACTAAATCGCTATTGTATATTTAACAGAATTAAATCGCAACTTACTACACTAATGTTAGAATTATGGTTGATGAGGAAAGTGATTTAAAAACAACTTAACCTATTGCTATAATTAATCAAATATAACTATAAATACCTTGTTTCTAATTTCGAGACACATTGAAAAAATAGAACAAAAACGACAGATCATCTTTGTTTGCGGTTTGGTGAAATCAATTTGATAAATAAAATAATTTAAATTAAAATTGTTACAAAATACGAAAGATGTTGATAGTAACTATGTTAAATGGGGTTATATAAAATACAGGCAAATAGAAATAAGCTACTGTGTTTATGATAAATAAAAGATAATTATTTCTTGTCAGATATCAATTTTATTTACTCAATGTTACAATTACATACCAGTACCAAGGAGCCACATCCAAATTATTCAATAACATCGTTTTATCTTTTAAACATAACCGTTGTATATCATCATAACTCTTTTGCAACTCATAACTCATAGCAAGTTATTCAAATAAGCACTTATAATTTTTCTAGAAACGTATAGTATTTAATAATGTTATTATAACTGGAAACTATAATGTGAATGTATATTTTATAAATAAGAACGCATAGAATCAATCAACACACACTTATATTTGAATTAATAATCACATATATGGACAGCGCAGAGAAAAGTGGCCAATTAGCTCTTTCCAGTATCCACCTTGGTTTCAGCTTATATTCCCATACGACCATGTTCCCAAATATCACATATATGGGAAGGTTACTTACTGGGAACCAGTGTTGCCACAGTTAAACAAATTTTATTTTACGTTTTAGAAAAATATATTTTTCAACCATTTAGAATAGTAATAAA
This sequence comes from Piezodorus guildinii, assembly GCA_023052935.1. Taxonomy (NCBI): domain Eukaryota; kingdom Metazoa; phylum Arthropoda; class Insecta; order Hemiptera; family Pentatomidae; genus Piezodorus; species Piezodorus guildinii. The sequence goes on along the minus strand of CM041292.1, from coordinate 84,983,559 downwards.
AACTATCCTATCATTTAAGTTGGACCAAATAACAGATACTTACGAAGTTTGATCAAAGTCGGTTCAGTAATGTCAGAGTTTATCCCGAGCAAACATTGTGACACGAGATTTATATATATATAATATTATATATATATATATATATATATAGAAGATAGAAGATAGATATTCAACAATAATTATTCAATATTTATGAAGTATACTTAGGTTTCATGACATTTTAACAATCACAACCGATGTCTCGGGCTCATGACATACAAAGAATCGTACTATTTCACGCTCAAACTACATCAAATATGTGAGACTAGTCAGGGATAAAAGAATGACTTTTACTCAGCACACAAATTATGTGTTTAACAAAGCCAACTATGCTCTGTGTTCTACATATCCATTTTTTAACAGACATTCTAAATTAAATGTATCAAATAAATAATTGTTATATAAAGCTTGTCTATTGAGCTGTATGTGTAAATGAAACTATGAAAAATTGCAAACAGTCCAAAATAAATGTTTGAGAATCAATGGAAATTATTCGTACAATAGTAAAATTAAAATTCAGTGTTTGTAATATTAAAGTCTTATTAAATAATATAATACCAAACTTAGTAAGCAATTCTTTTTCAAATATATAACTAACAAAATTTATCTTCTAAGAAATATTGGAAATTATACCAACATAGTACAAGGTTTATAAAAAAGATATGTTTAGTTCTTTTATGGACCTATCCATAAAATAACTAAACATATATTACTGTAAGAAACATTTGTTGTAATTTTTTTTATTAATGAAAAGGATTATGTTGTCATGTGGTTAATCAAGAGACTGGTCTACTTTTATAGCATTATGTATAAATAATGATAATAATGATTTGATATACTTCAAAAAAGATTTTTTTTTAAATAAGAAAAAAGTACGTCCATGGAAGTAGAAATTTTGATTTTTTAATTTTATTTGTATAATTTTTATTCGCCTTACCAATCTTTATGATATCACAATTTTAAATATCAGTAAATAATAACCTTCTTTCTGGATACAATTGAATATTTATGTATATTTTAATTCAAAACATCCACCGTACAGAATAAATATATTTTTACCACATTACGTTTAGTTTTACTTGAAAATACACCGAAAGCATGTTTAATATCAACATAAGACATTTTTGTTTCGATTAAATCGTTTCTTAACCAGATTTTTCTTCGAATACTCTTATCATGCCATCTAAATAAAGTATCAGAAGAAGACATTTTAATACGAAAAAGTAACAAAACAAGATTAGCTCATTCATCTTGAAGAAGTTATTTGTAAGGAGAGATGAGTTTTCGTGCAGAAAGCGGACATAACGATCCCGGCCTTTAGAGGAGCTGACAAAATAATGAGTGTATATTAGAGCCCGCTCAAAGAGGCAGGGAGGAGGGTAGGGTTGTATAACAGAGATCCAATTGAGAGGAGGCCCTATCTCGAGCCGGCGGGTGTAGGGGGCCCTTGTACAACAAATGAGTAGCCCCAATCCGAAGGGGCCTCAAAGGAAGCCTATTAACAATATCTGGGAGCCCCCAGGCCCGCCTGTCTTTTGTCATCCGTGACTCTGCATTAGGCCCTCTCCTTTATCTGTCGGTTGTCTCCCTTTCACAACCCTCTGTCCGATAATTACATTTAATACTTAGCTCCTAAGTATAACCGCTGCTCTTTGAAATACTAACATTCGGTTTTAGCTGTGCCAATGTTCCATATTGGTTTCGACAGACCTTTTCGGCTTATAATAAAAATAAAAATCTGGTGCGGGCAACACACGACTTTCACTTACCCCCGTTTAAAATCAATTGAAGAATTTTCAAATAAGGTTAGGGATAAAAATGATTGAAACCATTAAAGAATTAATTAAACTGAATTTCTATAGAAACATGTGTTTTTATTTTAAAAAATATTAAATCAATATCTAAAATAATCAGTTAGTTTTTTCGGCTTTTCATCACTCTAAAAGCTTGTGTGAAAGATAATATTTTTTCTAAAATCTTTAGCTTTTCCAACGGTATATCATACATGTATATTACCGTTCATAAGTTCAAAAACGAAAAAATGCATTAAAAAAATATTTTTTTCAGTTTTCTCCTTTAGTTTTTTTTTCACATTCGCCACATACCACTCACAGACCTTTTTGCGGGACTTGGTCATTTGGACTCAGGGGCCCCTAAAACGTGTATTTCCGTTAAAAACTGGAATTCGAAAATTTTCACGATCGCAATACATTCCCTTATATATTCCATATATAGGTGAGTGAAAGTAAAAATATCTGGTTCGCGCGAAACACGACTTTCACTTACCACCGTTGTTAAAGTCAATTAAAAAACTTTTAAATAAAACTGGAGTTGAAAAAAGGTTAAATAGTCACTAAGAGTTTCGATGGAGGCATGTGTTTCAGATTAAATAGTCTAGTAATATAAATCATTATTTACAACAATCCTTCAGTTTATTCAGTTCATCACTTTACATTACTTTATACAACTTTTTATATGTTGTAATTATTATTGTTGTTTTGTATTCGCAATTGCGTTGCTGCGCATCCAGCGAATGTGAGGTATTATTTTCTTCTTGACCAGTGTCATTTTAAAAAATCTCTCGGCCATCGTCTTTTAAGTCTTCTTTGGGTCTGCGCTGGTAACGGGGGGAAAGAAAGGGAAGAAATAAGTTGATTTGGGTGGTGATGTGTCGAAGAATGGTAAGTGCTATATTTGTCGTGAATGTAAGAATTTACTGTTGGAATGTTTGTGTCATTGTGTATCGTGTGATTCGAAACTTAACATGGCGCGAAAACAATTTTTAGTAAAATTTTGGACATAGTTGTTTGTATTTTGTTTGTGTGTACGTGTTTTGCAAAACTCCAAAGTTTTGCTCCGTATGCCCAGATTGGTCTCAGTAGATTATTGTATATTAGTCGCTTGTTTCGTAAATTTAGTGGCGATCTGTAATCCAATAGATGTGAAAGTTGTTTGTAACGTCTTGTTAATTATTGTTGCTTTAATTTCGTATGTATATTCCTGTTAGTCATTTATAAAAAAAGACGAGATATCGTTCTTCTAAAATCATCAGCTTTCCTACGGTATATTATATATATTATATTCGGTATCTATATTCCCATGTTCAAAGGAAAAAATCGAACATGTTCGTTTAACTTGTATATTTACCAGTTTATTATCAATGTCAACAATTATATTACTTGTTAAGCAACTTTTTAACCTCATTGTGAGCGAGGATTCTCTGTCATAAGCCGTATACAGCTTGTTTGGAACTTGATTGTACCGTCCTTTGGAGTCCCAAGCCTGTGCGATGTCAGGTATTCGTTAAAAAACCCCTATTCTGATTATCTCTGGATAGGCAGACTTTAGGATTCTCAATCTAGCCTCGTCGGAATAGCCATCGTCGCTTAAAAGTAATATAATATGAACAAACAGTGTTGATCATTTATTTTTTTTGGAGGGGGGAGGGAGAGGATGGAGGACATAGGGCAATGGCATTTAACATAGTTGTCAGAAACGTAAAATTATCTCATATGATTAACCTGTCTTGAACATTGAGTTTCAACAGACATATTTGAGAAATGAAAATTTCTATCTGACCACATTCGTATCATATACTTCGAACTCTCGTACTCCATAGAAACAAAAGTTTAAGAAGTACGATGCCTAAGAACCGCATGATCACGCTCCAAGGCTGCATTTCTCTATTTGTTATATTAGGCCTATCATTAAAGGGAGAAGCAATGAAAAAAATCACTAACCTAACTTTTTCAGTCAATGCAGTGTACCAAGATAGATAAGGAAATTTTCAGTACATGAAGGTAACGAAAGACAGCTAAAATCATAATTTAGCTTCCGTGGGTGAATTATCATAATCGTACAATAATCGGAATTTTATTCCCACACTGAACCGAATCAATAGTTAATTTGAGATACATATACTCATGGTAACTTTCATCTTTGGGTCAGCTATAAGTAGTCCGAAATTCTTTCCAAGCTCATCGACAACGGGTTTTAACCTGAGTGGGTGTAGTAGACTAAATGCTTAATCGCTGGGCAACGACTTGTACCTTTTATAAATTATTTAAAAAAAAAAAGAGAAAAAAAAAGAAGAAAAATTACCAATTTATTACTGATACAATATATATCTATATATGAAATGTTAACTCTATTAGGCTGTAGCGAGAAGTTTTTTTTTTTTTTAACAAAAAAATCTATACAAATCTATTAAGTAAATGAATGGTCATATATGTACATACGAAATAATAACCACTCCAGCAAGATTTGAAAATCAGATACGAAATTCAGGTTAACGAAAAACGACAAATCATTAATTTATCGTTCCTATATTTATCTTTCTATAGTGGGCGGACAATAATACCATACAACATATATTTTCCAATACTTATAAGTTATTCTTTTATTCTAGTTCTATCACTTACTTACTTCTCCTTTGTATTTATCTTTTCCATTTATCATAAGTGAAATGTACAATAAAAATCAAAATATTTATACACGTTCATAACAAATTATGAATAACAATTAAAGGTACATTATGGAATTTAGTGTAATTTTGTTTTTTTGATTAAGACGTATAATGTTGCTAAATAATGAAACAAACTAAATGTCATCAATGGTTTTAAAGAACATAGATATTGGTAATAAACCTATGATATTTTTAAAGAGATATATGAGCATTTTCTTTTTCTTTTTTTTATTTGCTTTATTTTTTGTTTTTTTCCATTACTCACTAAAATCAATGAAGGTTTCTTTGTGAGCCATAACCCGAAACGTTTACTGACCTCTGTCATAGACCAATTGTACATCCTTGTAAAATAACTCAAACTATTGTACATACACACAAGGACTGCAACATCATTTGACCGATTCAAATCCAAATTTCGAAGGTCGGTAAATGATTTTAAGTTCAGTGATTAGCTTAAAGAAGGGTGCTAAGGCCCAAGTTATCAGCAAAAAACATTATTTTAATATTAATGATAATGTCGTATTGGGGGGTCTATGACGTTAAATTTAAATGAGTCAACAAAGTTTATGCAATAATCTACACCTTTTTTTTCCAATCCATTCCACCAAAAAGTACCATTAGACAACTATTTTCAGAAAGTAACTCAGATTAAGATTGGAAGACATTACACGGATAGTAAAGCCATCTATGATTAGATTATTAATAATATTTAAAAAAATAAAATACACTGTAAGCATCCCATATTTATAGTAAAAGTCAATAAGAAAAAGGTTAAGGATGTCCGCAGATTATTCTGCGCACCAGCTCTGTATCTCATTTGAACAAATATAAATAAATATTAACTTCTGAAATCATCAGTCAAACGGCTGTTCTACAGACTGTTATCATACTCAACTGATAGTCATGGCCGTGAACCTAATCATCATAATACACCATATAAGCCAAGTTGGCTTGTGTTAGCAACCAGTTTTCTTTAGTACAGGATCCAATGCAGGGGGTATAGCGATGAGCTAAATCCAGGAAGGACAATATTGGAAGAAGCAGAGTTGCCCCGGGAGGGCTGAAAGACGGCTCCAAATCCTATTACCAATATCTGGAATCTGCCCTGGCCATTACCCTACCCCCTGGAGAAGAGGTGTTGATAAATAAGATGTTGATCGAATCCCCTCTCTCTTAATGGTTTATCCATTAGGCTATTATACAAAAAGTTCAATTATGAGATAAACTGATCAGGATCCTCCCAAGAGGGGTATTATTAAAAAACCCTCCCAGATTCGGATAAGGGGCTCCGTCTTAAGCCAATTACCATCCTCCCTTACTTTCTTCCTATAATAACTTCAGGAATGTGTGCCACCTCCGCTGTCTCTAATGACTTTATCCCTTAGCGAAAGTCTGCGCTGCTCTTTGAGTTCCTTGGTTTTAGTATTGATTAATTAAATAAACAGAAATATGTGTTAGATGGAAATACGGTTTAAGTGGAAAGAATCGGTGAATACTATTTTGATCTAAACTAACAAGTGTTCACTTGATTTAAGTCCAACTATACATACACATTAATTTTACTCAAGTTTATTTAATCGTGCCTTTGATTGTTCTTGAATAAGACTATGAACCAACTAATGGAAAAGTTGAAGGAACTAAAAATGGCAACTCGCACCCAGGAACAGGACGCGAGATACATCGTGACCATTACATTTACTGAACCATGAAAGCAAACAAAGAGGTTTACATGCACACAGAATAAAAAATTGCAGTTCCTTTCTTCGTTCCATGTCCTTTCATTCTTCCATTTCTTATCTCATAAAATATACAGCGTTATAAGAAAACTTCAACTCGATGTGGGTTCATTGCATTTGAAATGTGAATAAATCTTTCCCCAACGAAAAAAAAACCTCGACATGGAATGGAGTGTATAAGAGGAAAACATTGCCATTATATGCGAATACATTGGGGCTAGCTCAAGGGTGACGTATCATATATGATTTGGAAGAGGCGAAGGTTGATGATGGTCGGTGGCGGAGGAGGCGGTACCTCGGACACGACAGGCTGAGCAAGGTTCCATTTTTATGCACTAATTAGTCCGCAGGAACCGAGTCGGCCATGTTGGGAACATCACGCGAGCTGGCTACCTTATTGAATTTCCATATCTAGTCAGCATTGGCTCTAGTTGTGGCTCGGCTGTGGGCCACGCTGCCTTTATTACTCGTCCGCAAAACGGTGTCCCACATTATCACCGTGTCTTTACAACGTGGCGTGTATGTAATCAATGCATGGCAAATCGTACTACATCCCCGACGGAATAATTACAAAAAGAAAGGCCTCAACGCTCGTTTAGGTCCTCCAAGACATTGATTAGTATTTATTTGTCCGTACATATATTTGATATACATACATCATTGTCATAAAATGAAATTCTTGTATTTTGTTAAATATCAAGGCATTTCAAATAATACCTGACACATTTCCACATTAGATATATATTACAACTTGTATAAAATAACAGTGAATGCAATTGCTGGAATATAAAAATTTAATATTTAATTCAAATAAACAAAACAAAAATAAAATAAAATAAATTCAAAAAAGGGTGCGATAATGTAATATTCAGTATAATAAATTTTCAAAATAACTTTGAATAGTAATCTAAATTTATTTTAATCAAAAATTGAAAAATACTTAAATAATTTTTACTGAATAATACTTTTGAAAAAAACTTGTTAAAAATTTCATCAATGGCACGGTTATTTTATTGTCCTTCAAATAAATTTTTAATGTTTCTTTTATCATACTTTTGTTTTCTTTTTTAATAATAAATAATAAAAAAAAAGTTTTTTTTATTAAGTCAATGGTTTTTTTTTTATAAATGAAGAACATATCAATAATTAGAAGTATGAAATCGGCATATCTAGCAGCAACTAAAAAAGTAAATATACATATGTGTATTTTTATGTAGTTAACAAGCTATTTATTTATCTATAAAATGCTTCATTGGTTCTTTTTTTAAATGTTTAAAGTAATAACAAAATGATGTATCATTTCTAGACATTAAAAATAACTGGTGTGAACACTCACATAGCTTTTCTTACCGCTTTGGGTTTAAATCAAACACAATAATTGTTTTCTTTATATTTATATCATATCAGGTTTTTTATTTTTTCCTTTTCTTTTTGTTCACGCAAGATGAGTAAATTATCTTCCAAATAAGCAAAAAGTATAATCCGGGAAAGCATATTTTTTGGGTAATCACAAGTTATATACTAAACATAGGAAAACGATTTCAAATGAAATATCTTGATTTTTTTTTTTTAATTATGTAAGAACATTAATACACTTCATCTCAGGTAATTCAATAATGTCCGGTTTTACTGATTACCGCTTAAATTGTTAGCTTACATACGTTAACGATGAAGTGTGGATTAGAGAAATATAGAACCAAAATTTTATTAATATTAATATTTTTTCTCCGAATCAAGGGTAATTTTTTTGTTTTTAAGGGATAAAATAAAAATAAAGAATGTTTTCAGAACGTTATGACAAATATGATCCTCGTGAAACAAATTTAAAATACTATCCGAAAAATTTCAACCGGTGAATTTTTATCCGTATAGAAAAATTTACAACATTAATGGAAGGAATTAGTCCGGGTGGCAGTCAGTTAATGAAACAACTAAATAGTTTCAACTATTTATTGCTTGCCAACGTTTCGACCCCATTGTGGGTCATCACCATGGCTAAAAAGATACAAAAGAAATACAATTTCAATAACATTAAATGCAATATTATATAAACTATTAAGCTAGAGAATATCGATACTAAAACATAAAAAAGAAGGAATATATATGTAAAGAAATCAATTAATTAAATTACAATGGCTATTGTATAATGATGAAAGAAAGAGCTATATATAACAAATTATGACTAAATATAATGTACAAAGACATCAATATTCACATGAAATAGGAAACATTAAAACATGGAGTAGAGTGGAGATACGTACAGTATTTTGGACGAATGGAAACTAGGTACAGTTTGGTAGAATTGGGGTGGGTAGGATGGAAAATACGTACGAAATGTAGGTAGAATGGAAAGTAAGTACTGTATTTGTGGACAGGATCTGACAACAATGACTAAAATTATAATACTACCATACAATGACTTTAATGAAATTTTTATGTTGATATGAAATTTAACATATAATAATAATAATATAATAATGATACAAGAAAAAAAATTATAATTATATTTGTAAAATATAACCTACAATATATACTAGTAAGAACAGTGATGGAACATGTATATGGATTAAAAGAGACTGTATCTTCCAACTAAATTCTCCCTTTCAGTAATTCTCAACGGTCATATCTACCATGGTTTAAACATTAATATTTTATAAAATTCTAAGAAGTAAAAATAAAAGCCTGTATGTAAGAATACATAATCTCTCCGTAAGCCAAAGCCTGTCAATTATTAAATACTTTTGAGAAGCAACAGTAATAATACAGTAAATGTACAACAAAAAGAGAGGAAACCATGGGAGGAGCAGCTGTCACCAAGCTAACGGAAGAAAAAAGGGAAGAGGCTAAGTGGGGAAAAAACTACATATTGATTTAATTGGCTCATAAGCGTTATTCCCAGCTATACAACTTTTTTATAAATCAAATAACCAAAGCTTCTTTATCCATTTGTAATTTTTACTAAATTAGACGTAACAAAATAAATATTATCTTAGGTATTAAGTCATTGCTTATTATTCAATATTCATTTATTCATTGTTGTTAGTCATTTTTTATTGTTAATTGTCAATATTTATTTATTCATTGTTGTTTGTAAATTTTTATTGTTTATTAATATTTTTTTTAAATAAAATTTAAAAAAACTATCTACCAAATTAACTTTTCTCTTTTTTTCGTTCCTAAGATCCTTCTCTAGACTGTTATAAACAACAGGAAAAAAAAAAAAAAAAATATAATATATATATATATATATATAATATATATATATATAATATATATAAATATCAAATATATTATATATATATACTATATCTTATTTATAATATTTAAAAAAATAAAATAGCCTATCTACAAAAGTAACTTTTCTCTTTCATAAGATCCTTTTCCAGACTGTTATAAACACAAGGAAAAAATAATTAGCGAAATTTGTCAAGCCGTTCACGCGTGATGCGATCACCAAGGGAAAAGGGGATACATTTTTAATTATATGGATTGTCAATATTGCCAACTGGAAATTGTTTCCATTCGCCTACAAAGCGCTCTGATGAAGACCCACAATAGGAGTCAAAACGTTAGTAGAAAATAAATGGTTGACACTGCCTAACTGTTTCATTCATCAACCGCCACTCGGATTAATTCCTTCTAGTAAATTTAATAAAAACAAAAACTTTTTTTTGTTTAATGGAAACGATCATCATAAATCATTGTCAATATCAACTATCAATTAACTAAAAAACAATCAGTAAAAAACTGATACTATTTTTAATGAAAGCCAGGATAATTTATCTAATTAGAAACAAGGTTAATTAGAAACGTCAAAACAAAATATTTTAATATTAAAACTTTTTGGTTTAAGAATTCAATCATGAATAGGTATAAGTAAAAAACAAATTTTAAATAGACTTTAGTCTCTGGGTGTTTTTTCTATAATAGAAACTTTATTTTCTTAATATATCAGCAATGCTTAACCTTTTAAACTAGATTAATAAAAACCTAAAAGTTAAAGTAATAAAAAAAACCACACACATTGGTGCGTTAGTACAGCTGATAATAGCGCATACAAATATTTAATTTAATTGAAGTCCGATCAACCCAGTTTGTCAAAATACTTATTACATGTGGAGCAGGGATAGTTTGAAAATATATGTTTTTAAATGTTTATTTTATAACTGAATGAAACATTAGGCCTATTCGATCAATATATTACTTTTAACGGTAAATCACTTTAATATCAAACTGATATTCTACATCTATTAATTATAAAAAAAAGAACAAAAATAATTAAATAAATAAAAACAAAAATAAAAGAAAACAAGATTTCTTGAGCTTCATTACACTATATTTTTCTAGATGAGCAGTAATAGTTTCTATTGCTTGTGGTTCCCATTTATATATACTTGCAATATTTAAACCTTTTTATTTTTAAACATTTTAGGAGATTCGGCATCTTTATATAGTTTGTAGTACATATACAGCTCAGTATTGACAAATCATCCCTAAGGCCGTGTTTATGCTGCAAGCGATTAGTTAGAATAATAGAGAGCAAAAATGCTATTATAGAGATTCATAATTATTTCCATTTATTTACCATCTAAAAGAAGTCATAAAGGGTATAGTCGGTATGGTAATTATATGGTAAATCTACCCCGTGGCTTTTTTTACTCTAACTTGGGGATCAGTTTGGTGTCAAATAGAAATCAATTTACCTAAATTTTAAGCTTTTTAATTCAAACGATTTTTGAGATAATTTAAAAAAACTCTTTTTTTATTATATCATTTTTTAAATATAAAATTCGAAACTAATTCAAAGGAGTCAAGGACATGAAAAACAATTATAGGATCTTGATTTTTAAACAAAAAGCCGATTTTTAGCGGAAGAAAGAAAATCAAAATATAATGTGTTTTAACCTTTTCGAAAGGTGTCATCATGGGTTTTTTTCTGAAAATGTCTTTTATACTCCTCTATACACAGGAGTTTTTTTCGAAATTTGTGAATTGATGGAGAATTTTGTAAACACAATGAAAAAAATTAAAAACTCAACTGCCTAACGCTACAATCAATCATTTCTTCTAAAATTCCGCTTGTTCAGGTATTCATCTTTGTTTTCTCTAGCAAGGATGTATTTTGGTTTAAAAAATAATTGTCTATCATGTAAAATAAGATCTCAGGAAAAAATGAGTTTTTAATATTGTTCCACCACTTCGAAAAAATCGAAAATAATCTCGACATATACTTAACCGGCTAAAACCTTTGCACGGTAATAATTTCCGCTGAATGTTTGTTAAACTCATGATGGTTAACAAAGAAATATGAATAATAACAAACTTCTTGAATTGAACACCTACTCGCTACTTTCCTAGTTAATCTCTTGCAGTATAAAATAAGTCTCATTTCACGGTAGTTTGTGTCCAAATAGACTCATTCATATTTTTTTTTTTTATTGTTTTTTTTAATATTACTATATATATTATTTTTATATATCATATATATTTTTTATCAGTTATTATAGGTTAAGAATGTTTATGAATTTATTGTAAATAAAGTCGGAGGATAAGAAGAAAAGGTAGTTTGTAACTATGCCTAACGTTGATTGGAATTAAGCTATGCCTTTAGTGAATTTATTCCAATTTTAATTTATGATTAGCGAAGATAGTTGAGAATGCGGTCATCAAAGAAAACACACTAAATAAATAAACTTATTCAATTTGTCTATCGACTTACCAGATCTAGTTTTAAGCCTTCGTCAGGGCGGCTACCTAAGAAGCTCTTTAACAGTCAATTTCGTTTGTCTTCCTAACGAAGGTCTAATTTTATGCCGAAATGTCGCCAAAGTAAATATTATAAATTAACTTGTTTATCTGATGATGGCACACCCCAGCTAGCTTCTCCAAATAAATTATTCTACAGTCAATAATTCTTCCATTATTTTAGTTTATGATGTTTATAAATGCTTATAAATACAGTAGAAGACATAACGAATAATATAAAAGCAGCGAAAATCGACTCTATGATGAGTCCATGAGAGAAAAGAACCTTCTCTGAGTGAAATGTCACCAAAAAGCGGAGGATTGGGGTGCCTAATTAAGAGTGGATTCTTTGTTAGGAGCTGGTTCTAGTTTCACCGGTTATTGGAAAGATAACGAGGCAGAAAACAGGTCCAACCGAACGGTCCCCTTTTATTGGTTTTCTCGACACACCTGCCGATCAACCACTCTCCTAACAATACGCCTTTCAGTCACAGCGGGGACAAACATCACTTGCGTTTGCTTGGCAGCGTCACCGGGCTGTCCATTTTAGAGATATATGTGGTAAGACTTTAAATCTATTCATCTGACTCAAATTGACCGAATCGAAAAAACAATTTGTGTGCAATACTCAACTTTTATCTACCTCCCTCATTATTAAAAATCTTAAATTTGTGATGTTATTAGAAAAGAAACGGTACTTTATAACACGGGATACAAACGTTTCGCTATCCCTTTTGTTTTATTATTTTAAATAATGAACCTTTGTAATTGACCGACGAAAAAAAAACACCCTCCTCCTCAAAAGTTGTGGGTTTACGTTTCAAAATACGTCGAACCTAAATAACGATTTAAAAAAATCCGAATGTCCGCCGTTCGAAGGCATTTCTCCGAAACTACTGGACCGATTTTTTTTAACTTCGCCAAAAAATAATAGAGCCATGCAACGGTTATCCTAACACCTAGACGTTGATATGAGGCGTTTATTTTTTAAATGGCGATCGATTAAAAGTGATTTAATTCAATAACTCAGTTATTTTTAAAGATAAAGAAAAGATTTTTATGAGGGTTTCTTAACCAGAAAACCGTGAATAACTAAAAAAGAGAAAAAAATAAATGAAATTTTACATCAATACGCCTATAACTCAGTTATTTCTGAGGATAGATTAAAACATGTAAAGAGTTTTGTAATCAGAAGAGACAGATAAAAAAAAAAAAAAAAAAAAAAAAAAAAAAAAAAAAAAAAAAAAATTGTTCCTATATTTAGGCTCTTAACTCCGTAATATTCGAAAATAGAGGAAAAAATTGTTAGTGATTTTTAACAGAAAAACCACGAATAATTATAAAAAAAGGAGATAAAAGAAAAATATGAAAATTGTATCCATAAATATGCCCATAACTCAGTTACTTTTCATACTATTAAATTATGACAGATGGAAGATTAGCAGCTATAAAGAGCTATATAAACATTTATACCCTAATATAGTTATTTGGAAATAATCAACCATTGTGTAATAATTTGCAGCGTTTTATTTTATTAAACACTTGTTTTCTCGAATATCGCTCTCCTCAAGTAAAGTGTGTGGTTCTTAAAACTAGAAATGAAAAAAAAAAAAACAGTCCTCTATAACTCATTTTACAGTCTGATATCAAAACTAAATCTTTTTTTTCGTATTTTAACACCGAGTTTTACCATGAAACAATGTTTTAATTTATCAATAGTATCCAGAAAATTGATTATAGTTTTCAAAGAAATATTTCATATCATCAAAATAGCTTTATTCGTCACTCTTAATTCACTTCTACTTCTTGATAATAGTAATTTAAATTTAAATCTCAAGCTTATATTAACGCTAAATAATATATTTATATGGATGGATTTTCTATTTAAGAGAATATTCCTCTTTTTTTTCTTTTGTGATTGCATATTAAATTCTTTCATAGGTAGTTTTTAATTTTACAATTCTCACTGCGGTGAAAGACAGTCATTTATATTAATTTTTTTTTAAATAGCAGAGGTGTTAAAGATAAATAAATTATAAAAATACAGTATCTAGGCTCTATCAGACCATTTCTATTACAATAGAATAAAATTGATTTAAAATGAGAGAAGACTTAATTATAAATTTTTAAAAAGGTATTTGAATTAAAATCGACATTGCTGTTTTCAGAAAATATTGAAATCGAATAATCGATGCATGAACTTAGTTCTTCAGATTCACAAAGAACCAATTAAGAGTATTCATTATTGTTCAAAGTCACATAACGTTTTATTACTACATAGATAAATGCATCTGAAAATATTTAAGAAAAAAATAAAATTAGTCAAAACGAGGTACATAGCAATGCACATCTCCTAATGCTTGATCTGAAGATTCATAAAAGATTCCCTCATCAGTCATTTATATTCCAGAGCTACACCATGTTATCATGCAAATTTATTTTTATAAAGGGTCAAGACAATTAATTTGTCAGAAAAATAGATTAAACATTAATTACAAAATGTAAGAATATGTTAAAGGGACTATTAAAATGCATGAGTGTTGCAAAAATTGCATGCAAGTTTCTAAATTACACAGAACACATGAGAATGAGCGAAATAATCCGGTCATTGAGAAAATTGGATTCCTAAGCTCAGAATGTATTCTTGGTTTATATAGCATAAGCTTATTTTATTCCACTTCTGTGAAATGGACACCAGCTACCGCTAACGTAAAAAGTTCTACATATGTTCCATGGTTACTTTTTTGTGGTCAAAATAGTAAAAGTGTATTTTACTGAAAAATATACCCATGGAACTGAAACTCAAACCTTTGGAAAATAATATAATACCAAAGAACGGAATGATCTTTACTAAAATATTTCAATGATGACGATGCGGTGGAGTAATTAAAAACCTAATAAACTGTAAAACAATTTCAAATATTATTTGCCATAATTACTATGAAACCAATTTAGAAGTTTTAAAATTTAAACATGAAACATGTAGATGATTGAAAAATCTGGTGCTCTCACAACTTTCACTTAACTCTATTGTTAAAATAAATTAAAAACTCTTAAATAAAGTTGAAAAAGGGTAAATGATTAACCCATTCGAGACGACGAACAAGTTTTTTTTTCTATGTAAGAAAGGCAGCAGATAATTTTTAGATTTTTTGGTACACAGTAAAACCAATGTCAAATTTTGTTTTCCTGTGCTTTACACCACTACAGTACGACTAGTTTACTTAGAATAACTCATAATTGCACATTACGGTTATTGCACACACGGTGTGCAATCGGTCCCGAATAGGTTAATCAACGATGGAGGTAAAAAATTTAGGCCGAAATATCGACACACAAATACAAGAAGTGTGTTATTTCTTGATGACCGCACCCCCAACCATGTTCGATAACAAATATTCTCAGCAGCCAACTAAACTCCATCATTATGTATTTCTTATGTATAGAGTAAATATTAAAGAAGATAAAATGACTTGAAAGAACAGAGTATAGAAACTAACTGATGGTAGCACTCAACCGATATAATTGAAATATACTTTTAGCACAACGTATCTTTAAACTTTTTTTTTTTTTCAAACATATTTATTGATATTTACAACTGTATTAAATAAAAATACATCTAGTAAATGTGATGGTAATATACAAAACTGTCATGAAAAACATGTAGAGACACTACCCAGTGGCAGCACTCTAAAAATATTTTAAACTAGAAGGTCCCGGGGTCATTTCCTTTTCAGGAGCCTCGGAGGATTATCCGGAATTGAAGAGGGAGAAAGGATTGATACTAGTGGGTTAGAGTGAGAATGGAGTTTGTCATGAAAGGATTGATACCTGGTCCGGGCCAAATCAGTAACATAGGGAACATTAAGGTCTTTATGGATAAGTTTATTCGTGACAAAGTAAGGAGCGTTGAGGATTTTACGAAGGATTTTGGATTGTAAGGATTGGATGCGGGAAGAATTTGATGGTTTAGTAGAGTCCCAAAGCTCTACTCCGCTTTAAACTTAAAACCGCAAATTTGGAGGGGAAAAGTTAAATTATTTTCGCTGACCGGCTACAATGGTTCGTTATTGAAAGTAATCAACCAAATAATAGGCTCATTCTCTAAATATTTCAAATTAATACTTTAAATTTAATGATTATTTAACGCATAAATTTAAAATTAATTTTAGGCCTAAATGACGGTTTCTCAATTTAAACAAATTTAACTGATTAATTATGCGATTCCAACGCTAATAACCAACTAATGAACTGAAATGAGAAGCGGTTAAGAGAAAAAATAAATTAATTCAGAACTCAATTAAAGATCAAATCGGAATTTTAATAATCGAAATGATAATTTGTGTTGCTCGCTTGAAAATTAACTAATGGGCAATGCTAATTCTCCATTGAGTGCGTTCGAAGGATATTATTATACACTTAATTGGCATTAGATACGTTATACAGAATGCTAACGAACAAAACATAAGATTTTGATACTTGATTAAACTTCTTTGTTAAATAGGTAATAAAAAGTAACAATAGTGACATAAAATTTATATTACAGGCTTCAAAGCAACGCCAGAGAGGTTTGACGCGGTAAAACTGCTGGATTACAATATTTAAATGAGGCTTAAGTGTTTTTTATAGAAAAAAAAAACTAGCCCCTTCGACTCTTCTGACGTTTACGAACATATTTAATAATTTATAACTCAATCTAACAACTCGTTCATATAAAATATTTTTAATAATATCTCAATATTTATACCTATTCGCTGCTAAATACTCTAATCTCCTCTAAAATATGTTCGACTTAATAACTTCTCCATCATTTTTTAACACCCACCTTACTGATAATGGTTTTAAAGTGAAGTTTATCGTTTGATCCGTTAGATTATAGCACCCTGCGATCTTTAAATATATATCTAATATAGCCATAAATATAAGTCGTAAATTATTTCTAAAATACCCTATTAGTATTCAAAATATTTCTCAGATCGACCATTAAATATCAATATTTATATAAAATATATCACCTTTGAATGTATATAATAAATTCACTGATATTTTTCCTAAAAAAATTTAAATCTATTAAGAAACATAACAAAGATAAAAAATACGTTGCTTACTCGTCGTCATGGTTTTGAACGTAGCTTATGTCAAAAATAGTAAAAAATGTATTAAATTAAACAAACTTCAGATAAAGGTAATTTATTTATTTGAAATTTACAATAGTGCTACTTTTGATATCTTATCGAAACTAGCTATCTACTTCTTATTTGTTAATTTAAAAATAATGAATAAAAAGGGCAATTATCAGTATAACTGACTTCTCACATGCACACCTTGTATAGAGGATACACGAAAAGACAAAAACCACATAGTACCAGGGATGTTTGTACCCATGTAATTAATGAATTTTATATTACTTTACATGCTCACCTAAACATGCGAACAGTTAGCCAACACAGGATAAAAATTCCCACAACCAATAACAACGAAAGACCAACCTTCTAATCTAAAAATATTAACAATAAAAAAATTAAAATTAATTTATTGGTTAATTATTTTCAATAATGAAATTATGTAATAGACCAATAAAAAAAAATTACCCATCTCAAAGTTTTAGGTATTACGTTTCAGGACATGTGAAAAAAGTATAACGAATAAAGAAAATTTCGCCATGATTTGTCTTTTTCTTGATCGATTACAAAGATCCATTATTAGGTAATATTATCTTATACACTGAATTGTCAATGTTAATGGAAAAATATGAAAAACCGATAAAACTAACTGATTGTTGTAAATAATAATGTAATAGATTATTAATTGAAAAACCCATGTTTCTGTTGAAACTTTAGGTAATTAATTCATTAACAATTTATTTTACTCTCTAAATGTATATGAAATTCTTAAATTGATTTTAACAAAGGAGGTATGTGAAAGCCGTGTATTGAGTGAACCACATTTTTTTTTTGTTTTTTAAGCATTCACAAAAAGGCTATAATGATAATGTGGGTTTTAAGAAATTCAGAATCGTTCAATACACTCTAAAACAAGTTACCAAGGAAATGAAATTCTTCTAGCTACGGTCCCGATTAGGCGATTAATAATCCTGCAAGCAAGAAACAACCAAAATCACAAAATGAAAATAAGATCTAAAAAAGGTTACTTGCCAACGATAACACTATAGACTGCCGCAGTAGTAGCTACCTGACGGGGTCAGAACCTCAATTAAGAAACATACAAAATCATCGGAAAGAAAGACACAAGGATACGGCGATTAGGACTGCCATTTGGTGGAAGCATCTGGGCTACGAGGTAATGGAGATTGCCACCTCCACCCTGCTATTTACACCTTACTATTATAAATCCTCCTAGACAGGTAGGATAGCCCATGTAAATTCACCTCGTCCATCGCCTCAAATGCTGACCTGTAATTACATTGAGATCTTAACAAGGTGGAGCATGAATTCGCTGCGCCTTCAGCACTGTCCGAATAATTCTCATGTCTTATCTTGTCTGCAGCTTATCATGAATATGCCTCAGATTTATAGAGAACAGCACGAATACCAGATTCTAGAATGGGAAACCGTAAAATACTTTAATCATCATTTTAGTCATTCCTCTTCTACTTGCAAATATTTTAAACTGTAATACTGCAGTAATATACATTAAGGCTACGCAGTGAGAGAAGATGTAGGTGAAAATTCGTGAGAGCGAGATTTTGTGAGAGTTCACGAAAGTAGCGAGATAGGGGAAAGTAAATTTAAAAAAAAAATTAAATTCAGTTAATAACATCAAATATTACTTTTTAAAATAATCTTTAATACAAACAACAAACATCCTGTAACTCGTCAACCCATGAAGGGTTTTGGCTCAGTACATATAGAGGTTCATACAGTTTTTAGGGTAACGGCCGAGCAATCAGGTGATTAGGTTTTGATCACGCTCAGCCGTCTGCTTTCTTCCCCAATTGCGGTACCCAATTTAAAGAGGCTAGTCTACCCCAGAAGAGTCTCCATACCCTAGGGTCGACCCCCGGCTGAATTAACAGAATAAATAATATTTTGTCAAAGCCGGGATTCAAACCTAGGAATCGAAGAACAGTAGACCACACCGCTCTTAAAATAATCTTTAGTATCATAAAATATTATTTTTAAAATTATATATTATTTATTACCGTCAAATATCACTTCAAAATTGTTCACATATTGTTCTTTAACATTTAATCATTTGCTTAGTTTCTCTTTAACTATTCTTATTGAAATATCATCTTCATTTTGTTTACTTCCATACTTTATAACTGTCATCTTATGATCATTTTACATTTAATTTTATGTTTATTTCCATATTGTATAAATGTCATCATCATATTATTATATACCTAACGTATTTTTAAGATTATTATATCGGTTGTTATCTTATTTCTCTAAGCGCTGATGAAGGCCACAATGTAGGCCGAAACGTCGACACACAATTAAAATAAGTACTACTTTTTAATAAGTGTGTTCTTTCTGATGACTGAATCCCCAACCATCTTCCACATCTAAATTTTTAAAATAAGAGAAAAAAACTAAGTGATAAAATTATATCAAAACAAACAAGTGTAATATACACATCTTGAAAACTTTTTTTTTTATGAAGAAACTTTATCTTAAGAAATTAAACATTATTTATAATAAAACTTATTAAAAAATGATAAACGTTTAACGAAAATACGGTTGTTGAACATTTATTATAATCTGTTGACAGTATGTGAGAGTGTATGATAATTCACTATCACCATCAACACAAATTTTCATATTTCACTTTCATCTACTCTTTTTTCTCTTTCAGGAACGTTCGATATTCATGAAGAAACTTAAAAGAAACATTCCTAAAATGAAGCTCTTCTTTGTAACATGAGAAGTCAAGAAAAAGAGAGAATATAAGGAATGCGTTCCTTATATTGCGTTAAAAGGTAATATTAACTTAAGTATTTAAAATAAAATGTATTGATCCAAACGAATGCTGATGATACGTTGACGATGTTTAGGCTGACATTTGGCTCATTTCCAAAAATCATATTCTGCGGCTAACATCAATTTGCTTTAACGTTATTTTTTAAATACTTTTTATAAATATTAAGTGTCAGAATGTTTTCAAATGCAGCCATTTTTTTTGTTTAAATAAAAAAGAAAGATAATATACTTAACAACGTCCCATTACATAAATTTCAATAAATTACAAAATTTAATAAACAGGATTTTTATACCTTTCTAAATTAAACATTTTTATCTCAATTTTATAAACTTAAAAGAGATTCAATTGCACGGAAAAATTACATTATAAAATGTTCGCAATCCTTATAGCTTTACAAATATTAATGCCAAAAATAATCATTATTCGGAGGAAAACTGGAAGTAAATTTTTGAGAACCTCCCATTAGGAGCAGCTTTGAGTGAATTTATTTGAGAATCGAAAAGTAACGCAAGAATCGAATGCTTGTAAAAATCCAACTATTGAATTCAAAATTTTTAATTTGCAGAGCAGCAGCAAAAATATCGACTGGTCAAGAATAGGTTTTTTCTTATTTTGATTAAACAACTGTATTTTGAAGTATATAAAAAACTTGTTAGACACAATATACTCATTGTAAACATTGAAACATTATTTTAAAACTTTAATCCACAAGGTTAAGGATTTTTTTTTTTTTAATATTTATAAGATGCGTTATCTTAATATAAAAGGCCCAAAGGCACGACCACCTGAAATATCAACTGTCCACAAGATTCTAGTGTTTGCATATAAATGTTTTGGACTGATTCTAAATATATTATTAGAAAAAAATCTTTGTTAGCATAGTTAACTAAATTATACTTATCATAATTACAGTTATTTTTTTTATAAAAATCACACATATATTTAATAGTAATCAAAGTATTTTTTAATCTTCTATTTTCAAGAATGCTAACTTATAGCAAGCGAAGTGAGTATGTAAGACTTTTTTGAGAAATATGATCCATAAAATTCAGAAATAGCTATTTCGCCCCATTCTAGGTCGTAGAACAACCTCATTGAAAACGTGGCAGATAGTTTGATAAACAGATTCCCATTAAATAAGGTATAAAAAAAAAATTCTATATAAAAAGGATGTACCTGTTGGGGCTTTTATAGTTTCCTGTTCGCTCTTTATCACGGTTCAGTTATCAGTTTTATTATCTTAACAACAATCTCTTACCTGTAATGGAGAGCCAACAAAAGCTTGTTGGTTGAGGTGAACGCATCCAGCAACTAACTATTTTGAAACAATTTTTACATTGTCAAGCATATCCAGGAAATGAAGATCTCATGATCAGAATAATTGGGACATAAAACACACAAATAGTAACAAACGAATGCTGGTTCTAGTTAACATGATTGTAGGAGCTGAACCAACCACGAAAGAATCTAAATCACGCAACAAATTTTGATACAGTTTAGTCATTCAGAGAATTTTTTTATTAAAATGTTAGTAGGTAGAATACTTACTAATTAAGTTTTTGTATAGTAAGAAAAATCCGATCTTTTCTTATCCAAACTCTAAAGACTACTCTGATAGAGAACTAAATCAAATATTATATACAAAATTGTGTAAGTTTAAATGAAAATTGGGAAAATATCTTCCATTAATATAATTGAACTATACACTACTCAATTTTCAATTTTTAGTAATCAATTGATTTTTTACTTATTCCTGCAAAACTTAACCACGAATTTCTAAACTATTTTGGCAATACTACCCAAATACATGACGTTGCTTGTAAACAGCAAATTAAATAATCCATAATGAACATATTGCAAATACATTTTCCTTTGTTAATTCTTACCTATCCTAAATACTTAACTTCTATAATTTACAGTTTTCTTAATTTATTTATTTTAAAATTATTTATTTCTCTCGAAATTCTTTTTTTTTTTTTAAGTTGTCTCTCTTTCACTAAGTTTAAAATGGGTCACCTGTAGCATATTAGCTAGCATAACAGCCCAAGGTCCCGGGTTCAAGCCCGAAGGAGGCCCTAAGATATTTTATGGTTATGCTGTCCTTCGGAGGGGACGTTAAAAGGTGGTCCCTAGCCTGTGCGATGTCAGGTACTCGTTAAAGATCCCTATCCTAATTAAACCTGGATAGGCAAAATTAGGACTACCACTGTAGCATCGTCCGATTAGTCATAGCAGCATAAAGTGACGTTAAATAAATAAATAAATGAAAAAAATGTTTTAATAAATATATGGTATAAAGAAAGACACTAGCTCCTGATTAACATTTAGTAAAAAAAATGTAATATTTCCTTAAAATGCAATAATAGTAATAAGCTTACTAATAATAGAAAAGCTTTAAAAATGCACTGGATAAAAGATCATATTCCTTAACAAAACCAACTGAATCAAACCAGATCAAGGGTGCAACTAGGCGATACCTTTCTTAATCTGACATATTATTTCCTATAACTATCAGACATTTTATGATTTTCAACAAACTGCTGACAGGTGCCACTTTATAATTAAAGAAAAAAAATGTTTGGGATCACTTGTAGCTGGGTGGCTAGCGTAACAGCCTCCCATGCTAAAGGTCACGGGTTCAAATCCGCAGGTGGTCTCCTAGGATTTTTTAATGGGAGTAAAAAATCCTTAGTTACGCCGTCCTTCGGAGGAGACGTTAAAAGGTGTTCCCTATCATGTGCGATGTCAGGTACTCGTTAAAGTTCCCTATCCTAATAAAACCTGGATAGGCAAAATTTAGGACTCCCACTGTAGCATCGTCCGATTAGCCATAGTAGCATAAAGTGACGTTAAATAAATAAATAAATAAAAGAAAAAAATGTTTTAATAAATATATGGTATAAAGAAAGACACTAGCGCCTGATTAACATTCCGTAAAAAAAATGTAATATTTCCTTAAAATGCAACGTAATGCATAATACAGCTTAAATACTTAATGCCCAAAATAAAATTAATAACAGACGTTACACGCCACCATCTTTCCCAGGACGTTAGCAACAGAAAAAAACACAAGTAAATATAACAATATGTATCAGATAATTTGCATTCCCACAGCAGGAAACATTAGTTTCTCAGGTGTATATAATTAAAAATGGAGTCTTGTCAAGACCCTCCCTCCCTATCTTGGAATCCTTATTTTTAAAACTTTCTTAATAGTTTTGTCGTATGAAGAAGTATCATTGGCATTATTGAACATCAGTTATTATGCAGTTGATAAAGACTGTCCTTGATAAGAAAAAGTTCGAATAAAATATCTCCAGATTTATGTGTAGTATCATGGTAGTTTTTTAAACTAAAGAAAAAATAATAATATTTCAACGCTGTTATTACAATTCTAGCATATCTTTTTTTTTTCAGGTTTAATTTATTTCACCGTTCATGGTTGAAGGGTGAATTAAATTCGTTTTGAAGAAGAAGTTGAAAAATGAGACAAAATAAATCTATACATTTGAACAGGTAAGATATACAATTAATAGTAAATTATCATATACTTGCAAGATTCATGAGTATGGATTTGATTCGGATCTGATGAAATTTCAAAAGAGCTATTTTAAAGTTTAAACTCTTGAGTAAAATCATACCTGGAAATTTAAAAACTATTTTTTTTTTTTTTTTTTATGGCGGACTATTATATACGAATTCATATGGAACGTGCGTCTTCAATACGGAAGATTGCTAAGACAAGAGTTCTTGAGGAATAAAAAAAAAAATTACCGCATCGACTGAAACTGAAAACGTTCTCTCGTTTCACTAATATTTTTAGTTAAACAGATAGAAAAGAAACTTTGACAACTTTGGATAAGACGCCTCAGAATAGCACACATGAACAAACAAAAAAAATTATAAATATTTTTTAATTAAAGTAGGAAAATAATAATTAATTAAAAACCAATTTTTCTATATGGATCTATAGCTTTCATTACTATTTGAGGTTTCACAGAGGTGCTAATTAAACTGCTCATACACCAGTGTTGTTTTTTTTTCATTGTCCATAGTTCTATTTTTTCAAAGTTTATTTAATCTATTTATATTTATATGATTTCTCAATTCCCTGATTTCTATTAGTATTCCTAAAATCATCATTAATTTTAAAGACCTTATAAGTCATGATTAGGTTTAAAGAACATATTTGATTCTTAAATTTTTTTGATAGATGGCCAAAAAAGAAACTTTGATAACTTGTGATAAAACCCCTGAGAATAACACACATGACAAAAAAAAAAAAATTGTATAAATATTTTTTGATTAAAGTAGAGAAAACAGTAATGAATTAAAAAACCAATTTACCATTTGGATCCATTGCATCCATTACTATTTGAGGTTTCACGTTTCAAGATCTATGAATATGTCATTATAAAAAATATTCGTGATCAATATTGACATTGGAAATTTCCTTTTTTTTCTCTTTTTAGCAATAAATGTAGTATTAATTTATATTACAACTAGCCTCAATAAGGAAAAAGTAATAGTTCTACTTTTAAATTATTATTTTTTAATGTTCTAACATTTTTTCTATTACATACTTGATAAGTGCTAATTAAACTGGTCGTAAATCAGTGTTGTAGTTTTTTTTTTTGTTTTTCTTCACTACCCATAGTTCTATTTTTTCAAAGTTTATTTGATCTATTTATATTCATTTGATTTCTCAATTCACTGATTTCTATTAGTATTCCTAAAATCATTATTAATTTTGAACAGCTTATAGACTCAGGGCTCATAATTAAGTTTTAAGAACATAATTGATTCTGAAATTAATAAATTTGCCTTATATGGTAATGGTGAGGAAAATATGCTGAACCAATTGATGAACTTTTTATATCATGTGTCAAATCATCTCAATCATTTTGCACAAACCTAAGTGAAATAACAAAAATTCCTAATATTTCCTTTCTCTAGATCCTTAGTCAGTCTTACTGACCAAGCTTCTGACAAGTGAAAGATCTCAACAAACCCATGTTAGCCAAATTTTGACTTAAATATTGATTCACTACTCTTACAAATATTTTCATTATCATAACCATCCAAAATATCATTTCTTAACCCATTTTCTTAATTTAATTATTGTATGTAAATGAACTAGTTTCTGTTCTGCAACCTTAAACCTTGAAAACAAAATCTTGGAATTCAGTTTTGTAACAGATGTAAATCAGAAATTTTTAATATTCTCTATCGGAGCACTAAAAAGTTTACGAGCGAAATTTGATCAAACATATTACTAATGATATCGCTCTGTTTTAGTCTGATTTTATCACAAACCAAGGTCTTAAAACAGATTTAGGCCGACATGCAATGAGTTGGTTTTTTTTTGGTTTTTTTTTTTTTTTTTAAATCAGCACGCGAACTTTTAGTATTCTTTTGTTAATTCAAACAAGAAACGACTAACAAGTGTGGTTTTCTACTTGCGGGGAAACAAAAGTAGGTATTAGCATGGGGCCAAAGAATTACTGCTTTATCAGTTCATGAAATTCAAATCTCCCGATTCCATCAGTTGCGGGAGTTGAGATTATAAGACCCATGATTCATAGAACTAGGATTGCTTGGTTATAGATTTATTCTGCAGATAAAACTACAAAATAATTATAACGGCTTCAAAATTCAACGTGTAAAGACTTCAAAGAATCATCTGTCATGGAATATATAAAGAAACAAAGGTATATTGACACGCCTCCTAGAGCTATACTAAATGAAACGATTAGTTCAATCTCATTATCAATTTTCCGACAAACCCGTACAAATATTATACTAAATAATATACTCCAACTTTCATCATTTCAATAAACCATTTATAAATTTTAAATATCGATCGTTTTTCAGTGAATATATTTTTTTAATTATGCTTTCTATCCAAAATAATTTTTAAAAAATCTAGCGCGGGCAACACACGACTTTCACTTATCTCGACTGTTAAAATAAATTTAAAAGCTTTTAAATATACTTAATTTGAAAAATATTTCAAGTTGATTTTAATAAAACGTGTATTCATTTTCGTTGGAAACGCATAATTTAGATTAAAAAATAAAACTATATTGTTTGTTTGTTTATTTATTTAACGTCACTTGATGCTACTATGGCTAATCGGACGATGCTACAATGGGAGTCCTAAATTTTTCCTATCCATGTTTTATAGATAGGGATCTTTAACGAGTACCTGACATCGCACAGGCTCTGGACTACCTTTTAACGTCCCCTCCGAAGGGCGGCATAACTAAGGATTTTATACTCCCATTAAAAAATCCTAGGCCACCTGCGGGTTCGAACCCGTGACCTTTGTCATAGGAGGCTGTTATGCTAATAGACCTATATTAAATTGTTAATCAGTAATAAGTTTATTACCTATTCGTCACTTTATATTACCTTTTACAAATTTGTGTATAAGGTTAAGATTAATATTAGTATACGGTTTTTCTAAAATCTTTAGCTTTCCAACGCAATATTATACATCAATTGCTGTTCTTACGTTCAAAAACAAAAAATTGCATTAAAAAAAATGTTTGCACTATTCTCTTTAAGTTCAATATCGAATTCGTTTAACTTATGTATTTATCGGTTTTTTATCAATTATAAAAAAATTATAGGGTTATTTTTTTAGAATCTACAAAATTAAAGGTACTTAAAGGAAGAAAATTTAAAATACCAGCATTTATGCCCTGTCAGACTACATCAATCAGAATGAAACCTAGATGATATTAAATCCCATTACATTTTACATCAATACAAGTATAGCGAGATAAATCAAAAGCGTTAGAGCCGTTTTTGAGGAAATCGTAAAAAGGTGCAAAATGCATGGATAAGGTGGTTCTTCTGGTTAGCCGATTTTGATGAAAAAGTTGCTGTAACATTTCGAGCGTATAGTTGTCTTAAATATGAAATTTCAGTTCGGTATGACTTATCGTTTTTGCGCTAGACATAGACACACAGACACGCTGACCTTTTTGCGGGACTTGGTCATTAGGACTCAGGGGACCCTAAAACGTGTATTTCCGGTGAAAACTGGAATTTGAAAATTTTCACGATCGCAAAACTTTCCCTTACAATATATTTCATATATTGGTTAGTGAAAGTAATACAGAATGCCCTACCCCTGGAAACATGGTACCAACGAAATATCACATCTACACATTATTATATAGTATTTATCTTCTATAAATTTCAATAAGGTTTATATAGGCATATTTATTTTATAATAAGTATTACACAAATTTAAATTATTTTGATTCCTATTAACTTAATTTGTTTTGACTACTCTCAGTTACATGTTACGACTTAATATGGGAAATAATATGTTTTCTAAAATCCCTTAAATTTTAAAATTCAAAATATTTTTTATCTCGTATTCTGCTTTGATTGTTTAAAATCAGAGATAAAACATAACCGATTCAGATAAGGACAGGACCCTACTGTTTATTAAACGATGGAAATCCGTGTGATGGGTGGACTTTCCAGTGAAGCCAGTCACTAACATAGCACATAAATCTTTTAACAACATGTCTCGTGTCCATAGTGAAGAACATTCCACACGCCTCTGACAGTATTTTTACCATTTTAAACCGTTCTAACTGTATTAGCCCTTAAAGGGTGCTTACAGATAGTAAAACTTAAATAATTAAAACAAATAAATACGAAAACAAGTACATTGTACCAATTATATATCATGGGATATCAATATCAAAAGCATGACTGGTACTTAAGTAATTTCTGTCCATTCAATTACCTAGTAGATTTTCTAATGTTAGTAAAAATCAACAAAAAACAGACATGAATGTATCTATTCATTTATTTACTTTATTCCGCACATTTAACACATTATTTGGAATGATTAACTTTTCAAACACATTATATTAACTTATATGTTATTTTATAAAAATTGAGAACTATTGTAAGTTTCTGTTTATATCTAAACCGTGTATTATTATAATTTTGTATTGTACATTATTATTAGAATACATGTCTTCAGTTATTTTATTTTTGTACATTGATGTCTATAGTTTGCAGTTACTTTAATCTAAGACTTTAAAATGCAATTTTTATTTTCTGCAATATTATTCAAAAGGGACTTTTCCAGAATATAAAAAAAATTATTATAATTTTATTTAAAATTGGTTCATTTAAATAGAGACATTACTACTTAAATTAAATTTGATACAAACAATTTATTCTTTATTTAAAGTGTATTCAAAACTGCTAAAGTTATAATAAATTGGTTTAAATAATTAATCACACTAAATCATTTAGCTAAAGGGATCACCTTTAGTGGGGTGGCTAGCATAACAGCCTTCTATGCCAAAGGGCACGGGTTCAAACCCTAGGTGATCCTAAGATATTTTAATGGGACTGAAAAAGCCTTAGTCGTGCCTTTTTACATCGGAGGGGATGTAAAAAGGTGGTCCTATGCGATATCAGGTACTCGTTAAAGATCCTTATACTAATTAAACCTGGATGGGCAAAATTTAGGACTCCCGCTGTAGCATCGTCCGATTAGCCACAGCAGCATAACGTGGCGTTAAATAAACAAACAATCATTTAGCTAAAAAGAAAATACGACAAATCCATTTTTTTTTTCATTTTTGGTCTGTAAAATAAACAAGTTTCGTATTTACCTATATATAAATTAAATTATTGTTACTTATTGCTCGGTATGATGTGAGAGTCATATATTTCAGAAGGTTCAGTAAATTAATTGTGTTTTATCTTTATTTATTCCCATTTCTATTTTTATTTTTTAAGATTATTTTTACACTCAGCTTGCTTCACGTTGAATAAAAAGAAGCAAAAGCCATGTACAATCAAGTCCCACACATGAAAACGGTAAAATATTATTTTGTACATTATTTTATGTGGAAAAAACTGGCTAGAGACGAGACCTCATTCTTCGAACTGCAACAAATATTTAACATCGATCCTGTAGTGGAAAAGTATAAATTTAAGTTGAAAGGGTCTGATATATTTTGTGCCGTGTGAATTGAATACATCAGGGGAGTTTCAGGGGATCTAAATTAATTAACTGCGAGGTCTAAATACCCTTTTATAGATTCATTTATCAGTGGGATGGGACAGGGAAAAAATGCCATGTCCATTCCGTCTCCCCTTTCATTCGAGTATTTTTTTCGTTTTTTTAAACCAAACCAAGCTCTAAAAAAAAAAAAAAAAAATCACAGAGGGAGGGTGAAACGTTGAATTCATAATTAAAAAACCTGGCGTGAGATCTAATACAGAATTAAAATCCTTTTTATAAATTCAGCAATATATGTAAAAGGATCTCATAAAATATATACAGTCCATTAACCTGCTAGGGGTTTATTCGCTATATAAGGGTTAGTAATGGATTGTCGTATAAGAGTTGCTGTCTTACGTGTCAACAAGGACTTAACCAAATAGCTTATTTCATACCATATGGTACATTTCTTCTTAAAATTTTCATTTAAAGTCTCCCGACTTTCCGAACTCGCAGCATATTCGACCTGAGAAAAAGGAATACATCCACACGGAAAAAGGAACTAACTCACAACTCATGTGTTTTTTATCAATGAAATTTCCAAAAATAAATTTCCAGTAAAAAAATAAAATGAATGAATATTTTTTTTTTACTATAAACTAAAAAGAAAAGTCTTGAAATTCTTATTAATTTTTTTTTTTTCTAAAACTTATTCGTCACTGTTCCATTAATGTCAAATTTGTGATAACATTGTGCTTCATAAGGTATAAGATTTGTGGTAATTTAGAATTGCAGAACTTAAAGAACAGTTTCCATACCTCTGGATTATTTTCATACTCAATGTTCATTCCCAAAAAGATATATAGACAATCTAAACTTTCTATTAAAAATTAATCGCTAATTTACAAGACAGTACTCAAATATATCTGGACCTATGGACTTGAAATGTGGAGGACTGCGAAATTTTCTAACACCAAACGCATTCAATCCAAAGTCCTCCGAACAATAGTTAATGCTCCTTATTATGTCACCAACCATACCTTACACCACGACCTAAATATTCCATTTATTTTAGACCTTATCCATCAAAATTCTCCAGATACCATCAGAACCTTATCCATCACCCCAATCTGCTTGTTCAATCCCTATCTAGCTCCACACAGCCTTACCATCCCCCAAGAAGATTGAAATGGCAGTGGCCCCGAGACCTCTTGTAAACATATTTATTGGAGTTCTAGAACAGAGTTTGTTGAACAGAGGTTTCCTCAAACGTTTTGAAAGGGTTTATTCAACATAGGTACATGTATAACACATACTAAATACATGTAAAAAAGAACTGGTATTGCTTTTTGAGATCAATAACAGGAAAGATACACAGTTGTTTGCAAAGAGTAAAAATGGTGCATGCTAATATCTCCAGTTATACATTTTCCTCAAAAGCTCAAAGCAATTCACAGCATTCAACAAAATAATGATTTGCTTCAATAATACTTTTTTTATTCATAGGGTTTGTTCTTTAATATCCAATAATATTTACATTACTATTTATAGGACATTGGACTGAAAACCCGAAAACCATTATCATACTAACTAAATTGACAATACCATCCTCACCATGGTTAGATTGTTCAATCACGTGTGCTGTATGTTTGAGGATTGTACATGACTGACTTCTAGAGTTTTTACATATTTTTAATGATTCTTTATTGTATAGCATAGTATCATTATTTTATAAATTTATTGTTGTGTATACATTGTATGAAAGTTGTGCTTGATCACTATTATAAAGGTCCTAATAAGAACATATTATAATATCCCTCAATACAAATTGTATGTATATAAAAAAAAAAAAAATATATATATATATATATATATATATATATATATAATTATATATATATATATATATATATAAAGAATATGGAGATAAAGATGATGAAAAATACAGTAGGGTTATCAATCATTTTAGTTGAGTTTATGAAAATTTTAGATTAAATAATCTAACGATAGCAATTGTTATTTACAATAATCATTCGGTTTTAGTCGCTTTTTATCATTCTCCTTATACGACTTAAAATATAAGATTTTATAAAATTAGTTTTTCAACGGAATATCGTACATCTGTATGTGCTATCCTTGTGTTCAAAGAAAACAAATTATCTAAAAATGTGATCTTTTCTGCATCAGTTGTTTATCAAATTCGTTCAACTTGTATATTTAGCCGTTATTTATCAATGATAACAAAATGAAATGGTTATGTTTCGAATCTACAAAATTAAAGGCACTGTAAAGGAAGAAAATTTAAAATATTGGCATTTAAGCCGGCCGGACTAGTCAGAATAAAAACTACACGATATTAAAGCCCATTAAACTATACGCCGGTACAGAGAATTTAATCTAAATCCAGCAAGACTTGTCACATAAACACAGACCCTCATTCGCAGACGTACTTGTTCATATGGGTTCAGAAGACCGTAAAACAGTGAAAAATCGAATTAGAAAATTTTTACGTTCGCAATATTTTTCCTTATTATATATTTCATATATAGGTAAGTTAAAATAAAAATAAATAAATTAATATCATATTTTATTAATTTAATAATAGATTTACAGCTAATTTTATTGAAAGTTTTTATAGTTTTAACAGGCGAACGTTGAAGATGCACTATTCCGCATAACAAAAATTCTAGTAAATAGTTTTATTATTTACATACATTCATTCAAATACTGAAAGATACAAAAACTTTCGAAAATCTAGAATTAAAGTGGACCAATTCGTTCTAAATATACCACTTTATTTGATTTCATTTATATAAGGCGTGACAAATCTCAAGAGTCATATTCGAATTTGCACTACTAGAGACAGGCTATAAAAGTAGAGGAAAGTATGGGTTAGATCTGGGAATGAAGATTGAGTGACTAGGCAAGTGAATAATATTATAGATACGAGGTTATGACTTTATGTTATATATGGATTAAGTACATCACTTTATTCTTTGACACCTTTTTAAATAACAGAGTTAAAGGGGAGAGAAATAGACTGCTTTGAAATTGGGAATTCTTAAAAAGACTACTTTTATTTATTATTTTTTTTTTAATTTTAAATTCCACTTTCCATCTGAAATGAATAAATACCGTTACTCGTATGATGAGGAAACCATTGAAATTATGTAGTAACTGAAATTATAAGCGAAACATTCAGGAAGCGCAGGTCGATTCGGCATATTTTTTTTTTTTAATTTACGGGTTAATAGTCATTTCTATGTAAATTCTTTTGTATTAATACAGGTTCTGTTTGACAATGCTTACATTCTACTCATTATAAAAGGAATATTATTAAGTCTCCTGCTTTCTGGCTTGACTTTTTCTTCTGTTACAATATTAATGAGGGTTAATGAGGAATTGATTAAAACAATTTTTTTCAGCCTTTTTTCTCTCTCTTTTTATGAGCATCTCTATTTTATAAAAAACACATATAATACAACAGTCGTTATGGAAATGACAGTTTATTTTTAATTATACATGTATCTCCTTTATCCTCTATGTTGGTCAGTCAAAATATTTTACTTAACATTTTATTTTCATAATACGTTTAATATTCTTCTACACATTCTACTTCTACTTTTCTCAAAAGTCTTTGCACATTTACATATTCTCTTTTATTATAATTAAAACGTTAACAATAATATAAAAGATTAATGTGTTTCTTGTACATGGACTATGAAATGCTAAACAACCTAGCACAAGATTTAGAAGTACGATCTAATAAATATATGTTCAAAAAATATACTTTATGTATTTAGATAAAAATAAGAAGATAATATAACTTATATTGTATTTTTTTAAAGATAGATAGGTGGTGTTACTTAAAATCTAGAACCTTTTATGTCGGTTATGATTATCAACATTTTTGGACCGACCACCTGCTTTCTACACTACGGTTTCATACAATTTGGAGGTACCCCTAAATCTTTTTTGTAATCTTAGGTAATACTAAACTTAAATCAATTAAAAATTAATTTAAGCTACTCCAAATTAAAATTGAAAATTAATTAATGTTCCAGAATGTGTTGAAATAAGAAATGGAATCGTGAGTTAATTTAGCATACCTACTAACAACACAGAAACTTGCAGAGACCGTGGAAAAAAAAAAACTGAAATATTCCACTAGTTTTTTACAACCTCTTTCTTTTAGCTGTTAAATTGAAAAAAAAATTAAACATTACATTAAATATAATAAGTAGAAGACGCAAAACCATTTTTTTTTTTTTTCAAATATCATGAATCTTTCCGACAAAAAGGTCTACCTAATAGACTTCCTAATTAAATGGGCAGGGAATTGAGTACCCCCATTCTACCAAAGGACCGCGTACTTTTTATTATTAAGGCTTCTTCTTTATGCTCAAATGGGTTAAAATATTTACCACATCCGATGCTAAAGTAATGGATTTCTCATCTGCATGGAACCCATGATAGTCAGTTTGTATGTAGCCGTGTTTCACTAGTTTCTGGAATTCCCTCCCATCAAACATCCCTCATGTTCCCCCCCTTTCCATGTCCAAATCTTTTCAAGTACGCTCTCTTATCCAAAAAAAGACACTGTCTAACAATGAAATAGTTTTAGTTGGATTGTAATCAAGATTTTAATTTTTTCACATGTATTTATTTATGATATTTCAAATTTACTTAGAGCTTTCTTTTAGTCACTAGAAGAATATATTTCTAATTATTGTACTATATTATTTTTCTTTATGTTAAATTGTATTATTTTTATAAATTTATGTTCTGAGCCAGATATAGATCTTATATTATGTCAAATATAATATTTTTCTTAGGAGACTGTCTTAATTTTTTTTATTTTATGTACTCAAAAATCTGAGTCGTCGATCGTTCCATTTATTTATTGGATAGAAAAATAATTCGTAGTGAATTTACAAACGGAAAACGAGCTGATCTAGCAAAATTCCTCGATAGCATTACTAAAAGTAACTCTGTGTAAAAACGATATTAACGATGGCATTTTCGAGGCAGAAGCTTTTTCGGTTCGAATACTGCTGAAGAAAGTTTTTTTTTTATCTGTATAGCACGCGATGTTTAAGCAATATTACACTCACTGTGTAATATTACACTTTTCGTTTTTAACATAATAATAGAGTCCTATTTCACTAATGACGTTTCTTTCCATATATTTAACTTATATTTTGTGAGTATATTACTTCCTTTCTTTTTAAATGATATGTGTATATTCAACAATTAGGAAGCTGGGGCCCATTCAAAGAGTGCAAGGTGGTGGTAGGCTCGTTAATATAATAACAGAGAAACGCCGGTATGGAAGAAAAAAGAGAGG
Source organism: Piezodorus guildinii (assembly GCA_023052935.1). NCBI lineage: Eukaryota > Metazoa > Arthropoda > Insecta > Hemiptera > Pentatomidae > Piezodorus > Piezodorus guildinii. Next base: position 84,949,291 of record CM041292.1, on the reverse strand, counting down.
CAGATCTAGGAAGTTCAGGTAGCCGTAGGCTGAGGGCGGATCTAATGGTGTTGAGGCATAAAGGAGAAAGGTTTGAGTAGAGGAAGACAATAAAGGAAGCTTAAGATTTTGCGAGGACCATAGTCCCATCGGGTAGTACAAATGACGAATAATTTACTGATTATTGTACCAAATAAAATCTTTAATGTTTTAATAAGTATTATTAAGACCAGAAGACATTCTTAATTAAACTCAACGGCGAGTGAACTACGGTCGTTTAATTACTGATTAAAAAGCAAATGGAACGGGTGTTGTGCTGCAACACAAATAAGTATTGTACCGTATATTATAATATTTTTTGTAGGAGAAAAAAAAACTGAACAAAAATAGAGTTGATTGTTTCTGTCTCCGGCATATTTCCTCAGCATATTCTTTGATTCGAATAACTTAGTTCAGTTTAAATAATTTATGACTAATCATTTTTTTTTATCAAATCAGATACATTTTAATTGGTGATACATGTTAAGAAATGTTTTTCTGCATGCTCTGACTCATCTGCTTCGGATATTTTGGATTCAAGATGCTTGGTATTTTTTTATTATTGCCGTTATGTTACACTGAAACTGAGACATCACATTCAACCATTAAATTAAACAATGGAATAAAATATAAACCTAATATTTTATAGGTTTATTATTTGCTAACATTAGTGTTGAGACAGGGGGAGTATCGGAGAGAATGAGGACCGTAAAGCCCCTACAAGACACCCATTACTTTTAAATGAAGTTTAGTGCTGGCAAGGGAGTCTCGCCAAGATATAGGAGCACGGAACATCTTCTCATGAATTACTTTATTAGATATTATATCATCGTAATATTTTTTTTCATAAGATTCGTTCTTAATAAGAATTTTTATGACGTTCCTTTTAGCACGCCATTCATCCTGAGAAAATGTGATTCTTGATTGTAAACTAAAACCTTCCTTGTTTGGACGCAAATATGCTATTCTGCCATTATACATCTCCATTATAAATACCTGATTTTTTTGTTAGCAGTATAAGTAATATTATAGATGAACATATCAGTAACTAAAGATAGTATCGGAATCAATCATTTACGATTCCAATGACAATTCGTTGTATATATGGGTTGTAATCCCCTATCATAAGAATTATTTCTGTCATCTCGAATAGGGGACGGTTTTGGCTGATAGCTGCGATGGGATAAAGAGTAAATTATTAAAATAGAATAATAACGAAAGTTTTTCCTTACGTCATATTTTAGAGAACAAAACGTTGTAGTCCTTCAACTTTATATTGGTTTTAAAAAGCTTAAGATTCCAAAGACCGTCAGAAGCTGTATAACATCATGATTGAACAGGGAATACCTAGAAAGTTAGTAAACTTTGTAGCGATGCGCTTATCCGCAAAATTCAATTAAGTTAGAATAGGTCATAATTACTCCGAGAGGTTTGAGGTGCGATCAGTTTTTAAACAAAGTGATTCCCTATATAATACGGATAAGACAAAATATGTGATCAGTAGCAGAAACGGTGCGAAATTGATAAGCTCTCGGCTTTGATCAATAAACTTAAAGGCCATTTATAAAACTATTATTCTTTCCACAGTTCTTAAAAACCTATTATTCCATACGGATCTGAAGCGTGGTCGCTTACTTTGAAGGATACGCCTCAACGTTTTCGAGAATAATGTCCTACATAAAATATTTAGGCCACCGGGAATTTGGAACATTAGACAACGTGGAATTGCGAAACTTGTATCCTGTCAGTATAATTGAGTTGGTAGCATCGCGGCAACTCAAATGGGCGAGTAAAGTTCTTGGACTCAGTGAAGAACGAATTCTGAAACGTTGGTATGCACTGAACCGACTGGTAGGCGTCCGAGAGATAGGACGAAGCGTCGATGGGAGGATTGTGTTATCTGGCTTGGGCTTGATCAGTAATCATTGGATGAGACTGTGTAGGCGGCATTTTGTGGTATCGGCATGAAACCTCCGGATTCGCTATGCCTATTATTATTATTAAAAACGAAAATAGTATAATTTCTCTAGATTTACCGAAATCTAGTTTGTCCACCTATTTCTCCTTTATTGAGTCTTTTCCTAATTCCAATTTTTCGATTTTTATTGGCTAGAACAGTTTGCTTATTGGTGACTTGTCTTTCTATCAAAGACTTACTCTGTATTACATTGCTTGCATTCTTAGCCCCCATCACATACGATGCTAACGCTAACACATGATTCATTTAGCAGTCATAAAACAAGAATTTCCATCAAATAAAAGCTAATACAAAAGCAACAACATTATATTTACAAACAGAAATTAAGAAGCTGATCTCTAGAAAATCTTATTTTACGTAATAAGTTCCATTTTCTACCTTTTAAGAGGAATGGAATCCAGTGATTAGGATAAATGGAGATAGAATTTGTAATTAAAACCTGGAGGTCATATCATTAAGCTTTGCATAAATGGAATAACCGCCACTACTAAAGTAATTGGTCAGTAACATACTAACACATAATGTGTTGTTTAATTAGGTCCGTCAGGTCATTATTTCACGTTAATTTGTCAATACGGAAGCAGGCACGGCTAGAATTAAATACCAGCGATATAATTTCACCAATTAAAGTAATCTTAGAGGCGCTTTTGGAATTAAAAAGCCGTATTTCAGAGATAATAGTCCGTATTGCTTCTAAGATCATGAATATCAATAGAACCTTTCGCTAATGGCAGCTCAATCAACCCCTAATTTCAGAACGGGTTCAGTAAAGTAACAATCGTTAGGAAGGCCAGTAATGAGTTTCTTTTACAGTACAAGATTCTATCTACATTACATTAACCTAATAGCGAGAAAGTATTTTGTACAGTTGTATTTCTAATTTTCAATGTTGGGACTACAAATCTATCCATCTATTAGATGACATTTAAACAAAAAAAAACCTGACACCTTCTCACCGAACTCTAGAAGCATTCCAAAACCATACTAACACGAAGAGTGTTAAATTTTATTTATTTATTTATTTGCTATTCCGCATCTACCCTTTCGGGTCATTAGCGGGTCTTGATTCTACGTTTATATTGAGTTTAACAGACCAATGTCTCTAAGAAACTCAAAAAGTCTTAGAATTATGTCTTCATCATTTCCTAATGCTTCTTTTAAGCTTAAAGGTATGTTATGTCTTGTTCTGGTGTCAGTGTACAGTGTGCATGATGTTACAATGTGTTTTATGGTCAGTGTTGTGTTACATGTATCACAGAATGGCGGATCCAGGTTCTCATTAAATATCCGTGTGTAAAGGCTGTATGGCCTATCCTCAGCCTTGCTAACACTACCTCTTCCTTTCTGCTTTTTCTGCATGATGTGGTCCAAGGAGATACATCTTGCTTTATCTCTGTCAGTTTAGTACTGGAAGTGGCCCATTCAGTTTTCCACTTGTTAATAATGGTCTTCCTGCAATGCCTCTTCCACTCTTCTGCTGTGGTTATGTTTACATTTTCAGTCGCAGGTTCATTCAGCCTCGCCCTGTTTGCTTCTCTGTCGGCTACATCATTTCCCACAATACCGCAATGCGACGGGACCCATGCAAGTACAACTTTTTTGTTGAAATTTTCTTGCAATCGCCAAATACAATTAGTTATTTCCCTTACTAGGGAATTGCTTGATTTTGTATCAGCGATTGCTTTAAGTGAACTTAATGAGTCCGTCACTATGAGCAAGTAGTTGTCATTCATTGTCTTGACTAGCTCCAAGGCTTTATATATTGCAAATAGTTCTCCAGTAAATATGCTGTTCATTCCGGGTAATATGGACCTGTGATTAATTGTATCACTTACCACAGCACATCCAACTTCATCACTTACTTTCGATGCATCGGTATAAATTATAGAAAAATTATTATATTTCTCTTTCAATTCCAAAAAATAGCTTTTCATAAAGACGCGATCTTCAAAAGATTTCCCTCTTTTTGTAAGGGTTGTGTCAATTCGAATAAAATTCGTATCCCATAGATCGAATAAAAAGTCGTTCAAACTTAAAATATTATTTACGTTTAAGTTTAATTTCAGCAAAAGATCACTAATTCTTCCTTTGATGCCAATTTTATAATTATTTTCATTTATATCGGATGCGACAAGTTCGTAGTTGGGATGGTTCTTTTTAGACAAAATGGATGCTGCGTAAGAAAGAGTTAGGTAAGCTCTTCTTAAGGCAAGACTCGGTTCTCCACTTTCTGCATATAAGCTATCAACCGGCGAAGATCTGAATGCACCTGTACAGAGCCTTATCGCAGTATTATGAACGGTGTCCAGCAGATTAAGTGTTGATTCCGAAGCAGAACTGTAAACTGCGCTCCCGAAATCAATTTTGTTCCTGATTATCGTTTTATAAATGAAGAACAGAGTTTTTCTATCAGCTCCCCAATTTAAGCCAGATATGACTTTTAAGATGTTCATCAATTTTAAACATTCTGTTCTCAATATTTGTAAGTGCTTGGTCCACTTCAATTTTCTATCCATCCATAGTCCTAGAAACTTAATATTCTCTACAAAGGGCAAAACATTTTCTTTTAAAACAAGTGTTGGGTTATTGCACCTCCGTTTTTTACAAAAGTGGAGACATTTTGTTTTAGAACTTGAAAAGCTGAAACCTGTTTGAGCAGACCAAATTTCTAAATCAGCCAAGATTGGTTGCAACTTCCATTCTATGAATTCGATCGATTTACTTTTAATAAGTATAGTAAAATCATCGGCAAATAGAGTGCATGTTGCTGGTCCTTCTACATGTCTGACTATATCATTGATTGCTATCAAAAATAATGTTACACTCAATACAGATCCCTGAGGAATCCCATTTTCCTGTAAGTATGTGCTTGAAAGCTTTTCACAAATTTTGACCCTAAAAGTTCTTCTATCTAAGAAATTATTGATGTTTCTGACTAATCGTCCCCTCATTCCCCACTCTATTAGCTTGTCTATTACGTACCTTCTCCATACCCTATCGTACGCTTTCTCCAGGTCAAAGAATACCGCAACTAAGTGCTCCTTAGCCAAAAATGCTTCTTGGATAAGAGTTTCGACTTTAATCAAATGATCAATCGCCGAACGGTATTTAACAAAACCACATTGCTCTTTAGCAATGATTTGTTTTTTTGTCAAAACATTTACCAGGAAGAGTGTTAAATTAATAATGTATTTTTTTGCTGAACTTTAGAAAAATAGAAATAAGGTGTGGTAAATTGGTGAGGCCTTAAAAAAACTAATTAGAAGTGGCTTCATTCGTTCAATATCTAAAATTATTTAAATAGGCTAAGTAAAAATTGAAGGGAAATGACTTAATTTACCATATCTTCAATCAACGAAACGCTTCGGCTATTTCAGGTATTTTTATTATTGTGGAACTATGACATTATCAACGTTTGCAAGTGCTACCAAGTACGTTGCAAGTGACCGGCTGCCATTCTAAGGCAGCACAACCTTCAAAAACTATATTAATTGATATATTTTATCAATAAATAGACTATATTTAGTGAAACCATTGGATTTCTTTTCTAAAGGTATCGTGTTTACTGCAGGGTAAGATTAAATTAGACACGTTTCAATAAATGACATTATTATTTAAATAAACTTAAACATATAAAATCTATTTACACAATGCCTGAGAATACTGAGGGACATTACAGTTAACCTTGCCATACAATATTACAATTAGGGAAAATACCTTTAAAACACTAAGTCGGCTGGCGAAGGTGGAATCGCTCTTAGGCGCCCCTTCTAGACTTCATCCTCCAGCTGCTCTCTGATCCCGACGGACCTCTCTTCTTCTTGTTGATGGAAATCGACTCTTCTCTTCTTAAGGGTAGAACCTGACTCTTCTCTTGCTGGACTTCAACTACCCTCTTCGAATCTCTTTTCTCATCTTCGTCACCACGGGCGGGCTGGTATAGGAAGTGTCCCAAGCCGGGGATCTTGATTTTGGATGAGTCATCCTTATTTTAAGGATTATGTTATTATTACTTTCAGTTACATATATATGAAATATTTCGATTGTAAAAACTTTCGAATTTTTGTTGTGTATGAAAGGATGAAATGAAAAGGAGTACGAAACTAAAATTTCATATTTATGACTAATAAACGCCCAAAATGTTACAGCAACTTTTAAAATATGCATATTCTTAATTTTGAATTTGCAATCCATTGAATAAATAAAAGTAAATTTTAGATGAGAATTGATAATTTAAGGGTAAGATCAAGAATTCAATAGTAAATTTTTGTTGTGCATTTTTATTAAAAATGTTGAAGTAGTATAACAGCCTCCTATTTACTGTTAAATTTTAGATTTCCTTTGACTGGAAAGGAAGTGGTTATAAATTACTAAATTAAATATCTCTTATCTATTATATTTAAACTTGTATATTAGATAATTCTTTTTCCTATATACAAAGTTGTAAAAGACAATGCAAATTGACAAATAGGGCATACGATTATTACTGATTGATTATAATAATTTGATATTGCTATATTATTTAATCTGAATCATATGTTTCCAATGAAACTGAATAAACATTTTATTTAAAATAACTTCAATATTTTTAAACTAAAATTTATTTAATAGCTCTTAAATTGATTTTAACCACCGAGGTAAGTAAAAGTCATGTATTGCCCGCACCAGATTTATATATTAAGATATTTTTATATTAAGCTCTATATTAAGAATAATAATATAGATGTATAATATATCGTTGGAAAGGTAAAGATTTTAGAAAAAATCTACCCAAAATAAAGATAAAAAACATTATCTTGTATACAATATTGTAAAAGGTAATAGAGAGTGATGGAAACTAACTGATTTTCGTAGATAATAATTTTATATATTATGTAATTAAAAAAAGATCAACGTATTTAATTCATAAACCATTTTTCCTCTTTAACAGTATTTAAAAATTCTAAAATTGATTTTAAGAACAATGTCAAATGAAAATACTGTGTTGCATGCAAAATATTTTTTAAATAAATAACTGAATGATCATGTTGAAACTTTAACTATATTTCAGAATGCCTTTTAGTCATTAACACTTTTGTTGATTCTCCCTTTCTTGGTGTTTTAGTAAAAGGCTGTAAGCCCTATTACCTTGGCCATTATGATCATAAAAATGATTTATATGTTGATTAATAGTCTAAACATTACCAGCAATGTATACTTTCTCACTTAGAACACCCTCCTACACGGGCGGAATAAGAATTCAAATGTAAATGGCACACACCATACCTCTCCTGAAATATGAAATTAATTCAATCCTCCTGTAATATAGAGAGCGCCACATTTTATTTCCCTCTCTTTTCGGCTTCCTTTATAGCAGCTAAGCAGTTAATCTAGATTGCAATGGATCGTAGAATATTCAGCAGGAAAAAGGCAGCAAAATTATATTTAAAAAGAACAAAAACTAATTAGTGCAATTGAGGGATTTTCAATGGGAAAATCATTATAATTAGAATGGCAATAAAAAGCTGAAGGAGGAAAAAGAAAATGCATTCATATCATCTTATTTTAAGTACCACCAACTTCGCTATACATAACCTTATCATGATTAAAAAATAAAATAAATATTAAAACCTTGTATTGTTGAACCTGAAAGATTATAAATATGGAGGGAAGTCGAAGAATAGATCGTTTACAGGAAGCATAAACCTTCAAGATTTCAAGGCATATGGCAAAAACAAGAAAAAGCAGAAACCATTGGAATGTTTCAAAATAACGTTTTTATATAGTCGCCTAAAATAAAATATTAACAGTTCAGATAATTTGCCACCCCAAAAATAACAAAATACTCTACGGTCTACGGATATAATATTTTAATCCTATTATTTATTACGAGCCTTCACAAATATTACGTAAATTAGTGTATATCAGACACTTAAACATGATGTGTTGTGTTTCTTTCTTTCTTTCTTGTATTGCACATTTTATACTTGTTTTGAGGATTAATTATAACAGAATGTTGTTCACTGACATCTTTGTCACATATTTTCAAGATAATCTCATTTAGATCACCTGTCTAGTGAGTTTAAAAGTTGTAAATAACAATAAATAACTGGATATTTATGGCTATTTGCGAAAGGTAAAGGTGCAATATACGCTGCTTCAAAAAAAAAGTAGCGCACTTTGAAAAAACATTTTATCTTTTTGCTGTGAAATTAATGTATTATAAAATAGTATTATTTTGGGATGATATAGAGGTAAAATTAAGATTAAGAACAAAAAATAAAGATTAATTAAGAAAAAAGAGAAAATTAAAATTATATTACAAAAAAAATTGTTTTTCTCTGTTCAATTCATCTTTCAATAATGGGTATTGCTTCATCTTCCTTGAATTACTACCTGCAAACTTGTAGGCATACTTCTAATAAGGTTTGCTTCAAATCTTGCTGAGATTTCCTCCCATGCTTTCACTAAAAAGGTCTTAGCTCCTGTAAGTTTTCAGGAGAGTTAATTCTTCTTCTCACACGTCTGCCAAGTTCATCGCAGAGATGTTCGATAGGATTTAAGTCAGGGCTACGAGCAGGCTATCTTAAAGTCTGAAATCGTGTATCATTAAGATTTTGCTGAACACAGTTTGCAGTGTGTGACCGAGCATTGTCATTCATAAAAATTACAATATCTCCAATAAACGGAGCATAAGGTATAACATATTGTTTAAGGATCTCTGTTATACACAAATCTGTATTTATGAAATGTCTGTTTAAGACATGGAAATGAATTCTAGCTCCAGAGATATTCCTTTCCACACCATCACTGAACCACCTCCAAATTACACCCTCCCAGCAATGTTACATTCAAAATAACTCTCACCTGACCTTCGGTATTCTCGCACGTCCATCTGGAGAGTAAAGTGAAAAACGTGACTTATCCAGAAAAAATACAGTCCTCCATTCATTTTCATTTCACAATATGTGCTCTCGAGCAAACTCTAAACGGGCTCTTCTGGAACGTAAGCTTATTTCAGCAAGTCTTCCTCTGACAATATCGGTATTAATTGAAACATTACGAACCACCCGGAGCCTTTGAGAAGGAATAGAAAAGCGATTTCGAAGAGTAGATATGAAGTAAAATAAACTCATAATCTCGTTGCTATGCCGTTCTTGGCCGATTTGAAACTGGTTGAGTCCAGGTTCATGGAAACGTTGGATAGCGATAGTGGTTTCAGGTAATCTAAATAACCGAGGAGCAGCGTTTCTCTGACTATTGCTATTTTCAACTAAAGGAACGCACTGGCCACTTGTTCGTCGGTTACTACGGTTATTCGTAATCCAAGCAAGAACACGTTGAATTTGATCCTGAATTCATAGAAAAACTATATTTTTTTGTAATATAAATTTTCGTTAATTCGCTCTTTATTTTTTGTTTCTTTGTCTTAATTTTACCTTTAAATCATCCCAAAAGAATACTATTTTATAAAAATGTTGATGTAATGAACATTAATTTCACAGGAAAAAAATTAAATGATTTTTGAAAGTGCGCTACTTTTTTTGTGGAGCAGTGTATATGTTGCTCATTTTCTTCTAAAGAAAAGGTTCCTCGTATTAGTGGAAACGATTTGGTGGCATAAGTAAATTGTTGCAAAAAATTAATAAAAAGCTGAGAGACGAATATACAGTATTTCTGTAATTCATATATATTATACAATAGATAGCTAAGCTGTTTCATTTAGGATACTTAGATCCATAGAATTTCGCCGATACTGGATTAACTAAACATAAGAGCGAACTTGAAGATTTCGTCCTCTCCGCTAGAACATAAAAGCGGAAAATGAAGTCAGAAATAGCTGGTGGCTGAGGATAATTACAATGGTGGATCACGTATCTTGCTTATTGCAGCGGGGATATAGCGCCCATTAAGTTGGAACAGGGTCCTCATAACCAGCTGAGGAGGATTCGCTATAATATAGCCTTGTTCACATCCTTAGCTATTCCCATTAGTGCCCTTCTTCAGCGGCGGCGGTACCCTCCTCCGGGTCTTCTATGCAAATCCTCCCAGTCGGTCCAATCTCCTTAATGTTATAACAGCCATTATCTTCCATACTGGATATGGTTAAACTTGTTCCATCTACTTCCTTATATCGTAATATTTATTTACAGTCCTTCTTCATAAAACGGTTGATGAATGAAAAAATATCCTTTAAATTACCTAAACCGTGAGAAATAATAAAAATCGAAGACCAGTAAGTGAGATATCTTGAATATACAGATGGCGCAACTTGGATACAGTAAATATGAAAGAATGTGAATCTTTTGATCTAAGGTGTTTAGAAGCAGGTCTACGACCAGCAAAGACTCCTAAAAACTGGCAAGGGCACAGCTTCAAGTTTCTAGAAGTATTTTAAATATTAAAGGAAAGATCGCATCAGCAATAAAAAAAAACAAGTTATCCTCAAAATATTTTCAAAGGAGTCACATATATTGAAATGGAGGTGGACAGGCTGGACCAGTGATGTGGCTAAGGCTGGATCTCGAAAGATGATATAATATTGCTACCGAGTAGATGCTAAGGGAACGAAAGAGATGGCGAGGAAGACCACTGAGGAGGTGGAGGGACGAAATAGTGCATGTATTGTGGGATTGTTGGTCTACAGTGTCTAGAAATAGGCAAATATGGAATAATGTGACAAAATATCTATCATGTAATACATAGATATAAATTTTAGTTTGAATCAGGCAGGAAATGTTTTTTTGTATGTATATTGTAAGTCCTAAAATGCAATAAGAGTAAATAGCAGCATAAATCAAGAAGAGAAAATTAACTTAAAACTGTATACCAGACTTGTATCTCCCAAGGCAGAGGCTTATTGTTCTGTTAAGGGCGAAATTAAAGCTAGTATTATTATTATCATTTATTTCGGAAGCCATTTGTAGGCCGAAGCGTCGATGGGGGGATTGCATTAAGGCTGATCTCGGGGGCTTGGGCTTGACCGGTGAACATTGGACGAGTCTGTGCAGGCGAAGTTTGATGGTATCGGCATCGAACCTTCGGGTTCGGTAAGCCTATTATTATTATTCGGAAGCAAAAGAGGGTAGCATCCTTTGTCTAAAAATCGCAAGAGCAAATAAAAATCCGATGAGCGTGACACACGACTTTCACTTACATCCGTTGTTAAAATGATTTCAAGAATTTTAGAATAGAGTTAGAAATGAAATATACAGGTAAATGAAAGTAAAAAGGTTAAGGAACTAGTTTAATTAAATATCGGTAGAAACATTTTTTATTGAATAATCTATTATATTATAATATACAATAATCAGTTAGTTGTTTCAGCTCCATTAACGTTTACAATTTTGTACATGAAATATATTTTTTTTTTTTTAATTTTTCACCTTTCCAACGGTATATTACACATGAATATTGAAGTTCTAATGTTCAAAAACATAAAAATCGCATACAAAATTGTTTTTTTGTTTTTTTTGGCTCTTTTCTCCGTCAGTTTGATATCGAAACGGTTCAACTTATATCTGTTTTTGTCAATGCTCATGAAGTGACATATTATTTTTTTTTTATCTACAATACTAAAGGTACTTTAGAGGAAGAAATATTGACATTTAAGCCCTGTCAGACTATTTCAATCAGAATGAAACCTACATGATATTAAAGAACGTTAAATTTTACATTGATTTAGTAAGTTTAATCAAAATCGTAAAAAGGCGCAAAATGCATGGTATGAAGTGGATCTTCTGGTTAGCCAATTTTAGTGAAATATTTTAAATGCCTAAAATTTTCAATTTATTCCCCCAAACGAAAAGGTAGATAGAAAATAAAGCCATCAGAAATGTGAAACTCGCGTTTAGCTTTATTAAAATTCCAAAAACGTTTTAAAAACAGTAAAAAGAAAAGAATTTTCAATAAAAACAATTATGTGGTATAATGTATACGTTCTACTTTTTAATGTTATAAAGACGATTTTTTTAATATGCTATCTTCAGAAAAATCGCTTAAATGTATCAAGAAAGAATTGCAGATACATAGACTAGAACGATATTCATAATATCAGACTCGTTGTAATGTAATAAATTATTAAGCTCAAAATAAGAATTATTCCATGCCATAAATTAATGAAGTGCACAAGTAACACCCCTATACTATGATACTGTTCTTATTACACAACAAAGCTACTTTTCGTCCACTAAATCAACTCAATTCCTCAATTCACCGATTTATGACTCAGGAGAAAGCTCTTTGAATCAATTAGTGTACCGCTACATATCCAAATTTAAGAGTCTGGCGATATCAAATATTCGCATATTTCCCTTACCATCTTTTACAATATTAAAAATTAAAAGAATATCAACGAGTGTAAAGTTTTTTTATCATTACACAGTGTCACAATCAAGAAAGAGAATAAATATCGTCTTGTCGGACCCATTTGAGCCAAGTTGCACTATATTTTGCTGTGTAATTATTGTTAATTAAAAAATTACCATTTTTGAGCAGTACATTATGTTAAAGTATCGTCTCAGTATACCTTTACTAGCTGTATCCCGCGGTAATTAACTAATTCCAACAATTTTGCTTTAAGACATAATCATCCACTACGTTGTAGCACAAACAAAACGAATTGGCCTTCGTAACTAAACACTACAGTTTCGTAGTGCGTACTGTGCCCTTTCTGATAACTATGGTTGTTTATAGATAAGGCTAAGATAATTGCGATTATTTGAAAACAATATGCAATACCAAACAAAAACCGAACGAGCTTAAGGTTTCGACTAATAAATACCATCAAATAACATACGAAAATCAGGATGATAACGATTTGTGATATTCAGTAAGTACCAAAGATCCCAAGAAATACACGTATCATCTTTCTTTTTTATTTTTGATTAAACCAAAAAAAAAACAACCTTTGAATAAAGAAAGGATGAATGGAGTAACTCACTTTTTTCTTATTTTTTGAAGATTATATTCCCAATGCGTCACAAAGAAAAATAAACATCATTCTTTAAAATAAATTAATTCCAGGAGAAGAGACAAAAATATTCCAGTTACTAAACAAAGCTGGCCATACACTAGCATTGAGAACGTGGAAAAGATGAAATGAAGGAAAACTCATTAAGGGAGCCGTTAGAGTGGGCTTACAAAGAGAAAAACTCATGTACCCAAAAGAAAGCACAAAAAAAAAAAAAAAGAACAAGGTTCATTTGCCTTTTGGAAAAACTAACTGGAAGATTGCGCAGGGTTCGTTATGCGCCCCTTGCTAATTAAGCCCCTCCCATAGAATGTAACATGCAGCGACAGGATATCCTTCAACCCCGTCTACTCTTTTGTCTCCTTGGGTAATTAGAATTTTGTTTTTTCTCTCTTCTAAGACAAAAACTACTTCCTTACACACGTATTCACGGATCGCATAATAGACTTGATTGGAAATCTCGAGAAAATGAAATAGATAAAGTTGGACCAATTTCTTCTATAAATATAAAATAGTTATAGAAATAATATTGAGCCTGAAATTTCGACGGTTATGCTGCCTAAATTGCTTATCTGCGTTATGCATCGTTCATAGTGCGTTAGCAGTGAATAACTACCCATTCTGTTTTGCTACCCATTCAAGTCTGACTTGGAAAGAATCATCCATCCATTCAAGCATCTTTATTTATTTACACAAGTGGCCTTCGAGATTTGAAACCAAATTCTCCATGCTCAATACATATTTGGCATATTTAATAAAAAGTTAGGTTATGGATCAAAAATAATAGAAAAAAGAAAAAAAAGGTAATAAAAAAATAAATTAAGTAAATTTATTTATTTATTACAAAACAAAAAATTTGACATAAAATTTAATTTGCCATCTGCATTTCTTTTGCAATAAGCAAATTTGTGGACTGCTGAAGCAGCGGCTCATCATAGCAGAGTTCGTTAAGTGATCAGCATATCTCTTGGCCACCGCCTGCGTAGTCGTCGGGGTGGGCTGTAAGGATTCGAAGAGCATTTTAATGTTTCTGTAAGAGGGTTGGTGTTGTATGTTAGTCTTTGGTGGAAGTTATTGTATTGTTCTGTAGCAGTGGCTGAAATAGTCGGAATGTTTAAGTCGTTATGTATAACGTCATTTGTTACGTAGAACGGTGCGTCCACTATTTTGCGCAGCACTTTCGACTGAAAGGACTGTATTCTTTGGATACTTGTTGGTTTGGCAGAGCCCCACAGTTCTATCCCGTATGTCCAGATTGGTTTTAGCAAAACTTTGTAAAGAGTTAGTTTGTTGGTTAATGATAATTTAGAGCGTCTGTCAAGTAATCTAGATAAAAGACCGTATCGTCTGTTGAGTTCTTTGCGTTTTTGTCGAATGTGGGTACTCCAGGTCAGTCTTTTGTCCAAGTGAATACCTAAATATCGAATTTCGTCGGAAGGCGGAATAGGAATATTATTAAAGTTAATGGGAGGAGAAGGTTTGTGGTTCAGGGTGAACACTACATGAGCACTCTTGGACTCGTTCATCTTTATTTTCCATCTAGAAGCCCAAGCAGAAATTTCATCAAGGTGGTTTTGGAGGGATATTGCCGCTTGTAAAGGATCCTTATCTGAACAAAGAACAGCTGTATCATCAGCAAAAGTAGCCAAAAGAGTCCTATTGTGCTGGGGAAGATCTGACATATAAATGTTAAACAATATTGGTCCTAAAACACTGCCCTGAGGTACACCTGCCTTAATTTGCTGAATGTCTGAGAGTTCGGTCCCGACTTTGACAGAAAAATGTCTATCCGAAAGGTATGAAAGGAATATTAAATATAACGTAGGTGGAAATAAAATTTTCAGTTTGCAAAGCAATCCTTCGTGCCAAACCTTGTCGAAAGCCTGACTAATGTCAAGGAAAACACCTGGACAATATTTTTTTGACTCTAGTGAATTTGAAATGAAATCAACTAAACGATGAGATTGTTGTATAGTGGAATGATGTTTTTTAAAGCCGAACTGATGATTGGGTATAAACTTTAATATTTCAAGAGAATCTAAACAGTGAAGAAGTATTTTTTCGAATAATTTTGAGAACGAAGGAAGAAGGCTGATCGGGCGATAGGAATTTAAACAGTCTGAGGATTTATTTGGTTTTAGCACCATGATAACTTCTGAATATTTCCACAAGACTGGAAAATACGTGATTTTGAAAATTGAATTATAAATATTGGTTAAAAAAAGGATTGCTTTCCATGGTAAATTTTTAATAATGAAATTCGTAATTAAGTCAAACCCTGGAGCTTTATTGTTCGGCAAGCTCTTAATAATATCACGAACTTCGTACGGATGAATTGCTTTTGGAGGTAATGTCATTGGTAAGGGCACGGTAAGGTGGGATTGAACAAGAGTTGTACATAGTCTGTCATTAATATATCATGAGTTTTAAAAGTCCCACTGAGATGGTTAGCAAACAATTGAGCTTTTTGTGCGTCTGATTTTGCCCAAGAACCGTCAGGATATCGAAGCGGATGAGAAACTTCGTGATGTTGGAGTATCCGTTCGGTCAAATTCCATAATGGTTTCTCACCAGTCGATGTACGTTTCAAGAAGTTATTAAAGTTTTCAGTTTTTGAACGTCTTATTTCCTCTTTAAGCTGACGTGTTAGTTTATTAAAATTATGTCTGTCCGATGGGTAACGAGTCTGTTGCCATAATTTTCTAGCTTTTCTTTTCAGGATAACAAGGTGACGAACACCTGGAGGGAGATAATTTTGTTGGTGTCTGTCTGTCGTAAATTAAGTAAATAGAGAATAAAATAAAGTGATGTAAATGATAGAGGAAAGAGACTCAAAAAATAGTGAACAAATAAAATAAATTCCTTTTTTTTAGATTTTACACTGGGTGTTAACGAAGAATTGTTTGTTCATCACAATCTTTTGTTTATCTAATTGTTGAAAAAAACTGGCTTCTTCTTGTAGAACTACCACTTTTCTTTTCTTTCCATGTTATACACCTGAATAGAATATGGCCCGGGTCTTCAGAGACTTCGCATGTTACACAATTCCCATCATTTTCTATTTTAATCAAATTAAGAAATTTTTTTGTGCATCCTTGGTTAGTCCGTAGACTTACTAATTTTTCATGCATCCTGAAAATAACTTACAAGAAGTAAGGGATTTAAACAGCTTGTCCGGAGCTTCTTAATGTGTACCTTTTACAGTTAAAATAAATATTATAATGTAGGCACTGATAACCTATGGTTTATACTCAAAAATCGAAGCAACAGTAATATAGTGATCTCGTCACTTATTTTTATCTTTAAAATATGAGTATAAAATTTATAAGTATAAAGAAATATATAATTTCGCAATTGCTGAAAATGAATAGAGGTTACAGAAAAAGGAATAAGTCAGTAATAAAAAGGAAAAAATCAAGAATTATACATAATGAGGATAAGAAAACAAAAGAAAGAGAAACACAGGGTAGGTGTATTTCTTCATTGTTATCAAAATTAGTACATAGGAGAAACAAAGTTTGTTAACCAAATGAATTACTGCGTTTTAAAATATTAAATTTACCGTACTAATTTGGCCTAAATAATTAAGAACGAACCTATCAAAATTCCCGTTTGTCTCCGTCAAAAATATTTGATTCATATTATCTTATATTAGTTACAATATTACGCCCCTTGTATAAATAATATTTGAAAAATTATGTAGGGCTAAAAAAATTAACTATGATCTCGTTATGACATACTAATAATCATAAACTGCAAAATTATACGAATAAAATTTTTCAATGGGCTGAAAAAAAAAGAAGTTACGCAGGTAAAACCAAGGAAGGAGATCCTCATTGCCTCCAAGCCACTCTTAAATTTCTTTCCTTACTTCCAAGTGCTCCACGAAGTCTCTATTCTATTCCAAAACTCTATTGTAGACCACCGAGTCACCTTTAAGAAAAACCGTCCTGGAATAAACATTTATCTGAAATATGCAGAAAACCCATTTATATTCTTAAACAGCTCTACAGATTCCATAAATAATTACCTATAAAAAACCCGTCAGTTTCTTGTTTTCCCACTTATTGTCCCTCACTTTGACTATGATTACATAGTATATTTGGGACTCGCCGACGAATTAAAACTTCTTCAGAATTATTTATAAGATTCATCTTTGGGCCATATTTCTATTCTAGCTATTATACCGGATGGCTTTATCCGTCTCCTCGACGAAAATATCTGATAGTTCTAACCTAAGCAGTACAAAACCTTCCTCTATGACGGAACTTCTCTTCTTCTGATCAGACATCTATACATTGAACACCAGAACCCAATGAACATTTATTCCTCATCACAAACTACGTCCTTTCGCAAATCTTTTCTTGTTTGTTCTTCAACCTTTTGTAATTCGCTACCTATCTTTATCTGTAAAACAACCTCTCTGTCTTCATTTATGCATTTTATTACCTTCTTGTATCTCATTCTTCCGTCCGATTTTAATATATGTACATATGCGCGTGTTCTATATCTGTATATTCACAAAAAGATATATAAAAAATTGTTTATACATAATATTTAATAGAAACCAAACCATATTTTTTAAATTGTTAATAGGCTTTGCCTGTAAAATCCAAAAATAAATAAATAAATTAGCACCTATTTGTATTTTATTTTGCTCTAAGGGGATTTGGGCCTAGAATGTTTGAAAGTTTTTTCATTCAATTTCATAATCATTAAAATCTTACATATTGTTTTAGGAATTAATTAGAGTAGCTCATTCAATTGATATAATTAACCCAACATTAAAATGCTCAAAGAGACTAAAATACATTTTCAGCAATCTCAGGACTCATTTAGCAAATAAAAACTAAAAATGTTTAGCTATTGAAGAAAAAAAAGTTCCTAAATCTAGAAGAAACACCAACCTACATTCACATTAACGATCCAACGGTAGTCCGATATCTAATGTAGTCCAACAAAGTGGACCCTGAATTGCCGACTTAACAGTACCATACATTAGAACGCCTTAACAGGTTTTCACTTACCAGAGTTGATACTTTTTTAGTGCAGAATGCCTTTGTAAAGACATTTTTTATTGCTAAATAAAACATAATAAGGTAAAGAGACTCATAATTATTTTTAAAACAGGAATATTAATCACTGATTTAAGCATCGTTAAATTTATAAAATAATAATGAATACAAAATAAATCAATCTCTTATATTTACAATGATCACTTGAATGATATTTTTTTTTATTAATCATTATTATTTTTTGTGAGTGTTGACAAATTTAGTTGATAAGTTCATTAAAGACTGTTTTACCACTCCAACATAGAAGCGTAGAGCATTTTTAAGAAAAGTAGTGTAGTAGTAAAATAATGTTCAACATTTTTTTTTAAGTAGTAGCAGTGGTTCCCAACTAGTACGACAATGGCCAGAAGGTCCGCGAGATGTCAATAAAAAATTTCTTTAAATTACCTTAACAAAAAATATATGCAAAGGTTTATGTAATGTAAAAATGTTTATGTAACAAGAATCATTCTCGCATCGCACAGGCGTGTGTTTATAAATTTTATTTTTTCCCTGAGAACAATGATTTGCGAATTGTAATCAGCTTATAGATTCTGGATCTGGCAAATAATATATTCGATTAAATTAACAATTTATTCAAATCGCGTTAATTAATTAAATCGTCAATTAATTATTTTAATAACAAAATTTTAGCCGAATGCGTCCAAAAATATATATATTTTTTTATTAAATAAACATATTTATTGATATTTACAACTGTATTATATACATCAAGTAAATGTGGTGGAAATAGCAAACTGACGTGAAATACATGTAGAGACGCTACCCATTAGCAGCACTCAAATAAAATAATTTTTTTATAATTCTTTTTTTTTTTACTTTTTTTTTTAGCTCTGTTACCATTTTTGATACAAAAAAGCGAAATTTGCTGAAAATTCTATCTACTATTTGACACATTCACTACGTTGTAGTAGTCCCATTGTGCTATAGAGTACGGAACAGAATTATAAAATCTAAGATGGGTAAAGCAAAACATAATGTTTTTCATAAACAGAGATTTGTTCCAAGCAAAATTTTACAATAAAGTCACACGACTGAAAAATAAGATATGAAAAAAAAAGAAAGAAAGCTGTGATCTCATTTTCTGAAGACATTATTTAAAGAAGACAGGGCCGGCCTTCTTACTGAGACATCCGTCCTATGTGTGCCTAATTTAATTTTTTACCCCATTTCCACCCTTAGGGGCTACATCACTTGTTTATTACCATCCCTATTTCAGCGAGATAATTTGATGCATAACCCCGCAATACAGCTCTCTCACCGCAATACGTCTTCACTTCCCCTAGCAAGGATTACATCTGCTACCCGATGTCTCCTCGCAGGAGGTTGAATTAACTTAGCCTAGATCGGTCTCATTCTAACGGATTTAGTTAAAAAAATAATTAAACATGGGGAATGAACTTAAACAATAATTATAGAATCATTAACTATAACATCCTCCAAAGATTCCTCATTTATTTTATTAGTTACAAAAAAAAAACGACACAATATTACACCATGGTGATTATAATTATATTTTGCAATATTTTTAAACTATATTAGCAATAGACTCATATTTTGATTTTTCATGGAAGTTTATTTTTTTTTTTTTTGTTACCCTCTGGTTTTTTTTTTTACACAATATACAATATATATATATCACAAGATATTTGACCTTCTATTACCCGAAGGTAATGTTTTTTTTCTTTCGTTTATTTATGAGACATTGTATCACATGTTTATGTTATTAATTACAAGACTGAAATAAAGTAAAAATACAAATAAAGGAACCACCAGTAGCAGGGTGGCTAGCATAACAACCTCCTACGCCAAACGTTACGGGTTCCAACACGCAGGTGGTCCTAGGATTTTTTAATGGGAGTAAAAAATCCATGGTTATGCCGTCCTTCGGAGGGGACGTAAAAATATGGTCCCGAGCCTGTTCGATGCCAGGTACTTGTTAAAGATCCCTATCCTAATAAAACCTGGATAGGCAAAATTTAGGACTCCCACTGTACCATCGTCTGATTAGCCACAGTAGCATAAAGTGACGTTAAATAAATAAACAAAAAATTATATTTTAAGTAAAGATCAGATATTCAGAAGAATTTGGTAGTAATCAAGGGTAGAAAGCTAAAGACAAACGATAACTCCAATTCATCATATCATATTCATGAACAATTTTGAATAATGACTACTTTATTTTCAAAATAAAATAATTGAGGCGATAGGGCGGATTTTATTTTCGATATTTGAATGCTAATTATCTTAAAAAGTGAATCCTCAAATGTTGGGTGAGAGGGGTTATTTGGTCAATTACAATAGTAACACAAAATTTTAAAGAATAAATAAATTCACGGTTTTGAATCTGTATTCCAATATTTTTTAAATTTAACTGGTCTAGAACTGTCTACTTCAAATTGATTTAATTTAAAATTAATGACAATTTGAAATTAATTTACATTAAAAAAAAATGAATGTCCCTCCCATAGCTTACTCACAACTTCAATTGGATTTAAAATCATTTCATTTTTCCAGTTTCTCTTTAGGAATCTACAAAATAATATAACCATCGAATATGAGCGATAATGATTAATCAGCATTTTTTTCAGTACATATAATTTTTCTTGTTTCTAAACCGAGAAAAAAAATTAAAAAAAAACCTGTTCCACAATAACCTATGAAAAGTCTTGGCTTCAGTACATAAAAGAGATTCGCAGAGTTTTTAGAGGTGGTTAAGAGGGTTAGCGCGGGTGAACAGTCCGCGTGTTGTAATTTTGAGTCCGCGTCTCGGCACAAGGGGCTTTTAACTCATTATTCCCCCGCCCTTACACCCTTCTCCAACGAGAAATCCCCGTGAAGCCTACAAAGGTGAGGTAGGGGTAAACGAAAACAAAGAATGTCTATACATATATTAATTTGAAAATTAAGTACTTTTTTTATATTACAATCTCTAACTACTCATTTTATTCTAGTACCTTATTTTTATTTTTACCATAAACTTTTTTTTACGGGTGAAGGCGAAGGCTCCCTATGAACCACCTTATGGGCGGTGCATGTTCATGTTCAAAAGAAACTCTGATAGTGATCAAAATCAGTAGCATAAAAAGCTTAATGAACGATCACTAAATCGATATAAAGCAAAAATACATAGTTAAAAAAAAAAAATAATATACCTATTAACATAGATAAAGCAATATAGTAAAACTAGTTTTATAACTTATTTTCAAGAATTACTCCGTGTTTTATACGTGTCCAGGGTCAATGATTATTATGGCTTTAATTAACAGAACATAAAACCGGAGATCATACAAGCAAGTACGTTTCCAAGATATTTCCCCATTAATCCTCCCTTCCGGTGAAGATTACGTCCTGGCTCAAGTAATGGCCCATGAAACTAGATTAATATTTGTTAATTATATATCTTTATTACAGGCGTACTTGATAGGATCTATATTAGCTTGGTTATTAGTTTGTATATGGGCTTGATACTGCCCCAGCGGTTCACAAGAGATCACAGTTAAGATTAACCTAATTACCGGTTCGGATACAAAATAGTTTCCCTCAGAATACAGAATGAGGTATTTAAAATATATTCAGAAAATAGTTTAAGTAGTCTGAGGGCTCGAAGGATTTCCTTTTAATAATATCAGGTAATATAAATTGTGTATTTCAATAAAACACTTTAACCAAACTACAAATCCAAAATTACAAAAACATTATTAAATGGTATATAACTGAAATAATAATCTCTCTGTAATATTCTAATTGTCATGTTGGTCTTAGACTTTCATATGAAAAGTTCTAGTTTCGGAGTGATAAATTTTCAAATTTCCCACCATGCTATGTAACAACAATAAATAATGATACCTCACTTTAGCCTGAAGAATAAAATTACACTTTTTTTTTTAACCTTCATTCATCCAAAAAGGTTATAAACAATTTTATGGTAAAAATAATCGTAAAACACAGTGCGCTTTATCTTCATAAATGAAACAAACATTTGAACATCGAAAAACAACTTCAATTTCATTCAAATATCTACTAGTATGATGAATTAATGAAATATAAGTGAAGAACTCTGGTAATAAAATGTATTCATGTGTTGGTAACAAGATAACAGTGGGGAACATCATCGATCAAGCAGTTCTTAAAGAAATTTTTCCAGAAGATTCCAAATTGCCTATAATTTTTTTAATTTTATGATGAGATGTGAATCATAATTCATAAAATATGAAAATCATAAAAAATATTGCTAAATTCGATAAAATTAGCATTCGTTTAATGTTATAAATTTTTCACTATTTGGTTAATACTATAATAAAATTTTCTATTTCTAGATCTGACTGGACAAGATGAAATACCACTTCAATTCGAGAAGACTTCTTTATTTAATGGATTAGTGATGAAATACTTCATCACCCTAAGTAAGATATTCTATCAAATCTATTATCTATTAGGTACTTATTTAGAACACTTGTTTTTACTTTCACTTGCACACACACACACACACACACACACACATACACATATATATATATATATATATATATATATATATATATATATATATATATATATATATATATATAGCAAGGGAAAGTATTGCGATCGTGAAAATATTCGAATTCCAGTTATCAATGGAAATACACGTTTGAGGGTTCCCAGAGTCTAAATGACCAAGTTACGCAAAAAGGTCGGGTGTGTGTGTGGTAACTCCAGCGAGAAAACGAAAAGTCCTCTGAAACTGAGATTTCATAGTTGAGACAACTATATGCCCGAGATGTTACAGCAACTTTACATCAAAATCAGCTGACCTACAGAGCCACTTTATACCATGCATTTTACACCTATTTACAATTTTCTCAAAAACGGCTCGTACGATTTTTATTGAACTCGTTATATCTATGTAAAATTGGCTTTAATATAAAACGGGCTTTAATATCATGTAGATTTCATTCTGATTCAAATAATCTGACAGGGCCTAAATGCCGATATTTCAAATTTTCGTCCTCTAAAGTACCTTTAATTTTGTACATTATATAAAAATAACCATATCATCTTGTTACCATTAATAAAAAATAGGTACATATATAAGTTGAACGAATTCGATATCCAACTTAAGGAAGAAGAACAGTAATATATATGTATAATATACTGTTGGAATCCTAAAGATTTTAGAAAAAATATCATCTTATACATAATATTGTAAAAGTTAACGAAGAGTGATGAAAAAACGATAAAACAAACTGACATAGATAATGGGAGTAAAAATTCCTTAGTTATGCCGTCCTTCAGAGGGGACGTTAAAAGGTGGTCCCGAGCCTGTGCGAGGTCGGGTACTCGTTAAAGATCCCTATCCTAATAAAACCTGGATAGGCAAAATTTGGGACTCCCACAGTAGCATCGTCCGATTAGCCATAATAGCATAAAGTGGCGTTAAATAATTAAACAAACAAAACAAATAATATAATAGATTATTTAATAAAACAAATGTTTCTATTAAAATACAATGTATATAATTCTTTAACAACTTATTTTATAAATTGTAAAATTGCGAAAATTATTATAAGAATAGATAATATACAATTGTATAAGTTGATATATAATATCTGTACTTGTTCATATATCTGTTTCCTATTTAAAAAAAATAAATAAGTTTCACCATTATTTCTAACACAAGAAGATGTAATATATATAATATATATATATATATATATATATATATATATATATATTCATTCCATGTTACATTACTATAAAATTAAAAACTAACAAATAAAATTCAACCGAAAAGGAGCAACCAATAACATACTGTTGTTAATAAAAAGTAGATGTCTTCGCACACATAGTATGCTATGCAATAACTGTTTGAGAATCGCGCGTATCACAACGTATCGCAGCGCGTATCACCGATGGCCCTCACTCGTCGGTCTCACGGGGCTGCGCGTAGCACCGAGATTTATTTCTATATCCATGTTATCTATTATTCATAACGGCAAAAATTAAAAAAAAATAAAAATAAAAAATAAAATGTTTAATAGTCTTTGAAGTTATACATACTGGCAGGAATCTGAGATTAGGATGAAAACAACGCACGATTTACATAAATTGCTAAATAGGCATCCACTAGACTGTTAGCAAACGTAAAACTCGTATACATGTCTGAACAGTCAATTATTGATGAAACGCGGCATAAATTCGAGTGCCGCCACACAGAGCAGACATTGAAAAACGGCATCAGCGTGAACGTGTTAAGAAGAACACTTTTTTGGAGATATGCATTTCTAACCAATATGTATTTTAAACAATGTTATGACTTTTTTTGTTTATTCGCTATTTTCTTTGGAGTACTAGTTCCGAAAGGAACGACGTAGAGGTGCTAAATAGATGCCTCGCAGACATGGCGGTCGTTTCTAAACGATCCTTAAATATGAGGGAGCAAAGTTTGGCGAGTAAAGCGGAAAGGAGAGGAATGTATTATTCAGAAGAACAGAGGAGCCGACTGATGAAATATAAGTTGTTCGGTAGCAAGTTAGCGTTTAGTAAGTTTATCTGGATCCAGGGGTAGGGGCGCTATTGTTTAATTATTCCTCCAAGATGACGCCAGTATTAAGTATGCACCCCCTCCCACCAACTTACATCTACTTTCCATTGAGTCCGCCTCCTAAGTTGGTGTCGCCTCCCTTACTCCTAAGTAAGCATTGTTCACTCCTCCGGCTCTATTATTGTACCACCGCCTGGGCAAAGTGTGAATCTCTTTGTTTATTCAATAACCAACTTAGCCACTTCCTTCAACCTCCCTTCTCCTTATTATAAACCATAATAGGCTCCGAGGCTTAGGACAATGTGTTCATACACGGACCTCCCGGGTTGTTTGGCTAACAGCTCCCCCAGGTAAGAAGTTTATCAAAGCTTCGCAAACTAGATTAAGATTACATCTTAGGGCTTAGGGTTAGTGTCAAAAGACCCGCACAAGAAAAGGGATATTATACAGACAATAATGAAAGAAATAAGGGATTGAAAAGAAGAGAAGGAAATGCAGAATCTAACTGAAAAATAATGAGGAGCATTACACAATTCTACTGTCACTGGAAATTAGTAATTCGAATATCGAAAGTCCAGACTTATAACTTGCCTGTGATGTCTGTCATCTTCCAGGCCTTCAACAAAGAACCCGTCTAACGAATAATCTTCCCAATCGTATCATTACTATAGCTCCTTTCACATCATTCCAACGAGGTATCAGGATATAAAAATATTCAACAAGATCTTAACATCTGTAAGTGTAAAGATATGTAAGGTTAATTAAATCAAAGTATTACCAGATAACAACAAGTATAGATAAAAAGATGATAATATTAATTTATTTACAATGCACACTGAATACAAATATGTTTTATATCATGATTTCGGTTGTCCTTATTTCATAATAACAGAGTTAAAGTAATCATTCGAATTAGCTAAAGATAATACAATATATTTTTTTCAGTAGGTGAGGTAACAGGAAAAAAAATAACCTTCACAATATAAAATACAATATTAATTTCAAAATACATTTGTTGTTGTTTATTTATTTAAGGTCACTTTATGCTACTATGGCCAATCGGACGATGCTACAGTGGGAGTCCTAAATTTTGCCTATCCAGGTTTTATTAGGATAGGGATCTTTAACGAGTACCTGGCATCGCACAGGCTCGGGACCACCTTTTAACGTCCCCTCCGAAGGACGGCGTAACTAAGGATGTTTTACTCCCATTAAAAAAATCCTAGGACCACCTGCAGGTTTGAACCCGTGACCTTTAGCATGGGAAGCTGTTACGCTAACCACCCAGCTACAAGTGATCCCATACATTTTTTGTTCTTTTATGAGTGTATCCCTTAAGTAAAGTTTTATTGTGGTCACAAAATGCGTTTTTCAGTGGGTTTTAAGAATTTTTTGTTTTGTCAAAATATTTTTTTTTGTTTCTGTATAAATAAAGTTCTGCAATGTTGGAAGATTAAGTTGAAATTTTGGTACGTCGTAGGGGAGTTATTGATTTTTTTTTTTTTTTTTTGGATTACAGTCGAGCTCCAGATTGCTGGGATACAATCTGACTCGTATAATTGTTTTATAAACTATGTTATGTTTCATTTTTTTTAATCTATAAAATTAAAGGATCTTTAGAATGAAACTTACAAAAGCCTATTAAATCTTTCATCGACTTCATTTAAAATTGTTAGAGCAGTTTTTGAGGAAATGGTAAAATATAAAATGATAAAATTAACGGTATAAAGTGGCTGTTCTGGTTTGCCAATTTTGTGGCAAAAAAATGTTCATGTAACATCTCGGACATAAAATATTTCAAAATATGAACTGACTTGATATGTCAGTAAACAACTGTACAATCCCTACAATAGATATATGACCATATTCGCACTTATTCATACGATTTCAGGAATCTAAAAATGTTTCAACAAGATCAAAAAGACCTTCATGGAGTAATGTATTTACTAATAAATACTGAACAATATAAATAACTTAAAATTTGTGTGCTGCTGTTTGATAAAAATGGAACAGACTAGTAATGTGAGGACTCGGAAAAACCAGAGGTAGAAAAGTATAGTGAATTACAAAAAAAAATAAAGCGATGTCTGCTGTGGCGCTGGATAAAACAATTACCGATAAAGAAATCCAAACAAGCACTGGATCCTGACGATATTTTCGTTCGGATTGACATCCATTACCCGGATGGATAAAAAAAAGTCGGATAAGTGGACATTTAATTAACACAATGACAGTATTGTACGGGTCAGAATAAATAGCTGCAGATAACAGAGCCACTGGATTCCACCAGTTTATTTTTCTACGGCAATCTCCTTCGGCTGGCACCTATGCCATATTTGCTCCCCTTTCGACAAATAGAGTGTGACATTTGTAAATTAGGCGGCGTGATTGATCGTTAGGAGCCTGATTAATCAATGGCTGTCAAGGGGGTCTGTTCCCGGCCCCGCTTTTTCAATATTTATATCCGTCATCGGGGGAGACACCCTCGTAGCCTATTGTTTCATCAAAGCCTATGACCTGATAAATAATTAACTCGGATCAAAAACCAATCCCAATGTTTTATATCTCGGTACCATTGTGATGTATGCTCGCTCACAATGCTCGTATTTTTATCATTACAGCCATGGGATTCGAGACGTCAAATGCAGAAATCGCCGTTCTTTCCAATCGAAATCAAAATTTTAAATTCACAATAATAAATCATTCTTAAATATTTTACGCCCCGTATGCACAAAGCAAAGGAAACTCGACATATAAACAATGATAAATTATTACAAGCAAATGGAAATGGTTAATAAGAGAAATAAATAAACAAAACTTATAGAGAATCAAACCAAAAGCATTACTATATTAGAGATTTAGTTGTAGGACAACTTATGGACAAACAAACTAAGAAAAATTGTTTTAATATGTGTGAGGCTTCGAGATAATTTATACACCAAACTAAACTCCCCTTAATTAAAGTTCTATTGTTAACCGTGGTACAAGAAATGACAAGAGCATGAAAACCGCACTTTTCATATATCTATTCAGATAAACTAAACCATGTTTCATACTGAAAAGAAAAAACTACGGTTTATAATTTGTCATTCATTAAAATGTGTTATACCCTAAAATTTCTTATTTTCTGAATAATCTACGTTGCTCATCTACATACCTACCAATAAAATTCGAATGATTAGAGCAGTAGAAGATGGGGATAAGAAAATATTTCATATGGGCATCATCGTGAATTAATTTTAAAAATATTCCTTTTTATTGCTAATTACAGTAACAATATCGTGTTTAGTCTTTCAATAAGAGCTTAAATCAGTCCTGGATGCATCGAAAATCTTTAGTTCGAGGGATTGAACTTTTTAGTTGCATCATAGCCCTAAAGTGTTTACCATGAGATTAAGCAGGGTAAGTAGAAAGTGGCCACACACCTCTCCCACACAAAATTTATTGAGAATAATAAAAAATAAAATATTATATTTAAAGGTGTAGTTTTTTCTTCCAAAATCGTACTAATTTTTCCAATTTATAGAAATATAGACAGTTTTTGGAAAAACACAGTAATAACTAACTTGTCAAAAAATCTTGCAGACCCCCTTTAATGTTAGCAAATTATAAATCATAGTACCATTTACATTTTTTTTAAATATCTATGATTGTGTTTATATATTTATTTTTCTTTTCACTGAAGAAAATTTAAGTTTACATCTCCATAGTTTTGAATTGATTTTATTACTCATTTGATAAATGCCATAACGGGAAATGTGCTTTATTTGTCTTTATTTATGTCTCAAAACGATTTGTTTTTAAATGTTTACAATACTATCAAAATTCTATTGATTTTCTTGGATTAGATTTTTAGGTTTTCATGTCAACATAAATTTTTCACATTACATTTCTATAAATAGCATTCAATCAATGTAAGTTGTGTCACTCAGGTTCTGTCAGCACTATAAAAAAATAATCCGGTAAATTCTAATGGTGCTCTAGCTAAAATATTGTATTAAAAATATATTAATAATTGTTTATTTTCTTTTTTTAATTTAGAGAGGTCTTTTATATTTATATATTACTTTTCCATCTATTCCACCTCCACCTCCCCCCCCCCCATAGTTCAACGATTCTCCTGAATTCAACCTTGTGAAGAATACATTTATTTTAAATTAGGAAGTTAGGCCATACCTCTTAATCTAAAAATAATAATTATGTATTAGTATAATGGGCCAATTTACCTATTCAATTAAAAATTGTAATTAATAATTATATAAGCAAATTGGCACATGCTTAAAATTCATAATTAATGTTCTTTTAGTTTCCTACCGCTATTAGATAGGGAAGGCATTTGATAACTACGCGTAATTTTCAACGAATTTATGTTTTTGAACTCGAGAGTACAAAACTATATTTTCGGCAATACAATATTTTGGCCTGTATTTGTAACACATGTACGTAGGTATAAAATAATATCTTAACAATAAGATCAATTTTTTTTTTTTTTTTTTTTTTTTTTTTGTACAAATTAATAATAATTAATAGTATATAAGTTAAAAGTAGTACAAATTAATACAAAGATGTAGGATAGGTAGGAAATTCAACACAATTTGTTTTATAGAGTCATATTTTTCTAGAATAGAAGATATATAGCAAATGTTGACTTTCACTAAGCTATATATTAAACATAGAGTAAGGAAAAGTATTGTGTCCATGAAAAGTTTCGAATTCGAATTTTTCTGCAGAGATATACGTTTTAGGGTTCCCTGAGTCCAAACAGCTACGTTTCGCAAAATGGTTTGTGTGTGTTTATGAGTGTTTTCATTACCGACTCAGTTGTGGGGAACTGAAATTTAATAATAATCTCTTTCACGAATATTACTTTAAACCATTTTACACTTACTCATGATTTTCTTCAAAACAGCTCTGAAGATTTTTCATTAAATTAAAATGAAATAAGCTTTAATTTCATACAGTTTTTATCATCAATGAAATAGTAAAATATGGTTAAAATGCTTAATCTTCCTTTTTTTCTTACTCTAAACGATCATTCTCTTTGCTTATTCATAATATAGAACGATTTCTCGTTGTTAGCTGTCATTCGCCAGGTTAAATTATAAATTTACTATTTTTATTTATTTGTTTATTTAACGTCACTTTATGCTGCTGCGGCTAATCGGACGATGCTACAGTGGGAGTCCTAAATTTTGCCTATCCAGGATTAATTAGGATAGGAATCTTTGACGAGTACCTGACATCGTTCAGATTTGGGACCACCTTTTAAGTTTCCCCCCTCCTCTCCCTCCCCCCGAAGAACGGCATTACTAAGGATTTTTCACTCCCATTAGAAAATCCTAGGACTACCTGCGGGTTTGAACCGAGACCTTTGGCAAGGAGGCTGTTATGCTAGCCACCATGCCACAGGTGATCCCAATTTATTATTTTATATATATATATATATATATATATATATATATATATATATATATATATATTGTATTAATGAGGTCATTTAGCACTTTTAACACACATGATCTAACCCTTGTTTTTAAACTTTGCATATATTTTATATAATATATATTGTTTGAATGAGGTAATTTAGCACTATTATTACTGCCCTGAATGAAACATATTGAAATATTATGGAATATAGTAGTTTGAATATATTTTTAAAAATTCTTCTCTCTCTCCTCCCCCCAAAAAATCAGGCAATATGCCCATTCCGCCCACACACCTGATCTAACCCTTGTAAAGTTAAATATCAGGGAATCGAGCCAATAATGCGGAAATAAATTATATGAAACCGAGGACGGAGGAACGGCTGTAATAGCGGTTAATGATTTATATGGCTGGGGATAGGGTCGATAAATAGTGAGCATTCTACGGTGGGCAGGTATGTCGATGGGGATTTGATTTGAGCGGTAAATTATATAAATGTCATTGTGATGTGAAATAGGATTGTGGAATAATGGAGGCCGTGGGGCGGTCCTGGGGCAGTTTTATTGCATTCTTGGAGGTGGTGGCTCCATTCAATCTGGCACCCTCCAATACGCTCCATAAATCCTTTCATAATTGAATTCCGACCTGTTAGTCATTAGTATGGCTCTCGGAGACACCCGCACCTATAATGCTCTCTATTATTCTCTAAAGAGATCTCTTTAGAGTGAGGATTCCGTAATCTACAAACGATACGTAATCCTAAAGTTGTATTAATTATTTAGAAGGTTAGAAAGCAATGAAGAACTAAATACCGTGCTATACTGCAAGAGTAAGATAAAAGCAAAATATGACCATGAAATTTTGATTTGATGTCGGCGAATTATCATACACTCTCACACACTTTTAACATATTACATGGTAAGGACCCTAAATTAAAAAAATCATGCATTGATAAGTCGCCTTAAATAACACACAATTCCTTGAAATGCGCGTTTGAAAATTGCAGTTCTTTACAAAAATGTCTAAGTGCATATTTAATTTCATTCCACAGAAAGCCAAAACATCTCCTTTCATAATTTGGAAAACAATTCTAGTTTTTAATGCAAACAAATCTGGTGTGACACAAACTTTCATTTACCGCCGTTTTTAAAAGCGTTTAAAGAATGTTCAAATGCAGTTAGAGATAAAAATGAGTGAAACTATTAAGGAACTAATTAAATTGAATTTCTATAGAAACATGTGTTTTATTAAAAATTCTACTATATTATCATCTAAAATAATCAGATAATTTTATCAGCTTTTCTTCACTCATTATTAACTTTTACAAGCTTGTGTAGAAGATAATATTTTTTCTAAACTTTTTAGCTTTCCAACAGTATATTATAGATCTATATTACTGTTATTATTTTTAAAGGCGAAAAATTGCATCAAAAAATATGTTTGCACTTTTCTCCTTTAGTTAGAAAGCGAATTCATTCAAATTATATATTTACCTGTTTTTTATCGTTGATAACAAGAGTTATATTGTTATTTTTTTAGTATCTACAAAATTAAATGTACTTTAGAGGAAGAAAATATTAAAATATTGGCATTTAAGTCTTGTCAAACTATTTTAATCAGAATGATGTTAAAGCCCATGAAAGTTTATATCGATATATGGTTTAATCAAAATCGTTCGAGCGGTTTTTGAGAAAATCGTAAAAAGTGAAAAAGGCACGGTAAAAGTAGCTCTTCTGGTTAGCTGATTTTGATGATAAGTTTCTTAACATCTCAGCCTATAGTTTTAAATATGAAATTAGTTTCATAGAACTTTGCGTTTCCGCCCGGGAGTTAGCACACACAGACCTTTTTGTGGGACTGTCATTGTACTCAGGGGATCCTAAAACGTGTATTTCTGTTGAAAACTGGAATTTGAAAATTTTCACGATCGCAATACTTTCCCTTACAATGTATTTCCCAAGTAAAATTGGTAAAAAATAAATAATGGCTATTTTCTCAAATAATATAGAACCCATTCAAAATCATTGTATTAATTAGAAGGTGTACCTGCTAACAGCAACTTTTGTAATTGGACTATCGAATGTGTCACCGCAATTGAAATAAATTGTAAAGTTACTTAAGATACTTTATGCTAGAACCAGGTCTTAATAACCGACCACAGTCCGCGAAACTTAGTACTCAGTGAATTATTAGAATTTATTTTTATTTATTTAGTTATAAATTACTGAGATTTATAACTGTATTTGATAATACATCTTACATAATATTTGTTTGTTTGGTGTAGGGTTTATTACTGTCAATGAGTACCTTTAACTACTGAACTAGGAACAGGGTTTGAATAGAAATAGAGATGATTCAGAACAATTAGACGTACTGTATTTTTAATAAAAAAACCAATCCTTAGAACTTTCATCTATTAAAAATCTTTTTTTATAGAGGCTATGTTTTATATAAACATATACTATAAAACTATTTTTACTGAATTATGAGATTCCGAAAAAAAATTCTATCAAATTGGTGTACTCAAGATTAAAATTTGTAAAATTACTCAAGAGACAATTTCAAGTAATAATTTTAACAATGAGAGCACTTACTTCATTTTTTTTTTCATTACGTAATCGCAAAAATGATCTCGATCTAAAAGATCGTTTATGAAAAAGGAATTGTATACAACAAAATTCTTGAAATGCCTTTTATCGCAGAACATCTTATGCAAGACTTTTACTATAATATTCATGAGAAAACGTCTTCGTAAATATGTTTACTAAGAAATTGTGGTGTTTCTAACATAAAGTCCTCCAAAAAAAGTTTTCTAACAAATTTTAGAAAAACATTTATCCTTTGTGAAAACTTATTGTTGCCTCGCTTTTAACTATTCGGAATTAGTTAGTTCAAAAATCGAACTCTGAAAATAAGAATTACTTCTTAATAACCACATAATGTAATAACTCACAAAGATAATTTTTTTT
This sequence comes from Piezodorus guildinii, assembly GCA_023052935.1. Classification (NCBI taxonomy): domain Eukaryota; kingdom Metazoa; phylum Arthropoda; class Insecta; order Hemiptera; family Pentatomidae; genus Piezodorus; species Piezodorus guildinii. The sequence goes on along the minus strand of CM041292.1, from coordinate 84,916,350 downwards.
TTTAATCTGAGCAGAACTTTACATCTTATTAAAATATTGAATTTCTTGATATTACAGAAATGAATGAATGTGTTCTTGGACGATTAATTGTCAAAGAAAACTCACATTTAAATTCATTTATCAAAAAATAAGAATTAAATAAAATTTCGAAAGATCGAAAGAAAATATGGTTACAGTTTTAAATGGAGTAGGGAATATAAAATTTAACTAAATGACGAGCTCTTGACGACTTCTCAATGAGTCGAAAAACCAAAAGTTTTAAAAAACAAAAACAAGTATCCATTATATTGTTACATTAATAGCTCGTTAAAACAATGGTCGGTCGAATTCTGGAAAAGGAAAGATTAAATCTAAAATAAAAAAATATATAAATAAAACTGATACATTCAAATGATATGCATCATTGTATGAATTTTAATTTTTATATTCAAAATATTAAACCGCCAACCTAGCCTCATGAGACTAATATTTTATGCATAGATAAAGCCTATTTATTATAATTATTGTATGCGTCTGTAAGTAGTTTAAGTAGTAGTAAATTGGTAAAAAATTATACAGTTTATAGACAATAATACCATCAACATTTTGCGTAATATTGTCGCAACATGTAAAAGTGGGTAGCGATGTAATCGACAAGTTTGTAAACATTTTTGTATCTGCAGGGTTTGATACGTATATGGAGAAAAGGTGGAATAACTATCCTTGATGAAAGGTCCTGTAATTTTCTATAATAAATCACATTTAATATAGTAAAATAAAAAAAAAATTAACCTTTTTGTTTTTAATTAAGCATTTATTTCTTCGTTCTGAATATATTTTATTTACATTATTGTTATAACTTTTTGACTTTCACTTACCTATATATGAAAGGGAAAGTATTGCGATTGTGAAAACTTTGGAATTCGAGTTTTCATTGAAATTCACGTTTTATACTACTACTACAGAAGAGCCACTTTATACCATGAATTTTATACATTTTTACGATTTTCTCAATAACGGCTCCAACTTTTTTGAATTAACTCACTGTATGGATGTAAAATTGGATGGGCTTAAATGCCGATATTTTAAATTTTTTTCATCTAAAGTACCTTTAATTTTGTAGATATAAAAATAACTATATCCTTTTGTCACCATTAACAAAAAACAGGCAAATATATAAGTCGAATGAATTCGATATTTAACTGAAGGAGAAAAGAGCAAAAATATATTAATGCAATTTTTTGTTTTTGAACATAAGAACAATAATATACATATATAATATACCGTTGGAAAGCTAATGATTTTAGAAAAAAAAATATTATCTTATACGCAAGCTTGTAAAAGTTAATAAAGAGCGATGAAAAGCCGCCAAAGCTGATTATTTTAGATAATAATATAATCGATTTTTTAATAAAACACATGGTTCTATAGAAATTCAATTTTTATCTCTAAATGTATTTGAAAACTGTTTATTCGGTTTTAAACAATTATTGTGTTGCGCTCACCAGATTTTTTCTCATTAATTTTGTGTCTGGCCAGATGTAGTTAATTTATTTATTATTGGGTTGTGTCACATGAAATGTCCGTTTTCAAGATAAAGGATTTTTACAATATGAAAACAAGATAATTTTATTCGAAGTATTTACCTTCTTTTTCTACACATTTTTCCAAAAAATTTCCATTTTTCTTTGTAAAACACAATCTGAAAACGCAGTTTTCACTTGATCATTTTCAAAACGTTTTCCTTTGACGAAGTTGTACAAATTCCTGAACAGGTGGTAATCTGTTGAGACAAGTCGGGAGAATATGGTGGGTGCGGAAGAACTTCGTAGCCCAGTTCTTTCAATTTTTGCACAGTATGTTTTAAAACATGGGTTTTTGCTGCCCCTCAGTGAGATCATGAGGTACCCATGTATCGAGCTTTTTTACTTTCCCAATGTCTGTAGGGTTTCCTTCTACTGTATGTTTGAGTACATCGTTGTCTATTACAGACGGAGGTCTTCCTCGGGGCAAGTTTTCCAAGTCGGTATCCCTAGCTGAAAACTTAGCAAACCAACGGCGAATGGTCCGTTCATTAAAACTCCCTTCCCCAGACGCCTTACAAATATTTCTAGTGGCCTCAGCAGCTCAATGGCCGAGTTTAAACTCGTACAAAAATATTACTCGAAAATCGCGTGTTTCCATGTTCATATTTGGAGGTATACTAAAAAGTGGGTAATTGATTGGGAAGCTAATGTTTATAATACAGTAGAGGATTAGTAACTGTTTACTTTTAATATGTAAACATTTGGAAGAAAAGAACAGAGACCTGCAAAATCCTTTATGTATTTCAGAAACTATAAAAACGGACATTTCATGTGAAACAACCCAATATTAAGGGGTCACCCATAGCGTAGTTGCTAGCATAACAGCTTTCTATGCCAAAGGTCGTGGGTTCAAACCTGCGGGTGACCCTAGGATTTTTTAATGGGAGTAAACAATCCTTAGTTATGCCGTCCTTCGGAGGGGACGTTAAAAGGTGGTCCCGAGCCTGTGCGATGTCAGGTACTCGTTAAAGATCCCTATCCTAATAAAACCTGGATAGGCAAAATTTAGGACTCCCACTATAGCATCGTCCGATAAGCCATTGTAGCATAAAGTGACGTAAAACGAATAAACAAACAAACCCAATATTAAGTCAAATTTGATGTTATTCTTAGGGGACTTTATTTAATTTGTTTTTTCTTTCTTCTACTAAAACAGTTAATGTTGTTTTAATATAAATATATCACCAAAACTGTAGCCGCCCCTATGAAGAATGACTAGATAGTATAGGAGAAATCAGGAATAGAAGATGGAACATAATGGCCCCACAAGTGAAGAAGGGCCGGCTATGGGCACTTTTTGTCCTCTCGGCTGAATTGTTAATGGCTTGTCTAAGGAGAGGAAGCCCGTGTTTATTTCATATCCCTCTGGCTTGAGTGCATACTCAGGCCCTCTTGAATAAGTGAGCTCGGGTCGCCGTCACTCATTTTTCACACACATCCTACAGGACATGAAAATCAACTTATGCCAACTAAGACCCCAAAGGATGGCTTTGTCAAGGAAAAATTTTTGATCCCGCTCGTAGTACCCTAAAATTATTCTGTAGTAAAATAAATATGAGTGCACCCTTTAGGTAGCACTACTCCATTATTGATACATTTGTAAATAACATATAAAGATCCTAATTATTTAGCGCAGAAGTTCTCATGAAGTAGTCCAGGGGGTCCACGATGAGTCATTGAGAAATTACTTTAAATGAAATCAACGTAAATTATTCGTGAAACCTTGGTTTTTAATAAGAATAACACGCTCTATGCAGACAAATTTAAAATTTCAAGTGATATAATTGCTGGTGATCACAGACAAGTGACTGCTACTGTTCAATCACAACCTTAAAATTGTTTATTTTCTAACATTTGTATAATAATGAGCTCAAAGGACAGATGTAACTTCGCATAAGATAATGTACTATGCAGTGATGGGCAAATACTCAACAAAATTGAGTACTGATTACTGTAATCAAACAATGCTCACTGCTGATTACAAAATCTACTCAGCTTTCCTCCTGATTACTTTCTATTTCCCTAATAAACATTAGTAATAAAAATGTTCGTACTTTTGAGTACTTGATTACTTTCTTACATGAGGTGGCCAGGATAGAGTATATTACCTACATCTATTAAGTACTAGTTTCATCGGTATTGAGGTCTATTAATAATTTCTTTAAGCCATCTTTTCTTCCATGTTATCGATTATTTTAAACTTTTCATAAAAAAGTGATAAGTGTAAATTATTATTATTAAGATAATGGGCTTATAGATTATTGTAAACTCTTCGGATGAAATCGATATAGGGTCCTATTATCATGTTTTTTATCCTTGGAATAAAAGGTTACTATTTTATTTAAACTTGTTCGTATTTACTGGAGATAAGTCTCAGTAACTGGGTTACCATGGGTTCGTTACCGATCACACTATTAATTTTTATCGCGCTCGCTCAAGAATAGGTTTTTTTTTTTACTTTTTTGTATTTATTCGTTACTAGGCTCGATAGTTGCGTTACCAAGGGTTCGTATCACGAATATACTATTAATTATAATTGCGCCCGCTTAAGCAGAGATTTATATTTAGAAGACATATATTTACTTTTTAAAGGATTTAGTTGTTGGTATTATTGATCTCAGTCGGTTGCTATAGAGTAGATTTTTGTTTGAAAATTTTTTATCAATTAAAATTGCGCATATAAAAATCGTGATGTGTGATAACTTTATTATACCGATCGATAAAAATTACAAAAAACTTACAACAAACATACACTAAACCAACTGACTAAAAAAAAAATAAAAATCATAAATAAATAACACATTTACCAACTAACTTCCCCGAAACACATATATAGAAATTAGCATAAACAAAAGAAGATAAAACAAATAAATGTTTTTGCGAACGAACTTAAAATCAATGAAACCAAACCACTAAAAAAAAATATTTAAAAAATACAGAAATTAGTATTCAAAATATTGAAATTAATCTATTCTGGAAGGAACAAGGTTAAAATTAAAAATATAATACGTATGAGAACCGTTGGTAACGCAACTATTTACAATAGTTACAAACGAACACGAAAAAATTGAAATAAACCTATTCTTAAGCGGGCGCAATTATAATTAATAGTATATTCGTGATACGAACCCTTGGTAACGCAACTATCGAGCCTAGTAATGAATAAATACGGAAAAGTTAAAATAAACCTATTCTCGAGCGAGCGCGATAAAAATTAATAGTATAATCGGTAACGAACCCTTGAGAACGCATCTACCGAATCTGGTATCGAATAAATACGAAAACATTAAAATATACCTATTCTTGAGCGAGCGCGATAAAAATTAATAGTATAATCGGCAACGAACCCTTGGAAACGCAGCTACCGAGCCTGGTATCGAATAAATACAAAAAAGTTAAAATAAACCTATTCTTGAGCGAGCGCGATAAAAATTAATAGTGTGATCGGTAACGAACCCATGGTAACCCAGATACTGAGACTTATCTCCAGTAAATACGAAAAAGTTTAAATAAAATAGTAACGTTTTGTTCCAAGGGTAAAAAACATGTTAATAGGACCCTATATCGATTTCATCCGAAGAGTTTACAATAATCTATAAGCCCGTTATCTTAATAATAATAATTTACACTTATCACTTTTTTATGAAAAGTTTAAAATAATCGATAACATGGAAGAAAAGATAGCTTAAAGAAATTATTAATAGACCTCAATACCGATGAAACCAGTACTTAATAGATGTAGGTAATATACTCTATCCTGGCCACCTCATACAAGAAAGTACTCAAAAGTACGAAAATTTTTATTACAGAGGGAAATAGAAAGTAATCAGGAGGAAAGCTGAGTAGATTTTGTAATCAGCAGCGGGCATTGTTTGATTACAGTAATCAGTACTCAATTTTGTTGAGTATTTGCCAATCACTAGTACTATGTGCTGCTGAGGCATACCGGACGTTGCTAGTGTCCTAAATTTTGCATATCATGGTTTTATTAGGATATGGATCTTTAACATGTACATGGTATCGCAAAGAATGGAGACCGGCATTCTAAGGATTTTTTTTATTCCGTTCAAAACTCTAGGGCCATCTGCCGGGTTCAGGAATTCATTGTATTGTAGTTATTCAATGTTTCGCGTATTAAAATAATCTAGGGTCTAGTTATTTATTTTCAGCACCCTACTTGTGCATTTCCAGCATACTGAGTTCAGGTTGTCGTATATTGCATGAAACGTGCGTGATACGGTGTAGCACACTAAAAATCTCAATATTAATATTATATTGATGATACAGAGCTCCTTGAAATTAAAATGATCGCATAAATTTTGTTGGGAATCACTGATTTAGCGTAAAATGCTATCCAACTCTAGGAACATATGAGTACATATTTCTTAAGATTGATACTGATATTAGGTTTGTTCCAACGCCATATCGGAAATATGTTTTGTCTGATGTTTTTGGCCTATAGGATGGACGATTACTTTCTTGTTAATGCTCGAAAGTTCTGATTCAGATACGGTCTGCGTCGGAAGTTATCCCTCAGATAAAGAATCACATACGTAGGAGATATTTTAGTCACTTTATTGTAAAAATATCGTCCCTCCCATGCCAAACTAACTAATGTGAAAAATTCTTTGTTTTTTTTCTTTGTTTGGTTACTATGTCACTGCATAGGGCAAGACACGCCTTGTGGCATATCGTCGAATCCCTAACCCTAACAGGAACGCGGGAAACAACTTGAGCAAAAGCCATTTTTGGAAAAAGTCTGATTTTGGGCTCACCATTATAGGTTACACGATGTATGTTAGAAAGTTAGAAGCTTAAGTTAGAGATAAATTATACAAGAAAAAATATTTTCTAAACCTGCAAAACATGAATACACCGAAGAAACCCTATACCACAGGAAAATTCCCTTATATAATAAAGGGAAAATTGGTATAGTAAAGAATGTGTGTGTGGTAACTCCCGAGCGGAAGCGGTAAGTCCTATGAAACTGAAATTTCACATTTAAGACAAATATAAGACCAAGACGTTAAAAAACCTTTTTCATGAAAATGAGCTTGCCAGAAGAGCCACTTTATCCCATGCATTTTGCACCTTTATTAAATAAATAAACAAAAACAATATATTCGTATGACCTACTGATGTTTTGTTTTTTTTTAAATCGATTTTTTAAATTGAGTCCTAAATTTTGTCTATTCAGGTTTAATTAGGATAGGGGTACCTGACATCGCACAGGCTCGCGACCACCTTCAAACGTTTTCCCCTTCCTCCCCTTCCCCTCCCTCTCCTCCCCGAAGAACGGCATTACTAAGGATTTTTCACTCCCATTAAAAAATCCTAGAACTACTTGCGGGTTTGAACCCGGGACTTTTACCGTTACCACACACACACACACACACACACACACACAGACCTTTTTACTGGAGTTGGTTATTTGGACTCGGGGGCCCTAAAACGTGTATTTCCGTTGAAAACTGGAATTCAAAAATTTTCACGATCACAATACTTTTCCTTACTATATATAGTAAGTGAAAGTAAAAGTCAATGAAATTCGCTTAAGGAATGGCCGGAATATAACGTTTTGAACTTAGTAGTCGTCATTGTTAATTTTCCTAGATCAGAATTTGACAGTGTATTTGTTTCGTCTTTCTTTAGCTAATTAATTAATTGCTTGTCATACATTCAAGTTGCCTAAACAGCTATGTAAATCGTAGTATTATAATATTAATTATAAGGGAATAATAAACCATTGTATAATAATTTGTTGGGATTTTTTTATTATTTTCCAATTATCTTTATTAATCTATAAATACCTAATTTCAGGCGGTCATTCAATATCGAATATATTTCACTTACACAATAGCACCAAAGAAAACCGATAAAAGATATTAAAAACGTTGTGGCTGTGGTTAAACGCTTTTAATTAAACTATGTATAGTGGTAGATATATACAGCATTTGAATTACAACAATTTTTTTTTATACTGCCCTTAGACCATGCTGTATTGTTTATTATAAAATTATGTCCCTATACCAGTTTCAATTAATTTAATTAAATCATTGCTGTCTCTATTTTGGTTCAATTTATTTTTCTTTGGCGTTCTCTTCGTGCGAGATACTTTTTTTGTTTGTTATTTGTTTTCCTTCAGTAAAGGGTTTCGCTAATTAAATACTGCTTATATAATTTTTAGAAAAATCCTTCCCTGGGATTTCCAGATATATGTTTAAGATTGACAGGATGGCAGAAACTGCTTTGGTTTGGTTAAAGGGTTATATTATCCAAGATATGCGTTATTCTTAGACTATGGAGTACGATAAAAGAAATGAAATTCTCTCTGAAATAGAAAATATTGTAGGTAGTATTAATATCCATTTTAAATTTGTTCTTTGCCATTACGTTTTATTACAAAATCAACTGATAATGTATCCTGAGTAATATAAATCTGAAGAAATCCACAGCTTTTTGAAAAATCATATTCTCGCAACATCCACATACGATACTGGGAGGAGAGGGGGAGGGTGTTGAGATCGAACGAAGCGGCTTAGTAAGAAAATCTGTTAAATAGGGGCTGAAGGGAAAGGATGACTCCAATAATAAGATGGCGACCCCACCTGGGACTATTTAGCGAGTAAGAGCTGGATAGGCTGGAATGGACCCTCTATAAATGACTCCTGGAATTGACTCAGAGATAAGATCCAAACTGCTCATCAGTTCTCTTCCTCCAGCACTCCCTCCCTCGCCTTCCTCTCTCCTCCAACTTTTAATCATTCCCGATTCCTCAAACTAACACTCCAAACTTCAATTAGCATCATTTGTCATTGTGTTTCAACCTAAATCCTCATTCCGAACAAACTAACATGATAAACAGAAATAATTGTATACAATATATGCAAAAAAGATAACAAACTGATGGATATGGAGGTTAGATCTTCACATATGCGATATGTTTAAAAAAATAAATGCAAATCTCGCGTACTTAAAAAGCATTGCAAATTTTTACACAATCACCACTTCTAACAATAATTTCAAAACGCTATATCTCCGATATTTGTAAAGAGATTTCAAAGATTCCCTTTACTTTCACTTACCTATGTATGAAATGGAATGTAATGCGATCATGAAAATTTTCGAATTCGAGTTTTCACCGGATACACCTCTTAAGGTGCCCTGAGTCCAAATGACAAGTCCCGAAAAATGGTCTCTTTGTGTTTGTGTATGTGTGGTAAGTCTAGAGCTAAAACGAAATTCGTATGAAATTGAAATTTCTACGCAGCTTTAAATTTCGTTACTGAGTAGATCTTCGCCGTTATGCGCTATGCTCAATTAGTGATCCAAACGACATTTGCTCCTCGCAATGTTCTAACGTTCTAAGATTGCTTCAATGCGTCTTCCTATCAAAATATGATTGATCTGATGGACAACTGCCGGTCTGGTGACGTCCAAGTTCCCTTGTAGATATTCTTGTGCGGATACAGAGTACTTAATACCACATGATTTCAGGAGTCTGCGAAATTAATGTGCCTTTCTGCATTATCGTTAGTTGTGTCATGAATGCTGTGTTTTCCTTTAATACGCTGGTATATGGAATCTGTTGTGTGTGTGTGTGTGTGTGGTGTAAGTGTAGAGCTGAAACGAAAAGTCATATGAAACTGAAATTTCATATTTAAGACAACTATAGACGTTACACCAACTTTTTACAATTTTCTGAAAAATGTTCAACGATTTTGATTAAAATCGCTTTATCGAAGTAAAATTTAAAAGGCCTTAATATAATATACGTTTCATTGAAATTGAAATACGAGTAGTATAACAGGGCTTAAATGCCGATATTTAAATTTTCTTCCTCTAAATTACTTTAAATTTTGTAGATTCTATAAAAATAACTATATTATATTTTTACCATTGATAAAAAACCGATCAATAAGTAAGGTGAACGAATTTGTGTGTGTGTGTGTTTATTTTACGTCACTTTATGTTACTATGGCTAATCGGATGATGCTACAGTGGGAGTCCTAAATTTTGCCTATCCAGGTTTTATTATGATAGGGATCATTAACGAGTACCTGACATCGCACAGGCTCGGAACCGCCTTTTAACGTACCCTCCGAAGGACGGCATAACTGAGGATATTTTACTCCCATTAAAAAACCCTAGGACCACCTGCGGGTTTGAACCCCTTGGGTTTAAGGTTGTTATGAACGAATTTGATGTCCTACTAAAAGAGAAAAGAGCGAAATATTTGTTTAGGCATATTTTGAACATAAAAAGAGTATTAAATATGTATAATGTCCAGTTGGAAAGCTAAAGATTTTAGAAAAATATTACGTTTTACACAAAATTGTAAAATTTAACGGAGGGTGATGAAAAGCCGATAAAACTAACTGTTCGTCGTAGATGATAATATGATAGATTATTTAATAGAACATATGTTCCAATTGAAACTCATTGTAATTAATGCTTTAAACATTTATTTTCATCTCTAACTGTATTTAAAAATTCTTAACTAGATTTTAACAACGGAGGTAAGTGAAAGTCGTGTGTCTGCGCTCCAGATTTTTCGTTTTATAGAAAATTTCATTATCTAACGATTATCACTATATTATCGGTGTTCATAATCGTACGACAGACAAACATATTTTTTTTTTATTCGTTTATTTACTTATCTTGAAACGTAAGACCTCAAATTTTGAGGGAGAGAGGGGAGAAAGTGTGTATGTATTATATATATATTTTATTTCTCGATTGATTGGAAAGGTTCATTATTGAAAATAATAAACAAAAGTATTTATACTAAACTCCTTTACTGTTTCCTTTTCTTTTATTTTAATTATCTTCAAAATAATTCTAATAAAAATTGTCCATATCACAATAATCTTTTCATTTTTCTCCTAAATAAGATCTGCCATAAGAAAGTTTAAAATATTTATAGCATTCAAATGTTTATTAAAAAGAAACAAATCTAGTAAATGTTAAGGTACATAAATAATATGGTAAACATGTAAGAGAAACTCCAATAACAATTTTAAATCAGAACTTCTTGCAGCTATCTTCTTATCAGTCAGAGAGGATCTGGTATGTGGAATCGAAGAAGCAAGTATTAAAATTATAGGATAAGTGTGGGAATGGAGTTAATCACAAAACGGAAGGTAACAGGTGCCAGCAAAATTTGGAAGTGGTTATTAGGATATTTTATAATTAAATAAATTATTCAAAGGTGCATATTTATAATTAAAGTATTCAATCATATTAAATTAAAACTGGGAATTTTTCAAATTATAAATATTTATATTTAACATATAAATTTATTTTTGTACTAATTATTCTTTTATTGTTTCAGATGACAGAGATTGGAAGTTTGGCAGATAAATTGCTTTCATCAAGTTAAAATGTTGAAGCAACGCATAAAACTGATCTATGTACTAACACACAGGTCTTCATTGCGTATTTAGCATAAGTTCAACAATAAAGAACTAATGCTTATTAATACTCAGTAAAAGGAATCTTGGAATACTTTAAAGAAATTTAATTGTAATAAATTAAATAAAACTAATTAATCAAAATATTTTATATTCATGTATCATGTCCAAAAGAAACCTTAAAAATGATAACTTTATGTACCATTATATATTATTTTTAAGATTATAGTTTTTACAATTTTGAACAATTAGTAAACAGAGAACATGTATCAGCATAACTCTTTGCGCATTTACAAGTACTGATAAAGAATCAATAGTTCCTATTATGGTGCTACTGAACTATCAAAAATGTATTAAATATCAAACAACCGAATTTTATATGAATTTATCTTTTTTTTTTTTATTTTATTAGATTAAAAATATTATTTTGTTTTCTAATATAATAAAAAAAAGTTTTGTGATTAAACCAGAAGCACAGCACGCAACAGAAACACTAAACAAGTATTTCAAGGGTCAGTCAGAGAAGCTCGAGTTAAAATAAGCATAATATCGATAAAGATGAAAGGACCAACATTTTCAGGATAATTAGATTTTGTACGTCAAGAATGAAATCACTTTAACAAGAGAATTGATAAGCTCTCGGATTGAACTTCTCAGAATGAACACAAATATATTAACCAAACTTATCTTTGATTTTTTCCGTAATCTTAAAATAAAGCCCAAAAGGTTTTTAAAAACTGAAAATGATCCAGTAGAATTCAAAATTTTGAATAATACTTTTTTCGACCAAAAGTAGATTAATAATTAAAGACAAAAATGTAACATTCCATAAAAAATCTATATCACTGTCCCGTAAGGAAAAATGCTGGAGGACATTCAAATTAAGGAGCCACAAAAAAGTGACTGCCACCGGCACTTTCAAGGATTTCGGTTCCAGAAGCAAATTTAATTTGATCATATTATATCATTAAAAACGTTAATTATATTACAAATCAATCATCAAAAAGCTTATAGAATGCTTTATTAAAAAAAAAATGTTATGACTTATCTCGTAGGTTGGCTTATGTAACAGAAATCTCGAAGATGATAGGAGATAATGCTCCCATAATACACTTCGACCTATCCTGACATTATTCTATAACCTTCTTCGTAGCTGAAACAAAATCGCTTTGTTGAGAACATGCAGATAGCTCCTAGTTAGTGTCCTGGGAAGGTAAACAACATACGAGTTATCTCGTAGTAGGCAGTCCTGTTAACGTACTGTTAACTTATCTGAATGTACACCATTTTAAGTGAAAACTTCTTCATGCGATTTTTGGCAGGGGTAAAAGCTTTGATTTCGTAATCATGGTAACGTCACCAACATGCTCTTGACTGACGCATGCGCTCTATGTAAACCTGTCTATTAGATATAGGATAACGATATAAAGTTTCGCGAACGTTATCGATACCGGTGTAATATCGGCACAAAAATATCGATATTTATAATACTTTATTTCAGTATTTAATTGAATTAAAATCAGTTGCAAATGAATGAGTAAAGAAATGGTAGATAAACTGTCTTAGAACTTACCTCTTACTGTTTATAAAGTTGATATAATGAATAACTTAATTTTCTTGACTCTAAAATATCGATATTTGTAAATATTACTTTGCATGAAAACATTTAAACACACGAAGCAAAATTATGATGAACATACTGTCAATATTTAAATCGTAGTAAAGCGAAATCGGCAAGTACGGGTAGTTACCGTTAAAGACTTTAAACTCCTGAAAAGGAAGGTCTATGTACATATATGTATATAAATAAAGAGAAAAAAAAAAAATGTAAATAAAAATGTATTACAAATGTTTATATGTATATCAATAAAGACTATTATTATTATTATTATTATAAAGCGAAATCGAATAGAATATCTTGATCATATAAGCATAGAAATGTGACGTTTGAAAATTAAATTCATTTAAAAAATATAGATATCAAATAAACGCAATGTACATATACTTTGTATTAAAACATATGTTTTCTGTTTACTAGGGGTGAAACTGAGCTTATCTCAGTGAAAACAACTCTAATATTATTCTTCAATGTCTGAATTTCTTTTATACAAATGGCAGATCCATAAAAAAAAAATTGTTATGTGTACCACCAACTCATACACTCTACAGTTACATTCAGATTACTACTTTTTTATTTTCTGCTCTCATATCAATATTATTATTGTTCATTTTGTAACAAATTGTAATGTATCTCTATAAAAAAATAACAATAAAAAAAAAAAAAACTTTAAGATGATGTTTTAAACAGTTCTCAACATATTCTACTTTAACGAACGTACTCTTCTTTCCAACAAAATTCCAGCGCGAATCGAGAATTTAAAAAAAGTTTCCGCTTCTGAAGAGAAAATGCCCATTGGCATCACTCCACTAGGTAATCTAAAGGCTTTTTCTTTTCAGACGCCTCGGAGGATTGTCAAGAATAGAAGGGAAGCAAGGATTGAAACTAGTGGGTTAGAGTGGGAGTGGAGTTTTCATGGAAGGATTGATACCAAATCAGCAGGATATGGGATGTTAAAGTCTATGGATGAGTTTATCCGTGAAAAAAGATGGAATACGGGAAGAATTTGATGGATTAGTAGAGCCCCAAAGCTCAAACACGTAAGTCCAGATAGGCCTTATGATGGTGATATAGATGAGCCTTTTGTAGATAAGTGGAAGGTTAGAGCGTCTGTCCAGTAAGTGTTGTAGTAAGCGAAGGCGACGGGCAGTTTTTTTTGTCGTTTTTAGTCTTGTGTGTGGATTCCATGTTAGTCGTGTCAAGTAGAAGTCCTAGGTAGCGGTTCTGTTCAACTGGAACAAGCGCAGTATTATTAAAGGATACTGTGCCTGAAATATATTTTTTTAGCTTTATATCTGTAAAGAGATGTTGAACCACTTCACATATGAAATAGATGCTGAAACAGTTGGTCTTCCCATTACTTAGTTTATTCAACGGAACAGACGATAACTCATTTAAATTAAATAAGACAAAATACCCTCGGACTTGACTGTATTGACCGACCTCGTTTTCCAAAATTAGATTCAACTTGTTAAACAGAAGGAATGCGGTTCTCGTATAAAAACAGACTACCCCTTTATAGGGTATTAGGGAGAGAGAGGAAGAGGCATGGAGAGGCTAGGTGACTGAACCGGATAAAAAAGAGTTTAGAGTCTAAATGAGGAGGGGTTTAAGGGAAGGAGCCGGATCTCGTTACGAGAACTCGACTAGAAAATGAGCTATTTTAAAATGATACAGCTTCCACCATCTTATTAGGGAGGGAGGAAGTGCCCCCTGGATTAAAGGAGAATAAAACGGGGTGGGGCCATCAGGGGGTGGGCCGCTTCAAAACTTTAACGCTTTCAATAATCGATCTCCGATACCTCTCTCTCGCTTTTCACAATTAACACCTAGCCCTCCTTACCATTATACTAGGTCCTCTATCCCACATGATAATACCAAAAAAGAGAAACCTACAACTGTCTAGGGTTAACATTCAACCGATAACAGCAAAGCTAAGGTAGTAAACTATTGCAAACGTAAAACATTCCGAATATGAGTTCTTAATATCAAAATACGTACTAAATTGTTTACAGAAAGGAATATGACCATTTCAACACACCTTGCGGCTCTTTATCACGACTTCTCTCCATAAAGCTCATTCAGCTTTTGTACTTACAACGCTCTGTGATTGAAAATAATACAGTGTATTATTAGTTTTGTTTGTTTGTTTTTATTTTTAAGGCGCAAAACATCTAGGTCATTAGCGCCCTATCCAGAAATTAATTCTATGGTCATTTAATATAACAAAAATAAAAATAAATAATTAAAAAGTTATATAATAAATAAAAGAACGAATGGTCTATTATTAGTCAAGTAAAATGATTATCTGTGTATGTGCGTGAGTTATATAAAGGGTACTCACTACGTTTGTTATAGCATGCTATTTGTGCTATTGTGCTAAACCCATCAATTTTATACAGAAAATAACTGTAGAAACTCGACGGGTTTAGCAAAATAACACAAATAGCATGCTATAGCAAACGTAGTGAGTACCCCTACTGTTTATTTTGTTGTTTTTTTTTATTCATTTAACGTCACTTTAAGCTGCTGTGGCTAATCGGACGATGCTACAGTGGGAGTCCTAAATTTGGCCTATCCAGGTTTAATTAGGATAGTGATCTTTAACGAGTAGCTGACATCGCACAGGCTCGGGACCACCTTTTAACGTCCCCTCCGAAGGACGGCGTAACTAAGGATTTTTTACTCCCATTGAAAAATCCTAGGACCACCTGCGGGTTTGAACCCGTGACCTTTGGCATAGAATGCTGTTGTGACCACTCTGCTACAGATGATCCCCAAAATTTATTTATTTATTACTGAGATTTATAACTGTATTCGACAATAAATCAAGTTAATAATAAAATTCAGAAATATGACATAGGTACCTATTTACTACTAGTTACCGCTCGTAATTTGATGAGTGCGCAATTCCTGAGTGATTCATGTTACAAGCCAAAGCTTCACAAATATTTTCCATTCGGGTAATTTACTGCAATTTCCCGGTTTGAACCCGGGACCTTGGGTACAGATGTGAGTTATAGCTTAAAAAAAATGTCTCACGAAAATCAATTAAGAAATTGTTTGTATTAACTGTGTTTGGTGAGGTTATACAATATAAATATACCCGAGATAGCAGTGAGTTAAACTTTTAACTATGTCTATGTATGACAAATAAATGATTATTTTTTATTGTAAAATATTAATTTGAATTTTCCCCAACCCAGCGTTATTGCACATCTAGACGGTAAAACGAACCTCCAGGAGAAATTTTAACTACACAGCCATAGTCGTTTTTAAGAAACTGCGATGACCAGAAAATCGATTGAAATGGCACTTTCTTTTATAAATATAGATTAGAATAGAAAATAATTTTTATTCTGGGACTGGGTCCCTTAAGAAAAACACGTTTGTACAGTTGAAGTATACAATATGTCTGGCCAACAGGCAAAATGAACATAACTAATATTTACAATTATGGATGACTTTGTTTACAACACAATAAATAAACTAAATAAAATAAATCTTTGGAAGCTAATTATGTTGGATAAAATGAGAAATAAATGAATTGATGACAGATTTTAAAAAGTAAGAAAAAAATAAAAATAAGTAGTAACATTTTTCTGGTACTTAGTATTCTAAGAATAACATTAGCTTTAAAATAATAAAGGATCTATGATATATCCGGCCAAGAGTTAATGAATGATAAACCAATTAAACGTAAATAAAATATATAATAGATTTACAGAAGATTGTATTTCATTCTTTAAAAACAATCTACACCAAAAATAAACAATGACTATATATATATATTTTTTAAAACCGTTATGTACATATGTATATCGAATTTTTGAAACTGCATAAAAGACTCATATTCGAAAAATATAGTCATTTAAATTAAAGAAACATTGAGACTAATGCGTTATTACGGCAGCAACAAAACTTTACAAGATGTACAAGACTGTCCATACTTCGTACAAGATATTCCATGACAAACTTCTCGGACATTAAATGTTATTTAAATCATAACGACAACGTAAATGAACTGAAGACAATAAGACTGAAAAGGAGCAGGTTAAGAGATCTTGTTTAAAACAACTCAGAACTTTTTTGTTAGGAGGAAGTATCAATGAGTACCGAACTCCCTCATGCCAGCCAGCTACTTGGCCATCTATGGATCGCATCCGCTTATTGCAGCAATACATTTCAATCCTCAGTCCAACAGTCTGACAAAGAGCTTAAAAGAAGAATTTTACAATAAACTCCTCTAAAGCATCTTTCATTAAATTAATTTGAAATAATTACCTCGTTTTAGAGGAAATGTAAAATGGATACATATAAACAATTTAAAAATTTATAATTAACTATTGAAAATAAATTTCATAAAACGAGAGTAGTGTGATAGATTTACAGTACACCGTATGAAGGCTAAAGCGTTTAGAAAAAATAACAAATAAAAGGGAGTAAAGAAACACAGCTAAACTCTAGAGAATCTTAATCTTAATTTCTATCTCTATATTATTTATTGGAAACCAAAACGTTCCTTTAGAAATTAAATGGAATTTCTTCCGCTTCAAGTTGGGAAGCAGGAGAAAGTTGTGTTACATTTTTGGTTCTTTTTTTTAATCGATGAAAAATATGACTTTGTGACTTTCCAATAAAAGAAACACCTATGCCTAAATCGCAGATTGAGATTTTTTTATTCTCTTGGACAGAAACGATCAACTTTAAAATAAGGCGAAGACTGGTTACTAACTAAAATTTACGGACAAACTTATAGGACAATTAAGCACACAAATTTAAAAAAATATAATTGCATTATTATTAATACATTTGTATACTTCAATAAAGTTTGTTATTTCTTCAATAACAACATAGCTAATGTAAACAGTAATATTGTGAATAAAAATGGATTCTTACCTTTAGTTGCTGCTGTAGTTTGAATTCCTCCCTGAAAAAATTAAAATAGAAATGAATTATAGAATTATTGATATGTAAAATAAAAAATAATTTATATTAGGGCAGCGAATTTTTTTTTTTTTTTAATCATAGATTAAGTATCGTATGCAATGATGTGCTAAAATTGTGCCTCAAAAGAGCACATTCAAAACAAAAAACTGTTTCTTGCAAGGTTAGCCTTCTTCTTAGACTTCTTCAAAGCCGAAGATTAAAAAATCCAAGAAGTCTTATACTTACCAGTCCAAGTTCGGCCAAGTAATTTTATTACCATTACTTCTTCGCAAGAAATATCCTCAACAATAAATGAAATCTAATTATATATATATATATATATATATATATATATATATATATATATATATAATATATATATATATAAAATCATGTGGAAACTTATGAGCTTTTTTTATGAAATTTTCCAAATCTCTCGCACAAATAAGGTATTCAATATGTTTAAACTTGGTAGCAGTAAAATATTTGTTATTAGACAACACAATAAATGCAATAGGTGAGCTCCGTCACTGATATCATTTGAAAAATTATCTTATAAATTTAATTCTCCACACGACAATGCCTTAAAATGTACAAATATAAAAGATTAAAAATGAAAGTAAATCAGGATTAAGACAGAATGGGTGAAAAACAACAACAATAAATTTCCTGATAAGTGTACAAAGCAATTTTAAAAAATTGCTTAAAACGACCACCCAAAAAATCAGATAATTGGATTAATAAGGTGGAGGAAGTGACGCTGTTAATTCAGAGTAGGATCTGATAGACAAAGGCCATCCGATTGGTTTTGTATTTATTGTCTACTATTTCGGTCTAGAGAGACAGAGGGTGCGGTCGTTTAAAAAGAAGTCAGAAAAACAATTCCACTGTTAGCCATTTATCGTTGTAATGGGGAACCGGGGCTACACTGTCAATAATTCAAGGCAACTCCCTGCTTGGGAGCAATTAACTGTCACCAAGATGGCCCTACAGCTAAATCTCCTCTCGATTATTGAACTTTTCCAGGATTTTCTCCAATAGCTTTTCCCAATCATAGTATTTTCCCAGTATTAAAACAGAGTATATAGCAATAGATGACACATATAAGAATTAAAGCTAAACTAAATGCAAAACCTACGTTAAAAGATTTCTAGATTTGTATATGGTAATCTATATTTATAATTGAAAGTACCATCTCACTAAATTTTCTGGTTATTGCAGTATCTCAAAACTGACTATGGTTGAAAAGCTGAAAATTTTAATTCAGGCTCCCCTTACCCTACAGACGTGCAATAAGGATGGTTTTGGGAAAATTCGTCCTCCAAGTATTTGAAGGAAAATCTATGTCTATAACCTTTATAAACATTGTTTTTTTTTTAATAATTCAAAAACTATACATGTCTTGTAACATTATAAGAATTCATTTAAAATATTATCATATTTCTGACCGCATTAAAGCAAAATCATCATAATCTGACATCGATAGCAAAGATGCTAAAATTATTACAAATATATTAAGGCATGTTAGATTTCGTATCCCTGTTTTGTGACCAGATTACCATTTTTGTAAAATAACTACAATGATTCTAAAATACTTTTCACTTTAAGAACATAGTAGATCTTATTTATAAAAATTAAAAACACAGTTTTTGTTTTGTTTTTTTAGGCGAAAAAATTCACCCAGAGATGGTAAAAATTCACATTTATGTTGCTAACGAGTTGTAAATATACAACTATTTAAGTTGACATAAATCATAATACGTATTGAGGAATCATAGGCATGTCTACTCCTTCTTTCTGTGGCGCGACAGGCCGTGTAGGCCCTTGGCCTCGCGGTGTAAACTCCTGCGAGTTTACACTCACGTTTCACGATGCTATTTTTAGTTTAGGGTCATCACTCCCTAAAACTAATTATGTGAGTGGCCACCCTTTGGCTGACGGGTCTCACACACCCGGGGGAGAGGTTGTGAGTGAATCCCCATTTTATCATAGGCATGTCTACTGATATATTATTGTAAATTTAACGTAGTAAAAAAATAGATAGTCATTAACAAATAACATTTTATTGTTGTACATATACATAATAGTTCAGAGAATTGCCAGATAACAAAGAAATGTGTATTACAGTTACTCTTACCTTAAACTATATAAAGTAACACAAAATAAAATTATGGCAAGCGAAGCCATGGGTTACGGTTAGTATTATTATAAAACGGAGGAATTGTAGGAATAGCAGGAGTGGAAAAAAAAAAAAATGGGCTTTATTTTGTTCTTCCATTAATGTAAGGTAAAAACCAACGAACAACGTTTCGGAGCTTCTCCCCATCTTGAAGATGATCTAAAAAAAAATTTAAATTTCATTTTATTTTTTAAATAATTAAAAATAAAATGGCGGAATTAATGTGGAAGGATCAATACCTAGGTGATTTTAAAAACAGGTAAAATTATATAAGCTTCATAATATTAGTTTATGTAACTTTTTTTTTTTTTTTTTCAAACCAAAATGTGAACATAGGCATAACTACTGATCTGCCACTATTTGGTAAGAATCAAATTCTATTGTTGAGTCATTTTCGCTTAAAAAAGCACTGTTTTTATGGTTTAGAGTTCATCGTTTTGGGATTGTTAGTTACATCGTAAATATGAGTGCACTTAGCAAAAAAATATTATTGGAAGGAATTAGTCCGGGTAGCGGTCATTAAATGAAACAACTAAATAGTTTCAACTATTTTATTGTTTGCCAACGTTTCGACCCCCTTTGTGGGTCATCATCAGGGCTAAAAAGATACAAAAGAATATAATTTCAATGACATTACATACAATATTATATAACCTATTTAGCTAGAGAACGTCGGTATTGAAAAAATAACAGAAGAACTGTATATGTAAAAAAAAAAAAAACTTAATTAAAATACAATGACCATATTACAATAATGAAAGTGTTATACAGAAAAAATAAAAATGTTCACTAAACAAAATTTACACAGGTATCAATAATTTACATGAAATATGAAATATAAAAATATGAAGTAGAGTGGAGATACGTACCGCATGGTGGGAGAATGGAAACTAGGTACTGTTTGGTAGATGGGGGGTAGGTAGGATGGAAAATACGTAGGAAAAGGTGGAATGGAAAATACGTACTGATTTATGGACAGGGCCTGACAACAATGACTAAAATTCTTAATACTACCATACAAAGAATCAATGAAATTTAACTTATGATTATAATAATGATACAGGATAAAAAATTATGATTTAATTCTTGAAATATCACCTATATAATAGTAAGAACAGTGATGGAAGATGTATATGGAGAAAAAAAAAAAAAAAAAACTGACTGTACCTCCCAACTTAATCAACCCTAATTCTGTTTTAGGTATCCAAAGATAACAGGGTGGAAAAAAAAAAAAATAATGGAACATTGTAAAATACATTAATTGACAAATCTTACAGGTTGATAAAAAAAATTAAATAAACATAAATACAAGTTGGTAATAAATTGAATAGTGAAGACATTTAGAAAATTTTAAATACATAAACAAAACAAAATAAATACATATATAGAATTATATGGATACCTAAAATAGATTTAAAAATATTAATAAAAACCAACAAACAATAATAATGAAAAATTTTTAAGTTTTTTTTTTTACATATACAGTTCTTCTGTTATTTTTTCAATACCGACGTTCTCTAGCTAAATAGGTTATATAATATTGTATCTAATGTCATTGAAATTATATTCTTTTGTATCTTTTTAGCCCTGATGATGACCCACAAAGGGGGTCGAAACGTTGGCAAACAATAAAATAGTTGAAACTATTTAGTTGTTTCATTTAATGACCGCCACCCGGACTAATTCCTTCCAGTAATTCTCAACGGTCAACTAATTACATCCACAAAAAAATATTATGTTTATTTCACAACGTCTGTTCAATATTTTATTTAATCATCAGTATAATTGAGAAACATATTTTATTTGAAAACCTAAAAGTATAATTAATAACAGCAACATATGGTTTTATTTTACTGGTTTATAGTAAATTTACTCAGAATAGAATTTTTAGAGCTCATAAAATTGCCTTCTATAAAATAATCTTACTTTTTACATATTAAATTTTCAAAAATCTTCCACTTTCCTTCCGCTTAAAATTGTACTTATAAACGTTCAGGAAAAAATGCCCTAAATAACAGAGAAAACAAAACCATCGCTTGGTTCAGGAGGAGTTAGCAGAAACCAAGAATCGTGACACATTTCATATATAGAGAGATAAAAACTTTCCATTCATTATGACAATTTATGTACGATTTGGTACGAATATTTTTTCAAAAATCTTACGTACTGAATATAACTATATGTACAGTAAAGTATGGAAGAATATAACTTGAACGATACTGAATACATTGGCAACACTAAATCACCATAAAACCCCTCATCACAACATTACAAATAACATAGGCCCATAATTTTATGGGCTTATTAAAACTTTCTATTAAATCGTACTTATTATATTGAATATTGACTTTCCTAAAAGCTTGGACTTTCTAACCTTATATTACACATCTATATAACTACCCATATTTTAGGAATAATTTTTTGATGACTATATTACAGAAAATTAAATTTTACCCTCTAAAGAAAAACTTAATTTGAATGTATTAGACTTATAAGCCTTCAGGAAAGAATGTCCTAAACGATAGTAAAAACCGTATTGAAATCAGTCGCGTAATTTTTCTACCATTTTTTTTACAATATTACATTCTCAATAGAATATAAATATTAACTAATAGTTTATATAAGACCAGACAACGTCACACAATACCTAAAGCTTTCCAAAGTCGGTAAAAATTAAATTTGAATTGTTTTATCTAATGAATAAAATCACCTAACTTATTTTTATAATGTTAAGCTTGATTTTATCAAATGAACACTTAAGTTTTTTAAAAAAGAGATTTAGAAATACAATTATTTTCTGAAGGTACTAAATTACATTAACAATTTCGATTAGAACAATAGTTAATTAAATGTCCTTAAAATTGGTTTTTATTAATTTTTTTTCAAAGAAATCATTTATTTTATATTAAATAAAATATTAATATATGTGTTCGCCGTTCTAAAATAATTTTGACGACTTTCTAAGCTATTTAGCTATAATAGAGTAATCTATACATCTACACAACAATAGTGATGTATACATACGCTATATCTATATTTCTATTCTAATTTTCTAAAAAAAAGTAATCAACTTAATCTATAGTGAGTGCCTTTGTGAAGGAAATGTGTTAAAAGCTATAAAGTCGCCATTCAATAAGTTGTTCATAGCGGAAAAATTACTGTGACATGAGAAGCATATACTTTAAAAATTCTGTATATAAGGCCTATCAAACAATCAATGGTTATAAAACCTATCTGATATTAAAGAGCATTTAATAATGCATTGATAAGTAAGAAAGAAGAAAAAAAACACTTTATTCTGGGACTAAGTCCTGGCCATATCTGGCCAAGAACTGAGACGTTGATTTATAAAATGTACTAAAGGACATTTTTTACGAGATTGATTTATTTACATATTTGTATTCTCAGAATTTAGTTTTACCTAAATCTTCTATTTGATTTTATCTAATGAACACTCAAGTTCTTTAAAAAAGAGATTTAGAAATACAATTATTTTCTGAAGGTACTAAATTACACATTTAGTTCCAAATCATACAAAAACGTTTCATTTCATAACTTCAATATGACGTTATTAATATAGTAGAACAACAATTCTAAATTTTTTTATTTACTGAAATTTACAACCGTATTAGCTAATAAATCAAGTAAATCAGCTGATAATGAATATAGATAATACACATGGAATGACATGAAGAGAATATACCCATTGGTAGCACTCCACTAGGTAATCTAAACTAGAAGGTGTCGAGGCCATATTCTTTTTAGACGCCTTGGAGGATTATCAGGAATGGAAGAGGAAGCCAGGCTTGAAACTATTGGGTTAAAGTGGGAGTGGAGTTTTTCATGGAAGGATTGATACCTCGCAAGGGCCAAATCGACAACATATGGGATATTAATTAAGGTCTTTATGGATGAGTTTGTTGGTAACAAAGTAAGGAGCATTGAGGATCTTCCGAAGGATTTTGGATTGTAAGGATTGAATACGAGAAGAATTTGATGGTTTAGTAGAGCCCCATAGCTCAACTCCGTAAGCCCAGATACGCCTTGTGATGAGCCTTTTGTAGTTAAGTGGAAAGTTAGAGCGTCTGTCCAGTAAGTGTTGAAATAAGCGAAAGCGGGGGCAGCTTCTTTTCGTTTCAGTCTTGTGTGTGGATTTCAAGGTTTGTCATGTAGGAGTCCTAGATAGCGAATCTGTTCAACCAGGACAAGCGAAGAAAGGATGTCATGGGCTTACGACGAAGGGTAATTTGGTGGGCTTTGTTGGAATTGACTTCGATTCTCCAATTCCGACACCATACCTCAAGGTCTCGATGTGGGATTAAAGAGTTTGAGAGGCAATAGTAGGATCATTATTGACTGATAACACAAAAGTGTCATCAGCATTGGTAAAAAGGAAGGTGTTGGGATGGGTTGGAATATCAACCATATAGACTGTGTAAAGATAATTCTAGATTTAAATGCGAAAAGAATCAAAGCTAGTTTAATAATATAGTAATGAGAGACTTTCGCACTTTCTGTAAAATTTCCTAGAATGGATACAGTACCTTTTGGAAATCAACTCTCTATTAATGGAAATTAACCAGTTCAACAGAAATAAAAAGAAAAAACAATAGTACATAATTACAAATACATTTATCTAGTGACAATATAATTAAAAAATACTGCAACGATTAAACTAAAAGAAAGTTCACTAAATAGAAAAGTTAAAATGTCATACATAAATACATGTGAAAAAAAAATAAACATAATGAAAGTGAAAAGTGGAAACATAATATTCTACATGATTAATATGAAATAATGTAAAAAAATAAGGCAAGATGTAACTGATATAAGATATAAAATTCACCCAAAATTGTCTGCGAATACCACAAATCTACAAGGACAAAACTAAGATAATCATCCCGCCTACGTTTCTGTCTACAACTCGGACGATTAACTGCCGGTTGAACAAAAGAAAAAGGTTATAAGGTGTAGGAGTTATTTTACGTTAGAAATCATAAAGAAGAAAATAATGGTGTAATATAGATGAATAACAGCACCAGGCTTCGTTGGAGGGTAAAAGTGTAAAAACAAGGTAAAACCCTCATTGTGTGGCTAAAGTTTATAATTTCACGGAAGGTGGATAAGATGGAAAGAATCATTTTTCACCGAGAGGAAGGGGACTAGAAAAAAAACCGATAGGGCGAGGGCGCGAATGAGCCAGGGACACGGAAAATGGGAGTAAGGAAAAGTTTCCGTTCTCCGAATAAAGAGGAGGAGGGGAGAAGCCAAAAAGGATTTTTATGGACCGTTGGAAAGGACCAATAAATTATAAAGGAGTCTATATTCAACAGAGTTTGCTCCTCCAAACCTTACAACGTGAATTACGTTCAAACAAACAGTCCCCTCGCTTGTCTTTCTACTCCTGTCTATATTTCTAAGGGTTAAAAGACTTTAAAACCTCATTCATTATATTTTAAATGTGAAATTCAATTAGTTTCTTAATTTTTTTATTAATGGTAATCATAACATAAGCATTGATGTTTCACATTTCACAGGCATCAAAAACAGGCTTAGTTTAATAAAATATTTTAAAAAAACTATAAAAGGCTTTCGTAATTACAGAGTCTCTTCGGCTAAAGAACGTTTTAAAAAAGTTTTTTAATCTTCTTGAATATATTTAAAACTACAATCTAACCATAAACATTCATATCTCATAATCGAAATATAAGTACAAATTATTTCATGTTCATAAAAATTATTCACCGAATATACTAAATAAGTCTTCAATTATTAACATATCATATAATTTAATTTAGCACTATGGTAACCGTATCAGTTCTATTTTAAACAGTCTTTATTAATTATAATCTACAATTTATATTGTAGACAGCATTACTGAGCCATGTCAAGCATAAACACGTTGAGTTTATGCTTGAAATGGCTCAGTAATGCCCTGACGATGGCTCAAAAGTTTGAGCCAAAACTTCGGCAAAATTAAAATATTCAAAAAAACGACTGACTCCCGATTATTTCTACCTACGGTAATTTCTACAGTCGACTATACATCCTCAATACAATGTATATTGGTTAATAATCTAAACAAATCTATAATGAGTACACTTTAAATAATCTTATTTCTGGTACAAGAAAAATTTACCTTCTTTGATTAATATTAAGAACATTTCAATGATATCGCCAGGAGTAATTTTAAGTAATGAATTCAATCTATGATACATAAAAGTCATGCGGCACCGGTTCGAATCTGGCATGAGCAGGTTATTTATTGGTGGCGCTCTCACATAATAAATATCGACAAACACTTAAGTTTGGATAAGTAGGTTACATATTGAATAATCCCTCATGTTTACCAGTATTGAATAGAAAAGGACGTAAAAACCTAAATAAAACATTATTTGCTACCCACTGAATTGAAATTTTATTGAAATCACCAGTAAAAAAGCTATGAACTTATTTTACAGCCCAATAGATTTCCAATCATTTCAATTTCATAGAAATGTTGTTATTTACAAAAAAATATATTTAATTTAAAACTGTTACCTATCTTAAAAGGGATTGGATGGTTTAATTAAAATACATGTGGAGGTCCATTACAAAACATGTAAGAGAAGAGGCCTTCACTCATTAGGGATTTTTTCTTCAATTATTGTAAATCGTAGTATAATTTTTAAAACATTGCTTAAAAATCTTGTATGGACTTAATCAACTATTTAATATTAATTTATTTCAAGTGTTCAGGTTTTTAGTTTGTTTTACCCATCGGTGAACCACTAGCAATTGAGACTGGTTCACATGAATTTTTATGAAGCCAAATGAGCCATAATTAATGTAAATTCCAGAATAATAAATCAGCGCCATTAGAAAACACCCTGATTAGAGGAGGTTTACAGATCCTATCCACTCTGGCCGCTTGTAGCTAACCTCCTTCTCTTGGGGGTCGACATGAAACAGCTTCTAATGACTCAACGGTTTATTTTTTCCTCCATTTAATTTTACAAAGTATAGTTCTGAAAGGGCTGCACGACCACAAGCCTTGAAAACCGAAGTGGATGAACATCACCAAATTTATAATTGTGCAGGCAATTTGTGTAATCCTGTATTCTAATTAACCGAAGCATACACCAAAACAACATTAACTAAAATTGTGGTTAAAGCCTGTCATAACCAAAATTGGAAACATTAACAACAGAACAAGCACATACTAAAGATCTGATTATTTAATCTGTATAAAAACCTACATAGGTTTAAATGAATGTCTAAAAATGGCTAGGCAATTAGTTATTTCATAACCAAATAATAAACGTAATCTGGCAGGTTTACTGTGAAAGGGCAAATCTCCCCGGCTCGGATTTCCAACCTGGCAAAAAAAATCCATGTATCAGGTAACCCCCTTAAAGTATCTTTAGATTATTACCAGATAATGGTCAAAAGGCAGGTATTAAACATTTTCGTAGACGATAGCGAAAATAATTCAATAAATTGTAAAGAAATAAATATATAAGATTTTATTGAAGTTTTTTCGAAATAGTTGATGATTTAAGAGTCCAAATTCATCATCAGGCTGTATTTAGGTGCAAAAGAACGAGCATTTTATTTATTTATAAAAAGCATCTACCCATAAACGACCGAGAATTTTATGTTCACTGCCGTTCAGTCAACATAACCAATCAATATATTCAACAGCTTCGAACAAATATTTTTTAAAAACCTTAGACTCTTTGTCGAAATATACTCCATACATAGAGCAAGAACATACCACCTCCAACAGGTGCACATTCCAGACGAAAACGTCTAAAACTCAAGATAATACCAACAGGTACTAACCCATCTTCATCTCATTACCAAGCAACCACCCCCTAAGTGCCCACATTGTAACAGTATCCTGACTATCAGCCACATTTTAGAAGAATGCCTTTCTTATAGGACAGGTTTAAACAAATTTGGGCTTATACCTAATATATCCTTCATACTTTCCGATAATGAAAACAACATCTCGGCGCTGTTCAGGTTTCTTAAGAAACACCTACTATTTAATAAAATATAGTCTTTTAATTTAACTTATCTTTATTTTATTTATTTTTTTAATTATTTATTTATTTTTTTACTATTTTATCTAATTATTATACGCCTAGTTTATTAGTTTTGATTTATTTATACTTAAAGAGAACTATAGGCGTTGATGACCCCTGGGTTTTACGCCTCAAAACCCCAAACAACAACAACAACTACAGGTACTGACAGTTAATACAGTGAATACTCACTAGACATAAAACCAACCGGCACGTCTTGGAAAAAAGCCATAAATGGGGATAGAGTACGGACACTTTATATAATATAATTATTAAATCAATTCAATTCAGTTGTTTTAACATAAAAAATTAAAATCTATCTGTTTGAAAAGTTAACAAATAATAAAATTTAAATTTCTCGCTTGTCTTCCAGTATCATCCTAACCGACTTGTACCTCTTTATCATGCCTGTTTCTTGCTAAGCAAAGAAGGCTACTGAAAAATTTTTTACTTGTTATTATTTTTTTATTCATTAAAATTACTGTAAAGTTCTACGGGCTTATTAGCAATTTAGTTCTAAAAGCAAATTAATAAAAAAGAAAAACAAAATATATATACATAATACTTTTTTAATGTTTGCACTTATCTATTTTAGCCATCTATATCTATCTATTTTAACCAATCACTATTTGATCACACAAAATCACTTTTACATAATGAGGCTTTCGATGTTTGCATTTTGTCAATAGGGCAGTGGTTCCCAACTAGTGGTTCAGGGGGTCCGCGAGATGTCATTGGGAAATAATTTTAAAGTATTGGGTTGTATCACATGAAATGTACGTTTTCAAGATAAAGTATTATTATTAAAAATGCGATATGAAAACAAGACAATTTTATTTGAAGTATTTACCTTCTTTTTCTGCACATTTTTCCCAACGTGGCACCAACTTTTTTATCCCCGAACTGAAAAACTCTGAGCTTTAAAGTGAGAAAAAATCTGAAAACGCACTTTTCACTTGATCATCATTTCCTTTGACGAAGCTGTATAAATTCCTGAACAGGTGGAGACAAGCCGGGAGAACATGGTGGGTGCGGAAGAACTTCGTAGCCCAGTTCTTTCAATTTTAGCACGGTATGTTTTGAAACATGGGGTCTTGCTGCCGCACAGTGAGATCATGTGGTACCTATGTAACGAGCTTTTTAACTTTCCTAATACACTTTAAATGTCTGGAAACGGTAGATGCACTTGCATTTAGTTGTGCTGAGAGTCCTTTAACTGTTTGGTAGGGGTTTCTTTCTACTGTATGTTTGAGGACATCGTTGTCTATTGTATGAGGACGGAGGTCTTCCTCGGGGCAAGTTTTTCAAATCAGTATCCCCAGCTGAAAACTTAGCAAACCAAAGGCGAATGGTCCGTTCATTAACACTCCCTTCCTTAAACGCCTTGCAAATATTTCTAGCGGCCTCAGCTGCTCAATGGCCGAGTTTAAACTCGTACAAAAATATAACTCGAAAATCGCGAGTTTCCATGTTCATATTTGGAGGTATACTAAAAAGTGGGTAATTCATTGGGAAGCTAACGTTTATAATACAAATGTAGAGGATTAGTAACTGTTTACTTTAACTATGTAAACATTCCGAAGAAAACAACGGAGACCTGCAAAATCCTTATGTATTTCAGAAACTATAAAAACGGACATTTCATGTGAAACAACCCAATAGCTTTACGTAAAATATTAATTAATCCTTCGCTTTTAATAAAAATCACACGCTCTACACGGACAAATTTAACATTCTAACTAATATAATAACTTGTGTTTATTGCCATGGTTTACAATTACAACCTTAAAATTGGTCATTTTCTAACATTTCGAAAATAATGATTTCAAAGAACAGAAGATATATTATGTATCGTAGAAGATAATGAAGAATATTTTATTTCTTTATGACTATTTGAATAAACGCCTTCTTGCATAAGTTTTAAATTTTAGATTATTTTTAATCATTTAAAGTGGAAGCTCTAAATTTTACAAATCTAGGTTTAATTAGGATGGGTGTGTTTAACGAGTACCTCAGTACAGACTCTGGACTACCATTCGACGTTCCCTCTAAAAGATGGCGTAACTAAGAAATTTTTTTTTTTTTTCAGTGGCGCGATAGGCCGTGTAGGCCCTGGGCCTCGCGGTGTAATCTCCTGGGAGCTACATGTTACCTGAGTGACTCCTGGGTCATCACTCCCTACGCCTAATTTTGTGAGTGGCCACCATTTGGCTGACGGGTCTCACATACCCGGGGGAGAGGTTGCGAGTGAATCCCCATTATATTACATCCTTATAAAAGTCCCGTCGGAGCTGAGATTCGAACTCGCAACCTGTAGCATGAGAGACTAGCGCGCTAGCCACTCTGCCACGGGGTCCCCATAAGAATTTTTTAGTCTCTTTAAAAAATTCTAGGATCATCTACTCGTTTTAACATTAAATTTTAGATATTCATTGTTACGCGGATTGAAGTAAACTCCTAGGAGCCTGGTTCATTTTTTTCATTTCCAGTTTCCCAAATTGACCATTTCTATGATATAGTTTTGGTAGAGGCAGCAACCTAAAAATCTAAATATATGCCTAATTTTTGGGGACATATGGGGTCCTTGCTACTGAAATGACTGATGAGGGGGTCCGCGAAATTTTTTTGTTGGGACCACTGCAATAGGGCATTAAAGTTAAGGAGATGGGAGGCCTCAACGTTAGCGGGAACTCAGGTAAACAAGATTTCCTTTAATTAACAATTAACTAATAAGAAAGGAAAACAAGGATTCTTTATCAGGAAAACACGGGTTTTAGAAACAAGGTGTAGCAGAGAAGGGACATGGAAGCTGTGAGTAGGAGATCAATTATTTGCGAGAGCCATTGGCCCAGTGTGAAGTGCCCCCAACACAAAGAACTAATTAAAGACTCTAACTAATCAGATCGGTTGCCGGGGGGGAGGGCCTCAATTAGAGATATGCAGATTCCGGAGGGGGGCTCACTTTCTATACTTTTACCAATTAATTAGCCAACTTCTTGCCCGCTTTCCTCAGTCTCCTTAGCCTAATGGAATATTTTAACATAATTAAAACCTTCTCAATTATTGTCTCTCAGTAAAGCAAAGAAATATGATTAATGCCCGGTCTTGGAGGAAGAGGAAATGGCTATTCTTATTTAGAACCGTTTTAAGAAGTTCTTCTTAAAATATTTGTTCGTCGCCCCAAGCCATCCCACTTCTCCTTTTTCCAAGAAGGGAGGGAGGCATTTAATTCAACTTAATACTAATTGTATCTCGTTTCAGATTAAAGAGAGCCGAAAGTTAAATCGGATTAATAATAATTAATTCGAACGCCACGGTTTGGGAAAAGGAAGCCTTTTCTATCTTCATTATCAACGGACAGATCCCTTGGTTCCATTTGCATTTTCATTTTTAATGGATATTTCCAAATATCTGTTTAAAAAAATTAATTTGAATTCTCGATTATTTTATAATTATTCTTAAAAAACTAAATATAAAATTGAGTAAGATACCTAACCTAAAACAAGATTCATTTCAAATATCCAACGGACGGTATGTTGTCACATAACTTGAAAAATATCCGTTGGATTTTATTTATTTATTTATTTATTGAACGTCACTTTATGCTACTATGGCTAATCGGACGATGCTACAGTGGGAGTCCTAAATTTTGCCTATCCAGGTTTTATTAGGATAGGGATCTTTAACGAGTACCTGACATCGCACAGGCTCGGGACCACCTTTTAACGTCCCCTCTGGAGTTACGCCGTCCTTCGGAGGGGACGTTAAAAGGTGGTCCCGAGCCTGTGCGATGTCAGGTACTCGTTAAAGATCCCTATCCTAATAAAACCTGGATAGGCAAAATTTAGGACTCCCACTGTAGCATCGTCCGATTAGCCATAGTAGCATAAAGTGACGTTAAATAAATAAATAAAGTCCAACGGATATTTTTCAAGTTATGTGACAACATACTAATGATAATCCACACGCGATCTAGAAACATAAAATATTTTAATTTACGTATAAAGTACAGAAAATTACATAATAGAAAAGAAAAACAGCCGATTGGATCCGTAATTGGGTAGTGTATCTTAACTACTAGAAAAAACCAACACTACAACCGATGAAGGTTCTTCAATTCAGTACATGTAATAAATATAATTATCATATAACATTCCACCAATCCATCTAAATAAAACACCTTCCATTCGAGCTTACTATTACTTTAATACCTAAATAAAATATTTGTATAAAAAGTAATATTATCATTAATAATTTGTACTTTTATATTAATTCAAATGGAATTACAATAGAAGCTCAACATTTACTCATAAATCTGTTTCAAGCATTGAGATTAGTCAACTTAGTGTAATCCGGAGCTTTTACTTAACTACAAAGGATTTTTATTAGAGGGTTAAAAATTGCTGTTTAAAAAAATATATTTTAATTTTAAGTCTCTAACCAATTTTTGTTCCTTAAAATATTTTAATTTTAAATGCTAAATAATTGTTCATAAATTAAAGTTTAATGTTATTTATTATCTAGTATCTTATTATTTTATTTTAACCAAAAATTGTTCGGTGGAGTAGAGACCATGCCTATTTATGTGTTTATGCAAGTCAAAGATTTACCAATGGCGAATCCACATATAAGGGTTATATGTAGCATGGTACAGCCTCCTAGGCCCAAGGCCCCGGGTTCAAACCCGCAGGTGCCCCTAGGATTGTTTAATGGGAGAAAAAATCCTTAGTTACGCCGTCCTTCGGTGGGGACGTTCAAAATGCTGTCCCGAGCCTATGCGATGTCAGGTACTCGTTAAAGATTACTGTCCTAATTAAACCTGGATAGACAAAATTTAGAACTCTTACTGCAGCATCGACCGATTAGCCACAGTAGCATAAAGGGACGTTAAATAAATAACAAACAAACGAATTCATATATAGGAAAAGTGAAAATGTTTCACCCCAAAAATAGCGACTAATTTATTAGTATTATTTAATTAAAACATTACTTCATATACGAAATGACTACTAGTATCCGTCATGTTTGGCTTTCCAATATCTTCACCATTTTTATTCGGAATGATTACAACCAATAATATGTCCCTTATAATTGTTATGTCCCTTTGAATGATGTCTGTTAATTACCTGAAGTATGTCGAAATCAATTTTTAAGGGGTGTAGTTGAATGACCAAGGCTAAAATATCAGTCAGGTAACTAAGTGAGAGGAATCGTTTTTTACTCAATGAAGTTTCTTCAGAGTATGCACTGTTAACCTAAATTAATTTTTATACAATCTAAAACCATACCATTCTAGTCTTTCATTATGAAAAAAATATTCTTTTGGTTATAAGAAAAAGTAGAATTTGGTAATTACTTCCATTTATATATAAATATTTCATTAGTGCTTGCTTCTGTTTTTGCAACAAATCAAATGTTCTTCTCTCCCAACTACATCTCTCCACAAATGGTAAGAGTATAAACAAGGGTACTTTTTAGGACGTGGGTTTTGCATAAAAACCCTTGTAACTTATGAATTAAGGATGTTATAACGATATGGTTGTATGTTCATTTCACTGAGAAAAAAAAAAAAAAAAAAAAAAAAAAAAAAAAATGAAACGATACCCAATTTACCTAGGTATCTGATTATTTTTTTCGCCAAATACCTCCAACTACTACACCTCCCCTAAAAAAAGGGAAGCGAACCTTATGGGATAGGATAATTTTAGGAGATATCAATCAGAATGACACAACAAAGCTCCTTAAAAATAAATAATAACTCGGTTTTTAACCATTTCGAAAACACCGTTTTTTTGCTTAACGTTACTGAACTATAGTTGGAGTGAAAAACCCGTAGACGTTAAAACCCCGGAGTAAAATATCCTTAGTTATGCCGTTCTTCGGAGGGATGTTAAACGGTGGTCCCGAGCCTGTGCGATGTCAGGAAATCGTTAAAGATCCCTATCCTAATTAAACCTGGATAGGCAAAATTTAGGACTCCCACTGTAGCATCGTCCGATAAGCCACAGCAGCATAAAGGGACGTTAAATAAATAAACAAATGTTAAAACCTCTCGCTTCCTTAACAAAATCGGCTCTGGTTTCGCTACTACTATATATTTGCTATGATACCTTTTGAAATCATGCGTACTGAAGAAAACCATGTAGACTTATCATTCCATACCGAGTTGGGTTGAGCAAATAGAAAATATAAACCCCGGATAAGATATAAAGGAAGACAGAGAGAGCGGGGAGTGGAAATGCGATGAGCAAGCGAAAGTACCCCCTCTTATTTGCCAGCTGATTGAACAGGTTATATATCGTTTCCCTTATTGGCCGATGTTAGCCGGCCTGCTGAGCAGTTAACAAGTCGCCAACCCCACCCCAACACTCATATTCTCCTTCACCAATTTCCAATATATATCTCCTTAGCAAATTAAATTTTCTACATTTTATAAAATGTTCTTTATGGAGGTTACGTAAAAGAGAAGGGTAAGGTAAAAACAATAACGCCATAATAAAATAACGCCAATTAATTATAAAAAAGGAAAAAAATATCCTTTTACTTAATCTGTTAAGAATAAAAAATTTGTAGAACAACATATCTGGTCTGGATACATTAAAAATAACCAATTCCTAAGTTGTGAAGAAGAGAGGAAAAAATAAATAATAAAACTATAGAATGTGGAATTATATTAAGATATCTAAAATGAAAGATGAAATGTGCTTCATCGTGTTCTACTTATTTCATAATTTTGATTCTTAGTTTAAATGTTATAGTCAAAGAGCGTCATTTTTGGACAATAGATGTTGGAAAAAGAGAGACTTAAATGAGGATAAGGAAGATGTACTCAGAAGTTTCAAAATAATAATTATTATAATGAGGGCCGTGAATTTGTTTCTGTTTCTAGGCCAAATAGGAGGTAATAGGTGTACGATCACGTTCAACCGCCAGGTTTTCCCCCAAATTTTGGGTACCCACTTTATAGAGGTTGAATTTGCTTCAGGAGGAGCTCTCTATCTCCGAGTCACCTATCGAGTGAATTATTTTTTGCTAAAGATTGTTGCACTTGCTTAAAGGAAAGTACTCGATGGAATTTGCTAAAACATAATTTACCACAATCGCGCTAGTCCCAACTTTTCTTTAACTTGGGACCAAGCCTTTTAGAAACATCAACCTTTCAAAGTAAATACCGCATGTTTCGGTAAATGTAACCAATGGATGTAAACAAAACTCACACTTAAGCATTGTGCTCTAGCCATTGATTTGTACAACTTTGAGCCGTTAATGCAAAGTTTATCTATCAAGGAAAAACTCGAAGAAAAACACATATTAGTAGGCTAAATAAACGCTATATGTGTCTCGTTTTTCATTTTTGAGATTTGTTTAACTTTTTCATTGATATAATCATTAAATTTATACTATCATTGGGATACTAGCTGAGGGGCTAGTTAGAGGTTTAATTGTATAGGAATAATAAATGCTAAAAAATGTATATAATAGTTTTTATGTAACCCTCAATTCATCCACTAGAGACGAGATCCGGTCTATCCGACCTTTATATTCCTTCCCACATAACCAAAAAATATAAATGCTCCTTTCTGGCCCGCTCGACTAGTTTCTGAAATTCCCTTCCATCAAACATCCGTCATGCTCCCGACCTCTCCACATTCAAACACCTTCTCTTCCAGTACCTTCTAGCATCCCAAAATGACGCTATCTGACAATGTGATAACTTTAGCAAAATTGTATTCAATATTTTTATTTTTCCACAAGTATTTAGTTATGATTTTTCAACTTTTTTATCTAGAAGACTTCTTTTGTTTCAATCGTTACAGTATTTTTTTTCTTTTTATATTGTCATTAGAAGGATTCGTTTCTTATTATTGTAGTACATTATTTTTATTTATGTTTAATTAGTTTATTTTTCATTAATTCTTGGCCAGTTAAAGATCTTTTATTATTTCAAAGCTTATATTATTCTTGGAAGACTAAGTATCAAAACAATGTAAATATTTATTTTTCTTCTTTTTATTATATATTTAAACTCATTTATTTTTCATTTTGTTCAACACAATTATTTTCTGAGGACTGTTTTTATTTAATTTTTTTGTTTATATATTCATCCATAATTGTAAATATTAGTTAATTATGTTCATTTTCTCTGTTGGCCAGACATGTTGTATATTATAAACTGTCCAAATCTGTTATTCTTAAGGGACCCAGTTCCAGAATAAAATACATTTCTACTTCTTTAAAAAATAAAAACTGAAGAAAAAGAGTAGTTAGTGACAGTTTTGGGTCTAACATTCCTTTAATGAGTCATTATTATCTGAAAAGCTGTTTAATTTTTCAAATTTTATTGTAAAAGATGACACCATTAAAAATGAATAATATAATTATTAATTATTAAACGGTATCACATTCAAGAGAGTTGCGGTTATAAAAATCATAAAGCTACACATAATAATAATGGACCGTAGCCGAAAGGAGGGAGCCCCAACCCCAGTTCTTGAGGAAGGGGGAGAACACTTTGGAATAAGTTTTTAATAACTCAGGGATGGATATTAATGGCGAGAAGAGTGAAGTTAACCCCACTCCCGCCTTGTTATTATTTAGGGATGCAAATGAAAAGTGTCGCCATTTTTCACAGGGCGGCTATTGGGAAAGTCAGAAGGGTGCTCTGTTATTGGAGACGTCAGTCAACCTCGTCAGTCAAATTTACGCTTTCTCCCCTCCCCTCAAACTGCTAAAATACACATCAAACCTTCAGTCACACCTCCTTTCCTTGCTCGTCACCTGTCAAACTGTCTTCGGTCTATATAATCCAGTTACAACAAACCTCCATCTAGTACAAATTTATCAAGAGTATTTTTATAAAAGGAATATTAAAAAGTCCAAGGCCTTGTCAGTTTATTTCATAAATTCATTGCTGGATAAAGTATATATAATAACGAATTTAAAAAATCTGCATACAATATTCATTTACTTCCCTTCTAGAGATATATATATGGGTGAGAGGGTAGCGCGCTAGTCTCGCACGTCAAAGGTTTTGAGTTCAAATCGCAGTCTGGCGCGACTTTTATAAGGATATAATTAAATGGAGATTCACTCACAGCCTCTCCCCTCTCCCTCCCCCCCGGGTATGTGAGACCTTTCAGCCTGCTAGTGGCCACTCACAAAAATAAGTGTAGGAAGTGTTTACCCTATCCTATAAAATTTCATCGAGAAACTTGTTAAGTATACTCTATCAGGAAATTACACAACGCGGCCAAAGGCGCCTACATGGCTTGTCTTGCTCCAGAGAAAAAAAAATAAATAAATAAACATAAATTCGCAAGGCGGACAGACGATTCTGTTTATTAGCTATATCTCTGCTATTTCTGAATCAATTTCAATGATTATTTTTTCATTTTGTAGAAAATTTTATTCTCTATGAAACAGCACTAAAAGCAAATATTAGGCGCACTATTTAATAATTAGGAGAAATGGAATTTTTTATTCGTTATTCGGGTTCCACGTATCTTGAAACATAATACCTAAAATTTTGAGAGAGGGTTTTTTTTTTTTTTCGAATACAAAGGTGCATGATTGAAAATAGTGAACCATAAAAGCAAAGTTGAAAAAAAAGAATTATATTGGTTTAATAGAAACATTTACTATATAATAAATGAAATAACAGTAGAAATTTACAACTATTACTTACGTTGATACCATTTTCGTCACCCAGCATAACGTTCTACAACTTTGTACGTTTGATAATATTTTTCAAAAATCTTTAGCTAATCAACGTATACATCTACGTTTAAATTATTATTTGCGGAAAAACATTCAGTCTGGAAAAATATCTCTCCTATTTTCTCCTTCCGTTTGCTATTTATCTTATTCACCAATAATTTATCACACCTGACAAGTAGAAATGGTTAATTAATTTTTAACTTCCGGGCAATCGGTTGATGAAAGTTTGATGTAACATCTTAGCCACGTACCTTTCTTAAATATTTAATTTAATTTTCATAACATATAGTTTTGGAGCTAAAATTACAATATATACACACACAGAGACCATTTGAGTCATTTTGACCCAGAAAACGTGTATCTCAGTTGAAAACTCGAATTCGTATTCTTTTCTATATATTTTATATAAATGGGTAATTGGAAATAATACGTTAATATTTTCACATTTAGGTATCGTCACAAATTTATATCCTGTTTTATATAAATATTAACTCCGGTTCCGCCATTGGTACGTTTGAACCCAAGAAGTTTACTACAGTAAACTATAGTATAGTTGTTATGGAACCACATCACCACCCGTCCAGGGATACCATTTTTTATTTTAGTCCATCTTCACAGTAAAAAAGCAAGAGCAGCAGGAGCGTCTAATTCCTGTGTAACCTCTTGATGCTCTACCAATTCCTATGCTCTGATATTGCTCGGGTCTTGAAGCGCCTGCAAACAAAACCCTTTAAAAAAATGTTAGGAAAAATACTATTTTATTAAGAATGTGGAAAAGTTGTCTAAGTAATAATAATATGAATAATCTGACCTCGGATCACCAGTGGTGTAGTGGCTAACAGCCTTCTGTGACCAAGGTCGCAGGTTCAAACCTGGCAGGCGGTCCTAGGATTTTTTAATGGGAGTAAATTATCCCGTCCTTCGGAGGAAACGGAAAAAGGTGGTCCCGAGCCTTTGCGATGTCAGGTACTCGTTAAAAACGCCTATCCTAATTAAACCTGGATAGGCAAAATTAAAGACTCCTACCGAAGCATAATCCGATTACTCACATCAGCATCAGGTGACGTTATATGAATAAACAAAACTGACCTGGAATGTAGGTTGCCTCCTCAAAAATCTTTCTCTACTGAGATCACTTGTAGCTGGGTGGTTAGCATAACTCCTATGACAAAGGTCACGGGTTCAAATCTGCAGGTGGACATAGGATTTTTTAATGGAGTGAAAAATCCTTTGTTATGCCGTCCTTTGGAGGGGACGTTAAAAGGTGGTCCCGAGCCTCTGCGATATCAGGTACTCGTTAAAGATCCCTATCCTAATAAAGCCTGGATAGGCAAAATTTAGGACTCCCACTGTAGCATCGTCCGATTAGCCATAGTAGCATAAAGTGACGTTAAATAAATAAATAAACAAACAATCTTTCTCTACTCATCCCTATTATACTCTTCTCCTATACATATAAAATGATAATGCTATTTTGGTTTCCGCGAACTTCTTGTAAACAAGACGGATTTTGATACGGCCTTCACCATCATTTAGGACATTCTTTCCTTAAGGTTAAATAAGTAAAATATATTGCAATTTAGCTATTCTTTAAACGGGAAAAATAAATTTTCTGTAACCAAGTCATCAAAAAATTATTCCCGAAATACAGGTAGTAGTAACATAGACGTATAATATACCGTTGTTAAGAGCAATATTTCAGAAAAGTTAGTATGCAATAAAAGAAATCGTACAAGTTGAAATAAAGTTGCTGTAGTTTTTGAATAAATACATATCAATCAAGTTTTCATTAAATGGGAAAATTAAATTTTCCGTTATCTGTGCTTCACTTTAAAATAGCAAACAAATAAACTTAACTAATTTTGATTTATTTTAATTTCTGCCAATGATTAAATATAATAATGAACAGACGCTATAAAAAACAACACATTTTCTTGCTAGTTGCACTTTTCGTTATGATGAACTAAAACTCCTAAAGCGATAAACCCTAAATCGGAGACAGATTTCAAAACATAGCTGACACCGAAGTCATAATTGCACCCGTGCGAGCACTAGTACTATATTAAAATATTACGAGTTTAAACAAATAATAAAAAATAGTGAGTGAATTCGTTAAATGATCATTTACGAAGATATCGGGATCTCGAAATTGAACAAAATCGTATTATGCAGCCAATATGAACCACGGATAGAAAATCCTCGCGTAAGAAACATTAAGCATTTTTGCTTACCCACAGCAGTAATTTTGAACAGGGAAACCACTGTGGGAGGAAAAGGAAAAGGAAATGGATTCCCCTTTCCTGGA
Organism: Piezodorus guildinii; assembly: GCA_023052935.1. Lineage (NCBI taxonomy): Eukaryota > Metazoa > Arthropoda > Insecta > Hemiptera > Pentatomidae > Piezodorus > Piezodorus guildinii. Next base: position 84,876,555 of record CM041292.1, on the reverse strand, counting down.
GAGATTGAGTAACCGACTGCTGCTCTTGTCTGAGCTTCCGGTCTTCCAGCCTCCTCCATACTACCCCGGCCCTTCACAATAGAAATGCTACCAACACTATATCTATAAATGATATAATGTCGTAAGTCGAAGAGTAATAGCAAGTATACTATTGTTTGTATGTATTTCAAAATTACTACTTATATTCACGTTAAAAGTGACAAAAACATACCACAATTTTCATAACTCTGAAAGTTCAATGCCAATAACATCAGAAATCTCAGTCTACATATTTTCCTCCATAGAATCTCACCAAAACCAAAATTTACCAGATCAGACCTAACATCCTTACAACTATAACTCATTTCATTTTTTGAATGTTTATATGCTACCAAGTAACACAGTAGACGAGAGTACTCAAACATTATTTGTAAGATTTTAGCATTTTTTTCAAAATGAAACTTTAGGGGTACTCACTACGTTTGCTATAGCATGCTATTTGTGTTATTTTGCTAAACCCGTCGAGTTTCTACAGTTATTTCCTGTATAGAATTGATGGGTTTAGCACAATAGCACAAATATCATGCTATAGCAAACGTAGTGAGTATCCCTTTTGTAATATTAAACAGTCAAGAAATATCCAGACATCAAAAATAAAATATCTAGGAGTATCTAATACTTACAAAGTAATACTCAAGGAGGCGGATGCATGGTTGACAACCTAATTGAACATACATCTAGAAATATTTTTAAAAATTTCTTTGTACCACACTTATAACAAAAATGCATTTCTAGCGGTCCTAAAACTCTTACCAAGCAGCTAATTAATTTGATGAAGTGATCAACTGCTTCCAGTTTTAAACCCATCTAACACACAATTAATTTTTGTTTTAAATAATCTGTTATGTCTCAAAAATTATAAAAGTACATTTTTTGCGAATCAGAAACCCTTACTAAAGAGCAAAGTCCATGGAAACCTTAGGGAGGCTTACACAAGTTAACATGGCCCTTGGTGTGACTAATTCAGTGCGGATTAACTTAAAAAAAGACTAGACTGGGTTAATAATAATTATATTATTTGATTCAGAGATTATACAATTTTGTTAATTCATATCAGATTTTAATTTTGTTAATATCTATGAGTTTGTTATTTATTCTTCTATGAGTTAAGGAATATATAAAATCTCAATATAAAAATATTTATGGCAATAATAAAAGATTAAATTGTCAAAACAAATTATCATAAATTGTCAAAATAATTGTATTAATTACAGATTGCCTATTTAAATTTTTTTCTGATGCTATTTATTCAACAAACAAGCATTGTTAAGTTTAAATAACATAGGTTAAAGATAATCTTGGTACCCAAAAACATCAAAAAAATATATACTAATTTTTTTTTTTTTAACTTTCATGAATTTTAGTTTTTACATTTATTGAAAAAAGTTTTCATAATTTTTAATTTATTTTTTATGAATTAAAAAGGGTCTAAAACAAAACGTAGCTCATCTGTATAAAGATAAAATAACCGCCTGACCATACAGAACATATTGCCTGCTGCTCCAATTCTTTGGGCCACTTCCTCGTCTATGTAGCCACTCTCATTGAGATGAGCTCCCAAATATTTAAAACTGTCAACCTGCTCAAATCTCTCTCCTCCAACCCTTAGTACTCTCATTTTCCTTTGGGGTTTCTTTCCAATTCACATGCATTTAATCTAACCGGGATTAATCTTCATATTTATTGCGGATAATTCCTCTTGGAGGACATTTATGTTAATGTAGACTGATGTAAAATTAATACCTACAATGTTCTAATACAAGTGGTTGAAATACAAAAAGCTTTGTTTATTTTTTCTAACAAGCTAATCTTCATGATACAGACATATATTCAAAACTTATGAGTCCTCAATCAGCCTTATCATACAGTTTTGATCACATTTTTTTAATATTGGAACAGTTTTCTTTTGACAATTTAATCTTTAATTATTCCCAAAAATATTTTCATATTGAAATTTTATATATTCCTTTACTCATTAGAAATTTATTTTTGTAATAAGTATAGTACAAACTAAATGTTAAAAATGTTTCTAGATGTATATTCGATGAGGTAGTCAACCATGCATCTCTGGCTTCTGGACTATATATCAACATTTAGAGTCAACTTTATAAACTTCTAAATTAATCAACAAATTTCATCACAGGTTTAGGGGGGAGCAGGAGAGGTCAACGGCTACCCCTTAGAATTATTGGGACATATACAAATATTTCTAATAAAATATTAAATAATAAAGTAAAGTATTAGAATAAAAGGCCTGGTTAGAAACTGATTATACTTCCAACTACACACTTACTTTCAAACTAATTGCTCTCTTCTCCAGCGAAAAATCCTGCATACCCTCTAGAATTTCATTATCAAAAACAAAGTGATTGGTTATTGCATCACACTTAAATATATAAATACTGTTACGGCATATGTTTTCAAAGAGTAGGTTGCGGCCACTCTTATAACTTATCCTCATTTAAGCAAAGTAATAAGACAATAAATAAGTGGACTCCTTATCCAAAAAGACTGTAATATGTGATTGCCTTCCACTAATTGTATATAACTAATGAATATAGAATTAAATTCAATAACAGCGATTGTTTCATTCTTTGAAAAAATAAAATTGGCTATCATATCAATTTTATTGCAAAATTGACATATATTTTCAATGAACCTAATCAGTTAGAAATTATTCTAAGATCGCTGGAATATTTAATATTTATGAAAATGAAAAAAAAAAAACTGTCGAAGGCTTGTGAAAATTTAAGTATTCAGTTAGTAACATAAAGGACCATAGATGATAAAAATGACACTTTAAAAGATATAAATGAAACATATGTGTAATGTACAGTACACAGTATGAAAATTGAATAAGGATGATAGTGAAGTACACATGGTTTACAAACATTTTTGTTTGAACCAACCTATATCACAGATCATATTTCATTAGATGAAATATTAATACAAATAATTAACAAATCAAATGAAAAGAAAAAAGCAGAGTTGATGGAATTAACTTTCAATTCACAAGCACTAGATATAATAAGCCTATAAGTATCATTCATAGAAAAAGGTAAGATTTTTATCAAGTTATAAATTAAATTAAATTATTTCATATTTTAATATTTAAAAAATTGAGATTAAACTTCATAAACTCTAATAGGTATAAAAAAATAATAAAAGTAAGGTAGAGTAACTCTAATAAATTAATTATTAACTAATGTGCAAGAATAATAAACCTATAATAATAAAATATCTACATTTAAAAACTCTAATTACACAAAATAAATTTTAAATGGCTTATTTTTTAGTTGTTTTGTTTTTTCTCTAAAAATTGATATTACATTTATTTCAAAGCAGTTTAAGGGACTATTTGGTTCTATATTCACTATCTTAACTAGGGATTGGCATAATCGAATGACGATTTCAATCATTTGAATTAATTTATTATCGAATTAATCGGTTTAGAGAAATGAATGACCATTCAAACTCAATTTTTTAAAGATATATATTCAGAAACCATAATCGAATGACCTTATGACCTTTTTTTTTTTTTTTTTTTTTTTTTTTTTTTCTAAGCTTAGCAATGATAGAGGGGGGAATTGTGCCATATTGTCTTCCAGAATACATATGGATCATTCGATTATTGAAATCATCGGAGTCCGATCATTCGATTATGCCCACCCCTAATCTTAACATTACACCATGAATGTAAAAATCCAAGACTAGTATAAAAATGTGTGTTAATAGATTGAAACACCTGATAGTGCATTTATGCTTATAGAAGCTGTAGATATATATACAAGTACAAAGCTTTATATAAATAGTCTATTTCAGCTATCTATATGTTTAAAAAAAATTCAATTTGTAATTTTTGACCATAGAATAAGACGCTAGTGTTTTACCACTTCTAATAATTCATAATTAGTAATGTTTGATTTACTTTTTTTCATAATAACACCCTTTTCTACTTCAATTATTGTATATTCAATAATCCTAAATTTAACCAGTCATTCTAAGCAAAGAGGGAAGATGCAGTCCACTACGTAATACCCCAATGAAATGATTTTCAACACATCCAGGCCTGATTACAAACCAATGCCATAAGATTTAAACATTTCTAAGATAACATATCAACTCCATGAGATAGCAATCTTTACCATGTACCATTTTTTAAATGAGATCCCATAAGAACTGATATGGTTAAAATGGTCATTACCCTCATCAAGACACCCAACAAATGAATGTTGACTCCAAGTTATTCTAATTGAAGCACTTTAAAAGAGTGATACTTAGAGGAGTAATGGGAGAAGAGGAAACAAACCTATGTCAACAAGAATCTTAGTCAGAAATGTAATAACAAAGATTATTTCTATAAGGAGAGGATCAAAGCACATATCTATTCAAAAGAAACTAATAGCATTTCAACTTCCAAAGATCACTTTAAATTAACCTGAAGTAAAAGTGCACATAGAATTATAATCAATTACTAGCTAAATTATTGAAAACATTCAATATAGCACATAACCAGATGCAAAGTAGCATTATTTTAGTGAACTGATAATGTTTGACTGTGTGTACATAAAGGAGAGAAGTTGATTCTGGGTGCAGTCAACAATTAATTAAGTAGATACCTTTCATTTAAGTTTTGTTTCATAAATTAAGTTTTCTGCACAGTTAAGTGTTTTTTTTTATTGCACCCAGAATCAACTTCTCTCTTATAACATTATTTTACGATGGAAACAAACCACCAAAAAGATTCTAGTAATTATACAAGATGAAAAAGAAAAGTATACATTTTTTCATATTCACAAAAGCATTCACCAACTTCCATAATATAATTTATTCTTTTCGAATTCAATTACATTTTATCAAAGTTTCAGGGTTTAAATAAATATAAAAATTTATAAATAAAAAATCTGGTGCGGGCAACACACGACTTTCACTTACCTCCATTTTTAAAATCAATGAAAGAATTTTCAAAAGCAGTTAGAGATAAAAATACGTGAAACTATTAAGGAATTAATTAAATTGAATTTATAAAGAAGCATGTGTTTTATTAAAAAATCTATTATATTATTATCTAAAATAATCAGTTAGTTTTATGTTCATTTCATCACTCTCTATTAACTTTTAAAAGTTTGTGTATGAGATAATATTTTTTCTAAAATCTTTAGCTTTCCAACGGTATATCATACATGTATATTACTTCTCTTACATTCAAAAACGAAAAATTGCATTAAAAAAATATTTTTTCTGTTTTCTCCTTAGTTAGGTATTGAATTTATTCAATTTATACATGTACCTGTTTTTCATCAGCGTTAACAAGATAATATAGTTATTTTTATTGAATCTACAAAATTAAAGGTACTTTAGAGGAAGAAAATTTATAATATCGGCATTTAAGCCCTGTCAGACCATTTCAATCAGAATAAAACCTACATGATATTAAAGCCCATTAAATTTTACATTGATATAGCGAGTTTAATCAAAACCGTCGGAACGAGAAAATCGAAAAAAGGTGCAAAATGCATGGTATAAAGTGCCTCTTCTGGTAAGCTCATTTTAATGAAAAAAGTTTTGTCACGTCTAGGGCGTATAGTTGTCTTAAATATGAAATTTCAGTTTCATAGGACTTGCCGTTTCCGCCTTGGAGTTACCTCACACACACACACCTTTTTGCGGGACTTGGTTATTTCGACTCAGGGGACCCTAAAACGTGTATTTCCGTTGAAAACTGGAATTCGAAAATTTTCACGATCGCAATACTTCTCCTTACTATATATAGTAAGTGAAAGTAAAAATTATTTTTAACAATTTTAAATAATTTTTATAATTTATATGATCCATATATATTATATAAATTTATAATCCATTGATTTCTATTGGCTCACATGGGTAACGCCTAATCCAAAGCTAGGAGAGTACCAGTTACATCATGTAGCCATCTTCAACAACCATCAAAGAGATATCCAAAATTTTAAAGTAAGATAATCTCCAAATATCACATCGGACCACTAGTTGTCGCAAATAAAAATTAAATTCATACCTAATAAAGGTAAAAAAAAGAATGAAAACTAAAACATTTAAGGTAAACAGAGAGACACTTAAGAGGAAGGAAAAAGAGTTTGAGGAAATTTTAGAAAAAATTCCAAAAACTGGGAAGAAATCACAAAAAAATTAGTAGAGACAGTAAGTAAAGTAGCACCATTAGAAATATGGGCTAGACATACATGGTGAGACCAAAGATGTGAAGAAGCGATAAAGGAAAGATTGGTGAAATGGAAAAGATGAAGCTCAAACAAAACACAAGAAAACCACAATGCACTACAGCTAGAAAAGAAAAACACAAACAAAATTATTATGGGAATCAAACGGGCGTATTTGAAAAAACAAATGAAAGAAATGGATAACAACTTAAAAAACAGAAAATGAGATTATTCAACAGGGTGTTTAAAAATAGGGCCAAATGATATTCAGGGTCAAACCTAAATTTTAGGAATAAGGATGGGAATATAGCGTTGAATGAAAAGGAGAACAAGATTATGGTGGAATATCACAGAAAACTGCTGAACTGTAAAGAACCGAAGGAAAAATTGGAAACGAGGAGTGTGGTACAAAACCATGACAGTGAACCACCGACTATAGAAGAAGTTAAAGAAGCAATTTTTTCTTGTAAAGCATTCTGGGAAGATGTGATAGCATAAATGTAGAAACAAGTGGATGAAAGGTTTATTGGGAAAATGACAGAGCTATTACACAAGATATGGGCAAAATAGGAAATGCCAGAACGTAGGAAAGTAGTGTTGATCCATCCATTGTATAAGAAAAGGATCAAAAACAAATGTTATTAATTAAGGGAAAATTCTTGTTATCTGTAACATACAAGATTTTGTCTAAACTATTAATGAATAGGTTAGTATTACAGGTAGTTCAAAAACTAGGGGAACATCAAGGAGAGTTTAGGAAAGAGATATCATTTCCAGAACATATTTTATGTTTGAAATTGATTCTTTGATATTATGCAGCAAGATCAAAGAGAATTTATGAATCATTCAAAGATTTCCAAAAAGCATGTGATTCGGTGGATAGGGAGGTTGTATTAATAATTTTGGAAAAATACAGGCTGGATCAGAAAACATTGCGCTTAATTAAAGTGACTTTAACTGATACCTACTCGAAAGTCAAGTTAAGAGGAGAAATAAGTGAACCTCTCCAAATAAGAACTGGATTAAGACAAGGTGATGGGTTATCACCGATGGTTTTTTGGATATTACTATATACTACTATGGATATTACTATTTTTAATCTGTTGGCGGGACTGACTGTATTGATCTTCACCATACAATCTAGCCTCCTTGAAGTGGTTTGAAGACCACATGACAGTTTATGATCGGTCTCACATGGTTTTGAATCAAATTTTAGTTAAATACCTAAAAAATATCGGATGGAACCAGGATTCAAACTCACAACCTTTAGCTTGGTAGGCTAATACACTATCCAGACAACCCAACTGCAGGCTCCTATTTAATTTATTACCCACAGTAAATATGATAGTTTTAATCAAATGAGTTATTTCTGTTTATATACTTATGTATTAACTTAGAAATGAAGTAATAATGCCCCCAATGGTCAAGTATTCCATCACAGCCAGGATTCGAACCCAGGGCCCGGAGAACAGTAGCCTAGTGCTCTATTCACTATACCATGCCACTCCCTTGAATATACTTTAATAGTAAACATATAATGATTCCCAATCATTCTTATTGTATATTTACCTGATATGATTTTCCCTTTTTGAATTCTTCTGTTTGAACCATTTCACTTTGCCACCATGGTATGTACCCCATCTGGAAAAGATATATATGGCATTAGTCTGTACATTGTTCTTAGAATAAAATAGTTGTTGTTTTAATCCAAAACTTTTCAAGAATCTAACTCAATTCAGAGATGAAAAAAAAACTTGAAAAACTGCTAAAGAAAACTGATGATTGTCTTTTAATCATAGGATTCAAAGACACTGGAAAAGTCAAAACCCTGTATAATCAGACATACCAAAACCCTTGCTCGAGGGGGTCACCTGTGGTTTATTGGCTAGCATAACAGCCTTCTATGCCCCAGGTCCAGGGTTTAAACCTGTCAGGTGACCCTAGAATTTTTTAGGATGAGTAAAAAGGTGGTCCTGAACAAAGGCAATGTCAGGTACTCATTAAAGATCCATATCCTAATTAAACCTGACCAGGAAGAATTTAGGACTCCAACTGTAGCATCGTCTGATTGGCCATAGCAGAATAAAGTGATGTTCGATAAATAAACAACTCTTGCTCGAGGAGTTATAAAAAATATTTAAAGTACTCCCTGAGGAAAAGTTTATCATTTTCATGAAAAATACAAAAATTGACATTTCTAGCATCTCAAATGTGTATTGTTTTTAGAACAAAAATAAATTACACTAATAATCAATATTTTTAAAAAATCATCAAATTGGCAACTATAATACATTTTATAATAAGCTAAAATCAACAAAGAAAGCAAATTATTGTGGTATAAAATAATAAGTTCCCATGACTACTAACAACAAAATGAATTTCTTACTCATTCAAAAATAACTTTCAAATATCTATAATTTAATAGGAATACACAATTGAATCAATCATTCCTAAAACATTCAGTCTGAAATAATTAATTCAACTGTATATCATTTCTGAAAGCATGTAACAACTATAAATAGAATTATAAATCATGTACCAATTACTTTATCATCAGTTAATTCTTTAAAAAAAAAAAAAAAATAGCTGAAGAATTAAAAAGTTATAATCCAAATGTATTTTACAATACGAAGATAACCCATATAGGCATTATTTGAAGAAATGTTTATTAAAGAACTAATAAATTTATATTTTTCAGTATTTTGCAACATGATTTTTCTTTTACTTTCAATGGCAAATACCGATACTACTTCAGCTAGAAAAACATGCAACGATTATTTCTTTTTAATTTAGTTTGAAAATTGTAGTAAACAAATAATAGTTTTAAGTTTTGGCAATTCCATTTTAAGATTTACATGTACATATTTTTCGATTTCCATATTATAACTTTTTCGGATTGTTACTGTAATAGAATTTCTTACCAAGAACACAAAACTAGATAACTAATTCCCGTGCCCTAAATTTTTATGTTAGTTATGTTCATATACTGGAATTCAATTGCTTGACATCAATCATTAATAACTAAATTTTAAAATAATGTAGTTAATTCCAAAAACAATATTAAATAAAACGAGCCGCTTTATAGTCCGAATGAAATCATCATGAAGATAAAATTAGTTTAGGTGAAATAAATTACACATACTCATCCGGTCTTGAATTTAAACCAATAGCCTATCACTGCTATCTAAATAACTCTTAAAGTCAAACCATTAAGAAAATTTTAAAGAAATAATTAGGAGTTATCTAACATATTTTTGGAATTTAATTAATTTAATCTGGACGAATACGGTCACATCCTAAATTCATACTTTTGAAGGATGTATAACATATATTTTATCTCAGAAAACAGCTTTAAAAAAAGTGCGATAACTACATTTTAGATCCATTTCTTAAAAATAAATATATGTTATAAATATTTCTTCTTAGGAGATTTTTTGTGTTTATTTTGAATATTTTTATCATTTCATGATATTTCAATATAACCTTTTGTTCATATAGCCTCCTCATGCCACATCTTCATAAAGTTTCTTCATGTGAAATATTTAGTTGTAGTTTAGGTTTTTTCTACCATGCATTTCATTGTAAATATATTTCTTCTGTTAGCTTGTGTTAGTTTTTCCACGGCATACTTCGTTACAGTTGATGCCCATTCTGAAGAATGTTTCTTTGAAAAAGTAGAACAAGGTACCAAGCTTGGTTTAATGTTTGAGATATCAGAAGGAGGTTTCCTAGACATAGACGTTAAAATAATTGGTCCTGATGATAGCATTATTCATCAAGGAGCAAGAGAAACTAGTGGAAAATATACTTTTTCAGCTCATGCATCTGGTGTATATACATATTGCTTTAGTAACCAAATGTCTACTATGACACCCAAAGTTGTCATGTTCAATATGGAGGTTGGTGAAGCTCCTTCAAGTGAAAATAAAAATGATGCTGATCATAACAAGATGGAGCAAATGATTAAGGACCTATCTGCTGCACTAACTGGTGTCAAGCATGAACAAGAATATATGAGTGTGCGTGATCGTATCCATCATGGTATTAATGAGGCAACTAACAGCAGAGTTGTAACTTGGTCTATTTTTGAAGCAGTTGTTCTTATTACAATGACCATCGGCCAGGTTTATTATTTAAAGAGATTTTTTGAAGTTAGAAGAGTGGTGTAGTTGTCTTTTTTGTACAGTATTTATTTCTCCCTAATTTTAAGTGTACAGTTAATAAATTATAATGAAAGTGACTCGGCAAAAGCCATGCAAGGACTGGTAAATGTTATCAGGAATTACATGTATTGACTATAACTTTTGTACATTTTTCATTATCTATTAAATCTCTAATAATTCTAAAATTTAAGTGTCAGTGTTATTGTAGCAAACTTTTTCATTTGGTATTTCTGCTTTGTTTTTTATAATAAATGGTTAACTACATCAGATATTTCATTTGTATAACTTTTTATCAAGAAATTATCTCCTTTATTATAATATGAAACATTTTACCATACAACAAGAATTATTATCCTTAACTAAACTTTGAAATTGTCATATATTTACTGTCCTTGTAAAAATCCTTTTAAGAATTTCACTTTTTAACTACTGTTTGCTAGTAGTTTTTATCATTTAAAATTGATGGAATTTAACCTTAACTTGGCTATCAACATTGTATTTGAATTATTATTATTAACTAAAGTTAGTTTGAATCAAATGATTTTAAAATTAATTTACTTCAATTATTAACTTCTTGCTTTTTATTATCAGTGAAGACTGCATTATTATCTCTATCTGAAATCAGACCTAATATTTGTGGGCTGCAGTCAAGATTTTTATTAAAGAATGAAAGACTTTGCATTAAGTATAAATCCTATGTAGCTAGCAGTTCGATTGATGTAATTCTTTGGGTTAGTAATTTTTAAGATCATATTTAGTAATTTTATTGACTAAAATTGTTTCATTTTTTGTAATTGCACAATAAGTTGATATAGTTATAACTCTCCTTGACTTGGGAAGAGGAAAGATAAAATTATTAAAAATCGTTATATTGCCCATGTATCCCAACAAATTTATGTTACTACAATTGTTTAGAAATTAAAAGAATCCTGAAAAGGCAGGAGGACTTTGGAATATGTTTCAGTGAAGAGATTGTATGTAAGCATGTATTTATAACCCATATCGGAGTGAACTCATGGTCAAACATGTATACATGTTTAAAACAATATGTGCATCTGTCACAAGGTACTCTTAATCAACATAGTACCTGAAAATCTGATTGGAAGACCGATTACAAATATGGTTTATTTTCATTTATATAGTGAAAGGAACAGGTTTAAAAATTGGACAACTGGAAATTAAAAATCTGGAAGTGATCTATTTTTGAAAAGATGAGATTGTATTTTAAATCTTTAGGTCTTTTATCTTTACACTTTCATAGGAAATACATGTTTCATGCACTGAGGTTTGTCAATTAGTATATCATTTGATGTCAGTGAATGTTCTGTGGACTTCTTTGAATGATTGTACCTCAGAATATGTATGAACTTCTCAGAATTATTACCATATTGTGCTATTTTCCTTTTATTTCATGAGGTATTTTAGTTTTTATCAGACTCAAAAGATCTTTTTTTGAGTTAGAATTACAACACTTGATAATATATACCAATTACTCCGGTTGTACTAGATTTGAACAGCTGGATATAAGGTGAGTTATGTTATTAGAAAATACCCCTTTATTTAAAATATTTTCTCGGGAATAAAACAACTTGTAAAAATCTTGATTGGTACTGTGGTTGGAAATACTTATTGAATTTTTAAAAAACTCTGTTTTCTTCCTAAGCATTGGCTTATTTTTAGGGCTCACTGATTAATAAATAATTATTTTATCCCTAGAACTATTTATTGTAATTTTATTATTGTTAAATACTAATTTACAAATAACTATGTTGAAAGTTGATCATTTGGTAATTAAAGAAAATGAAGTAAAATATTTGGGAGAAGTTGGTTCAGGGTGCAGTCAATATAACACACAATTAAGTATAAACTTAATTTTAATTAAGTTGATACTTAATTGTATGTTATATTGACTGCACCCTGAACCAACTTCTCCCGTATATACACACAGTCAACCCTTCTCACTTCATGTAATAAAATATTGTTGACTATTAATACCAATGTTTCGAACCACATTGTCTTTTCATCGTATCACTTCTAGGTAGTGAAGTAAGGAATAAACTGAGGAACAACTTACTCCTCATTTTTAAATACAATGCTTATAATAGGTCTGTCTTCTCTCTGCCATGAACTGCTCATTACATTTAAGCCGTTCCAACAGGTCCTGATAAGAACAACAAAAATATACTGCACATGACCTGACTGATCTTTAAAAAAAAATAAGTAGAGGGAACAGACCTACTGAAATATGTAGTAAAGTACATAATGTGTAATGTTTACTTATTGATAAGTTGGTTAGGTGTTGTAAAAAATTATACATAGGAATATGAAACTTTAATTAAATACATTATTGAGGTGTCAAAGTTTCACATTGACAAAAACACACAGAATATATTTTCTTTTTTAATCCCAATGGTAATTTAATTCTAATATCCATTAAAAACTTATTTTCAAAAAATAAATTTGATGCAATATTTAAATCTCATCATATCAACAGTACTTCCAATATAATTATTACAATAAAATTGTTTTATTTTATTAAAATGTAAGCTGCCATGTGCATTGGCAGAGGTTAGAGATATTCAGGGGCTTGAGTTTAATTAGTTTTACCTCAAGAAAATGGGCAGGTTTTCTTGATTCCGGTGTTTCCATATCACACAGGTGTGATAAGACCTCATAAGACTATTTTAACTTTACTAGAAGTAGCCATGTTCTATCTCAGTTATACAGCAGACATTTCATTAGAATATATATAAAATTATTAATCAATCATTCTACAAATATATACCAAAATAATAATAATTACATTGAAAATCAGATTTATATTAATAATATACTGGACATTCCACTACAGTTGACACTACCTCCTATATCTTTCACTCCTTCACAAGTTGCACAACAAATCAGAAACTTACCTTAACGAAAAAAACCCCAGGTTATGATTTAATAACTGCGAGGCGCTCCGACTGATGCCCAAAAAAGCTCTAGTGTTCCTCACGACATTATACAATTGCATAATTAGGACATCTAAATTCCCTGTACAGTGGAAATATTCAATCATAAAAATTATACACGACAAAGACATGTACATACCCTCCTCTTATAGGCCTATTAGTCTCCTTCCCTCTTATTAGTATCCTTTTAATAAAAAGCCTATTAGTCTTCTTTAAGCTATATGGATTTACACTTCACAGGTTTTTGGTTCAGCAAAAAAGACTCACATACAAAAACTGCAATAATTTCAATCCAAAATTTTAAGACTCATAACGACAGCTTCTTGGTACATTAACAAAAGACTCCTACATACCGACTTACAACAACCAACAGTTGACCAATATATACGAACACTCTATACTCATTTTCACAGTAAGCTTAACGGACAAGACAATAGACTGATTAATGACATGTCAATTACTGAAATGCCCAGTCAGAGAATAAAGAGAAGCTGGATGAGAGACCTCCTCAGCTTAATTAAAGCCTTGGAAGGGGTGCTGCTGGGCACTTTCCTTCCCCATGCCTGATCTCAATTTGTACAGCACATTTGCTGATTGTCAGATACATTCTGACAGGCGTGAATGTAGATATGAAGAGAATGAAAAAATGTTAATAATAATTCTTTATTTATTCTGGGACGCCTCTTTAGAGCAATATTACAGTAAATAAAAACTGGAATTCGAAAACTTTCCCGAACTGTATATTTCATATATGCAGTGAGTCACAGTGAAAATGATGCAAAGGGCTTTTGATTTATTGATAACCATTTTGACTAATAAATTGCTATAAATGTCCATAGAAATTTTTCAAAAGTTTAGATCAAACTATACATTAATTAATAGTATTCAAATTTAAATATTAATTATTGAGTCTACATAAAATTTAAATACTAAGAATAAAGTGTAACTAAATACCTTAAAGTAGAAATGATGCAATGTTTGTTTTTAAAGTTTCTTAACCCAATTCTTGAATTTGTTATTGCTGGATCTGATTCTATTACTTGAAACATAAATAAATGCGATTTAGTTTTCCTTAAAACTTCATCTGAAGTTTTTTAACCATGGGAGCTATACCACATAGCAGGACAGAGAAATCTTGATTGCGAATTTGAAAAAGGAGAAATTGCCTTATTATTAGGAGGAGTGTGCAACAGCTCTAAAAAAGTTTTACTGGTATTGATGAATGATATATATTCTACATCAAGTTAAAATAAATCTTTCAGTAAGTGCTCTGAAATTGGCATAATGGTTGAAAAAATTTTAAATAAAAAAGTGTGTGCTGAGGTTATTAGAAGAGTACATAAAAAGCAAACATTTCTTGCAAGAAAGAATCCGTACATTAGCAAAAATAACCGAAAGATCGGTTCGAACAACTGAGTCGAATTTTTATTGGAGTATATAAAAAAGGATATGGACTTTTGGAAATGCGTTGTATTTTCAGAGGAATCAAAATTTAATGTAAAGGGATCTGATAGAAGAGGCTTTGTGTGGAAAAGGGCCAAAGAAGATCTTAGGGAAACAAACCTTGGCCTAACAGCGAAGCATGGAGGTGGTCTTTTCATGGTTTGGGGTTCATGGCTGCCTCTGGTGTAAGAAATCTCAATTTTATTGAAGATATAATGGACAAATTTGTGTATTGTGTCATCCTAAAAAATAATTTGAAAGAAAGTTCTATCAAACTGGGCCTTAATAACAATTTTGTATTTTATGAACACAATTACCCAAAGCATTCTTCATATTTAGCGAAATATTGGTGCTTGTTTAAATGTCATAAAATAATAAAAACACCTCATCAGTCTCCTGATTTGAATGTTATAGAAAATCTGTGGTTTTCTATTGGAGATTAAAATGCGAAAACCAGAAAGGATTGAAAAAGAGCTCTTAAGGATAAATGGGAAAAGATCCGGTCCGAATAAACTGAAAAGCTAATTAATTGCCTGTATTTCAATGACAGTGTTTTTTATTTATTTTGTTTTTAATTATAAAATACAAATTTAACTGGTTTTTTTTTTGTTTAATATAGATGGTGTTTTAATAAGTTCATTGTTTAATTTAAGTTTCAATATTAATGGATAAATTTTAGTTCTGAAAAAAAGAAATTTTATTTAAAAAATCCCTTGCATCATTTTGACTTTGACTCACTGCAGATAAGTGAAAGTAAAAAGTGGGCTTAAGTCTTGGAATAAAATAACTATAAATAAAAGAACTAAACAATCAAAATGACTAAAGAAACACATTCAAATACTAATGTACAATAAAAAAAAACATAATAATAATAAATAAAAAATAATATAATCATACATAGTTAGGATATAAAAACAAATTTACAATACCTCTGAAATTTTAAAAATAAAATACATTAAATAAAAGAAATTGTAAAAATATACAGTTTAGATTTAAAAAGAAATTTACAATACCTGTGAACTTTTAAAAATAAAATATATTAGATTAAAAAATATATACAGTATTATACAGTTTGGATATAAAAAAAAAAAAAAATTCATTACCTATGCATTCTATATAAAATAATATATCAGTTGATATTATGTCTTTAAAAAATTAGTAATTCCAAATAATTTCTGGTGCTAAATTTGCTGAATAAAATAAATTAATGTATCTATCTCTTTTATAGGGTCATTTATACATATAAACTTTTAGCTTACAGGTAAAACAAAAAAAATAAAATAAATATGTAATATAAAGAAAAGCAGTCAACCATCAAACCATTCATAACAAATTTCATTTAAAAGACAAATTATTATGATACCTTCACAAATCAAAATACTACATAATAAAATACTTTTCTTCAAGATATCCAGAGACACCCCCGTACACTGCACAGCAATAGTCAAAGTGGGGAAATATCAGGGAGGAGTCCATTTAATCGCTTTAAAGTGATGAAGGAGCGGCGGGAGATGTCAGAAATGTTGTTTTTCTAGGAGAGGTTTAGTTCGAAGGTGATTCCAAGGTTTTTGATAGATTGGTGGAATTGTATCAGATTATTATTCAGAAAAAGGGTAGGAATTGGAGGGAGAGTTTTAAGGAGGAGACTTGAACCTATTACAATGGCCTTTGTCTTTTCTACATTCAGCTTTAGCTTATTATCCTTGGCCCACTGACTGATTCTATTTAAATCATTTTGTAGCTTTTCGGCTGCTTGTAATAGATCCGAAGGTGGGAAGGACAGGTAAATTTGGAAATCATCAGCATACAAATGATATTGGGAGTGATCAATAAGGAGAGGAAGGTCGTTTATGTAAACAGCAAATAGGGTGGGAGACAATGAGCCCTGTGGAACACCAGAGGCAGAGTCATGGAAGGAGGTTGGCCTGGAACTAATGCGTACTGGGAAAGGTCGGAAAGGAAGGATTGGAACCATCATAGAGCACTATTGGATAAAGGAAGATTTCTAAGTTTGGCAAGGAGAATATTGTGATCAACCATATCAAAAGCTTTGGAAAAATCAAGAAGAATGAGGATGTTAGTTGTTGGTGTTCCATGGCGGTTTGAAGGTCCTGAGTTATTGGGTTGTTTCACATGAAAGGTCCGTTTTTATAGTTTCTGAAATACATAAAGGATTTTGCAGGTCTCTGTTGTTTTCTTCCGAACAGTTACTAATCCTCTACCTTTGTACCATAAACATTAGCTTCCCAATCAATTACCCACTTTTTTAGTATACCTCCAAATATGAACATGGAAACACGCGATTTTCGAGTAATATTTTTGTACGAATTTAAACTCGGCCATTCAGCAGCTGAGGCCCCTAGGAAATTTGCAAAGGCGTTTGGGAAAGGGAGCGTTAATGAACGGACCATTCGCCGTTGGTTTGCTAAGTTTTCAGCTGGGGATGATACCGACTTGGAAAACTTGCCACGAGGAAGACCTCCGTCCGTAATAAGCAACGATGTCAAACATACAGTAGAAGGAAACCCCTACCAAACAGTTAAAGGGCTCTCAGCACAACTAAATGCAAGTGCATCTACCGTTTCCAGACATTTAAAGTGTATTGGGAAATTAAAAAAGCTCGATACATGACTCGATACCTCATGATCTCACTGAGCGGCATGTTTCAAAACATACCGTGCAAAAATTGAAAGAACTGCGCTACGAAGTTCTTCCGCACCCACCATATTCTCCCGACTTGTCTCCAACAGATTACCACCTGTTCAGGAATTTAGACAACTTCGTCAAAGGAAAACGTTTTGAAAATGATGATCAAGTGAAAACTGCGTTTTCAGATTTTGTTTCACTTAAAAGCTCAGAGTTTTTCAGTTCGGGGATAAAAAAGTTGGTGTCACGTTGGGAAAAATAAGGTAAATACTTCGAATTAAATTATCTTGTTTTCATATCGTATTTTTAATAAAAATCCTTTACCTTGAAAACGGACATTTCTTATGACACAACCCAATAAGAGAGAGGATTGAGTGGAATACCCAGATCGGAAGCCGGATGGTACAAGAGGAAATTTTCTTCTAGGAAACTTGAAAGCTGGGTTTGTACAAGGCGTTCCAGTGGTTTGGAGGGATTAGACAGGAGTGAAATAGGTCGGAAGTCAAGCGGAGAGGAAGGGTTAGGAATTTTATTCAATGGTCTGACCAGAGTGGTTTTCCAAGAAGTAGGAAATACGGTATATTGTAAGGAACAATTGTAGACATGATAGAAAATAGGTATAAGGACCGGAGGGGATTTTATTAATTTTACGGAAATGTTGTCAGGTCCATAATCATTGGTGTGGGATTTTAGGAAGGTGGGTAGTAATTCCTCATTTGAGATGTGAGAGAAAAAAAAGCTATTTGGATCAAATCTTTGATGTTCGAAATCGGTAGAGGATGAGGATTAATAGCAAAGGAAACGAAATGATTGTTAAGATCGTCAGTTGTGACAGGGATGTGATTGAGGTTATTCGATTCTGGAAGAGATAATTTGCGTAATATTTTCCATTTTGATTTGGAATCAGGAGCATTGGAAAGGGCAGTATGGATATGGAGGGATTTAGCTCGCCGAACTGCGACCTGGGTTAGATTTCGAAGATCTTTAAAATGTACGAAGTCAGCAGGCAGGCGAGTACGACGAAATTTGCGTCTGGCTGCTTCCCTTCTCTTCATCATTGCCTTTATTTCGGTAGTCAGCCAAGGAGCAGTTGGGCGGCGTAAGGTTCGGGTTTTCAGAGGAGCATGTAAGTCTAATAAGGATTTCAGATTGCTGGTAAGGACGTAAACCATATGGTCTATGGAATGATAGGAATAAATGATATCCCAATTGAAAGATTCCAGGTCAGTTTGAATGGATTCGTAGGTGGTGAGGTTCAAATTACGGTAAGTAATCAATTTAGGAGTGTAGGCTTTAACACGTAGGTTGTAAGTAATTTGGATAAGGTCATGCGAAGAGAGAAATGGGACCGGGTGGTGGGAAGACGAAGGACTTTAAGAGGAGAATCAGTAATATGGAGGTCTAATCAGGTGTCAGAAAATTGAGTATGGTGGGTAGGAGAGTAGGGAACGAGGTAGATATTCAGAAAGAACAATAGGTTGGAAAGAAAATATTTATCGGAAGATTCTGATGCCATATGAACATTAAAGTCTCCAGAGATAATGATATTAGAACAGCAGAAAACCATTTGGAGAAGGGAAGATTCAAACAGGTTATCGAATGGAATGTGAGACGGTCGGTAGACAAGTACATAAAGGAGAGGTGATGAGTGATTTTATATGAAGTGATGAGAATTTTATACATATATGTGCACACACACACACACAAAAGTAACTTGATAGGTGGGGTAGTAAAAACGGTTCTGTAGCCTGATTAAGCCTAAATTTTTGTTAAGAGAAGCCTCCAAATTTCAGTACTCTCATTTTGGTTCCAAAAAAGAGGGGCAAATTCAAGAGTGTTGAAATTATGTTTAAAAAAATCTGGTGCGGGCAACACATGACTTTCACTTACCTCAATTATTAAAATCAATGAAAGAATTTTCAAAAACAGTTAGAGATAAAAATACGTGTAACTATTAAGGAATTAATTAAATTGAATTTATAAAGAAACATGTGTTTTATTAAAAAATCTATTATATTATTATTTAAAATAATCAGTTAGTTCTATGTTCATTTCATCACTCTCTATTAACTTTTAAAAGCTTGTGTATGAGATATTTTTTCTAAAATCTTTAGCTTTCCAACGGTATATCATACATGTATATTACTGCTCTTATGTTCAAAAACGAAAAATTGCATTAAAAAAATATTTTTTCTGTTTTCTCCTTTAGTTGGGTATGGAATTTATTCAATTTATATATTTAACTGTTTTTCATCAGCGTTAACAAGATAATATAGTTATTTTTATTGAATCTACAAAATTAAAGGTACTTTAGGGGAAGAAAATTTAAAATATCGGCATTTAAGCCCTGTCAGACCATTTTAATCAGAATAAAACCTACATGATATTAAAGCCCGTTAAATTTTACATCAATATCGCGAGTTTAATCAAAATCATCGGAACTATTTTCGAAAAAATCGAAAAAAAGTGCAAAATGCATGGTATAAAGTGCCTCTTCTGGTAAGCTCATTTTGATGAAAAAAGTTTTGTCACATCTCGGGTGTATAGTTGTCTTTAATATGAAATTTTAGTTTCATAGGACTTACCGTTTCCGCCCGGGAGTTACCACACACACACAGACCTTTTTGCGGGACTTGGTTATTTGGACTCAGGGGACCCAAAAACGTGTATTTCCGTTGAAAACTGGAATTCGAACATTTTCACGATAGCAATACTTCCCCTTACTATATATAGTAAGTGAAAGTAATAACTCTATAAGCTATAGAATATGAGACTGTACATACATAAATGGTTGATCTCCATAATAATAAAATATAGGGGGTTTCATTAAGACTATCATTGGACCTGTTGAATAGGGGTTATACAGGATTTTCATTAGAAGGGGGCCTATTAGTTTGAAAACCATTAGGGGGAGGCCAATTGTGTTGAATAATGTTACTTAGTTTTCCAAACACTGCCTAACTACATATAAATTAGAAAATTTTGTACATGCTTGGAAGTATTAAGTGTAACAGTCTCTAACCACACCTTTTGAACTAATGCTTAATTCTAGGTTATATTTTTCTATATATTATTTCTTTGTCATTTATTTATAAAAGTTTTAGGGGTACAAAGTTCCCCACCTTCTGCTCTCCACTACCTAGGCCTCCTCCCATACACTCATATGACATTGGTGATATATTCCTTCTCCACTATTATATTTAATTTAATAATACTACTATCTAAAACTTAATCGTTTCTAAACATTAAGGACAGACTTTTAAATGGTGATAAATAAATAATTATAATATTAATTTAAAAATATAATATAATAATTATATTAAATAATAATATAATATAATATAATATAATTATAAGAATGTTCATTATAATGTATAAAATCAAAATAATACAGAAAAAAATTATTATTGTTGTATTTTCTACACTTTACTAGTTCATTATTTTATATTTATAATCTCTGCAAGAAACTAAATGTTTACTTTCATAAACAAAGAAAAAATACAACATTGTTTCTAGCACGCAACAGTCTTTTGTAACAAAGTAAGAGGTTTCATTGTGGCCTGATCAGTTTCAGTAAGGTTAATGTTTTGATGAAGGTGTTCGCGAAATTTGTTCAATCGTTCCGAAATTTCTATAATGTCGGAAAAGGAAATTATTTTGTCTTACAAAGAGATGGCTTCCGACGAAGGCAAACATTCACAAATGATTAAGGTTGGTTTGATTTTCCATTCTCCTAAATTATCTGTTTATTAGTTCTCTTAAGGTCTACAATATAGTTGAATTGTCTTACTATTTATCATTATTCATGGTTCTCTCAACTTTCAGGATAAAACGGCTATTCAGTTTTTAGCTTATAGCTTAGACCACAAAGATCCAGAAGTAGTTAAGGAATCTTTAAGGGCCATAGAATTATTAGTTAAAAATACTAAAACTCATAGTGCTTTAAGGACTACATTTGGTGTACTGGAAGCACTTAAAGCCACAAAGGATAGGTGTGCTATTTCTATATTTATCCCTACAAATATGGTTGATAAATTAAAATATGATTTGACTGACATAATATTGTTTCTTACTAGGAATGATCTGGACAATTCTTTGCTCAATTTAGCTAAGGACATTCACTCGAAACTTGAACATGCTTCTTATGTCAAACAGACAGTCAATAAATTTGAAGAAAATATTAAGAAAAAGACGTCAAAGGTTTATTCTTTCCATGTTTTTGGCTTGAATAAGGTAATGTATCATATAAAAATTATTGGTCCCTTATATCTAGTTTTGTTACATAATTTTGCTATTCATTTTTCTACTTCCTGAAATTTATTTGATATGACCTTATTTTGTTTGTTTATTTATAAGTTTTGGATTGAAAAAAAAAAAAAAAATCTGCCTTTAAATTCTAAGAAACTACACTTTATTATATAATTTATGAATAACAATTATATCCTTTGTTTTATGTTGCACTGTTGTTTTATAATAATAATAACATACAGTGCTTTCAATAGTAGTATAAGCATGGTCATTGGTCTTTTGTCATCCTATTAAATTATTGATCTGAAATAATCCTTGCTGTGTGCAGTAGCTCCTATAACCATTATAAACAATGTAATATTAAACAGATAATGAGGATAATGTATCAGAGTAATTTTTCTTGAAATCTATAGAAATATATTCCATATTCACTGACAGTAATTTCAAATAGGAAAAAAAATCCGTTTTTTTTTTTTTTTAAGGCTTTAAAATTTTTAAAAGCAATGGCTATTCATCACATATGCTATTAAACATGATACTGTTCTTAACTCAGCTATTAGAATTGGTGTGTTTAGTTTAGGAAATGTAATGTTATTTGTTATTGATCTGTTCACCTTTTAAAATTCTTAATAATATATTATCTGTAGATTTTATCTTGAGTATTTACTGACCCATTTATTATTTAAGATTAATAAATCGTGCAAGTATTTTCTGAACAAAAACAAAACTTGTTGTTGTAGGATACAAGAACTGATTTAGAATGTGCCCTTGTTAGAATAAGAGGTGTTATTTCTGTACTGTTAGATGTTGAGCACCAGAGGTGTACTGTACGTGCTGTTGAAAAAGTCACACCTGAAATTATAGTCAATTACATCTCAGAGAAAACAAAATTGCAAGCTCGCCTGGTTGTCAAGAACAGGTTAAACCAAGAGGTAGTTTTGAATTCAGTCTCGATTAGCATATTCATATAGTACTTAATGTATGATATGGAATTTGTCCTATTCTAGTATTAATTAATCTTAAATCATCTATTACTTGTACTCTAACAACATATCATCATAAAAACAAGTTTGATATTCTAAATGCTGTTGTAAACTTGTTATAGCTTCTTATGTAATCATAACAAGATAAAGGATGCCTACTTCAAATATTTTTGCTTTCATTGACCTTGTTGTTCTTAAGTTATGTTTAATTTAATTTTTAGTGTGGTCTTAATGATTCTATTCATAGCAATTTTATAATTTATTAGTTTTTTTTTTCCTGGTAACTCCTCCTTTAAGTAAATTTAATTTAATACATCAAGAGTATTGTCTATGGCAGAATCAAAGTCCACTAAACAACTAAATGTTGTATTATCATTGAAAGAATAAGATGTTCTATGGTACTAAATCATTAATAGAAAATCGTATTTAGCAATTTTTAGTCTAACTAAGCAGTCTGAATATATTTCCAATGATCCTACTGATGAGGCATGATGCATGTCTATTTATGCATATTTAGATGCATTTCCAAAAATTATCTTTAAATATCATACTGATTGATATTCATTAAAAGATTATGAGGACAGATTTCCTCTCCTACACTACACTCTTTTCATTGTTATACTATATATATATATTAACTGACTCTAACTAGAAGATTGAAATAGGCCAAGATTATTTTTTATTATAGTTATACTTGTCTTCACCTTTGGTTTATTATATAAAACCACTTTAAGTTTAAGTAAAAGGAAACTGTGGCATAGACATTGATGCTTTTTCCTAGAGTTGCCAAAGATGAAGAAATAATAAATATAAATCAAAGCCCTCTAAAGCTGAAAAATTTGACTTGATGGGTCTTGACAGTTTGCCAGTTAACTCTCTATAAGAATATTAAGATGTAATTCACCTTCTATCCTCATTGATTTTACATCTAAATTTCGATAAAAGGTCAGTTCACTCCAAACTATTTTGCCTGCTACCGATGAGATTGCGCATGCTCAGTACAGCTTTTCTGTCCCAAACATGTACTACAGCAAGAGAAATATTTTGGAGAGAACAGACCTAAAGCTGTCATAGTTTATCCATTTGGTTTAATTACTATGGCTCACCTTATAATATATAAATATATTTAAAAGATTTATAAAATAAATGAATTTTTGAAAGATTAAATTTCTTTTTCGACATGATCTGAAGGCAGGCAGTCAAGGCTTTAAGGTGGAACGTTTTATTTCTTTTTCTTATAAACCATTCTATTCTTGTTTAATGCTGAAATATATTTTATATTTTATAATTGTGACTTAGTGTTGACCCTATATCTTCAACTATTCCAACTAAACTAGAAATGTTTGACTGTGGTGATTCTAATGCTTGACTGTATCAATGGTTTTGATTAAATAAATATGATATTGATAGAAATATATTGATGTTTCTATAGGTGTAGGTTTCTTGAAATAATATATAAATTGAATAGAATATACCCTCATTAAGTGTAGCAAACCACCATATTAGCACTAGTAGGAGAACGTAATGAAATATATTCTGTAGCTTTTTGAAATGTCATCATGACTATTCTCTTTAAGTCGCAGTATTCTTAGAAAAAGGGCCTTAGTAATTATTAGAGGTGTTTTAATTATTTCTCAAGTATTCGTTTTTAGAAAATTGTTTTATCAGTGAACATATAAAAACACTATTTAGTGCATACAGATTAATTTCTTTGTACTGAGGTGTTAAATTAATTATTTTATTCATGGATATAAAATTTGATTTTATTTACTTATGCAGTAGTCTGTCCAAAACCAATTGATGGTATTCTGTTTCTTTTATGATAGATAAAAGAATTAATATTTTTTTGATAATTTAGTCAATAATAATTAATGCTTACACAGTCCTTACTTTATTCATTTTAGTTTCAAATAATTAGAAATTCACTTATTCTCTTTAATGAGGTCAAACTAAAAAGAATTTTGGCAAGTTGACAAGATAAAAAAGGTATTAGTTTGTAACTTGTCAATATGCCAACTGATTGTTATTTTTCATTTAATTTTGGTACAATTTTATTATTTTTATATGATAAAATAAAAAAGTATTTATTTGATATAATTTTTGTTGTTTATAATTAGTTTGCTTTAGAGCGAATTATCGAAGTTGAAACAAGTTAAAATTCATTACGTTTTCTTTTTAATTATTTTTCGGTTAAAATGTGTTGATACTATTGGAATTTAATAATAATAGCCAAAGGTGTAAAAGAATATTCATTCCATTCATGGAAACTTAAACTAAATTGACATATATTATGGGCTGCTCATTAAATAATAATCATGAAACCTAATGCCCTTCTTTAAACCTCCTCATAGACCAGCTCTTGATTCTTGGTTCAGTTCATTATTTTTTTACTTGCTATGTTCTTTAATCCCTAAATCATATTCAAGTCAATTGAAACTTGCAAAGATTATCATAAACTGACTTAAACCCCATAAAGCAATACATTTTTAGGAATGCTTACTAAATGATTGTACAATTTACGTAATTTTGACCAACTATATTGGTGGATACTATATAGAAAAAGAAAAAAAAACAAGGACTAAAAAAGTAATTGAATAAAGAATGTATATAAGAAAAATAAATTTAGGCAGCAATATGCATAAAATAAATTGTTCTCTTACTTATTCAAAACATAGTGGACAGACTTAAGTGTTGATGCTATTTATCATTATATATGCTACGGTAAGTTATATAAATAGGTTTTGGTTACCTTTGGGAACAATAGTTTAATACTTGTTCATAGGTATCACGAAGTATAAATGTTAATCCATTATTTTTTTTAATTTTCAGATGCTAGTGCTGTATCAGATGATACTAAAGCTATAGTAGATGAAGTAGACTTACTTCCAGCTTACTTACCTGAAGAAGAACCACCAGTTAAAGAGAAAGCCGTTAGTATATTTGGCTTTGAAAGAATAAAAGCAAGTGCTGCAGGAATTATTAATACTGCTACCGCCCTGTTTCAGAACTCGTTTTATTGGTGATTAGCATTATTTGCTTAGACATGAATTATCTGTGATTATTTTTACACAGTTTTATAATGCATTTTTATAACATGCAGTTAAAACCAACCTGTGTATTAATTGTTAACTTAACTATTGTAATAAAATGTAATATTTTATCATTGTTTGTTCTATTTTTGTAAATACATTCAGTTATAATAATATATGATTTTGTACATTCCTAACTAATATTTATTTTAAGAAAATACATTTGGTAATGTACTAGATTAAGCTATGGACATATGGTAGTTTTATATCATGAATTGATAAAATGAAAAGCAGTTTCTATTGTTAATATATTTACACACATAATTTTTCTATTATAGCAATCTTAAAATATTAATGAAAAACAGTTCATAAACTGTAACCGGATGGTTTTTGACAGTTCTGGATTTATTTTAATATGGTTATTTTCATTTTTAATATCTTGTTTATATAACACAATTAATTCATAATATACCTATTTCTTTTTCACTTTTATTTATTAATTTGCACCTTTTAATTACAATTGTCAACAAGCAGCAGATAAATTAGCCTAACTAGATGAGAAAAAAGTTATTTTTATTTCATAGGTTTTAACATTTCACTTAATATGTTTTTATTGATTTGCTAAGGTGTGAGCTAAGTACACTTCAGAGATGTTTTAGTTAATTGTTGATGTCATAATAGATAAATGAATCAACCTTATGACTAATGAAAATATGATTTGAAGATTTATCAATGTCTGATTTTTTGCTTTAAAACTTTTAATGATATTTTAGTCCTACATTATATGACAAACAATTAAAAAAATTCCAATGATATTTCTATCAATAAATAAATTAAGAGATCTGGATGTGAGCTCAAACCCTGCAAACATTCTCAACTAATAAGGACTGTTTGACAATTAAAAGTTTTTATTTTCCTTACTGATAGAAATCAAGTGGGAATAAAACCACTAGAAGGCTTCCTTCACCACTAGATTTGCCTTTCTTCCCTGAACTGTCCTACAAAAAAATGTGAAGCTATAACACAAGTAAAAGTGTTTTTCTTTTCAAATTAATCGAAATTTTGATCTCTTTTAATAAATTTTTCTTTCATAACAATAGAAAAACTTTTTGAGAACTATGGTTGTTTTTTTCATTAAAGATACTTCAGTTGCAGGTTTTGGTATTGAAAAAATTCACTATAATCATATGCCTATGATTGCAGTTAATAAAGCGCTTGCATAATAATAATGATGCTCATAATACAAGATTATAAAATGAAATGAAAATAAAATTTTATTCTGGAACTGGTATTTTCCTGAGAATAATATAAATTACTTTTTAAAATTTTCCATTCTTACCCCTACAACCCAAGTAAAATGGCCAACAGCCAGGTAATAAGACCGAGATCACACTTAGTCACCAGGTTTTGCCCCATTTTCGGGTTCACTCTTGTAGAAGCTGGGTGTGCCCCAGGAAGGTCACCCTACCCAGCTGAAATAATAGAATAAAAAATATTGTGTCATAGGTGGGTTTCGAACCCCACAACATGGAGCATAGTTAACTAGTGCTTTACTAGATGATGCCACTCCCTTACACATAGATCTATATACAGTGTAATATAATATATATAATATATATATAATATATGTAGTGTGCACATACATAGCAGAACAACAAGAAATATAAATTAAAATTCAATAAAGGGGCTAAATTGTCAAACTTATAAAAGGTCAGTAGATTGCATTCTAGGAGATGGATGAATTGTTGAAGATTGAAGGATTGAGATGTATGAATGGAATCAGGTAAGAAATTCCAGAATAAAGAAGCACAGTTGGTGAAGGATCTCTTAAAGGAAGCAGCTCTGTGGAAGGGAATGTATAGGTTCTAGGGCTGGGATCTTGAGCTGATAGAGTAGACTGGGGAATAGGGTCAACATGTAGGAAATATAGGGGATGGAGGATCCTCCTCTTTTTATTTTTTAAGATAATGAAATACACTATGTGGTATCTTTCATAACTTTTTGATAAGTACAGATCAGCATATTAAGAAGCAGGTCTTATCAGGAAAGCCATGGTCTTAGTTAAGGTGTTATCATTTGTCAGAAATGTTTGGTGAAACACAAGTCTACGACTTGCATATTTTTCCTCTGGCAGGTTTTTTTTTTATTGAATTATTTGTCTGGCCATGAAAAGAGAGAGTACACACATGTACACTTACTTATCCTCCATACGTAATTAGGCCCCCAAAGTTTAATTCTGTAAATCCAAATTGGCCATATAATAGTCATGTAAATGAGCATTTTGCAGTTAAGTAGAAGTGTTTATCTAACAAATGTTCAAGTAGCCAAAAACAGCAATCAGTTTCTGGTTGCTTTAAACTCATATGATTGTTTGTTAAGATGGATTCCTAGGTATCAGATCTGTTCAACAGGGACTAGAAAGACATATTAATGATGGGCTGGAAGTGAAAAATAATTTAGTTTATTCAAATTTTATTTATAAAAATATAAACATTAACAAATAAAATATCTAAACTATTTTTAAATAATTACAATAAAAAATAATCATTTTTTTTCAAGTTTAAATTTAAAAATACATATAACATACATAAATTAACAAAATAATTAAATTGAATAAAATATTTTAACAATGAATAAAATAGTTCATCGTCTTATTTTAATATCTTTTATATTTACAATTGTTCTCCCTTCTTTCCTGCACTAATTAAAAATTACTGCACCAACTACAAATGAAGTTCCTATTACACTGATGAACTTGTACATTTCCATAAAATATTGAGTTTCTATAAAAGTATAGTTGAAGTTTATGCTTACTCTGAAGCCTATATTCATAAATAAATTCACCTATATATTCATTGATGTACCCTGAGAGACCCACAAAACTTTATTCATATGAAATCTTTATATATGCCTCTCATACAGAGGAAATATTTTCAATTGAAAAAAGGAAAAATTCAGTTTTCGTATAAAATATGAAGAATTAAAGTAAAAAAGTTAAGACAGTATCTAATATAGTAAGTGATTGTTTCACAGTTTTGTTGTAAGAAATGTAGTATTAATTCATTAATCTTAATATGCAGGTAGTAAATTTTAATTTCATTTAGGTATTTTTAAAATGATTCCTATATGTTCTTAAAATTTGTATCTTCATAGTTATTGTCTATTTAATGTATTTTTAATATCAGACTGGCAATACCATGGTAATTTATTTACTACATCATTGTGAGAGCAATATTTTCTAAACAGTAAAACTCTAAAGTGACTGACTATCATGATTCTATTTATAGATAAAATTACGTACAGCATTTTTATACACTAAGTTTTAAATAATTCGTTCATTTTAATAAATACTAGAAAATTTTTAATTTGAAAACATTAAGTAACATACAAATATAAACTAAGCAATAAATTATTTTTTTCTATTTTTAGGAATACAATCAAAAAGAAAAAACTGGAAATGGAAAACACGATTCAAAGAATTATTTGCTCATCATACTGAAAATGTATCTATCAAATCAAATTTAAGTAATTCAATATTATTCAGTAATTGAAGTTCGGAAGTAAAAGTAGTCAAATAAAATATTTAAAATGTATAAACTGCATACAAAAAATCTAAAGTATAATAAAAGATATGTATTTATTGAAATGCGTTCACCTTATAAAAAAATATTTAATTTAAAATACAATTTTCAAGTAATAACAGTTTGAAATCATGATTATTTGGAATGATAAATCGATATAACCTTAATAAATAAATATACAAATAATCTTTGGTAAATCATTAGAGACAAATGGATTAAAATAAAATTAATCTCCTTTAATACAATCCAATAGCTCATACTACAAATTAAAAAGAACAAAGGAATCCTAAATAAATATTTAAATAGTTGTGATGTAAAAACATGCTAGAATCCAAACATGAATACATTAAAGAATATTCATTCCAAGGCTGAAAAATGGGTATTCAGCTTAAAGTACAGTAGAATTCCACTTAATCATTGAAAAAAAAAAAAAAAAAAATTAATCTTTTCATAGAGTTGACTTATTTCAGTATTTATTATATGATCAGAACTAAACTATTACAGTGGAAAATGAAAACTAACATCCTCCAAATAGGGCTTAGGGGCAATACTTGTATAAAAATATAAATGAAGGATAAGTCGGATTTATAGTACCGATGGTATTAAGTTGGCATCCCGAAAAGAAGTACAGAACACTATCAGATTCATTTCAAAGTAGGGACGATGATTAATTATAGTATGAACAGATGTAGAGAGGGTTTCCTAATATCCAATCAATTGATTTCTGTATTTTCATTTTTATCTAATATCAAATTTAAATTCATAGTTTTTTATGGACAAGTATGCTTCTGTTATACTTTAATTTCAAGTCCCTGATAGTAAACAAGACAATATTAAATATAAAAAATAAATTTAACCTAATAAACTAAAAATGTTTAGAACAGTCTTTATGAGTATACAAAAAACATTTGTATCACTAAATATTAGATTTTATGTACATAAATATTTACATATAATTTCAGTATCTATTAACAGATATATACTAGTAATATATTTAAAAATATATATATTTCACAATTACTGACCAAAAAATCATATATACTATAAATAAATTCAATCTTATGTCTCAAGAAAATTTTTGTTCGCAGTAGAATAGTGGCAAAATGTTTATCAACAATACTAAGTGTTAAGACCTTAGAATGAATTTATCTGTAGATGAAAATTAGTAAGTCTCATAAAAAACTGATTACTTATGGCATAACCCAATACCTATAGAATTGACTAGTAACAATATAAAAATAAAAATCCTTAAATCAATCAAAATTACACACTATTGAAAATAATCAACCACACAAATGTGGTAATGGAATTATTATTTAAATAAAATAATTATATATCTCATTAAATGTATACATTTAACAACTATAAACATGTATAATATTCAATAAGAATAAATAGTTGAGTATTAATATTCCTTTCGGCCACATTAATCATAAAAAAAAAATTACGATTACAAAATCGTAACACAATCAGTTCCAAATAGTGACTAAATTTCCATTTAAGAGTAAATGTGCAATATTAACTTGGCATTTTTATTGCAACAATAAATTAACAAGTCATATGAAGCGTATAAGTCATCATCGTCAATATGATTTAATGAATAAAGATAGCTTCCAGACTCAGTGTCATAAATATCAAATATATGACGTGTATAAGTACAAAATAAAAGAAATCTTTCAGCAACAATACTGTGAAGATCTCCCAACAAACTGTATTCACTAATCCGAGACTTCCATAGCAGTGAACCATCTAATAAATTATATGCAGTTATTTCTTTCTTTTCCACTTGCCAAGTGTCAACCAAGTCAAGAATGACATCTCGTTTTGGATGAAGGATTAAATCTTCACTTATATTCATTTTTTTATTAAAAATCAACTTACCTGTCATTTTATCCCATGCACAAAACTCAACCTCATCATTCAATCCACGCTGGGCAAGAATCATACTATGATTGCAATGCATTTTACCAATATTCCACCTAGCTTCTAATCTCATTACAATATTACCACTTTTATCAAAAACAAATATAGAATTACGAATGCACAAATACACACAATTTTTGTCATAGGAAACATCATTTATATCTGCTTCCTTTTCAAGTAGACATTTCATTTCTCTCATTTCCCACGCATAAAGCACTTTTAAATGAGATAAATAGACATAAAGTGTGTCACCTATTATGCACATTAAATGAGACCAATAAGGATAGGTAAAGTTGTCATCAGAAGAGTTATCAATTTCCCTAGGATCTTTAGTACAAAAAAGTGTCGTTTTCCGTCCTTTATTATACAAATAATAAGAGGTTTTGTACTTATCATTTTCATAATGATAAATAACCACAAATGGTTTATACTTTACAGCTATAAATGCACTATTAGTAGAACACATATAGGCATCATAATTCCTGTTCCTCAATGTCTGTATATGTACAAGATTTCCATTTTCTATTCTATAAATGTCAAGAGGTCCATTATTTACTACCAATGTTTTGCCATCATAAGCAGTAGTATCTAACCACCTCCCATCAATTTCATAACGCTTATAGCGGTCTTCTTTCCAGTTATTAGTTATTCTATAATGGTTCATCCGGTACAATTTCCATTTGCAGGGAGAGCCGAAAGTCCAATCAAAATCTAAACAGTTCAACAGAAATTTTAAAAATTAATCATGTAACTCGTTAAAAAAAAAAATTACTATAACAAAAGAACCAGAATGATTCACATTATTTGGTTCTTAAATATGAATAAAATGTGTAATAATATGTTTGTATCTAGAACCATCTCAGGGTTGGAGGAATAGTACACGGACACTCACTCATATAAACTATATCCACCACACTACACACAAGGTAACATACAGTATACACCCTAGGGCCACCTTTCCTAGAAAGCCCCGGATGTGGATGTAGGTCTGCATACATTGAGATGGCAGCCGCGTCAGCAGACTAGGATACAGAAAGAGGGTGGATAGCCCCACTACCTGAAATATCAATTATCGTGAAACGTACACCAGCCTCAGATTTGATCAGTCTTAAATGTAAACGACCCGGCACCCCCCCTTTCCCTCCATAGGATCATCAACTTTGGATACTGGAATGCTTGTCTCTATATAGACCCGGAGCATTAAAGCTACTATTAGAACAACTTGGCAGGTATAAGATTGACATAGGTGCTGTCCAGGTAATCAGATGGACAGGTCAAGGAATTCTTGAAAAAAAGGCACCACTCCATCTACTACAGCTGTCATGAGAGTCGCCATGAATTGGAATCCTCCAACTTTTCAGGCAGACAAAGCCACAAATAAAAGAAACTATTTGAAAAAAATAACACTTAAAATTGTAAACTAAATATTAGGCTGTCCAGAGGATATTAGGTTTTTCTTTAAATATCCTTCTATATAATAAGTTGTTTGCATTTGCTGGGTTATTCATCAGTATGAATGTAAACACTAAATAATCCTCTTCCAAAACAGGCTTCACTAAGATGTCATAGCACCATTTTCGTATGATTTAGTTTTACAAGTTAAAACTTGGCAAGAATAGGACCCCAGAACATCAACGAAGTGTGAGGGCAGTATTAATGAGTGCACTGTTCAACAATAGTTAAAAAAATGCAAGAGGGAGACCAGTCTGGAAGACAAAAAAAGGTCTTAGAAATACTTCTTCTTCCTCTGAAGATGATCTTTTGTGAGCTTCACTAGTAGAAAATCCCAACACAACTGTTGAGAACTTGTAAGGAGACTCAATGTAAACAAAACGACCATAATGACTACCTCAAGGCAATAGGAAATTGAAAAATGGGTTACTCAGACATTAAATGACAAGAAAAATAAAATCAATGTTATGAAATTGGTGTCTCATTTCTTTTTCAAAACAACAATCCATTTCTGTCCAGAATCGTCCAGAACAAACCCTCGGGATGAAAAGTTTCCGTCACAACTTCTGGATAGAGGATAAATAAAGGAGAGGGAGCACAACAATTTATTGATCAAAGAAACTTAGAAAAATGATTTTATGAATAAATAAATTCTAAGGATTCCAAATCGTATTCAAAGGGTATGGAAAGCTGCCAATACATTGGCAGAAATACACTGAAAGTAATGAGAGTTATTTCGATTAGTAAAAACAGGTATAAATTTATTTGTTATTAAATGCTTATTACTATTTTATTAATGCTTCATTTTTAAATAATTATAAGTTAATTTTAATGATACACAAAAAAGATAAAGACATGTACAAACCCTCCTCTTACAGGCCTATTAGTCTTCTTCCGATATGCTCTGATGGTTGACATACTGACTGAGCAAAAAATAATACCTGACCATCAATTCGGTTTTCGCATGTTACACTCAACGACACATCAATTACACAGAGTTACTGCACTAGAAAAAAAGCATTACGCACCTGGGGTATTGTAGGATGTTGCCCAAGCGTTTGATAAAATCTTCAATCTGACCAGTCTTAGCAGGAGTACCGCAAGGATCGATACTTACTCCTCTCCCATACATTGTATACACACATGACATACCAACTTACCCCACCACATTGATTGCTACTTACGCGGAGGATACTGCAATTCTAACATCAAACGGTGATCCATGCTTTTACTTTACTTCCCCATGCCTACCATGTCTGATCTTACTTTTGTCCAACACATTTGCTGGTTGTCAGACATCTTCTGACAGGCATAAATAAAGATAAAAAGAGAAAAAAAATTTTAATGGTTCATAAAGTAACTATATTCAAATTAGTGCAACAACCGCAATTGAATTAAAGCTTTAAGCAAGTTATAAATAAACTTATACATGTAGCAGCTTTAATAACAAGCAGTGATTTCATAACTATAATAGTTCAGTAACGAATATTTAAAACAAATAATTTATTTTATTAAAAGAATATGGAGAGCTAAGAACTTATAAATTTGGTATGTTACTAATTAAATACATTTTATTTAAATTAGTTTTCCCAAGAACTACACATTTCTCTAATATTAAATTCAATTTAACCCAAAGAATGCAATTTTGATTACATGCTGAATTGTAGTTTTCCATTTTGTCAAGTAAACATAAAATGTATTTCAGAACCCAACATTTTTGACATACTGATTCTAAAACAGCTATATTGACAACAGAACACAGACAAGTAAGTT
The DNA here is from genome assembly GCA_023052935.1 of Piezodorus guildinii. Lineage (NCBI taxonomy): Eukaryota > Metazoa > Arthropoda > Insecta > Hemiptera > Pentatomidae > Piezodorus > Piezodorus guildinii. The sequence goes on along the minus strand of CM041292.1, from coordinate 84,842,130 downwards.
AAATGGACTAGACAACAACACCGACAACAGCAAACAAAAACAATAAAATAAATTATAATACAGCTAATACAATATTTAAAGTCATATAGCTTCAGTTCAGTCAAAGTGATTCAAATGTTTTACTACATCTTAAATACAAATATATTAATTACTGAAATAAAAATGATTAATTACCTGCACAACCTTCACTTTCTTTTGGTGGATGATTAGGATTCCAGAAGTATTTCCAAATACTATTACTATTGGCGACATGATACCAAGCTTTGCTTACTAACGAGCAATTTAAAATATCATTCATATCAAGATGAGCAAGAACTTTCAAAGAAATCTCAGGAGGTAAAAGGCCGATAAAATCCATCCTAAAAATAAGAAAATCATTGAAATGTCATCTATGCTCATTCAATTAACAAAACTATGTAGAAATAAGTGTTAAAACATTACCTGAATACTTCCAGAACTTTGTCAGTCGTTTTATTAACGTTTTATTGCAATTGCATGAGAACAAAAAAACATAACATGATGATAGATGAAAGTTTTAGTTCATGAAATGAAATAAAAAGATTAATATTTAAAAGTTATATTATATTCTGACAATAAAAGCGTTATTATAAAATAAAAGTCAAGACAGGACTTTTAACCATGAATTGAAATACTATGAATCACTTATATAAAGCCAGTTAAGCTAAACACAAAACAATGCCTTAGCTCAAACCAAACACATCAGTAACACAAGTGTAACCTTCCTGGTTTAGGTTATTACTTTCTGTAATCAGTGGCCACTACTTAATTACTATATAGTATAAACTACTTATCATAATTCCGTACTTGGTAAAGTGCTCAATGAGACTTACTTAAAATGCCTAATAACCACATCCCTTTTTTGGCCAGAACAGTTTTAGTCAGGAATGGAAATGTTGATGAAGCTGCTAGAATTTTAAATAGGTAATTTTTTTTTTAAAACACATCCTTTCAAGATAAAACAAATCTTACTTAAAAGTGAAAAAAAAATTACCTTTGTTTTAGAATATTAGGAAAAGAAGGAATTTTGGACCAGTATCGACGAACAAGATACTATGAAAAACCATTTCAAGTAAGTAATAAAGAGTTCACAATAATATTTTAGTCAGTGTCATAATCTTAACCGAGGCTTAAGATTATGACACTTGGTAATTTCAATATGAAATTTTTCCAAGTATGTTCTAGTATTTTAGTTTTATTTATTTTGTATAAGATAGTTAATTTATACAATTTCTAAAATAAAATATATATTGTTATATCAAGATTACTTATACTAGATTATTTAACCTATTTTTATTTTTGTTGCTGTTTTAACAAAACATCTAGTTGAAAATTGTTTTTAAAAATCCCTTTCATTTCATTATGAAAGGTTTATTTCAAAAAACGTTCCCTTCTTTATTACTTAATTAGATATCTTAATCATTCCTTCCAGTTTTAGTTATAATGTGTGTTTTATCATTTCAAGTTTTTATTTTATTTTTAAATAGAAACTCTTGTTAATATTAAAAGAAACGAGCTCATAAGCTTTTCTCTTCAACTCATTTATATGAATCAATCTTCCCTGTACATTACTTTAAATTCTTATAATGAATTAAGTATATTCTGTTACATAATATATATATATGAGATGTATATAGACTGTAGAACTATATAGGTGGAATAGTCAGGAATCAGTCATTTTTTGAAAAGTTTTTAATTTTGCCAACGTTTTGGCCCAAGCTTGTGAGCCATCATCAGGCATTACTAAGCCATGTCCAAGCATAAACTGCTGAGAGTTTGCAGACTGATTCCTGACTATTCCACCTATAATAGTTTCTACAGTCGACTATACATCCTCAATAATATATATATAATATATAATATATATATATATATATATATATATATATATATATATAATATATATATATATATCATTATCATAATTATTATTAGTTATAGTCTGTATGTGTCTCCTCTCATAATTTTTCGAATTTCTTTACAAATAGGATGCATCTTACTACTCTTGTAGGCTCCAGAACACTTGATTAATTAAATATATCTTAAAAAATATTCATTTTTATTTATCATATTAGGCAATACTGATATTTTTTATGTTATTTTTTGGTAAATAAATTATCCTATTCTAATATTGACAAAACCACTATAAGACCACATGAAATCAAGGAATCTTTAACAGTAAAAAGTACTGTGACTTCGGAAAAATGATCAATCAAAATGTTTTATTTAAGGCACATTCATAAAACAGCAAATAACTGTTATTAAGCCTTATGAATTCTAATTTAATTATCTCTTTAGTTCCCTTAGGTGTGGAAGTAGTCTCCCACACGGACCACCTTCTGAATCTATCTCCACTATTTTCATCTTCCTGCCACATATTAGCTGCCCTCATTGTCCTGTTTTAAAGCTTGATTGATTTGTGTCATCTTTCATACCGTTAAAATAACTAAACCACTCAATTGATGTGTGTTGAGGACTATATTGTGGTAATTAATAAATATTTTGTTGTTGTTTTTCAGCAAAGGAGAAGAATTAACTATGAAAAATGCAAAGCTATCTATAATGAAGACATGACTAGAAAAATGCAATTTATCATGAGAAAGAATAGAGCTGATCCATTTCCAGGATGTATTTAATATTCCTATTGTGAAGTTGAAATTTGCTTAATTTTTTAAAGTGTGTAGATTTTTTGTACTTATTGTAAATTAGCCAAAGTTAGGCTGATGTTGTTAGTTATATTCTTCCACACTTTAGTATTATAAAAATATAAAAGAATATTACTAAATTATAATCATTTTTAACCCAACTACTTTGATTCATTTAATTTAAGGGCTATTTCTATATTTTTTAATGAAAGTACCGATTCTTTAAATTTTCTTGTCATCGCATTACCTCAAAAATTACTATGGTTGTGGAGCTAAATTTTTCCTGGGAGTTACCCTTACTGTGCAACAAGGCTATGTTTGGAAAAAATAATAAAATGATCAAATAACTCAAAAACTACACATTCCCTATGAGTACTCATTTGTAAGATAATCAAATTGTCTAATTAATCTAAAACAAAATCGTCTAAATATGACAAGAGCATCAAAGATAAAGATACTTAATTTACATCCAATATATTAATATTAAATACATTTTTATCCATGTTTTATTAGTAGGTTCTTATTGAAACACATTTAACATTAATTGGTTTTTAAAAAAAAAATTTAAGGGACTAAAAAACATTTTGCTATTTGAAAATAGAGAAACTTATTTCTAAAACCTAAAAATAAAAGTTATTATCCGGTGGATTGCTTCATCCACAAATTGGATTAATTTGCATTCATGGTGCAAGTAAGCTGCAATGAAATAGAACAATTACATTTTCATAAAAGCTAAAACATATTGACTAATTATGGATGGGCCTTGCTTTTCTGGTTTGTTACTATTTAGATCTTTATTTGTTGTACATAAAGATAGTTAAACGAGTAACTGATTGACACATGGCGAAGTATACATATTATAGTTACTCTTACCATAAGTGAATATCTAAATGTACACAAAAACACAAAATGAAATATCCACAAGCCAAGCGTGGAATATCGCTATTAATGTAATAAAATCAATTTGACTGTCTTCTAGCACATTATTATAAAAATAATGGTATTTCATCAGCTGAATATTTAAAAATACATTTTTAACTTGTTGGAAATATTGTAATGTAATATGTGAACCAAAATCAATAAGTTACTAACTAGCTACAATAAATTATAATAATGTATGGTAGCTAGTACCAACATAATTCCTAAAAACAAATCATGCTTTTGCTTGACTCATTGCTCGTGGCTCATTATATTTTTTTTATTGGAACATCATATTTTATGGTACATTTTCAATATTTTCCAAGATAGAAATATATTTTTTTAGAATATTAACCAGTTGAAATCCCATTATTTTTATTATTATTTATTGTAGCTAGTGTCATTATAATTACTGAGCAAAAGTGATTATATTGCTTAACTAATTGCTTTTGGCTCATAATTTTTTTTTTCTTGAAAGTTCATGGCTTAGGTAAAATTTATATTAATTTGAAACATATATATATTTTTTTTACTAAGCAGGTTAAATGACCATCATGTTTATTATTTTACATGGGAATTAATATAATGGTATGTATTATAAAATTTGTTTTTTTTTAAATGATGTTCGACCTTTGGTCCATAATTAAGTTGTTTTTCTTAACAAGTTGTTTTGCTTTACATTTTTTATACATGATATTTGTTTTTCAAAATTATTGATGTATCATGGATCAATTATTCATAGTTTTGTTCAAATAATCATAATTTTTCATACTAATTGATTAAAAAATAGCCTTAAAACCATGTTTTCTCCACTAAAATCTGCAATGCCGGAAGATTCTCCTTTTTCTAAAATCGTTCATTTTTAGGAGTTACAATTAAAAATAACTAAATAATACAATTGAAAAATAACTATCATAGTACCATTTTATTTCTTTGAGTAAGCCAGCTTCAGTGGGAGCTCCAAGGTTATCAAAAATTCAAAGTTAGGCTCTAAATTAAAAACTGATTAAGATAGAATAATAAAATTTTGTTTATCATACCAAATTTATGAACGGATCCATCACCTTTATTAACCAGAAGGTCTTTCTGTTCACTAGGGAGTAGTTAAACCACTTGTCTTATGTAACCAACAATCAACCCTCAATGTGTTTAATTCGTTTTTAATTGTTGTTCATAAATGTATCGTCACTTTTATGCAACTGTGGTTAATCGGCTGATTCTACAGTGGGAGTCCTGAATTTTGCCTATTCAGAATTAATTAAGATGGTGATGTTTAAGGAGTATCTTACATCCCACCGACTTGGAACCTCCATTTCACTTTCTTATTTTAAAAAGCATTTTAGGTTCCCAATGAAGGATGGTATAACAGGATTTTTATTCTCTTAAAAAAAAAAAAAAACCTAGAACCATCTGTTGGGTTCAAACCCGTGAATTTGTGCATAGAAAGCTGTTATGCTATCCACTACACTCAGATGACCTAGTGTTTCATTCGTAATTATAAAATGTTAATTGACTTAATTAATAAAATTAGAAGAATTCCCTTAAAAATGTTTATAAAATTAAAAAAAAAAAATTTGAGTCTAAACACTTGTTGTAATTATTGGATTTTTATATATTGGTTGGATCCATCAGTTGTTGTGCGAATCGTTTTCAAATATCTCCAATTCTTTTACTTATCCGGCAATAACAATAAATATCGTAAATGTCTAAGTCCACTCATGTAAATTGTTATGTTTAGTTTTATCGAAATTATTTTTGTTTGTTCTACAGCGTATTGAATATTTCAAAGGATTAAGTGCATTTTCGACACATTTTACTTTTTTATTTCTAAAAAGGCAAGCGAGCTTTGGAGGCTCACCTAAAGATATGTAAGATATTCGGGGACGATACTTGTCGGAATGTTCTACTCAAAAAATGGTTTTCCAAGTTTCGTTCCTGATACGTCTCGAAGATGCACACTGCAGTGGTCGGTTCACCGAGGTTGATTCGAGAGATATCAAGGCTCAAATCGAACAAGAACAGTCGCTAAAAGTAAAAGAAATTGCGGAGACCCTATAAATAGGTTTTGGGACCGTTCAAAACCATTTAAAATAGTTTGACTAGATGTCACACCTCGATGTTTGTATTTCACACAAACTGATTTAAGCGAACCTGGCCAACGGAATAACAATCTGTTACTCTCTTCTGAACAGTCTCGAAGAGACCCATTTCTCAAACTTATAGTGGACCGGTGACGAAATATGGATCATATAGGACATTTTCGTTAGTAGGAGATCGTGGACAACTGCTGATGAGCCAATTAATGCCATCCCGAACATCCAAAAAATATTTTGCTCTCTATATGGTAGGATTATCGTGGCGTGCTATTTTACGATTTGTTATCACAAGGAAAAACGATTGATTCGAAGATAAACTGCTCGCAGCTAACGAAACTAGACCAAGCTTGCGATAGAAATGTCCTGAAATAGTTAATCGCAAAGGTCCACTATAACTACGCCAGACCACACTCAATCATCAATAACAATAAATTAGTGACATTTGGCTGAGATATTTTTATTACATCCACCATATTCTCACGACCTTGCATTATCCACTACCACTGCCGACTTAATCCAGTTCCTCTAAAACACTCTCAAAGGTAAAACGTTTGCTGACTAGAGCGGTGTATCTCGACCAGCTTGTTTGTTTGTTAATTTAACATCGCTTTGCTGTGGTTAATCGGATGAAGCTTCAGTGGGAGTCCTAAATTTTTCCTATCGAGGTTTAATTAGGATAAAGATCTTTAACGAGTACTCGGACATCGCACAGGCTCGGGACCACCTTATACGTCCCCTCCAAAGAACGGCATTATTAAGGATTTTTTACTCCCATTAAAAAATCCTAAGACTACCTGCGGGTTTTAACCCCTGACCTTTGGCATAGAAGGCTGTTATGCTAGCCACCATGCTACAGGTGATCCATATCTTGATCAGTTTTTGGCTTCTAGCCCTCACCACAGATGTTTTACGAGAGCATAATATTCAAAGTATTAAAAAGTTGGCAAGAGATCGTTAATATAGCGGCAAGTACATTATTGAACACAATTTATTCTTTGAAATGAGTTAAAGAATTTGCTATCCTAATTAAATCTGGATAGGCAAAATTTAGGACTCCCACTGTAGGGACAAGAGTCTCGTCGAAGTGGAATATGTTTTTTATATGATATGATTTAATTATATTTTCAATGCTTATTAATTTATATTTCTGGAAGGAATTAATCCGGGTGGTGGTCGGTGAATGAAACAACTAAGTAGTTTCTATTCGCCCACAATACACCCTGATGATGACCCACACCCCGAAACGTTGGCAGAAAATAAATAGTTGAAACTACTTAGTTGTTTCATTCACTGACAGCCACCCGGACTGATTCCTTCCTGTTATTCTCAACGGTCAACTAATTATTTCCACTATAATTTATATTTCAAAGGTAGCAATACACTACAAACTGTGCAGCACTTGCTAATTAAGTGTATACTATTGATTAATCGAGGATAAAGGTTGTCTAAAGAAATACTTCAAGATGGAGAAAAAAACATAGCCACGCTAATGAAATTTATAAAAATTGCAAGGTATTATCACCGAATATGATTCTTTTGATCACGCCAATGACCCTTAAGGGTAGAGGCCGATAAACAAAAAAAATAAAATAAAAAGTTTGGGGTTACCTGTAGCATGGTGGTTAGCATAACAGCCTCATACGCCCAAGGTCACGGGTTCAAGCCCGCAGGTGGCCCTAGGAATTTTTAATTGGAGTAAAAAATCCTTAATTATGCTTTCCTTCGGAGAGGACGTTAAAAGGTATATTTTTTTATTCGTTATTCGGATTCTACGCATCTTGAGACGTGAGCTCTCAAATTTTGAGGAATTGTAATTTTTTTTTTGGTCGGTTGCAAAGGGTCATTATTGAAAATAAACCAAAAACATATTTCACTTATTTCAACCCTTGTCAAACAGGTTTTATGTCACCGCAGATGATCTAAGAATTTTTTAATGGTAGTAAAAAATCCTTAGTTATGCTCTTCTTCGGAGGGAACGTATAAGGTGGTTCCAAGCCTGTGGGATGTCAGGCGTTAAAGATTCCCTATTCTAATTAATCCTGGGTAGGCAAAATTTAGGACTCCCACTGTAGCATCTTCCGATTAGCCACATCAGCATAAAGGAAGGTTAAATAAAGAAGTTTAAAAATATATATATTTTCCTCGCAGACTTTATAAAATCAAGCAATGCATTTACAATTTTGTACTTTGTTTGAAACTAATTAATAAATATATTGATACATTTAGTCAGTTGCCATTTTCAACTAAAACATGAATGTTATAATTGACGAAGCCACATTGACAAGCAGCTAGTAATTTGTTACTTTATTTAAACATATCTTAAGAATCAAATTTAATCGAACAGTTAAATGATTTGTCTTTTAAAGTTTTATTAATACTATGAGAGGCACTGTGTGACTGTGTTCTACTAGGACAAGAGAGGAAAAAACAATAATAGGTAAAAAACTAAACATGAATTATATGGTCAGATGAAGAAAAAAGCCAAGTTTACCCTAAGGAAGCGAGACTGGGTGCCAGGTAAGGATGAGTCACCCAAACGCCCACGGCAGGTATTCACTACACCGCACCGCTACTCCCAGGCCTTTCATCCTCCGCTATAAACTAGCACGTCTATGACTCTATAACCTGTTACTAAATTATAGACCGTATTTCTTGTATTTATAATTGTGCTAACATTTAAATACACAAAAAAAATCTGGAGTGCGCATCTCATTACTTTCTCTTAACTCCCTATTTAAAACTAACTTTTCAATTTGTAAAGACTCTTACATTTGATTGAGATTAAGTAATACATCAATAGAAGTTGTTAAGACAAAAATCACTATCCGTTACCATCAATAACAATATATGTTTGATAATTTTTTTTTTAAACCTTAACTTTTAGCTTTAATGCTTATAATATTTCAATGTTGCTATTTTTATTTTTTAAATCGTTAAACTGTAAATATATCTGTGGATATAATTAGTTGACCGTTGAGAATTACTGAAGGAATTAGTCCGGGTGGCGGTCATTAAATGAAACAACTGAATAGTGGACCGACAAGTGGAGGTTTCCACTCGCCTACCAGACGCCCTGATGATGACCCACAATGGGGGTCGAAACGTTGGCGAAATAGTTGAAACTATTCAGTTGTTTCATTTAATGACCGCCACCCGGACTAATTCCTTCTGTAAATATATTTACCTTTATTTCAATTTTAATTGAATATAAAATGCTTTTATAGTTCTTATCTATACATATTTCATTACTACTATAAAAGAGAAACGTTTCATTATTTGAATAAAACAAATTAATAGCACTTGAGATGAAGACATTTTGAAAATTTAGCCATTAACCACAATTAGACTATTTTAATTGAAAATGAAACTAATACACTTAATATTTCATTTAATTATAAATTAATTCGAGAAGTTTAATCATAACATATCCAGCCGCTCCTGGGAATATAATTTAATGATAATATAAAGAACTTCCGGGAAGTCTATTTTTGTGAAAAAGTCCTATAAAATCGTAGGTATAGGTATTTATATAAATAACCTAATAATTTCAGTTCCGCCGTACTTTTCTATATTCTCATCACATACACACACAGAACTTTTTAACAGACTTAGTTATTTGACATCGGAGGATCATAAAACGTTTATTTTTTTATAAAACGTTTATAAAATGCTTTTTCTTTTTTTTTGTATTTCAAATAAGGTAAGTTTGAGTAATATTTTATTATTTGTGTTGTTCCTGAAGCTCTGTTACCTCAAAATGCGCTGTTAGTAGTTTACCAACTATTGACAGATTATGTGGGAGGAACTTCTGTTATTTTGTAAGGGAAGCTTTCGTTTTTTAGTCGAAAAGAGTACCATGATAATGAAAGTATTGGAGTTTAAAATAAGTCCGTAACGTTTTTACTAGTGATTTCAATAAAAACTTTATATTCTTGTAAATATTTTAATCAGTTATGTATGTCCCATTTTGATCTATTACATGTTTTGAGTTTGGTATTCATCAACAGTTGAAGGACGACCCAAGTGCTATGCGTATTTCAAGTCAAAATTTCCAGTTCTGAACCGAGCAAACCACTTTCTCCTAAGCCACCATCGTCACACAAACTGCAAAGTATGTTACCGTCTATGCAGAGGATTTTCCTTTTCGGAAAACGAAAAATCATTAAACAATAAAAAATATATATTTTTTCTCTTCCATTTTTAGCAAGCAAAATACCACTTAAAGGTAAGGAATCTCGGTTGAAACTGATGCATAAAAGTACCTTAACTAATTCATTTTTACTTTCACTTACTATATATAGTAAGGGGAAGTATTGGGATCGTGAAAATTTTCGATTTCCAGTTTTCAACGGAAATACACGTTTTAGGGTCTCCTGAGTCCAAATAACCAAGTCCCGCAAAAAGGTCTGTGTTTTTTTTTTTTTTTTTTTTTTTTTTTTTTCGGGTAGGGGAAAAATCTTTCATCAGACGAAGTGCAACTGTCAGGCTACACAACAGTGTGAGATTCCTACTCACTAAAAAACCACCTCCCAATTCGTCTTTACCACCCCACGGAACCGCTGTCAAGCATTACTTCATGGGGGGGCAGAAGGGCTAAATGCCAGCTACTTTACTGGACATCTGATTTAGGCTAGGCCGATGCACCGCCTCTCCTTTCTTGCTCCTGTACTCTGAGTTTTCTGCAGATTTGTGCTGCATAATCAGCTGCAGCGCTCCAACTCTCCTGACTAGCCATCATCAAGGAGACTAAATTTTCGGGTGATGCTTTTGTACTAAATTTAGCGTCTATCTCCGATCTTTCTCGAACGAATCCCGAACAAGAGAAGAATGCATGTTCCACTGTTTCTTCTATGGGATCACAAAATGGGCACAATGAACTTTCCTCTATTTTGAAACGGGCTAAGTACGCTCTGAAGCAACCATGCCCAGTAAGCAGCTGAGTGAGATAGTAATCTACATCTCCATGTTTCCGGGATAACCATGTCGATATGTCGGGAATTAGGCGGTAGGTCCATCTTCCACAAGATGAAGCGTTCCAGCGTCTCTGCCATATATCAAGTGTATGAACTCTCTCTTGTTTTGCTAAAGAAGCCCAGTGAGCATCCTTCTCTTCTTGTTTTCTTCGGTAGATCCTTCTACGTTCATCTGCCAAAAGATCAATCGGAGGCATGTCTGCGATGACGCATACAGCGTCGTAGGACACAGTGCGAAAAGCTCGAGCGACACGCAGGGCACTTCTCTGATGCACACTAATAACTTTCCGGACATATGATTGCACTTGGCAGGATTCTGCCCAGATCGGTGCTGCGTACAGAAGCGTGGAACTGGCTACATTGGCCAGAAGCTTCCTCTGGTTTCCCCTTGGTCCACCAATATTTGGCATGATTCTGGCCAATTCATTTACCACATTCGCTGCTCTATTACTAACTTTAAGCAGGTGTTCATCAAATCGAATTCTAGCGTCAATATGCACTCCGAGATATCTAATTGATGGCTTGGATAGGATATCGAACTCCCCGACGGTGAAACTGACTGTCTCCTTCACTTTCCTACTGGTTATCAATACTGCCTCAGTTTTATGATCAGCAAGCTGAAGGCCTGCCGCTGAGAGCCATTGACGAATCATAAAGATAGCCTTGTTCCCATTATAAGATATCTCCTCCAAGAGTTTCCCCCGAACTATGATTGCCAGATCGTCAGCAAAACCAAGCGTAGTAGTTTCTTCTGGCAGGGGTAACCTGAGCACACCGTCATACATTATATTCCACAGAAGTGGTCCTAGAACCGAACCCTGAGGAACGCCACCTGTGACTTTGTAGCTTTTTAATCCTGCTTTCGTATCATACCTTAAAATTCTGTCGGTAAAATAACTCTCAATAATCTTCATGAGGTAATATGGGACTTGCATATTTTTCAATAAATATTTGGTCTGTGTGTGTGTGTGTGTGTGTGGTAACTCCCGGACGGAAACGGTAAGTCCTATGAAACTGAAATTTCATATTTAAGACAACTATACGTCCGAGACGTGAAAAAACTTTTTTCATCAGAATGAGCTTACCAGAAAAGGCACTTTATAATATGCATTTTGCACCTTTTTTCGATTTTCTCGAAAACGGTTCCGACGATTTTGATTAAACTCACTATATCGATGTGAAATTTAATGGGCTTTAATATCGTGTAGGTTTTATTTGGATAAAAATGGTCTGACAGGGCTTAAATGCCGATATTTTAAATTTTCTTCCCCTAAAGTACCTTTAATTTTGTAGATTCAATAATAATAACTAGATTATATTGTTAACGCTGATGAAAAACCGGTAAATATATAAATTGAATAAATTCGATACCCAACTAAAGGAGAAAACAGAAAAAATATTTTTTTAATGCAATTTTTCGTTTTTGAACATTAGAGCAGTAATATACATATATGATATACCGTTGGAAAGCTAAAGGTTTTAGAAAACATATCATCTCATACACAAGCTTTTAAAAGTTAATAGAGAGTGATGAAATGAACATAAAACTAACTGATTATTTTAGATAATAATATAATAGATTTTTTTAATGAAACACATGTTTCTATAGAAATTCAATTTGATTAATTCCTTAATAGTTTCACGTATTTTCATCTCTAACTGTATTTGAAAATTCTTTCATTGATTTTAAAAATCGAGGTAAGTGAAAGTCGTGTGTTGCCCGCACCAGATTTTTAGAATATGTAAATATTATTGACCAAGTAAACGTTATTTCATAAACACTGAGAGGATTAAATTGAAATATTAAAAAACGCCACGAACATATTTTACAACCCTACAATAGTAATAACAATAAACAGGCTTATTATTTATATTTCAGGTGACATGAGTTTTGGTTCTTGCGTGTCTTTCTTTTTAGCTCTTTGAATTAGCTATTTTTATTTTTTTGTTCATTTTGGTGGAAGAAATATTTTCCCTATTTTCTTCCTCTTTTATGGATTCGCCACTGGTAAAAAATTGTTTTTTCCAATGAAGCATTATATTTTTCAGGTATACTATCATATTATATTCTAACATTTCTCTTCTGGCTATAAAATAAAAACAATGAAAACCAATAAGTTCTTCATAGAACCGATTTTAATAACCTTAAATTAGTTTATTTAACATTTTAAAAAAAATCTCTACCTCTACAACCTCTTCAGGGTCATGAGCTCAGTACGTATTGAGATTCTTCCTGTTTCTTGGTTATCGGCCGTGCTAAGAGGTGATTAGGCCAAGAACACGCACAGGCTGCTTTAATTTTCCCATTTTTAGATACTCACTTTATAGGGGCTGGGTGTGTCCCAGGATGTTTCCGTACTCCAGGGTCGCTCCACGGCTGAAATAACAGAATGAATAATATTCTGCCTCAGCCGGGATTCGAACCCGGGACCTGGAGAACAGTATTCGATTGCTTTTTTAAACTTTAGCAATTTATACATGATTTTTTCACTCACAAATTTCAAAATCATTCTATTTTTTACATACAACACACTTTTTAAAAAGATGTATTACTAATCTTTTGTCTAGGATTGGATTTAATTATAATTCTAAATAAGTCTTTATAAAAGTGAATATTTAAGAAAATACAAGTCGTGAAATATTTACTTGCCTAATGATATTGTCTATTTCTAGGAGACTTGTAAGCTTTCCCATGAGCACTGCAGGAGGCAAGAAGTCCAGCGTCCAGCAAGGGACAGCGCTACCTGTGCCGGGTCCTTTATTCAAAAGTACCTGTTACCCCAGCTACCTGTCGTCCCTTCCTCCCCTTGCAAAAGAAACAAACCTTCAACTAATAAACCACCTGCCTTTGGGCTAGATTTATGCAACAATAAATAGTAGTTAGAATTAAAATCCAAGCATTCGTTAGATATATAATACACAACAAAATTTAAATGGTTAATGTTCGGGTCTTCTCTATTTTCTTAATAATATATTATCAAATAACACCCTTAGCTACGAACTAGTATTTTCGACTAGTGTTTATAGCACGTTCATCATTTTTACTATTGCGCTAGACCTGTATAGAGGTTACGAGGCTATTGATCCCATTTGAAAGCTGAACTTGGCGTCTAGTTGTTTTGGCGCCCCTTCGTCTCCTACATTTATTGATCTCCTTTTCAACCCCATTCAAAACAGTTCTCTCTCATCTCTCCTCCTCAATGGAGCAGTACTCCTTGTCGGTAAAAAGACTCACGTTACATCTTCATCCCGTTTTTTATAGGCACCCATTGCTTGACGACTAGCAGGGATTATAAAATGTAACTTCCACACTTTACAGACTTGAAGAAACTTCTAGTTTATGGAACAGTGATTGTTTTAAATTATTACCTACTCAACAAAAAAAAAAAAAAGAAATTAAGGAAGTGATTATAGATCAGTAGCAGAGGGGGTTGGACATGGGAATTCCCCCGTATTCATTGGGGGCGACCTTTCGGAGGTCACGTGCCCTAGGGAGGCAGTTCGATCGTATCTCCCCTTGCCAAAAAGTTCATTCCATAAGAATCAAAGAAAAAAATACAATAACTATTGTTAAATATATATGCTCTAAATAGTTTTAAACGATCTTACATAGGTGTTTGTATAAATATTTACCACCTTTGCTTCCCCTTCAAATGACGAAATGTTTCTTATTCAATACTCCCTTCTAGATCTGCCTTTGACATTGAGTTGTTTTCATTGCTTTTTTATTACAAAAACTGGACAAATAACATAATTTAACAGACATTATGAGTAACCCTGTTACACTCTAGCACCTTAAACAAATTAGAGAATTCTTTCTACTTTATGGTTGTAGTCCATATAAAAAAGTTTATTTTGAATTTTTAAGTGCTCTAAATGTGAAATAATACCAATTAATGACCAGTATCGTGTACAAACTAATAGTTAACAATTAGATTTTCCATCTTCAGTGGCTTTGGCCTACTATGAAGGTACCGCAGTAGACGCGGTTCTGAAAAACAAATCATTTAAGGAAAACTACGAGCTATAAGCTCGTTATATTTATAACCTCAAATATTTCTATTCATATATTGTATTTATTTATTGTTTAAATTAATTATAATTATAATACTAGCACAACCTGCAACGTAAAATTATAAAAACGTCAGTGCTACGGAATGGTTTGACTTTACATCTAAACTAATTTAAGTTATTCTGAAACAGTTTTGGGGAAATAATAATACTTAATACGTATATAAATTTTCTTCTAGTCTTAAATTGTTCTATTTTTATTTTTAGTTATAATAATAATATATTCAAATAATATCAAAATAAAAATATATAACATATTGAGAAATATAAAGATTAAGAATGAATAATAAAGATTTTATTCCTGGATGTTTCATCACAGCTTAACTAAATGGTTCAGCGTAGAAGCCTCATTCGTGCAACGGCCTTGACTACGTTATAATGGTTTCTTTCGTGTATCATATCATTTGGTGTTGAAAGTATAATTAGATTTACAAACGTTTAGTAAATGTTTTAAATTCGTTTTAAAATTATGGAATCCACCGTCTTCACTTAAAATACAAAATTCTAAATAACAGGTACAGTTATACATATTACAGAACATAACGTATCTTCTTTTAATTTATAACAAAATCTACGCATATAAACCATTCTCAAACTTATATGGACCTACGAACTCAAAGCTAATTTTGTTAACATTAAATGTATGCATTTTTTTCTGACTGCATTACTACAGTCAATAATCTGTATTATGTGGCAAAAGATTTATTTTATGACCTCAATATCTATTACCCGATGATAATAGTTTTTAAATAGTTCAAATGTTTCAATGCTGTTAGTCGTATCGTATATTGAAAAGAGTACTATTATCTTGAGTGTAGAAAGAATATATTACTAGAGCATCACAGCTGTACATCCACCTTAGTCCTCCATCGAGTAGTGTGCCATCAATTTTTACTCTAGTAGCCTATTCATCCTAATCCTTTACCACAATACCCATGAAGCACTAGCTAACCTATAGCCCCTCTTGACGTTTGAAGCGGTAATGACCTTTTATAACTGGAATCCTGGCCATGACCTTAGTCAAGGCTCCACTTGATACCACTACCATTTAGGTATCCGATAAAGAAGCGCTGGGATCTCCTGATTTTTCTTTGAATGGCAAAGCTCGTATTAAGAGTTCTATCGAGCAGAATGTAAATATTGCATAGGTATTAGAAGTTCAAAATGATTTATTCTATTTTTAGAAGGAAGAGGTCTTGGAGGTGAACAAGGAAAACAATAAAATAAGTAAGACCATCGGGAATATTTTCCTTCTAGATTTTCCAACGATAAACTATGATTTATATTCATTATTATTCTATTTTTGCTTAATTTAATTGTTTTTATCTTACAATTATTTTCATATATCTGATTTATAATAAATTTTTACCATTTTGTTTCTCAGATTTCAATTTTATTTATTCGTTATATAATCTTTTATTTTATAAATATGTATTGATGACAACCTTACGGACTATTTTCCTTGATTGCCCCGGTTTGCATCATTTTTAATAAAGATAATTTTTCATCTAAATAAAAAAAAATTTCACATTTTTGTCAGGACATAAATTTCCTAGTAAAATTAATAAGATTTGATAACTTTTATTTTAATTTATATATGACTCAGGAACTCTTACAACCTTGAAAGTTCTCGCATTGGTCTTGTAATCCTTGAAGAAAAATTTTGCTAGACTAAAATTTAAAAAAAATATGCTCTCCCATAGTTATTTTATAATTGGAATGGAGACTGCGGATTTTTTAAACTTACATTTAATTGTAACTGATTATCTCAAAACAGAAGGAAACAACATTGTATCTTCATTGTTTTTATATTGCGGGAAGGCAGTACTACAAAATAATGTACCGTAATATTCAAAATACCTCTTTTTAGTTAAAAAAAAATTACTATTTTTTTTTTTTTACCGATTACTACCGTAGTGGTAACATTTTGAATTCCCAAAATTTCAATATATATATATATATATATATATATATATATATATATATATATATATATATATATTATAAACCAACAAATTGTACTATATAGTCAGTTTAATAGCAAGTATAGTACCGTGATTGGATTAAGTAATGAAATAGAGTATCTGGCAACACTGGGGAGCCATTATAAGGGCACTAATTAAATTAACAGAATTTATGTTTTGTTAGGTTGGCAACAACAAGGTTCATCTACCTTTACATTACAATGAGATACAAAATATTTTTTACTACTGTAAGAGGAAAACTTAACAGTTTAATTTGTGACTATATTGTATATATTTTCGATATTAAATATACAGTATCATTTATTAATTTTAATAATAGCAAGGTTAGTATATTAGTTTTGTCTGTTAATTATAAAAACTACAACTGTTTATATTAAGCCTATTGTTTAATCTATTCTTAGAGATAATAAATAAGGCCATGTTACAAAGTTGAGGAGAGGAAGAATAGAAAGGATGAGCGTAGGTAATTTGTAAGAAAGGTGGTTGTTGAGGGTGGCACGCTTGCGCAGAGGTGAGCCCGGCCGTAGGAAGGCAGGAGGCTTCAGTTGCGTGTCTGTTCCGTTTTGTGTTGTATCATGTGAATCTTCTTTATCTCCCGGCCTTTTATTTATTTTGGATTGCTCTTTGGAGGTATTTCTTATCAGTATTATGTTATCATATATTTAATAATTGACATAGTACAAATTAGCTTGCTGTGTAGTCAATGTCACATTTAAATTATGTCTTGGCATTGTATATCAATTCTCAGGTGAATTATGTATTAATAACTGTCTTATTATAATACACATTTGAACCAATACACACCAAGTAATATTTCAGTTACGATTTAATTAATATAATTCAAATATTTCAGATTAGCCCATGCTTACACTTATTTATTTATGCTAGTTAATTTAAGAGATTCATCATTAATAGAATATATTTTTAGTCATCTAAATACTTATTTATGTTTTTTTTTTTTTTTTTACACCCTTATCTAGTTGAATGATTTATAAAATCAATAAGTATGATGGATTATTTTCGTTTTGTCTTTTATATATTAATAGTAATTAATTTATTCATCAGAAAATTGATAAATATCCTCTATAATATTTATCATCCACATTTATTTTCACCTTTTTATTTGTTTTGATTCTTGATGAAATAAAAATTAAGTAAACAAAGAATTATACAATTATTTTTATTTATTAGTATGAATTTTAATGTAATATTAACACAATTAAAATACATTTGGAAACAATACAAACGTTACATTATGAAAACAATTAAAATATCAAAATAACTAGAATATTATGATGTATTTAGTTATTATTATTATTGCTTTTTATTCAATTGTCAAGGTATCTTCTCATTAATATGACTCTTATGCCCTTATAAACAATTAGAAACATTAAGAAAAACAAAAATATTTTAATACAAATTTGATTTGTAATATGTTTCGTTCTGTATATAATAAAAACAAATTTTATGTATTTCGTATTTTATCTATTAGATAAACGCAATTATAACAATTACTTACTTCGAAAATGTTAATGTTCTACTGCTCCCATGTCCTAGTTTTATTTTATTAAAAAATATATTACAAAAAAAGTGAATAATTTCATAGAATGTAAAGCGTTAAAATCTTTTCTTGAGATAAGATCCCAAACTAGAATATTTCCGTTACTAAGAAATGATTTTCGAATTTTATCTGATTAACGATAAAAATCAAAACTGTATATTTTCAAATTGCAAATAATTAATTACGCAACTATGGTAGGCCCTTAAACCAATTACACCATTTCGCCTTAAGATTAATTTTTAGGAATTTTAATTCCTAAATTTTTTATAGAATATTTAAAAATTTGTAATTATTTAAAGAAAGAATCAAAGAATAACTTTACTTTCGTATTTTAAATCTACTGAAATGTATTTAAATAATGAATATACACTGTTTATACAAAACAAATCACGAAAGAATCAGTGATAGTTTATTAAAATTTAAAACACAATATCAAATCTAGTGTCATAATAACCCTATTGTTTTATTAATGTTAGGATAGAGAGAGAGAGAGAACGTAGATATTTTATTGCATTTTAACTGTATCTAAGATTGCCTTTGAATTAAATTGTGTATTTGATTAACGGAAAGTAGTATCAATGTTTATATACTAGATAGCTTGATTAATTGGATTTTTCTTTCAATACTTTGCAAATATACATATAGATGGGATACACACACACATACACATACAATACACACACACACACACACACACACACAACACACACACACACACACACACACACACACACACACACAT
Source organism: Piezodorus guildinii (assembly GCA_023052935.1). Classification (NCBI taxonomy): domain Eukaryota; kingdom Metazoa; phylum Arthropoda; class Insecta; order Hemiptera; family Pentatomidae; genus Piezodorus; species Piezodorus guildinii. Next base: position 84,823,121 of record CM041292.1, on the reverse strand, counting down.
ATATATTACATATAAGAAAATCTCTATTATTAGTATATTAGCTACTATTTTAATTTATAAAGTTCAGTTTATTTAAACCTTGAAATCGTGCTTGTGGCATAATTGTCTCACAGATATATATATTCCAAAGATGTTATGTAAAATGAAGATAACACCTGTAAAAGATATATCTAAATATTAATCGGAGCTAAAATATATGGTTTAATTATTGTAAACAATATTAGTATAAGTTCTTTTGTTTTATCGGTTCTTCCACCACACTCCATATGAACCTGGTTTCATGAGATTAATCATTTTTTTAATTAGTTAATGAGATATTACCTAAGAAGACTCAAATTAACGAATTTTTTAACCTAAGAGAAAAATTACTAAGTGATTAAAAATTACTCCATCACCATTTTGTATGAAAGCTAGCCAAACTGATAATTTAAAAAAAAATTGTAAAATTATATTTAAAAGAATTGATGTATGTATATTTTCATTCAACGATTTAAAGCAAAAAACAAAACATAAAAAACTCAAGATTTTCTTGTAAGATCAGGATATTAAGAGCTTAGTGAAAAGTGCCGATACAACAAAATAATCTATACCACTATTGTTTCGAATAATTTACTCCATGCCTTTTGGCTGCCAGTTAATTTCATAATCACATAATAAATATTAAGTCAACTGACGACCTTCAATTCAAAATTACCTTTGAATTATTACATTATCGCGCTGCGATGACCAAAAACTACCTAAAACCAATATGCTAAACATACTAACATAAAAACTTGTTTTTTATAATTGGTTAGAGTTTAGATTAACATTAACAATGTGTAACCTTAACCAACATTTTGTTTTGTGTATTTATATCTGTCTATCTGTAATGTAAATACATTTTACATATTTCCATTATTATATTGAAGGATGAGATAGTTCGTGTGGCGGTTAATAAATGATTATCAAAAATAGAGTAAACTATTCACCGTTCCAACCCACATTCCGGATCTTTATCAGGGCTTAGAAGTAACATAACAAAATGTGAAGATTTGTATTCAGAAATAAATCAATGAAGTTTTTAATTATAAAAATCTAGTGCGGGCTACACACAACTTTGCCTTATCTCCGTTAATAAAATCAATTTTCAAATACAGTTAGAGATGAAAATAAGTGAAACTAATAAGGAATTAATGAATTTGAATTTCTATAATATCATGTGTTTTTTTAAATAATCTATTATATTGTTATCTAAAACAATCATTTAGTTTTATCGGCTTTTCATTACTCTCTATTAACTTTTACAAGCTTGTGCATAAGATAATATTTTTTCTAAAATGTTTAGCTTTGTGTTAAAAAACACAAAAATTGCTTAAAAAAATATGTTTGCCCTTTTCTCCTTTAGTCGTTCATCAAAGTCGCTCAACGTGGAAAATTGAGCGTTATTTATCAATACTAACAAGATGACGTGCCTAATCTTTTGAAATCTACAAAATTAAAGGTACTTTAAAGGCAGAATAATAAGCCCTGTCAGAATATTTCAATCAGAATGAAACTTACATCATATTAAAGTCTATTAAATTTTACATTGGTATAGCGTCTTACATCCAAATCGTTCCAGCCATTTTTGAGAAAAGCGTAAAAAGGTGCTGCTAAATGTGTATAAAGTGGTTCTTCTGGTGAAGTGATTTTAATGGAAAAGTTGCTGTAACATCTCAGGCGTGTATTAGTCTTAAATACGAATTTTCAGTTTCGTATGTTTTTGTGCTAGGCTTACCACTCACATACACTTACCTTTTTGAGGGACTTTTGCTCAGGGAAAAACTCAAATTCGAAATTTTCACGATCGCAATACTTTCCCTGATTATATATTTTAAATGTAGATAAGTGAAAAGAAAAAAAAAATCTATACAGTGAAAAGTGGAAAACAGTGACAGGAGCAAATAAAGTGGAGACATCCATAGCAAAATATAGTGAAAGTTGTCAAATTAAAGGTAATGAAAATAGTCAATATATAAAGATTGCGTTTCAGGTTTATATAAACCCACGGCATTATTAGTTATTTGATAATCTTTTAATAAAAATAAAATTATTAATTCTTAACCGATAGGCGTATCTACGTTTTATTAAAAAAAAAAAAAAAAAAAAAAAAACATATAGAGATTCGTACTGCTTCTAGGCCAACGGCAGTGCAATGAGGTGATTAGGTCTTAATCACGCTCAGCCGCCAGGTTTTTCCCCAATTAATTTGGGTACCCACTTTATAGAGGCTGGGTCTGCCCCAGGAGGGTCTCCATACCCTAGGGTCCCTCCCTCCCCCCGACTGAATTAACAGAATAAATAATATTCTGCCACAGGCGGGATTCGAATCCAGGACCAGGAGCACAGCAGACTAGTACTATACTATATTACTAGCATTGATCGTATTGCTAAATAAGTAAATTCTCGGGAAAAGTGGCCACCGTGAGAAAAAAGTAAATAGCTGCGTGTTCCCCTTCGTGACTGCTGACTTGGATTCAGTGTTATTTTCATCTATTTTTAAGAATTTTCCAAGAAAACTAGTGATTACCTAGAACAATAACCGTTACTACGTCATTTGTGATGTAACGATTTATAAGCGTTTTCTTATAGTAATGCCGTTGTATCCGCCGTCTCAACCATTTTTGTCAAGTAGTGAGTGCTGTCGATGAGCACTCAAATTTTACTGTTTAATTTACCTTGATAATATTGTTTCGTTATCTGAGTTTTATTTAATTTTAAAAACAAGGGTCCTTACTTCACAAACTCGTTAAACCCAAGTGTAAAAGTGGAATCCCTATGGAAGGCATAATAAATGCTATATTTTTTATTTATTAGTGGACGTAGACCATCAAGCCAAAGACCGATTTTCGGTTGTAAAAAGCTGTTTTTTTTTTATTGTTTGTTACGCTGAATTATTGTTTAGTTGAGGAGAGGAGAGGACGATCAAGATCAACACCAAAATATGTTAATTTTTAAAACTGCTTTGCTATTTTTGTTTTAATCTTAACCGTTATCCTAACGAACAGAGCATTGTTAAATATGTCATATCATATATTTCACCGATTTTGATGAAAATTGTATGGATAAAACTTGACACTAATATATTAATCCATCAATTTTTTTTAAAAAGGTCTGAAGGCAAGTGCGCAAAACGCCATTTATTTAATATACTTGTTCCAAAACAAATTTAGTGCCAAAATGTCCCTATTGCCATCCGAAAAAATAAGACATTAAAATTCTAGTCTTATGATTGTTAAAATATATAAAAAAAATACCGTTAAACGACGATTTAGTATGCTTCTTAAATAGTATGCAGGGATTATGATTCTTCACTCCCCATTAACAGTTGATTTAAATTTATTTCTTTTGATTTCGAAAAACAATCTTTTTCGAAAAAGAAACATCCCCAAAAGACTAACTTTGAAGCCTTCCTTTAGGATATATTTCTTCTATAGTTATTATTTTTCGATTAAAATTGTAAACGTAAAAATTCAAAATCTCCAATCCAAAACTTTTAGGACGATAACAAACTTCTCCATGGTACGTTAGCAAAATTACTCTGCATGCAGACCTTTATTTGTCAACTGTCAACTACAAACGTTTTCAAAACTTACATGGCCAAACTAGCACGTTGATCATGAAGTGAATTTTGGAGGAAGATGTGGTTTGAGTGGCGATCAAGAACTGAAAAGAAAATAGTTGTTCACGATTTTTTAAATAATTTTTTGACCGCTATCCTAACCATCTTATCCTTTATGACTCGTTAATACACTTTGACTACGGTTGTGTGGTGTACAGCGGACTTTCAGATGAACTCGAAGCAAAACTCAAGCGTATTATGAACTGTGCAATACGATTTGTATTCGAGATGACCAGAGACATGCATATAACCCAGTGAATACACCGAGTTCAGGTGACTTTATCATTTTACAAATACCAGTATTTCTTAGCTTTCTTCCTCTACCAGGTTATCAGAAATACATCTTCCAAACCCTTTAATTTAAAACTTCAATCCAGTCCCGTTCTACCAGATCCCGTCTTTCTGACCTCTACCCTCCTCCTCACCGCACTGTTGCCTTTGACAAGTCCTTTCTGTCCAAAGCTGCCTCTCTTTGAAATTCTATCCCTCCTGAGATCCGTCGTGCAAGAATTGCTTCATCTTTTAAATCGCTCCTTTTCAACCAACTTTTCTCTTCTCAGTCAAACAGACAATAACCCTAAACCGAAGATGCTAGAAATACCAGTTTTGTTTTGATTTTATACTATTTTAATTATCTCTAATGAAGTATCTATTTATGTTTATTTATTTTAATCTAAAGTTTGATTAGTAAATCTGTTCATAGTGTATTACCTCAATTTATTATTTTAGTTCAGGTTTTGTTATTTAAATCTATGACCACACTGTTCCGGTCCTCAAAGTACTTTTTATTCTTAAGGAACTTTAGTCCCAGTATAATAAAATCTGTTTTCATTCCATTTCATTAATACAAAATATGGCCATTACCGACATGCCTCACAATATGGCTGAAAAGAAGTTGGATGAGGGGCCGCCTGACATAAGTAGGAAATAGAAATTATGCTGGGAAACTTATTATCTGGGTACTACTCTATCTATAACGCCTACCACGCCACAAGATCAAACCATTACTCCATCACATTCCCTGATTTCAATATGATGTATGGATGAAAAAAAAATTAAGATTATATATATATATATATATATATATATATATATATATATATAACTATTTTTGTGATACATTTGCATTAGTTGAAACGTATTTGAAGTTGTTTTTTTTTAAAATTAGATATATCTCCTGTTAATATTCATGTTAAATTCGGATCATATGTGCCTTTTTCATGATATGGATAAGTACTTACATGACCAACTGCGTCTAATCCGAAGGATCTATCTGATTTCGGTTTGATCAATACCTGATAATTAGTTAAATCACATCGTCATCGAAACTGATCTACTTGCGTTAGCCGGTGCGGAGCTCCGAACGTCGGTACATTTAGCACACCCCTTTGACGTCAAATCCGACACGGACCATCCCCTTCTGTTAGCTTCAAATCGATTCTGGTCCACCCACGAGAATTTCCACTCTCTTGTTTACTGCACGTAACAGTATCGCTAAAACAGGCACTCTGTAGGTTTTCAACTAATAACAGCATCAATAAATAGATCTGCATTCATTGTTCTAAAAAATACTTTTCTCGTCATTCAGATCTGAATCTTAATGCTATAGCTTTAATAATAATAAACAATTCAAGGAATATCTAATTAGAGATAGCATGTGCGTTATTAATAGGAAGGGGCTAGGAAATACTAAAAAGCAACGTTCATCTGCAGTGAGCATAAGCAGCTATTTAATCTGTCAGGTTAGTTGCAAGTTTGTTTTTTAATTTATTTACTTTATTTTAAAGTTTAATAAGTGATTAAAAAAAAAATTATCAATGATTCATCTTTTTTGCACAATATTTAAGGAAAATCTGAAAATAAATTACATAAAATATTTGAACAAATGATTAAAATATGTTTATTGATGAAAAAATGGTTGGGTATTTCACAAAAAGTTCTTCTATTCCTCTTCCAACGTGCTACTTATCAATCCGTTCCTTTCTCACTGATATAACCTTTAAAGTAGACCATAATCATTCCTACAGATCCATATTTTCTCAGTCCGCCGGTGTACCTCAGGGCAGTATCTTTGGCCTAAGGCTGTTATTCCAATCCATCCTAGCACTGTCCTCACTTGTGCCGATGACATACAATGTGTGTTATTTATTAATAATGATCTAAAAGTTGTTTCACTAACCCTCCATTCAAATGTGATAAATTAAAATCAATCCTACTAAATCCCATCAAATTACCTTTAACATTTGTCTGTCCCACTGTATCCTTAAGCAATATTCCACTCACCTCAGTCGAACAGATCCTAAGACTCCATCTTGATAAGAGTCTTACTTGGGATCCTCAGACCAGACTGAAACGACAAGAAACATTTTGCAGATACCGTTTTATCCAGCATTAACTTGGCAAACGCTCAAAACTTCCCACATACTATGAACAAATAATTTATATTACTATCATTAGGCCTCTTTGGACATGGGATTGAGCTATGGTAATCCACCTAACCTTCCAATTTCTCCTGCATCCAATCCTTGCAATCCTAAATTTTACAAACCATAATAAAAGCCCCTTACTTTGTCACCAATAAAATAATCCATAAAGACCTAAATATCCTATTTCTTGTAGACTTAGCCGGAACTAGATATACCTCCTTTAACTCCAAACAACCCGTCCACTTAAACCCACTCGTCCGCAACCTCACATCTTCATCTATTCCAGATAATCCTCCGAGACGGCTGAAAACAAGATGGCCTCGCGACCTACTAATTAAAATAAACACTGATGTGCTACCAATGGTTAGTTTCTTCTCATGCCTGTATTAAGTCTATATGATTAACAATCACTTTTACTCAATGTATTTTTACTTTAGCTTATCTATATATGATATAGTATATATATATATATTATATAGTAAGTTATCACTAGTCTGCTGTGCTCCGGGTCCTGGGTTCGAATCCCGCCTGTAGCAGAATATTATTTATTCTGTTAATTCAGTCGGGGGGCGACCCTAGGGTATGGAGACCCTCCTGGGGCAGACCCAGCCTCTATAAAGTGGGTACCCAAATTAATTGGGGAAAAACCTGGCGGCTGAGCGTGATTAAGGCCTGATCACCTCATTGCACTGCCGTTGGCCTAGAAACAGTACGAATCTCTATATGTACTGAGCCCAAGACCCTTCATGGGTTGTAGTGGTAAGGTTTTTTTTTTTTTTTTTGTAGTAAGTTATATCATATATATATATATATATATATATATATATATATTATGTATAATAATATTATATATTTAATTATATTACACTATATATTATATAGTAAGGGAAAGTATTGCGATAATGAAAATTTTCGAATTCGAATAAATACACGTTTTAAGGTCTCCTGGGCCCAAATGACCAAGTCCCGCAAAAAGATCTGTGTCAAAGTGTGTATGGTAAGTCTAGCTCGAAAACGATGAGTTGTATGAAACAAAAAATTTATATATGCCTGCAAAGTTACAGCCACGTTTTGATTTATAATACAACTATAAATATCATTAAATATATATGTATGTATGTGTATATATATATATTATATTTTTTTTTTTTTTTTCCTCGAATACTAACTATAAAAAAATTAAAAAAATGGAAGACTGATTTTTTTATGAAGTTTACGAAACCAGAGCCCCCGAAAAGTAAACAATGTTCAGAAATGTTTGCTACTATTTTTTTTAATTAGTAAATTTCTTGAAATTTTTTAGTTTTTAGAACCAGATAATTATTTGTATTTGCTTATTTATGTTGATGAATTGACTTCTGATTAATATCTGTAATATAATAAATCATAATTTATGTTCACCTTATAAGCTGGTTTCACCTCGTGCATTCCTTGAACCATTTGAAAACACATTAAGATACATCTTGGAATAGGCCTTGACAGTTTCCCTTAAAAGGGAACAAAAACAATTCTGGTTGTTTGTTTATTTATCAAATTCATGGGATCCGTAGTCATAATTTAATATGCGTTATAAATGTTTAATATTGTACATTGAAATTAAACTTTTACCTTAATATCAGTTTACTATTATACTATTTACTTAATGTGTATAGTTTCATCATTTGACTTAAATATATTCATTGGTATGTAAAATATTTCTTGTCAAACATATTTCAATTTATTACACATATTATATCGATAATAATAAAACGTAAACTAAAAGATTTAGTTTTCTATAATTTTCAAATGTAATATTTTAGGCGTAAAGTATAAACAAATTTCAATTAACTATAAAATAATAATTATTTTACTTATCATCCAAATTATCTGTGTCATTCTCAATAACTTATATGTATATGTAGTATTGTCTTTAGGGATATGTTTTTGTTATGTGTTTCTAATTACGATTCATTGACAAAAAATTACCTAATAAAACGCCAAGCTGGTTATTACATGAGTTTTTCTGGTGGTTAAATAAATTTAAATTGTTATATATTGATTTTATTCTACTGTTTGAGCATATATAAATGTAACATAAAGTTTAGAATGTTATAGGGTTTGTTTAACTTATGTTTTCAATATAATACTAAATACTTTCTCTGTACTCCCAGAATTAGTATTGAGAAAGTTCTAATCTACTATTTCATGGATAGTTTCTCTGATATCTTGTTTTCTCATAACCAGGAAGTAAGCAAAAATCTCATAACACTCATGTCAGGTCTGACCCATTTGGTTTCTAAGTAATAATTAATTAAAATCTGAGAAAATCTATTATAATTATATTATCAATTTTGCTTTGCTCAGGCCAAAGGCATGAGAGCGGGAATTAATGCCGAGTTCAAAGCCAGCTCTCTTCTTTCCCGGGACTGAGACACGAACTCGGAAGTTCCAAAGTTTCTGGATATCTGGTTGCCTGGGAAGGTATGTTCACAGCAACGCGCGCTGACCATTAGGCGACCGCCCCAATAACGCGTTAACGCATTAAGATTAACTAAAAAATCTATATAAATTTTCCATTATTCTAGTATTTTTATGTTAATACTGCCTGTAACCCTTTTCCATAATTTATATGTAAGAAATGAATGTTTTAAATACTGTCTATGTATACCATAAGTCCTGAACCACATTTTATCCTAATACCTTATTAATTGTTTTTTTTGTTTTCACAAATCTTCTTTTTTGAGGGAAAGGGGAGAAATAAGGGAGATCTTTATGAATCACCAGGCCCTGATATGAAGCGGTGAAGCTATGTGTTGACCAAGGGCCTCAGAATTTCTTGTTGTTGTTTATTTATTTAACGTCACTTTATGCTACTATGGCTAATCGGACGATGCTACAGTGGGAGTCCTAAATTTTGCCTATCCAGGTTTTATTAGAATAGGGATCTTTAACGAGTACCTGACATCGCACAGGCTCGGGACCACCTTTTAACGTCCCCTCCGAAGGACGGCGTAACTAAGGATTTTTTACTCCCATTAAAAAATCCTAGGACCACCTGCGGGTTTGATCCCGTGACCTTTAGCATGGGAGGCTGCTACGCTAGCCACCCAGCTACAAGTGATCCCTCAGAATTTCTTTAATGCACTTCCTAGTGGACCCGCCCCTGCAACGCACGGATGCTATTTGATTGAGGTGTCATTTATTTTTAAAAAATATCTGAACAATTTAGGGTTTTGTCACTTTGGGAATTTTAGTTTATCATAACGAAAAGTGTGCAATTAGCAAAAAAAAATTTTATTTTATAATCCCTATTCAATTTTATACCTATTTAATAGTCGGCAGAAATGATAAACATAAATCAAAATTGGTCAAGTTTATTTTATTGTTATTTTGAAGTGAAGCACAGAAGATTTAATTTTCTCTCATAAAGAAAACTTGATATCTATGTATATATTCAAAAACTATAGAAATAACAAAGGTTGCTATCCTTTAAGGATTTCTAACTAAGTAATATTCCAAATAACCTATTTAAAATACATTTTAAAGGTTTGATTTAGTTTCCTCGAGAATACCATTTAGTTTACTGTAAAACATGTTTTCATCTAATAATTTAGAGTGGAAATAATTAATAACAATGCCATTTTATAGATTTGATTACAGCTTACAATTTGTTTTAACAACTTACCTACAATGTGGTACGTAATATTTTTTCTAAAATCTTGGTACTAAAAGGAAGAATATAACATGCACATTCCTGTACAACAGTGGCAACATTTAGCTCTCATAACCCCCCTTTTTGCCAATAACATATGTTCATAAGTTTATGACTTAACAACTACTTTATATTACCTTGTGCGATTTCTTTAATTCTATTCTAACTTTCCTTAAATATCGCGTTTTTCAACGGTATATTATACGTCTATGTTACTACTTATATTTCAAGAATAATTACTTTCACTTACTATATATAGTAATTTTCGAATACCTGTTTTCAACGGAAATACACATTTTAGGGTCCCCTGAATCCAAATAACCAAGTCCCGCAAAAAGGTCTGTGTGGTTGTGTGTGTGGTAACTCCCGGGCGAAAACGGTAAGTCCTATGAAACTGAAATTTCATATTTAAGACAAATATACGCCAGAGGCGTTACAAAACCTTTTTCATCAAAATGAGGTTACCAGGCTCTTCTTTATACCATGCATTCTGCACCTTTTTTCGATTTTCTCGAAAACGGTTTCGACGATTTTGATTAAACTCGCTATATCGATGTAAAATTGAATGGGCTATAATATCATGTAGTTTTGATTCTGATTAAAATTGTCTGACAGAGCTTGAATGCTGATATTTAAAATTTTCTTCCCCTAAAGTACCTTCAATTTTGTAGATTCTATAAAAATAACCAAATTATCTTGTTAGCATTGACAAATAACAGCTAAATATGTAAGTTGTGCGAATTTAAAAAACAACTAATGGAGAAAACAGAAAAAATATTTTTTTAATGCAATTTTTCGTTTTTGAACATAAGAACAGTAATACACATGTATAATATACCGTTGGAAAGCTAAAGATTTTAGATAAAATATTATCTCATACACAAGCTTATAAAAGTTAATAAAGAGTAATAAAAAACCGATAAAACTAAATGATTGTTTTAGATAATAATTTAATATATTTTTTAATATAACACATGTTTCTATAGAAATTCAATTTAATTAATTCTTTAATAGTTTCACCAATTTTTATCTCTGACTGTCTTTGAAAATTCTTTAATTGATTTTAACAACGGAGGTAAGTGAGAGTCGTGTGTTGCCCGCACCAGATTTTTTTTTGATGGATTGGCTACAGAAAATTTTTTTTTTCAGTTTAATGAAAAGCTGAAGTGCAATGTATTTTACTTATAAACTTTCAGGTAAGAATGCCCTAAATGATGGTGAAAAGCATATCAATATCTGTTCAGAAAGTTCGCGAAAACAAAAATCACGTTCGTTTTATTTTATATATGTATGGAGAGTAAGAGAAAAGAAGATATAGAAAAGGAGAGAGTGAGAGGAGGAGAAGTTTTATGTGTTTATTTTGCATGAGTGGAAGAACTAAGAAAAGAAAGGATGTTTGGTTAAAAATTATCTGGTTCTAGAAATCAGTGTCTATAATAGTAATATGGAAATTCTGTTTTTGAAATCCATTTTTCATTTAGTAATTTACTTCCCCAAACTGTAGATAAATGTGTTGACGTTCAAAGCCGCGACCTACAGAGGGTTGTTTTGGCCTTCGACGAGGAACCAACCCTTCGGGAGAGGAGCCGCGCTGGCGGTGCCCTAGAAGGGCTGCCCCATCGATCCCACTTCTTGTCATCCTCTTCCTTTCCAGAATTGTTTGTCTCCTCAATGGCCCCTTAAATATTCTGCTCCCCCTCCCTCCCACTCTGTAGTAGGGGGCCCTAGTATAAGAGCCGAGATTCTCGGAACAATAAAGAAAAATTACTAAAAGACATTTGTGATCGTAACCGAACCGCTCTCTTTATCAGAAAATTTACGATGAATATACTGACTCCTTCGGTTAAGTTGTTTTTGTTTGTTTTTTATTTATTTATTTATTTCAACTTTATAACTCGAGTCAAAACTTCCTGTGGAATTCATTACATTAGTTCTTAACAATGCAAAAAAAATTCGCGCAACCCACAAATTTTACTTACATCACTACTTAAAATCAATTTTAGAATTTTAAAGTAAATTGAAGTTGAAAACATTATTATTTTGTTTTGATGAAAACATTTATTTTAGATTAAATAATATAACAATGGAAATTATTATCTTAATTATCATTTACATCTTTTTATGTCAAATAACATTTTTAGCCTTCCAACAGCGATGATTCGATAATTTTCATGATAGAACTACTATTTATTCCTAATATATTTTTTAACATAGTATAGGTAAGTGCAAAGGGCGGAATGGCCGAGTGGGTGTTGTCTGGCACCCTGATAACCGAAGTTCAGTAGATAAAATAATTTCGAATTTGCGTATCGATGCCACAGGGATTCTTTGGTAACATCAAATACCTATTTCCCTTTTAATGATAAAATTTGGAATTCAATTTTTTTTTTAAATCTGGTGCCCTATCCCCATGACTTTCACTTACCTATATTGTTAAAATCAATTGAAGAATTTATTAATGAAAATTGGAATGCATTAAGTGATTTTTTTATATTGAAATGATCACGAACTAATTTAATTGATTTCCGAAACATGAGTTTTATTAAATAATTTATTATATTATTATCTACAACAATAAGTTAGTTTTATCGGCGTTTCATCACTGTCTATTAACTTTTACGATTTTGTGTATAAATTTGTTTCTTAAATCTTTGGTTTTCCAATGGTGTACTATACATCTATATTAATGTGTAAGTATGTTCAAAAACACAAAACTTGCATACAATATATTGGTTTCTTCTTTTCTCCTTTAGTTGGATATCATATTCATTCAACTCATATATTTACTTGTTTTTATCAATGTTAATGCGATCATATAGTTAATTTTTTTTTAATCTACTAAATTTAAGGTACTTTAGGGAAAGAAAATTTAAAATATCGGCATTTAAGCCATGTCAGACTATTTCAATCAGAATGAAGCATCATATTAAAGCCCATTAAATTCTACTTTCCCTTACTATTTATTTCATATGTAATTGAGTGAAAGTAAAAACTTAAATACTCACAGTTAGTACTTTTACGTTGTAATTCTCAATTCATACCACTGACTTTTATTGTAAACCAATTTAACCTAAATATTTGGTAAGTCTATCTGTAATTAGTAAATAATCTCCACTAAAGGAAAATAAAAAACAGAAAGTTCATTGTGATTTTTTAACATACTGATCGAAGGCGCATTAAACATCTGCAAGACTGTATGGTTTTTACAAGGCGGAAATGCCAAGGTATAGTGAAGAGATCGCGGTTACACATCCCGCTAGTCAACCTTCTGTGAAATATCTGCACCTGCAGCTTAGAAGAGCTACTGTGTAAGATGAACAGAAAAAATAAAGGATAATGATCAAGGAAAAATATATATTCCTGCAAGCCTCGAACAAAAGGTATCTTTTCCTATAAATAGATATAAACCGCTATATTATTAAAATAGTATCTATTAAAAAAAAAAAAAAAAAAAGGGGTCGTTGGATTATCCGAACTCCTTATAATACCTCGTTTATCGTTAAACAGTTCAGTTCGAATGATCATTCGCTTATCCAAACCGATTAATCCGATTATCGATTAATCCGAATGATTGTAATAATCGAATTATCCGATAATCGTCATTCGATTATGCCCACCCCTACTGTACATGTCATAAAGGTATGCCTTATTTACTTTATTTATTTACGGAATCTTTTTTTTAATGAATGTCAAAAGATAACTTTAATTATTTTTCTGAAACTTTTGCATACACACTTATATTATATGTATTATATATACTTCAACTATTATTCGTGAAAACTATTCATGGCTAAAATTTAAACGTCTTTCCTTACTTTTTGTGTGCTTTGAGGAAGGCTACCTAAGTCGTCCGAAACGTCCTGACCTTACACTTTATAAGATACCTCCATTGTGCTTCACGATTTTAGTGTCTACATCTGACCAAGTCTTGCTTGTGACTAATTTATTACATTATAGTATGAATTGTTTGGTGTTATAAAAGTATGCATTGACAGTGGGTATTTATAAATTATAGTTATAAAAGAAAGTATCATTTCCCTCACGTTTGTGTTCATATCTCAAAAACGGCGATGGCTATGCTGAAAAGCTGAAATATTTAACGTATGGATCCCCTTGTTGTGGAGATGGGTTTTGGAAAATACGCCCTCTAAATAGCTGGAAATAAAGTTTAAAACCTCTAAAAAAATTGGTTTGCAAATATTTCAAAACTTATACATCTCCTAAAAAAAATATCTACTTATTTCAAGGTCTTATTCCTAACCACAAGGAATCAACTTAATCTAAGAATCTTAATCTAACAAGTATAAAGATAGTAAGATATATAAGATATGTAAGGAATATATTTGAACTCATTAGATCGTATAAATGTTATGTTTGGTTGTCATGAAGGCAAGTTCAATTGTCATTGGTTTAAAAAAAAAAAAAAATTTTTAAGAAACTTAAAAACATTTCAATAATTGATTCATTAATCCTAAAAAAACAATGATATACAACGATTATGTTTAAAAGTTGAAACATATGCAGTAATTAAGGCTTTGCCTATTTCTACTGCTATGTTATTCTACTTTGAAAGAATGAAATGAAGAACTAGCAACAAGTATTGTAATGACTTCATTTGTTGTGCTTATTTGAACGGGTAACTCTGATTGACAGAAGTTTAATACACCATAGTTACTCTATAACATGACGCAGATACTTTTAAATTAATATAAAATGAAATATTCCTGAGCCGTGGGATACCATCTTGTAAATTTATAATTGAGCAAAGATATGTTAAAAAAAAAAGAAGTGTGTTAAAAAAATATATTACTATTGCAATTCAAGGGTTAGCGCGCGGTGTTATGCTGTTAAAAAATCTGGTGCGCGCAACACACGTAACTATGGCACCTAATAAATGTTCTAAATAAACATAATAATAATCATTTATTGGGAAGTCAAAAAATTACAACCTGAATATTTGTATTATTTAATTGTTACTTCTTATTCGGGAACTCTTACCTGTAATTGTAAACACTTTCTTTATTGAGGTGGTTCCACGTACTAAACATCTGTTGGAATGTCAAGGACGCATTCACAGTAAACTAATCGATAACAACTAAATATAGAAGCTTTCATTCTTAGGCGGGAAGTTTATTGACAATTTAAAAAAATGGCAGATATTTTATTTGTATCATGAACGTATTTGACGTAATCAGTTATCACACCTGTTGCCTATGTTTTTCCATGGCGCAATATAATCCAAGTAAATAATACTTAAGGCATTTAATTTACATTTCGCCACTAAATAATTAATGTGGAATCACTGTAAGGTATGTCGCGTTCATCGGCCAATATAGCAAGATCTGGAATTATCTTTTATAGTCAATATTGTATCAATTAAATCATATTGTATGTAGTCATACGACTTATGATATAATAATTTCCCATCATTGTATCAAAAACATTACGAGGCCTCTAAAACTATAACTATAGCTGAAAAAAACCTGGTGCTCCCATCAAACGACTTTCACTTACCTCTGCATTTTTAAATACAGTTAGAATTGAAAAAAAAAATCTTTAAAATCAATGTTTTATAACTGTGCAGATGTATTCTATGCAAATAAAGATTTGATGAATAAAAAGAATAAATCGTTAAAGAAATAATTACTTTCAGTTCCAATAGAAACATATGTTTTTTATCTGTACTAAAAAATCGGGTGCGCGCAACACACGACTTTCACTTACCTCTGTTGTTAAAATCAATTTAAAAAATTTTAAATACATTGAAAGATACAAACAAATTGTTAACGAATTATTTTTTTTTAATTTCAATAGAAACATATGTTTTATTAAATAATCTATTATATTTTTATCAACAACAATCAGTTAGTTTCATCGGCTTTTCATCACTCTCCATTAACCTTTAAAATTCCGTATATTAGATAATATTTTTTCTAAAATCTTTAGCTATCCAACGGCATATTATACATCTAAATTACTATTCTTGTGTTAAAAAACGCAAAAATTGTATTCAAAAATATTTAAGTACTTTTCTCCTTTAGTTGTTTATAAAATTCGCTCAACTTGCATATTTACCCGTTATTCATCAATGCTAAAAGGATGATGTTCCATTTTTTTTTTAAATCTATAAAATCAAACGTACTTTAAAGGAAGAAAATTTAAAATATCGGCATTGAAGCCATGTCAGACAATTTCAATCAGAATGAAATCTGCATGATATTAAAGCCTATTAAATTTTACATCCATACAACGAGTTTAATCAAAATCGTTAGCGCCGTTTTTGAGTAAATCGTAAAAAGGTGCAAAATGCATGGTATAAAGTTCTGGTTAGCTGATTTAGATAAAAAAGATTTTGTAATATCTCGGGCGTATAGTTATCTTAAATATGAAATTTCAGTTTCATAACACTTTTAGTTTTCGCCCGAGGGTTACCACACTCACACACACACAGACCTTTTTGCGGGACTTGGTCATTTGGACTCAGGAGACCCTAAAACGTGTATTTCCGTTGAAAACTAGAATTCGAAAATTTTCATGATCTATATATAGTAAGTGAAAGTAAAAATGATATGGTTATATTGATAGAATCTACTAAATTAAAGGTACTTTAGAGGAAGGAAAATTTAAAATATTTGCGTTTAAGCCCTATCAGACCTTTTTCAATCAGAATGAGGCCTACATTATATTAAAATCTATATCTATGTAGCGAGTTTAATCAAAATCGTTAGAGCCGTTATCGTTAAAATCGTAAATAAGTGCTTTATGCATGGATAAAAAGTGACTCTTCTGTTCATCTGATTTTGATGAAAAAGTTTCTGTAACATCTCGAGAGTATAGTTGTCTTAAATATGCAATTTCAGTTTCATACGACTTTTCGTTTTCGCGTTAGACTTACCTCACACGGACTCACTAACAGACCTTTTTGCGGGACTTGGTCATTTGGACTTAAAAGATCCTATAACGTGTATTTCCGGAGTAAACTCTTTACGTACTATGGATGAAATAAGTTCAGTAATTATAATTCTTAATTCATACCTATGTGCACTAATAAACAATAAATGTAATTACATCTTTTAATGGAAATTAAATATTATATAGGTTAACTAAATAAATAATTTTACATTCTTGAGAAAGGTGGCTAAGGATGTGGAAAAAAAAATTGATGGTAAATGAAGATAAAAATGTTTTGTGAATATTTATCAATTGTGCTACATTTATTAAAAACTTTTTATGGTTAAAATTTTAATAATAAACATAAACATTTAATAAATGTTTTTTTTATCTGATATTCTATTCTAAGATATTGGTTCATTGCCTTTAATTTTCATTATCGCAATACTTTCCCTTACTATATATTTAAAAAATAGGTAAGTGAAAGTAATAATAATAGACCTTGAGGTTTTTATGGAATAAGATACGACGTAAAATATTTGTTCCAAAGAGAAATGCTGGTTACACTACGCGGAATCACAGAGCTTCTGCCTTGTCAGTATAATTACGGTAACAGCATTTGTTAGGCTCTGTGAACAACGAATTCCCAAAAACTATAATAGGTAGAAATAATCGGGAGACAGTCGTGTGAAAAATATTTCAATATTGCCAACAGATCTGCTCAAACATGAGTCATCATCAGGGCATCTGTGAGCCATGTCAAACATAAACTCAAGTTATTATGGTAGTTTATGCTTTACATGGCATTTTACTCTTGACATGGAGTTTATGCAAAGCCACGTCAAGCAAAAACTCCCATAAAAACTTGTGCTTATGCTTGACGTGGCTTTTTACTCTTCTCATCAAGTTTATGCAGAGCCATGTCAAGTATAAACTCAATAAACTTTTTATGGGAGCACTGATGCCCTGATGATGGCTCACATGTTTGAGTCGATATCTATGTCGGCAATAATAAAATAGTTGTCACAGGAATGACTACCGATTATTTCTACCTATGAATTCTCAAAAAGTTAATGTGTACTAACCATCCTGGTAGGCGTCCATGAGGTATACCGACGCATCGGTAGGAGGATTTTGCTGTCAGATTTCGGAGGATTGAACTTGTACGGCGGTCATTGGAAGATCTGTGTAAGCAACATTTGTTGGTATCGGCATCCAAGCCCATTATTATTATTAGGCAAAGTAATAATAGTTAAATTGCTTTCTCTCTTGACAACCACTCGGGCTTTTCCTTCTGTATATATTCTTTATATTCGTTAGTCTTAAGAATGTTACTATTATAAGTAATTATAATTCACATTTATTAACAAGGGAATATCATTATACCAAACATCCTGGTGTATTCTACACTGACTACAAAGTACTTGAACTAGCAATTAGGCCTCCAGTGTGATAGGTTCTGTACCTGTTTGACTCCCCCTTCTCGCCATAAAACACTTAGGGTTACCTGATCTTTTTCAGCAGTAATCCCTGGAGGTCGTTCAACTTCCTTATCTTTTTCTTCAGAAGAAATGGCTAGGGATCCCGTCGGCGGGCAATCAAGACCGTGTAAAGTAGCCGTTGCTTTTACATCTGATTATATTCTATTATTTCTTCCAGAATTATTCCCACACTAACACTTTACACAACGAGTACTTCATGTTTATTTCATCAGCCACTATTTCAGTTGACTATGATTATTATAGTTCTTTTTATATTGTTGAGATTATTAAAAATACATTTTATTAGACATGTATATTTTTTAATGAATTATAAATATAGTCTAGCATAACGCTTGTACTCTTCCGGTTTATGGTAACAATTATTTACTTAAATTATAAATTATTAAAAATTATAAAATAAAATTTTACATAATAATTTCTGCATTACAAATTATATATATATATATATATATATATATATATATATGCATACATATGTGCGCTTATAAACAATAAATATATTGTTACTATATATTAAAGAAATAAGTATTATATAACTTATCTAAATGCGAAATATAGCTAAGGAAGTGGAAAAATAATTGATGTTTGAATGAAGATAAGGATGTGGTTTTGTGAATATACATCAATTGTGGGTTGGTATTTTGTCTTTAAAGATTACTGATATAACAGTCACTCGCATTAACATTATTCATGATTAAAAAATTAAAGATAAACATATTTTTCAATTAATATGTTTTGATGTGATGTATATTGTGTGATATGTATCATTGCCCTTTTTAATTAGGATGCTTTAAATAATAATTCTTTCAATTAGATATGGTACTATGTAAAACTACACAAGCTGTGTATATGATCTCTCCAGATAGATGATATATTTTTAATATTATATATATTTATTATTATATATATTAATATTTAATCATATTATTACATTATTTTAGTAATGCGTATTCTGGCTAGACCAAAATGAAAATGTAGCTGCAGAATAGCATTATGTATTTAGCTTGTATCATTAATATAATTTTACTTTACACTGATCAATGGTTCTTTAATATTTTAAAATGGTATGTAAATGACTAATGGTAAAAGAGCGAGTTGAATAGAAATGCTTAGATATTAAAGCTGATTTCTGCATAAATTATGGACGACTATCGTTCAGGGTCACCTAAATTGCCAATTTCGATTAGCATTTAAATCTCCTATGACTAATTTTAAAATGCAACTAAGTAGGTGCTATTACTTAATTTTATACATGTTATTGCTATACATCTCAATATTAATATTCTTAATTAGATATTAAATAATTACTTTTATGAGATATTGAATTGAATTCGAACGAAAAATCTCCATCTTCCCTCCAGCTTGTTGGAAGGTCGGCGAAAAAAGAAGCCATCCCAAGGACACTGAAGACATGCACGGACTTGTTTAAGATTTTACAGCCATTTCTTATCTTATTGATACCAAATATCATTTTTTAAAAATGTGTATATCCTAACTCGTGTATTTAATGCAACCTACTTACATAGTAGGTGATCTGTTAATTTGATTTTTTATTTATTTGGAATTGTAGGTTTTCTTATTTAAAATTCTTATATGATAATAAAATTCGATTATTTACTTAGTCCATTACGTTAATATATACAAAATACTCTTTATTATGCATAAAGGCTTATGCAGTAAGAAAAAAATTAAATAAATAGTTACTTAAAATACTTCTGTAAAAAAATTATATATTTCCTTTTATTATTTTATTCTTACCAGAATTTATAAATTTATACTTAAAATACCTAAAATGTCTTAGTTAATGTGACGATAATTAGGATTTGTGAGGCTAACATGTTATTTGCCAACCCGGAACTTATTTTAAATAACAACAAAGTAAATTTAAGTAATATATAAATTAAACGGGATTATCTACTTGGCCATCTCTTAGCTCTAGGAGCATTAAAAAATTAACAGTCGATAATCTCATTCCTGTAGCTACATCCTACAGAACTATATATCAGCCATTTACTGATGATGTCAAAACTCAAAAATTAAAATAAATCCTTATAAATCTCACCAATTCTACGTCTCAAAACCTATGACTTCCTGCTCTACAGTATTATTTAACAGCACCGCACTCATTCCTGTAGAGAAAATCCTGTACCTAGGACTTCATCTTGACAAATGACTTACTTGGAATCCTCAAAAGACATAAACGACAAAACTTCCTGTTTACTACATAAACTTATTCACATAGCCATTATCAAACTTATTTGGACCTATGGCATTGACCTACTAGGGTCTACTAGACCATCAAATTCCTATCACACCCCAAAATCCTAGAAATACAAAAATCCTTAATCCTCCATAAATTATAATAATAAACTCATCAGTAAAGATTTGAGCATCCCATTACTTGCAGCCCAAAATAGATATATTTTCTTTCATTGCGAACTACCAGCCCACACACCAGCCGCTTTTCCGTAACCTCTCATCACCATATATTCCCAATAATCCTCCAGGCGCCTTAAAAGACGCTGGCCTCGAAAACCGGTTAATAAAATAAACATTGAAGTACTACAGCTGGGTAGCTTTTTCATTAGGTTTTTCAAGCCAATAATTTCTGTATCGCACATTTTCTTGTTGTATTTCTGTACAGTTGTAAATATCAATAAAATATGAAAAAAGAAAAAAAAAGAGATAAAACTATTTTAACAAGAAATAATTTGATGAAATGGGGGAGCCCGTGGCTGAGTGGCTAGCGCGCTAGTCTCTCATGCTACAGGTTCTGAGTTCGAATCCCAGTCCCGGCGGGGCTTTTATAAGGATGTAAAAAAATGGGGATTCACTCACAACCTCTCCTCCGGGTATGTGAGACACGTCAGCCAAAGGGTGGCCACTCACAAAATTAGGCGTAGGGAGTGATGACCCTACACTAAAAATTGCATCATGAAACGTGAGTGTAAACTCGCAGGAGTTTACACCGCGAGGCCCAGGGCCTACACGGCCTGTCGCGCCATTGAAAGAAGAATTTGATGAAATGAAATATGTTTATATATATACAGCTTCTTAGTCTTGACAAAAATAATAATCACAATAAGTGTCAATTTATTGTAAGTAAGCATAAATAACAGCTATAACAGTTCGTAGAAAGATGCCAATTTTTTCTGAAAATTCTAAACTATTGCTATAGCAAATATAGCAATTTGTGAATTAATATTTAAATAACTTCCTTGAACAAGTCTCTTCCTGCTTATTTAAGGTTGTGGTGCCCTACTTTGCAAGTTAAAACATCGTCATTTAAAAGTAGTTATTACTATTTTGTTATTCTTGATCGCCACTGGCTCAATATATTTCTTTTATTATGCAAATGCTTTTTTTATTTATCGTATTTATTTTATTTTATTTTTTTATGTATGCATTAATTCGTTCTGCTGGAGTTATTATTTTCTATTGACTTAAACTATTTTTTCCATGTCCAAAATTAAAAAAAAAAAAAAAAAAAACTGTTACGGGCAACATATGACTTTCACTTAACTCGACTGTTAAAATAAAGTTAAGAACTATTAAATAAACATACATTTAAAAATTTTAAAGTCAATTTAAATAAAAAAGTTCATTCAGTTTTGTTTGAAGCATATGATATAGATTAAAAAAATATATCAATATCACTTTGTTACGTATAATTATCAGTAATAATTGTATGCCCTATTTTTCATTTTACATTGCCTTTTACAACTAAGTATATAAGATGATATTTTTTCTAAAATCTTTAGTTTTCTAACAGTATATTATACATCTATGTTGCTGTGTATAAAAAAATCTGGTGCGGGCAACACACGACTTTCACTTACCTCGATTTTTAAAATCAATGAAAGAATTTTCAAATACAGTTAGAGATAAAAATACGTGAAACTATTAAGGAATTAATCAAATTGAATTTATATATAAACATGTGTTTTATTAAAAAATCTATTATATTATTATCTAAAATAATCAGTTAGTTTTATCTTCTTCTCATCACTCTCTATTAACTTCTAAAAGTTTGTGTATGAGATGATATTTTTTCTAAAATCTTTAGCTTTCCAATGGTATATCATACATGTATATTACTGCTCTTATGTTCAAAAACGAAAAATTTAATTAAAAATATATTTTTTTCTGTTTTCTCCTTTAGTTGGGTATCGAATTTATTCAATTTATATATTTACCTGTTTTTTATCAGCGCTAACAAGATAATCTAGTTATTATTATTGAATCTAAAAAATTAAAGGTACTTTAGAGGAAGAAAATTTAAAATATCGGCATTTAAGCCCTGTCAGACCATTTTTATCCAAATAAAACCTACATGATATTAAAGCCCATTTAATTTTACATCGATATAGCGAGTTTAATCAAAATCGTCGGAACCGTTTTTGAGAAAATCGAAAAAAGGTGCAAAATGCATGGTATAAAGTGCCTCTTCTGGTAAGCTCATTTTGATGAAAAAAGTTTTGTCACGTCTCGGGCGTATAGTTGTCTTAAATATGAAATTTCAGTTTCATAGGACTTACCGTTTCCGCCCGGGAGTTACCACACACACACACACACACACACACACACACACACACACAGACCTTTTTGCGGGACTTGGTTATTTGGACTCAGGGGACCCTAAAACGTGTATTTCCGTTGAAAACTGGAATTCGAAAATTTTCTCGATCGCAATACTTTCCTTACTATATATAGTAAGTGAAAGTAAAAATATATTTTTTCTGTTTTCTCCTTTAATTGGGTATCGAATTTATTCAATTTATATATTTACATGTTTTTCATCAGCGCTAACAAGATAATCTAGTTATTATTATTGAATCTAAAAAATTAAAGGTACTTTAGAGGAAGAAAATTTAAAATATCGGCATTTAAGCCCTGTCAGACCATTTTTATCCAAATAAAACCTACATGATATTAAAGCCCATTTAATTTTACATCGATATAGCGAGTTTAATCAAAATCGTCGGAACCGTTTTTGAGAAAATCGAAAAAAGGTGCAAAATGCATGGTATAAAGTGCCTCTTCTGGTAAGCTCATTTTGATGAAAAAAGTTTTGTCACGTCTCGGGCGTATAGTTGTCTTAAATTTGAAATTTCAGTTTCATAGGACTTACCGTTTCCGCCCGGGAGTTACCACACACACACACACAGACACACACACACACACACACACACAGACCTTTTTGCGGGACTTGGTTATTTGGACTCAGGGGACCCTAAAACGTGTATTTCCGTTGAAAACTGGAATTCGAAAATTTTCACGATCGCAATATTTTCCTTACTATATATAGTAAGTGAAAGTAAAAATATATTTTTTCTGTTTTCTCCTTTAGTTGGGTATCGAATTTATTCAATTTATATATTTACCTGTTTTTCATCAGCGCTAACAAGATAATCTAGTTATTATTATTGAATCTAAAAAATTAAAGGTACTTTAGAGGAAGAAAATTTAAAATATCGGCATTTAAGCCCTGTCAGACCATTTTTATCCAAATAAAACCTACATGATATTAAAGCCCATTTAATTTTACATCGATATAGCGAGTTTAATCAAAATCGTCGGAACCGTTTTTGAGAAAATCGAAAAAAGGTGCAAAATGCATGGTATAAAGTGCCTCTTCTGGTAAGCTCATTTTGATGAAAAAAGTTTTGTCACGTCTCGGGCGTATAGTTGTCTTAAATTTGAAATTTCAGTTTCATAGGACTTACCGTTTCCGCCCGGGAGTTACCACACACACACACACAGACACACACACACACACACACACACACACACACACAGACCTTTTTGCGGGACTTGGTTATTTGGACTCAGGGGACCCTAAAACGTGTATTTCCGTTGAAAACTGGAATTCGAAAATTTTCACGATCGTAATACTTTCCTTACTATATATAGTAAGTGAAAGTAAAAATATATTTTTTCTGTTTTCTCCTTTAGTTGGGTATCGAATTTATTCAATTTATATATTTACCTGTTTTTCATCAGCGCTAACAAGATAATCTAGTTATTATTATTGAATCTACAAAATTAAAGGTACTTTAGAGGAAGAAAATTTAAAATATCGGCATTTAAGCCCTGTCAGACCATTTTTATCCAAATAAAACCTACATGATATTAAAGCCCATTTAATTTTACATCGATATAGCGAGTTTAATCAAAATCGTCGGAACCGTTTTTGAGAAAATCGAAAAAAGGTGCAAAATGCATGGTATAAAGTGCCTCTTCTGGTAAGCTCATTTTGATGAAAAAAGTTTTGTCACGTCTCGGGCGTATAGTTGTCTTAAATATGAAATTTCAGTTTCATAGGACTTACCGTTTCCGCCCGGGAGTTACCACACACACACACACACACACAGACACACACACACACACACACACACACACACACACACACAGACCTTCTTGCGGGACTTGGTTATTTGGACTCAGGGGACCCTAAAACGTGTATTTCCGTTGAAAACTGGAATTCGAAAATTTTCTCGATCGCAATACTTTCCTTACTATATATAGTAAGTGAAAGTAAAAATATATTTTTTCTGTTTTCTCCTTTAGTTGGGTATCGAATTTATTCAATTTATATATTTACATGTTTTTCATCAGCGCTAACAAGATAATCTAGTTATTATTATTGAATCTAAAAAAATTAAAGGTACGTGTATTTCCGTTGAAAACTGGAATTCGAAAATTTTCACGATCGCAATACTTTCCTTACTATATATAGTAAGTGAAAGTAAAAAACATTACCTTTTCGCTCTTTTCTCCCTTAGTTGGTTATCACATTCATTCAACTTCTGGATTTATCCGCTTTTTATCAACCATAATAAGATGATATTGCTAACTCTTCTTACTCAATAAAATTAAAGATACTTTAGAGGAAGAAAATTTAAACTATCGCCATTTAAGCCCTGTCAGATTATTTCAATCAGAATAAAACTTGCATGATATCAAGGCCCATTAATTTTTTTTTAATGCCGTTTTTGAGAAAATTGTAAAAGTGTGCAAAATCCATAGTATAAAGTAGCACTTTTGGTCAGCTGATTTTAGGGGAAAATGAGCTGTAACATCTTGGGAGGGAAGTTATCTTAAATATGACACGACTTTTCGTTTTCGTGCTGGACTTGCACACTCACAGGCCTTTATTCTTGACTTCGTCATTTGGTGTCAGGAGAGTATTTCCGATGAAAATTTTCACGATCGCAATACTTTTCCTTACTACATAATCCATATATTGGTAACTGAAAGTAAAAATGATTTAGAGGCACTAATCATGCAACTTCTATTTTTAGTTTTATGGCCTTATTAACACAATTCTTTTTCTAACCTAAATCAGTAACACAAAAATTTACTAACGATTCTTGAGGTGATTGTACAGATACCCCAACAGAAAGAGCTCGTTATTAGTTACTTTAAGTAATTACAAATGTATCCTTAAAATGTCTAATGAAACCAGATTAATATTGACATTACTTTCCATAGGGTTATCAGTATTATTTATTGTATTACAAATAATCCATTTCTACTTTATAGACCATGTTCAATCAATCAATCCATTTGTATGAAAAGTCCTATGCAAAAAATTGGTTTCTGAAACAGTTGATAACATTAAGTATAATATGAATATTGGTTTACATACATTACCGAAAGCATAAATGTCAAATATGAAAATACTAAGCGGTTATCAATTCAACTATTTATATGCGGATTGTATGTTAACCATCAAATGAAATTAAGTTAAAGACTTCAAACACTTGGATTGCTTTTATGATATATCGGTTCCGTTTTCAGTTTTATGATTTCCACTCCAGTTGCAGCAATACTAGACTATAACAATTTAGGACGTAAGTTTTCAAAGCGGTAGACGTTGCAGTTATTTATAATGAGTTATAAAGTTGTTATTGAGGTCAGGCTAACTTTATATTCCCTTGTAAAAGTGGCCGATTGGCCTTCGACTTGCAGAAATAGGTGGCGGTACCCTGCGAAAATCCCAGCTTCGAGGACGTTCGTGAGCAGAATGAATAAACGATAAGCCTGGAAATACCATCTTCTATTTGCTGAGAGACCACGGTCTCAATATTTGAAATAATCGACAGAAGTACGTTGTTCAGAATGATCACCACGTAGTAAATAATTTTGGATTTTTTTTACTTTCACTTACCTTTATATGAAATATATAATAAGAGAAAGTATTGCGAACGTGAAAATTTTCGAATTCTAGTTTTCACCGGAAATACACGTTTTAGGGTTCCCTGAGTCTTGATGACCAAGTCCTGCAAAAAGGTCTGTGTGTTAGTGTGTGTGGTAAGTCCAGCAGGAAAACAATATGTCGTATGAAAATGAAATTTCATATTTAAGAAAAGTATACGCCCGAGATGTTACAGAAAACTTTTTTACCTAAATCGGTGAACCAGAAGAGCCACTTGATACCATAAATTTTGCACATTTTCTCGATTTTCTTAAAAACGGCTCTATAAAATTTAATGAACTCTGATATGATGTAGTTTTCATTATGATTGCAATAGTCTGACAGGGCTTAAATACCGATATTTTAAATTTTTTTCCTCTTAAGTATCTTCAATTTGCTCATCCTATAAATATAACCAAATCATATTTTAGTATTGATAAAAAACGGATAAATATATAAGTTGAACAAAATCGATATCCAACTAAAGGAGAAAAGTGCAAAACTATATTTTAATGCAATTTTTGTGTTTTTGAACATAAAAACTGTAATATAGAGGTAAAGATTTTAGCAAAAATGTTATCTCATAGCTGAAATTGTAAAAGTTAACAGAGAGTGATGAAAAGCCTACACAAAACTGAGTGTCATACATAATAATAAAATATATTACTTAATTAAAATTAATATTAATAAAATATATACAATGATACATCTAAGAAATATGCACAACGATAAAATGCCGCAAAAGAAAGGTGTAGAGAAACTACCGCTCCAATAAAAGTAATATTAAAAAATATTTTCGTGTTTTTTTGTTGTTGTTTTTTGTAAATATTATTTTTACTCTCTCTCTCTCTCTCTATATATATATATATATTATTTTTTTTTTTTTCGATATTTCTATTTTATATTGTTTAGACCCCTCACTACAAGTAATATCTGCTACCTATATCGTAGAGTTGCTGATGAAAGAACAAAATATCAAGTGTGCCAAGGTTTCGAACCGTGATCACATGAACGTCCGGGAATAATTCAGGCTTGCCAATTTACTAATCAAGTAGATTACACATGTTATCAATAGCCTGCACTTATTTGACTTTTTAATATTTCAAATCATCACTTGAAGGTTCGCGGGCTGAAATTATCTGCAGATACTCCAGCGTTCTGGCATTTATAAATTATAGTTCGATAATCAGAGAAGAAAATTAATTTTGATGAAAGATTTTGAAATTAATGAGGAAATGCCCCTTAGGCATCTTAACCTGTTCATAAGAGATTCGAGCAACTTTTATTTTGTAGTAGATATGTAAATAAGACATCTGGTCATTTGAATTATTCGAAATATTTTTCCTATACTCCTGTTAAAGAGTTTTTCATTTAATAATTCAATGAACCTTTGTAACGAACTTTAAAAAATGTCATCACTTTTCTAATAATTTTTTTTTTAGTCTATTGAGATAATAATAGTATTAGTTTCATTCTGATATTCGTTTGTTTATTCTTCGCTAATTATCATGTTTTATTTGAGCATCTGCAATATTTCACACCATAAAAATATTGAATAAAACAAAAGTTAACGTTTTATTATATATATATATATTTATATATATATTATTATATATATATATATATATACATATATATATATATAAATAGAAAAAAATTACATACTGTTTTCTCCTTCAAATGGACATTTAATTAGGTTTCATCAATGTCAATTTCAAGAAATCTACAATTATTAGGAATAGACTAAGTTAAAGTTACTTTAGAAGATATTTTAAAAATTTGGCATTTTAACTCTGTCCCAATTTTATTTTTAAAAATACTGTACCACTACAAGACCAGAAAGGGTCTTGGGCTCAGTGTATATAGATATTCGTACTGTTTCTAGGCCAATGGTCGTGTAACGTTTATCCCATTTTATAGAGGCTGGGTCTACCCCAGGAGGATCTCCATACCTATGGTTGCATCCCCGTCAACAGAATAAATAATATTCTACCACATCCGGAATTCGAACCCAGGACCCGGAGAACAGTAGACTAGTGAGTGCTCTATTCACTAGAACACGCCGATCCCCATCACAATATTATGATCTCAAGAGAATATATATGAAATTAAAGCCCTTCCACTTTTAAATCAATATAATGAGTTAAATGATAAACATTGTAAAAATTTCCCAAATGGTATAAGGTGGAATTTCTGCTGGTCATAAGTAACATCTCCGCCATAAACTTGGTAGTCGATCATAAATAGTAAACCCATAAACCATAAATACCCTGTAGAACATACATATATTTCATATATAAGGAGGTAAGAGTTGAACCTGGCGCGTGCAACACACTTACTCAGTTATCGTTTTCTTGTTATCAAATAATTAAACAACAGTAATTATTTGATAACGAAGAAAACTTGTTTATTATAAGATAGTACTTTGTTACTACGGTTAATTATGTATCAAAGTAAATTCTTATGTAATCACGCTGTGGTCATATGTTGAATACATTTTGTTCAAGACGATATATTTTTATGTAGTTATTAAATAAATCTTTGACTTCTTGCATTTCACATAATATGGTTCAGAAAAAAAAACCTTTTAGTTCTAAATAATAAATAAAACTTTGATGTCTAAGATTATTATTAACCTTATAAAATTCACTGATATTTATAGGTATTTTTCATATAAATATATTCTCTCCTCACAGCCTAGGGATTCTATTCGTTAGTCCACAGCCCATACAACCTACATACATGCGTGTTATATATATATATATATATATATATATATATATATATATATATATATATATATATTATATATATTTCTAATTTTAAGAGTTGATTCTTTAATTGTAACCATTATTATCTTACATAATATTGATGTTATAATCTCTATTAACGTTGGGTTTTAAAATAGTAAAAACTTAGTTATTGCTACTAAATATATAGATATTTAGAAAGCAGTATTAACTAGAATTATTCTCAATATTAGACAAGTTTTAATATTAACTACAACTTTTACTCTAATATAAGTTTATAGCGAAGCTTCTAAATATTTAAGACAGTGGTAATCGCTAAAAATAACCAAAAAATCTTAAAAGTGAGTTGTCAAGCTGATAAGATGGTGAGGTAAATTAAAGTGGATTATGTAATTACATTTCTTATTATTATGCCTACAGGTGCTTTCGGTGTTGTTTAGTCCTTCGTCAACGACATAACATTAAGCACGAATTACTGCGTCTAGTTCTTATGAGCGGGATCGGACAGGAATTAAATTATTTTCAATATTAAATCAGGAGGGAGAAACTCACTCTATTCAAACCTTGGATATATTTTTTTTTGCATATTAAAAAAAAATACAATAAAAATTTACACGTTATGAATAGAAGAACAAACATTGTAAATTATTTTAGTAAGATAGAATATTTGTAACTTCTGACAAATAATATAAGTAGAATAAATTTTAAAACCTCTTTAATTAAATGGATTTTGAGATGATTACTAATCAATCTTCTGATAGTGGCAAGCCAATATTAGTTTTATAGAATAAATAATTATGTGGATAAATTTGTACTGAAATTCTGTACTTGAAGATTATTTTACCCACTAAGCTCCCCCTCCCCCCTAATAAAGAATAAAATAAAATTAACCCCAACAAGAACATCAGATTATTACTAAAGCGATTCATTTGTTTTTTTTTAAATTAATATCTAGAATTGTTTTTGTACTTATTAGCAGCATTATTTTTGCGTTATGAAAGGAAATGTGTTAGTATGATTTGTAAACAAATTAAATGTATAATTTGTACTTTTTAAAAACAATTGCATTATTTTAAAGGACATTTTGGAAATCAACTTCATAATTCTAAAAAAATCTCGCTGAATGAAGATTAGTTGAACTTAGACCATTAAAAAATCTTTCACAAAATCAGAGATTTTGTAGAACTCATCGGCGCATGGATTATTCAATAGGTATTAAGGGGTCTCATTCCGCTCGTATAAATTAATTAATTGCACACGCGCATTTAGATATAATGTTATGTCGGAAAGATTAACTTCTTATATATGATCTTTTTATTTTTGATGCAGCGGCCTAGTCTAATGGATCGATCACTAACCTACTATTCTCTGTGTCCCAGGTTCCAACCTCGGCTGAGGCATTATTATTAGTTCTGTTATTTGGTATGGAGACCCTCCTGAGACACCAGCCTCTTTAAAGTGGGTACCCGAAAATTGGTAGGATATGGGGCTTAGTGGCTAAGTGTCATCGAAGCCTAATCACTTTATTGCAAGGCCATTGGCCTTGAAACATTAAGTATTTCAATAAGTACTGAACCCAAGAACCCTCATGTGTTATAGAGGTAAAGCTTCTTTTTTTTTTTCTTTATATTATATATATGTTCTTTTTGAGAATATGCCTTCATATCTGGAGCAAACTTATTCTTATTTCAGAAGTAGTTGTTTATTATATAGCGCCTATTTGCCTATGATTGATGATGACAATAGTGACGTTGAAATCCGAAACGTACTATATCCACCCTAGGAAATTCGGTAGGAAGCTCAAAAATCTCTAATTAATTTATATTTAAAAATTTATTTTATTTTTCGGTGTGAATTGTTTTTTAATTAATAAAATAATTTTTTCCTTATGGAAGGAGATGTGTTAATATCATTTTAACAAAACTAAATGTGTAATTAGTACTTTTTGAAAACCATTGCGTTTTTAAATGGCATATGTTTTTTTTTATATGAAATCGTTTGGCGCGTTTCGATGATACTGAACGATAAGAATACAAAACATATCCTTTCGTACATTTTGGAACCAGCTTCCTAATTTAAAAAAATCACGTTGAATGAAGATTAGTTGACCTTAGTCCATTAAAAAAGCTTTCACAAATACTTCTGGCATGTTGTCAGCTAAATGTCTTTAATTGATTATTATATATTCACTCATTTAGAAAAGGTTTATTCCTGTTCAGTAATCTCTTGTCTCCTTATTTTAATGTGTGTTTACGAAAGTTTAGTGTACCCTAAGTATGTTATCTCTTTGAAGGGACATTGCCAGTTGTTATCAACATTTTAATTTTTTAACAAAGAATACACACACGTTCTTCCAGATAAGAAAGAGTTGTGTGATTTTGTTTTTCTCAAACGTTACCAAACGGAACACGGTTCGAATATTTCATTGCTTGCTAATGATGTACTGTAATATGATCACGACAGTGAAATAACGCTCTCCTCCTTTTAGATCGACATACTTTTCTCAGATACATAAACTTTTAATTAACTAGGTTCTTGAACTAGGCTGGATGATTTTACCAATATGTTTGATACTCATGGCTGGGTGTATGGTTTTTGATTATCTGCCCAATCTGAGGCCTTCGTTGGTTACCCGTAGGATAACCTGTTTGTTTTGCAATTACTCGATAAGAGTAGATGTAAAATTCCATAAAAAAATTATATTTATAAATTCGTACGGTGTACTGAGGGATTTTATTTTATCTCTTATTCGAGTTATCTCAAATATTTAGGGGTGGTTTTTCTTGGTTTATTCGAAGGTTCATTATTGAAAATAAAAATTATTTATTGCTAAACTCGTGATTTACTGTAATATAGTAAACCTATTTGGGTTGATTGAACTTGGCAAACATATTAAACCTCCACTCTGTCTTCTGAACAACAGTATTATACTTCACTCTCTTTCCTCCAAAAAAAAAAAAAAAATCCCTGGATCCGCCTCAGTTACGAAACGTATTTTTTCCCTACTTTTGAGGTTCAGCACTTTAATTTAAAAATTCGCTTAAAATGCAGAGCTCTTAGTGAACAAATAATGTTTCATGACCTTAATAGTTACCGGATATTGTGAGATTAGCAGCCTAAATGATGAACCAGTTATAAATTTGGTTTCCATGTAGTTTTTTTTTTTTTTTCACTTAAACTATCATTCGTTTTAACAAGACTGGCTGTAATCCGTTTGTGACTTCAAAAGTCCTGTCTAAAATTAAATACTGAACACTTCCTAATTGACTATCAACATAATCCGCAAATTTTATCCTTTATATACTTACGTGTATAATATATTTCTGATTAATAAAGTTTTTAAATGAATGTAGTGAGATTTTGGTTTTGTTTGACATTATTTTAACCCAGGTTCAAAATCCTAAACGAATCTAGTCGATTAATGTCCCAAAACTCTTGGTTTGAAGACCGCTTTATATTGCTTCACCAAGGACAATTTCCTGTCCAAGAGAGCACAATTTCCTCAATTAAATGTTTGTTGGCGGCCTTAAGCTCACTTTGGAAGACCTCTGGGTAGCGTTCTTGTGGTGTCAAGGTTCAGCAATACTTTATTGCAACAATGTACTGACATTCTATTGTTATCATTTCCCCTAATTGAAAGAAGGAAGTATGTATATTATCTTTATTGATAGCTAATGGTTTAATAACTGTGACTTTGAACTGAAATTAAGAGATATTTCACGCATTAGAAAGTCTATTTATCAAATATTAAGATAAATGTATTTAAAAATTTAACTAGATTGAAATAGGCGTTATTATTAATCATGACGATAAAGCTGAATCGACGTTGAATAGTAACTCATATTACACGAGCATTTGGTCTTGAGTGTGTTTGCAATGTAATTTACAACTTTTAAGTAGATTTATTAATTCAACTTGCCCATTTATGGAATATACATATATTAAGGGAAAGTATTGCAATTATATTTCAACTCGGTTTTCAAGGGAAATATGTTGTAGGATCTTCCCTGTTCAACGCTCTAGTATTGTAAATGAGTTTATGGAGTAAGTCTGGCATAAAAACGAAAATTTATTAGGAACTTAAATTTTATATTGAAATATATTTTCACTAAAATTAACATACCGGAATAGCCATTGTATCTTGCTCTGCACAATTTTTTACAAAGTTATCGACAACGGCTTTAACGATTCAATTAAATTCTATATGTTAATATTGAATTAGGTAGGCCTTAATACTATGTAGGTTTCATCCTCTGTGCAATAGGGTTAATGAGCATAAATCTCGAATTTAAAAATTTCATTCTCCGAAGGACCTATATTTTTTTAAATTTTAAATATTTCCCCATCTCTTGTTTTGAGTAGTAATCAAAACTTGTGAATATGAAAGACTTTGATAATCGATAAAAGAGGAAAAAAGTATTTTCTAAATTTTTTCTAGAAAGAAAAGTTTTGAGCGGCGTTGTGGTGAATGGAGAGTGAGAGGGGTCTAGAATAGGAAGACCCTCCTAGGAAACACCCAGCCTCTATAAAGTGGGTTCCCGAAAATTGGGGAAGTACTCTGGCTGAGCGCGATCTCAGCTTAATCACCTCCGTGCTCGGCCGTTGGCCTATAACCATTACGAATCTCCATTTGTACTGAACGGTCCCGTCTTGAACGGTCTTCATGGGCAGTTGTGGAGCAGATTTTTTTCTCTTTGTATAATTACAGTTATAAATCTAAAATATTTTATAAATAATGATATCTTAAATGGAGGACCGTAAAAGGCAATGGATTGTGATAAAAAGTGCATAAACTTGATTGATTGTTATATATTGTAATTTCTATCAATATTAAAATTAGTAATACGGAGAGTATATATTTTTCATATAATTAAAATTAGAGCCATTTCTCTCCTTACAATGTTTTTTCGCACTATAACATATAAATAACAGTTAACGTTTAGTAGATCAATGCTTAATTTTCGAAACTGATACTAGCAAAAACAACAATAAATATTAAAATCAAGCTTAAATAATTTAAAGTTTCTAAACACCATCCTACATCTTTTCATACGTTGAAATTCTATTTTTTAACATACTTTCCATATTTAACTTTAATACGAGTATATGTCTATAATTATTAAAAACACTTTCTTAATTTATTTTTATAATTGTTAAATTTATGACATGAATGAAACTAATTTCTATCGTAAAGTGTTATAGATAGTAATTTCTATTCGATGAACAAGGGAGAAAGTGAAAGTTGTGTGTTAGAACAGGATATAGTTTGCTAATTAACTAAATATGAATTAAATCATAAGAAAAGATTCCAACGAGCTAGGAAACTTCATAAAAAATTATAATGAAGTAAAATTGAATAGAGAAACAGATCAGGATTAATCAATTAGCATTTTGGACAGTGAATGTATTTTTAATTCAACTCATTAAAATACTTATAAATAGATAATTAATAAATTTAAGGACAAGCCATATAGCCTTAAAGTTAACAAGCTATATAGCCTAACAATAAACAAGCCATATGTTTATAATTACGATGATAATCCTGAGCACGACAATGGGAACGGAGAGAGAGTTTGTGTGGCATAAGGAGCGTTCCATTTGCCACGGGGCAGGTTGGTTGGCTGTTTGGCGGCTCCTGGGGTGAATCACTGGCCAAGTTCCTTGCCCGCCAGGTATGCGATCTCCCCTCTATTAAGTCGGTCAGCCAGCGGAATATAAGACCGAAATGATCTCTTAAAAAAGAAAAAAAAATTCGAAATTATCGTCCTTTGATGCACAAGTTGATCTTGCATTTCATGTTCCACTTCTTTTAAAATATTTTTGGGTTATTATTTTCAATAATGAACCTTTGTAATGGATCAAAAAAAAAAAAAAAAAAAAAAAGTACCCCACCCTTAAAATTTGAGGGCTTTCGTTTCAAGAGGCGCAGAACCCGAATAACAATGTCCGCATGTATGAACTCCTAAACAACTGTCGTAAGAAATATATTCGATCGAGGTTTAAAATAAATGTGTTTGGTTTTTACGTATAGCGATTTTTGCTCGGTACTTGTTGGACGTTCAGTCCTTAGATCTTGTATAGAGTCCAATATTTTAGTCACGATACAAATAAAAACTAACGTTTGAGATCCTATCCTTCCAAGGTAATGAAAAAATATAAACTAAAATAGTCTACCTTTTCTTTTTTTTTTTTTATTTAAGCATATTTATTTGTAATTACAACTTTATAAAAATACATCAAGTAAATGTGATGCACAATTGTAAACTGACATGAAATACATGACGAGACACTGCCCACTGGAAGCACTATAAAAATATTCTAAACTAGAAGGTCTTGGGGCCATCTTCTTTTCAGACGCCTCGGAGGATTATCACAAATTGAAGAGAGTGAACTTGTGGGTTAGATTGGGGAAGGAGTTTTTCATGGAATGATTGATACCTGGTTCGGGCTAATTCAGTAACACATGGAACATTTAGGTCTTGATGGACGAGTTTATTTGTGACAAAGTAAGGGGCGTTAAGGATTTTACGAAGGATTTTGGATTGTAAGATGATATGGATAAGGGAAGAGTTTGATGGTTTAGTAGAGCCCCATAGCTCTATTCCTAAGTCCATATCGGTCTTATGATCGTCATGTAAATGAGTCTTTTGTTGGGTTTGAGTGTTTGTCCAGTAAATTTTGAATTAGTCGAATATGTTGGGCAGTTTCTTGCCGGTTCAATCTAGTATGGCGATTCCAAGTGAGACGTTTGCCAAGGTGGAGTCTTAGGTATCGAATCTGTTCAAAAGGGACTAGTTGAGTGTCATTAAAGGATACTGTAGGGCAGGACGTCATTGGTTTACGACGGAGGGTAAAGGTTATTTGGTTTGTTAGAATTAATTTTTATATTCCAATTCTGAGACCATACTTCAAGGTCTCGGATGTGGGTATGAAGGGTGTAAGAGGCAATAACTGGAACATTATATACTGGCAGCACACAGGTGTCATCACCATAGATAAAAAGGAAAGTTTTAAGATGGGATGGAATATCAGATGTATAGACTGTATAAGAAGGTCCTACGATGCTGCCTTGAGGAACACCAGCAGGTTGAGGAAAAGGAAGTATAGTGATTTGTTTTGAAAGATCTATCAGCGAGGTAGCACTAGATAATTAGAAAAGATGTCGGAGGGAGATTTATACGGAGTTTGTAAAGCAACGTCGGGTGGCTTGGTCAAAGGAGTCTACCTTAAAACTAAATTCATGTTTTTTGTCTTTTGATGGTTTTTTAAATCTCCTTATTTATGAGCTTAGGACATTATTGTTTTAGATTCCAATTCGAATTTCCTGATTCTGCATGTTGTAAATTACCCATGAACAAGAATATCCATAATTAATATTAATACAGATGCTTAATTTAAGGGACATACCTGTAGCATTCTATCTTTATAATTCAATTGCAAAAAGCAATGCTTTGAAATCAACTGCATTTTTGAAATCAAGAAACAATAAGTTACATTTAAATCCCATTCATTGAACGTAATATATCGACTGAGTGTTGTGACAATGGCAAAGAGTGCAAACTCTTATTTAGTATTCTTCTTGGAGTTCAACGATTTTCCAATTTTCTAGGATATATCATCCTTTTATGCCTCGCGAGTTACCAACACTGGAATTTTTAATTGGGATTTAAATAACACACAAATTATTTTAAAATTAAAATATAGAAACAAATAAGTGAAAGTAATTAATTTAAAAAAATAATAATAATACCCAATTCATTTTATTGACGGATAATTTACGGTATTATATCTACTAACAAACATTTTAATATGTAGAGAAGTTTCAATTTCAATCCAGTAAAAATGTGTACTTCCATGGTATATCTACGAAGAGAGATATAACCACGTGGTGTGACTAAGTATGCCTAATCTGTATTCAATGTATCGTACCCAGGGCGTATCTTCTTAAGTGTCCTAGCTTCATTAAATCGCAGAATATGTCGCACCTGGGATTCCCTGTCAATTCTTCGCCAAGTAAAAGCCGCCGCTTTTTTAAAGTTTCACTTAATACTTGGTATTCCTAATTCATTCTGCCGAGAAAGAGAAGAACACGTAAATATAATGTTTTCTAACGATCTTTACAATTTATTTGAATGCGTACTATCCAATCATGTATCTGTAAATCAGTCAACATTAGTTATGTTCGACACGAAAACATTATTAACTTCTCAGTTACCAGTAAAAAAAACTATATTGCGACACACAGTAGTTCAACATGTCAAGCCGATAAGGAAATCTGTTAACTTCAATGTTTACCAAAGGTGTTTACAACTTATTTAAATTCATAATATTCAACCTTGCGAACTTCAGGCATGTGTAACATAAAAACATTATTTTCTCTCAATTACATGATTTTCATGATCTCTATATTTGTCAGCTTTGCGATGAGCACATTCTTCTGTAGGTTTTGATTTCGAATGAGTCAAGTATTAAAATTAGTTGTACAATCAGAAATATTACTTTTGCAATTGTTGGGAGGATAAAATAAAGACATTCAATTTTTATAAAATTGACCGAATTTACCAAGAAGAATTTAAAAAATTTCTATTCTATTTCAAATAAAGTTCTTCGTCAAGATACCAATTATAAATATTTTGCTCTGAAATATTTTTAAGTTTGAAAAAGGTAATCAATTCTCAATCATTCTTTACACCAATTCTCATAATTTCGAGTATTTGTTTCTTTTTCTATACATTGATTGAAAGTCCTAATACTATTTAATAACTTCACATATCTTAATTTTTTCATGATTATATATATATATATATATATATATATATATATATATATATATATATATATATTTATATATTTATATTTAAGGTTATCAATATTTTGGAAGACAATAAAACATTTTTAATTATTGTAATGCTTTCTTATTTTCAGTTCTGAGGTTTTTATTATTTTATTTGTTTGTTTTGCAGCTTTGAATTTCAAGCATGGAGAACGTAAGCAGGATTCCTCCACTATCGAATTCTGACGAAGAACAGAATCTCAGTAACAGGTATTTTCATTGTTTAAGGTTTTAATAACTAGATTTTAGTGTTTTGAAACATTTCAGTTTCACACTAAATGTCAATCTTGTTAATGGAATCTTCAATAATTAAAATGAGGGAAAAAGATTATTTCTTTATGTTTTTAGTAATGCTAGAGACGTTTTTTTTTCTTTTTACATTTTTTATTATGATAGATAATAACACTCCTTTATTCCACTCAATGTATCTTTCGCGAGTATTAATTTTTGGTGCATACGATCTTTAGTAAAACGTTTAATAATATTATTCTAAAATATCTACATAATTTGTAACACTACAATCCAAGAAGAGTCTTGAGTTCATTAACAGTTTTGTTTTTTTTAAAGATATTTAATGAGATATATTACAATTTGTTTCAAAATGAACAATAGTAATGGTAGTAAACAGAAGAAAAAAAACAATGAAAACAACAACCTATAGTTAAAATAAATACAAAGATCATACACACAATCATAGCTATATACAATATTTGCAATCTGTTAGAGAATCCCCGGTCTAGGCCTTTCCCTCCACTTGTAGTGGGAAAAGCGGAATCCCAGAGATCCCCGCGCCTCTCTCTCAGCGGAGTCAGTGGTATGGGCTAGTGGAGGCTGAGTTAGGGCGCAGTACATGAGTGGATGATGACCAGTGTAAGAACCCCAGTATAAATGTTTACAAAACGACTCTTGGTCACTACCGTTTCAATCTCTGTGGAGGATTGTAGGGGTGGGTGGACCAGTTCCAGAAAGGGATTGTGCTAGAGGGTTAGGATGATGAAGAAGGTTCTGATGGAATTCGGAAAATTTAGATGGTACTAGGTCTAAAATAAATCGAATATTAAGGTCGTAATGTAAAATACAGTTGGTAACGTAATAAGGAGCATTAACTATTGTTCGGAGGACTTTGGATTGGAATGATTGGATGTGTTTGATGTTAAAATATTTAGCTGTCCCCCAGAGTTCAAGTTCGTAGGTCCATATAGGTTTCAGTACTATCTTGTATATTAGTAATTTGTTGTCAACTGTAAGATGAGATTTTCTGTTTAGTAGTCTGTATAACTGGCCGAATCTGCGGTTGAGTTCTTTTATTTAAGTCTTATATGTGGGTTCCACGTCAGTCTTTTATCTAGTAAAAAGCCAAGATACCGGACTGCGTCTGAGAAAGAAAGCGGTATGGAATTGAAATTAACAGTTGGACAGGATTTGCGTTGAAGGGTGAAGGTGACGTGTGTGCATTTGACATTAACAGTAAGGTCGTACTAAATAGAATAGTACGCATTAATTATTAAATTAGTGATATTTATAGCACTACTATAATTGTAACAATGGGTTCATATTATCATTTCTTATTTATTATCTATATCAAAATCTCTTTAAAAATTGAGTTTTCAGTTGAACAACTGAATCAGACATTCGCCGATTATATATATTTGTTCACAATTCAAAGATGACCATTATATCAGTTAGTTGTTTTTTTAATACGTTTTTAGTATCAACTCTATTAGAGCAATTATTTTGATATTCCAATAATCATTTTAATCATTAAAACTTTTTTATTAGAATCAATAGAGCCTTAATTATATAATTTTTAGTTCGGAATATGATTGATAAATGCTATACTATTAACACCATGCCATTTCGGAAACCTTAATTTAAGAATAAAACCATTAATACGTTAAATTTGTAAGGAAAGTAATATTATAAGAATTTCTTGTAATTCATTATAAGTAAATTATGTTACTTTATGACCATTTTGGTGTAGTAATAGTTATGTTAAGTAGGTTGAGGACTACCACTCCGTTCTTGCAATTCCCTTCAAGATCCTGTTCATTGCTACCTCTGAGCTCTAGTGTCTAGCCAGCTTGTCTTTTCAAATGGAATATTCAATGAAACAGCCTCTTTTCATTAATTTAAGTTGTGGTTAACATATTTAATTAATTTTATAGGTTATTTTAATTGAAAAATTAATCATTGTGGATTTTAAATCGTACTTTTTCGATGTTTTAGCATTATCATTCAATTTATCCTGAAATGACATTGACAATTTAATATAATAAGAATAAATATTTGGTTAGAATCAGAATCAATTATACGTTGTCTTATACGAAGCTTTGAGTCAATTTAAAAAGTCTAAAACAATAACTGCCCGTCTTCGGGAACAAGATTGGATAAAACCGGTTTCAAACTCTGCTTTAAGGTATACAATTTGTTCTTGATTAATAAGGGGTGAGTTCGGTAGCTGTCAATAAATTATTACAATGAAAGTGAAAATAATTTAATTAGTGCTTCTCTAACTCAATGTTGATCTCCATCCAATCGCTCACATCCAAAAATATTACTATAGATTAAAAAATTGTTATTCTTGACTAATAATTATTTGAAATTGTCTTCATAAAAAATATTGATAGGTGTTTGATAGTAGCTCAATTCATTTCTACAATAGTAAATTATAGTGCCGTATCCTGAAGCCTTGTAGGTTTAGAACCATTTATGCTCCTAATTTCTGTCAAGTTATAGATTTGGGTAATAACGAAGGATTTAATATCGAAGAAATCGCCCAAAATATAATCTTCTCATCGTGATTCTACTTTTTCTTTTGATTTAATAATAGTATTAAATCAAGTAAGAAAAAAATTTATTCAGGTATGCCTCTTTAAAATGAAAAAAAAAAAAAAACTACAAACCCAATAAGCGAAGTGTAAATTGAAAAAATATATATATGGAGGATGTGATGAAAATATATGTGTATGGAGGACTTACCGAAGAACTGGAAACAAAATCGAAACGTCTTATGAATTGTTTTATAAGATATATTTTTTGGGCCGTTGACGTGACCATATCTCTGGGTATTATACTGAGTTAAAGTGGCTTTATCCTTCTGTTCGACGGCTATATTTCTATGGTTCCTACCTATACCAAACTTATTTTTTTTTTTTTTTATTGTTTATTGAGATATATTACAATTTGTTTCTATATGAACATTAGTAATAGAGATATAAGATCCCATTCACCCAATATATACAGTATACAATGATAAAGTCAAATAAAATAAAATATAATATATATACAAAATAAGAAAACAAACAACAACCTATAATTGAGATAATTACAAATAAATGATATATATAGAATTAAATAATAATAAATATAAAAACAAAAAAATCAAAACATTAAACTATAATTGAGATAAATAAAAGTTTGCAAATAAACAAACATAACTACATACAAAATATACAAGTGCTATAGGGACCCCAGACTGGGCTTTTCCCTCCACTTGTGGAGAAAAAAGCGGAATCCAAGAGATCCCAGCGCCTCTATCTCAGCCGCATCCCTGGTGTGAGCCAGTGGAGGCTGAGTTAGGGCGCTGTAGCCACAAACATACCGTACATGAGTGGAGGATCTGACCAGTGTCAGAACTCCAATTCAAATGTTTACAATTACCAAACTTTAAAGAATAGAAAACCTTCCTATATAACTGAACTCCTCACCTTCCGCTCAGACATCCATTCGTTAAACACCAAAACCCAATCAATCGATATTTATACCCCATCACATAAAACTGCATCCTTTCACAAATCCTTTCTCGTTCACTCCTCGTTATTTTGGAATTCTTTGCCAATCTCTATCCGTAAAACCGTCTCTCTCTCAAACAACTGTTCCAATACCTCCTTGAATCTCAATCTTCCGTTCTATTGTAAATATAGGTACTCTGTAGTATAAATATGTGTATATATAAGTGCGTGTTCCAAGTGTATTTAAGTATGCAAAGATATATAAATGTATCAAATCTGTCGTTGTTTTTTTATTCTAAAGTAACTGGACAATAGGCAATTTTTTGTTTTCATTGTTCTTGTTCTAAGGGGACATGGTCCCAGAATAAAGATTTTTTTTCATTTCATTTATATATACATATATATTTACAGAAACTTGATAATGGCCGTAGGTCAAGACGTTGTAAATTGAGAAATAAAATAATTTTGTTTTAGAATTGGTCGAAAAACATATCTAATAAAAGATCTCCTAGGGATCACCATAAACATAGATCAAGGGTTTATGCTCTGTAGAATTTAGCATTATATTATGACGAAATAAATTTCTATATGATCGGCTTCATTCATCGAATGGTATAACAACCAATTATTGATCCTATTCCCTCCATCGAATTATCAATCACATCATTTCATCCGGTAAAAGTTCTACCAACCTTAACCCAATTTCACAAATCGCTTATATACTTACAAATCCCTTATAATCTTCTCTAAACTATAGGGGAATGATCAAGGAATCCAAAAGGATATAGCTCGGAAAAAAATGTTCACGTCAATTCTTAAAAGACTCTGTGTGTCGTAAAGACTAAGGTTTTATCTGACAATTCTTAGTAAAATAGCCTTTAAATGCCCCAAATGCTCAAATAGTACCTATTCTTTTTACTCTGTGATATTTAATTATTTGATATTTGATAAAGAGTAGTAAATAGTAATACATGATACAAAAACATAAAGAAAGATGAGGGAACTATGTCATTTGGTTTCTAAAACAGGATTTCTTTGATTAATTTTACGGAAACACTGGAGAGTTGATGATCATTTTAGTAAACTTTCACATTTATTAAATTTAGTCTTTTTTTCGCGTTATAATATTTTTTTCTTATCCCGCATCAAGTTAAGAAATTTTAGGAGATCCTATAATACTAGATAAACTAATGTAAAAATGGATGTACGGTCAGGTATTGAGTCCACCCCTTCCATAAGAATATAAAAACATTCTTCACACTCAAGTGCAACATATTTTTTTTCAAAATAATTCCCTTATATAATACTAAGTATTTTCCTCATTGCATAAGGAATCGTTATTGCCGATCATGAATTGCAGTGGTATGACATTATCTATATCTTCAAATTTTTTCAAGCTTCTCCATATTCTCAATTTATGAAAAGCGATTAACATAATAAAAAAATTCACCTGTCAACATTATCAGAGCTTTAAGATTATTTATCCAATCCGAATGAAGCTGCTTAAAAATAGGTTTATGATTTATTTTCCTGTAAAATTATATTATACATCTTATTATGTGTATCAGTATAGTCATAAGTAACTCAAATACTTGAAAAAAAAGAATTATATAAACAAGAAACAAATAAATAAAGGAGGAAGCAATATGCTACTACTGCTTGTCTATGTGTGGTGGGAAAAGCATGTTACACTTGAAAAAAATTAGGTCTTAACTATACTCAAAAGATTTAAACGTGTACGTGGAAGATCGGAAGAAGAGTGAAGCTCAGATCATCAGAGTTTCTCTTCCCGTCTCTAACGTAATTCTAGGATAATTAGGCAATGCCGCGTGGTAGACCACAAACCATGTGGATAGGTAGAAACAAAGACTTTTGTGGTTATATCTAGTATTATAGAAAACAACAGGCCAAATTCATGTAAGGCAGTTTGGTTAAATTGTTCTGTTTAGAAATCCAAATTCATTGTTAAATAACCAAAAACAAAATATACTGATGATTTGTTCCGATCTAGGATATCTTGATGGGAATCAGATCACACAGTTACTAAGCAACTTTGTATTTCTGGAATCATCACTGCAGAAGCTTCCTGTTAACCTAATTTAGTTTAAATATATATATATATATATATATATATATATATATATATATATATATATATATATTTTAAACATATTTGTACATGAAAGTGGTAACTGGTTTCAGAGATAATGTTCAAACAAAAACGCATTAGGATTTTTGTTTTTAGGAGATACACTTTAGTGCTAGTGTTAGGTGCTGCCCAACTTTAGTTGGTATTTGCACAGCTTAATACTTTTTCCTCGCAAGACTATTTTAAATATTACAAATTTTAATACATTATTACAAAACATCAGGGGACTGACTGGTACTATAGGTTGAGCACTAGTCTACTGTTATCCAGATTCCGGGTTTAAACCTCGGCTGACGAAGAATTATGTATTCAGTTGATTCAGCCGTGGAGTGACTTCGGGTATGGAGACCCTCCTGGTGGCATATGTATCCTCTGGATAGAAAGTAGGTACCTAAAGATTGGAAAGAAACCCCAGCGGCTGAGCGTGATCTAAGCCTTATCACCTTGCAATGCCTGTGGCCCTCAAACAGTACGGATCTCTATAAGTATTGAACTCAAGACTCTTCGTGGGATTGTGAGATACAGGTTTTTTTATTGCAAAACAGTATTACATTTTTTTTTTATTCTTTTTCTCATGTTCTTTTTATTTATTTCATCGTTCATATATATATATATTTATAAAATTTATAATAAAATATAAAAATGTTTAAAAATAGGCACAAATCGGTTTCTAACTTTTCTAAAATGTTCAAAGCAGAAACTATTCCTTACCTACTCGTATTTATTGTGTTTTTTTATCAGCTGTAGTATATTATAATTTCAGTAAAGTTGTGTATATAACTGTTAAGAATAAGTTTGTACATTTCGTGACGACAGATCGTGAATAAATTCATATCAGAAGGAAGTACCTCTCCCCAC
Organism: Piezodorus guildinii; assembly: GCA_023052935.1. Lineage (NCBI taxonomy): Eukaryota > Metazoa > Arthropoda > Insecta > Hemiptera > Pentatomidae > Piezodorus > Piezodorus guildinii. The sequence goes on along the minus strand of CM041292.1, from coordinate 84,778,450 downwards.
ACTCCATTATCTTGTCTTTCAGTTGATTGTCTGTACTAAGGTCGCGGTTACTTTATGTTTAAAAAAAAAATGAAATTAATCCTGATTAAAATAAAGAACCGAAGTGTAAATTATTCTGGCTATTATTATTTCATTAAAATGTTATGAGTATATATTTAAAATAACTATGAATAAATTAATATTTATTTTATAGTTATTTTAATATTTAATAAATTAATAATTCATGAATAAATTAATTTCATAGTGGAAATATCGAAAAATGGACATCCAAGTAATAAAAAACATTGTCCTAAATTTTATCAATAATCGCTTAGTTAATTATTTAAACAAATCACACCAGAACACTATTAGAATAAGTAAAAAAAAAATCTGGTGCGGGAAACACACGACTTTCACTTACCTCAGTTTTAAAATCAATGAAAGAATTTCCAAATACAGTTAGAGATAAAAATATGTAAAACTATTAAAGAATGAATTAAATTGAATTTCTATAGAAACATGTGTTTTATTAAAAAATCTATTATATTATCTAAAATAATCAGTTAGTTTTATCTTCTTTTCATCACTCTCTATTAACTTTTAAAAGCTTGTGTATAAGATAATATTTTTTCTAAATTTTTTAGCTTTCTAACGGTATATCATACATGTATATTACTGTTCTTATGTTCAAAAACAAAAAATTGCATTAGTCTTTTTTCGGTTTTTTTCCTTTAGTTTGGTATCGAATTCATTCAATTTATATATTTACCTGTTTTTCATCAGTGTATAATAAAGTTATTTTTATAGAATCAACAAAATTAAAGGTATTTTAGAAAAAGAAAATTTAAAATATCGGCATTTAAGCCCTGTCAGACCATTTTAATCCGAATGAAACCTAAATTATATTAAAGCCCATTAAATTTTGCATCGGTATAGCAAGTTTAATCAAAATCGTCGGAACCGTTTTCGAGAAAATCGAAAAAAGGTGAAAAATGCTCTTCTAGTAAGCTCATTTTGAAGAAAAAGGTTCTGTAACGTCTCGGACGTAATTTTTCTTACATATGAAATTTCAGCTTCATAGGACTTACCGTTTCCGCCCGGGAGTTACCACACAAACACACACTTTTTGCGGAACTTGGTTATTTGGACTCAGGGGACCCTAAAATGTGTATTTCTGTTGAAAAAAGGAGTTAGAAAATTATCACGATCGAAATACTTTCCCTTACTTTATATAGTAAGTGAAAGTAAAATTGTGTAGAAAAGATTTAAAAATCTAAATAATTATAATTTTTTTTTTTATTTGAGGGAAACAAAATCTGAATTCTATTTAATACATGTAAATAATTCGCTAGTCAATGTTTATTCAAGTATTTTCAGAATGAAAAAACACTCCTAAAACAGAAATATGATTGAAGGCGATTCAATGCATACTGAACTATTCATTGAATCATCTTTGAGCGTGGTAGATTTACTATTTTCTTGTAATGTTCTTCATTAGATTGTTGATGTGTGATGAGATCTCCTGTTTTACACTGTATAAATTTTTATATGTCTGCTTTGTATTTGATACGTAAACTGTCGAAACGGTAAATGATTGGTTATTTTCCAGCACTTGAGAGAATTGAGGCCAGAAATTTTCCTGTAGTTTATTAATATACTTTTCTTTTTTTTTATTATTACCTTTTATAATTCTACTTCTTCTTCTCTCGTAATTAATAAAAAATAAATTAAAATAAAATTATTGAGATCTAATGTGGAGAATTTCACAATGTTTCTACTATGTTGCATCTTGACCACCGAATTGTAAAGGGCAAAAGCCAAAAGCTCATACAGTGAATCATGTATGTATTATAACACCTTAAAATTCCCTCGGGCAAAAAAAGGTTTCTATCATCATATTATGTATCCACGATATATTTTATTGTGTATTGTATGTTTTTGTTATCCAAATAAGTGGAGAATAAGAAGCAAAAAAAAAAAAAAAAAAAGATCAAATGAACTTAAAATACTTCAAAGTTAGTGTAAGTTAAGAAAGGCCTAAACTGTTTGCATTATTTGTTTTTGTAATATTTCATTTGTGACTGGTTTGTTGAACAATAAAGGAGATAAGATAAAAAAAATCAAATGAAGGTAGTGTAAGTTCTTTCTTGCAAGACCTAAACTGTTTCAATATTTGTTTTTGCAATTGTTTGTTGTACAGCAAAGTAGATTAGAAAAAAAAATAGCTTAAATAAACTCATGCTAAATTTCATTTAATTTAATTTAATGAGAGGCACTTACGAAATTGGAAATTTTTGTTCCACATACTAATTATCTACCTAAATTTAATTGCTGCTCCACATAAAAAGTACTGCTTAAAGTCGAAATCGGCATCCCTTCCTTCTTTTATTTTAAAATGTAATAAGGATGGTTCCATATAATCAATCTGAGATAATTAATATTAATGAAAATAGACGCGAACCCGGAATTACTATTAGTCCTTCAAATCCATGGGATTCAAATCCATTATTTGTCCCCTTACTTCATCTAGTCTATATGTAAAGGAAGTAAAAATAAGGAAAAACAAGCCCTAATAACTTCAGAGATACAACCTTCCTTGTATCTTTTCTCATTTTTTTTTTCTTCTCTTTTTCGGTCAGACACAACATAACAATCATGTAAACTGCTCACATTTGAGCTTTGTAGTGTAGATCGACCTCCCTTTTGTAATTGTTGTGAGCAAATCTTTCAGATATTTCCTGTTAGGCAATCTTGGGAAAGCTAGCATTGTTTTTTTTTAATACAAAATTTCATTTTTTTATTTTGTTTGGAAATCTTTCATGTAATAAATACCACTAAATGCCTTCGTATAGTTACATGCAGGAAAAAATAATATACCTCATTTTAAAACAGTTATTGTGTCTACCATCTCAGAAAAGTACTGTAGTCCTACAAATTATATATTATTCTTATCAATTATTATTTATAATATCATTAAGGAAGATATATAAGGATTCCAACCCTCAAGTCTCTTAAATACTGGCTGGTAAATAACGTTAGTAAACTTTTCGCCTGTTTGGCACCATGTGGATTTGCAATGATTATGTTTATAATATGATTTCATAAATGTCTGAAAACTCTTCTTCATCGTCCATTATGTATTTCTGGTTATGTTTGTACATGGAAAAAACTTTAGTTCCGGCTACTGCGTTGTTGCTAAACCGTCAGGGTGGTCATTGAATAATATAAAACTTAAAAAATGGTATAAGAAATTCGAATTAAAACTTTTTCTTGACAAGTCTGAACAGATAATATTTGCTTTTAAAAATGCTAATGTTTTTCAGTTGACATGGACTATCACCCGATACGTCAAACTCTACTACAGCTATCTTACTTGGAATTTGGCGCGTACAGCGAGACAGAACGTAAAACGCAAAATTTTCAACTGATACCATTGCATTCGACATTACGTAAACTTTTCAAATTCCTCACCAGTCATAAATTTAATTTTTATACTTACAATCATTTATGTGATCCGATAATCCTAATTCATGGGACCGATAACGAACCCAACACTTTAGTTTTCAAACTAGACCCTTCACACCGATTTGCGTAATTCAAATGCTACAAACTAAATTCAATGAATTTCTAAGTAATAAAAAAAAAAAAAAAAATTAAGTATTTCGATCTCAGTCTCTTCCGAGGCCTTGAAGTGAGTCGAAACGTTGGCTAAACAATGAATAGACTGTTACATTGTTTTTCTCCAACTGATACTCGGACTATTTTCCTCTGGAATCTCCCAACATCCAACTATTGAGTTCCATTACTTGTAAATATTTTATACAAAAAAGTCATTTTATTATTTAATTAATTAAAATTTGTAGTAAGTATAAAGTATTTTACTAAACAGTGCATGGTAGGGGTGGGCATAATCGAATGATCGTCATAATCGGATGATCGGACTTCGATGATTCAAATAATCGAATGATTTCATAATCGAATGATCGAATGATTAGTATGCATTGTGAGAGACGATATGTCACTATTTCCGTCTTCATTGTGGCTGAGCTGGCTGATCCTCGGTGCAGATTATCAGACCTCCTTATAATCATTCGATTAACGTTAAACAGTTCAGTTCGAATGATCATTCGCTTATTCATACCGGTTAATCCGATAATTGATTAATTCGAATGATTAAATTAAACGAATGATCCGATAATCGTCATTCGATTATGCCCACCCCTAGTGCATGGACACATTAAGAAACTTATACCCAATATGGTATTCAAACATTTGCGATAAAAACTTGGCGAAGGCGGAATCGGAGTTAGATGAAAGACCTCTTCATGCTTGTTCATTGAGCGAAGTTCGCTTTAACATAATTATAGTAAATATCACTACTATTAGCATTCACCTCTAAGAAGTACAGTTCTATATGTTATTAATCGTTAGGTAAATCTATAAATTATTAAATTTAATTAAATAGCTGATGGATGTTCTCTTTGGATCACACTGGCAGAATGTTCTCTGTACTTTTACTGGCATCGCTGCCAATAGCTTCGTCTGCTGGATTTTTGAACTAATTAGTCTTTGTACTTATTTTATCACATCTAAATAAATTGTCGATTATATTTCAAAATCGTTCTCAACATTTTTTTTCCTTCGATCAATTTACATTTTACAATTAAAACGATCAAATTACTTAAATAATTAATTAATTTAATAAATGATTACTCGAGATAAATTTCAGAGAAAATAGGGGTTTCAAACGTGCCTTTTGGTTTATTATTTTCATTGAAATCGACCAAAAAAACATGATCTTCCCCCTTTCCCTCAAAATTTGAGGACTTACGTTCCAAGATAAGTAGAACCGGAATAAGGAATAAAAATAAAATCTTTTTACCCGCCGTCCGCGGCATTTCTCTGAAACTACTGTTCTGTTTTTTTTTTTTAATTTACCACAAAAATACCAGGGCATGCATGAACAATACAAAGCGATGATCTTAACAACTAGACGTTGATATCAGCTGGTTGTTTTTAAAATGGCGGCCGATTAAAAGTGCTTTAATTCAATAACTCAGGTAATTGAAGATACAGAATAATTATATTAGACGGAGAAAAAAATCATTATTGTATTATAACCATAAACCGCGGATAATCACAAAAAAGAGAAAAATAAAAGAAAAAAATTTGAAATTTTACTCATAAATACGCCAAATTCAGTTATTTTTGAAGATAAAAAAAATGTATAGAGTTTTGTATGGAGAGAGAAAAAAATTTGATCTACACATTAAAGTAAAAAATTATGATAGGTGTAATTCCACCAAAACTTGACTATTATAGAAGATAGAGAAAAATAGAAAAAATATACGGCTATATAAAGTTATACCCTAATATAGTTATTTGGAAGTAATAAACCATTGTGTAATTATTTCCTCCTTCTTCTAGAAGTCTAACAATCATTTAGCGTTCGTATAGGCGTTGAAGACCCTTGATGTTTTACGCCTTAAAGACCCAATTAACAAATAACCATTGTGTAATAATTTGCAGCGTTTTTTCATTCAAACCGATATTTCTCCTAAACGAAAGAACCTAGTGACAAATATTATATAACAAAAAATATTCTACATCAAATTTTTGTTAGGAATCTGTCGGAAATTTTGAAATCCTAGCAATGCCTATAGAGCTCGAGCGCGGCAAAAAAAAAACTGCACAACACCAGCCAAAGACATGATCATGCAAAAAATAAGTACATTTTCTTACGTACTTACAAGTACCTCAGACATGGTTAAAGGTAAAATTTTACGAATGTGTGCACTGCAAAGAGAAATTTTAATTTTAGCTATGGTTTTTCATTCATAACGTGTCTTCTTTCCATGGATTTGTCGGTTGTACACAACTAAGATTACAGTGAAGTTTCTAATCACCTAAAAAGCAAAACTCCGCTGATGTATGAGATAGGATGGTTATGCCGAGGAGTTGATAAGAATAGTTACGAGTATAATCCCGCGAGAGACAGTGTGGGATGAGAACGGAGGGCCATCTGACCGTGACGGTGGCTGCACCTGCTCTCCTTCCCTCTGCCGGATCTGGTCTTCCTCTCAACTCCACACCTGTCCAGCCCAGTATCAATTTGCTCTAGGCCATTCAATTTATATTAATATCGAATAATTTAAGAACCTCCTCTCTTAATTAATTTATCGCTTCGATGACATTAGACCTTATTTATAGTCCACTGGTTTTAAAAGTGGATGTTTTTAAACTAATAGCTAGCGTAGCGCTAAAAGTTTGAATTTTTAAGTAAGTTTTATAAAATGATATTGTTTTTAATTATAGTTATGTTATTTATTTTTATATTTTACCTTCTATACGTGTGCTGCCGATGTAGCACTTCTTTTCCTCTTAGAGATTCAACTTTAGCGTCCATTTATTTACGAAAACCCTTAACATGAAATGGTTTCACAAATGATTAAATAAAATCAATGCTTCTAAATCAAGCCTTCTAAATCTAGCTTCTTCTCCCTACGGCAAGAAACACTCTCAGCCGTAGAAATCGACAGAACTTCATTGCCTTTGAAAAACTACGTATATCTGTGACTATATTTAGAAATAAGTAACGTGCAACATACATACGAAATTATAATGGCAAGAACTTACAAGACGTTACCAACAACGTTCACATTACCTGGACTACAGATTATAACTAAATTTACAAAACAAGCGATTAATTTACACCACTCTAGACAGACCTATTTGACAAACGAAGCAAAATTTTGAGGTTCTGCAAAACACGAATTAAATATTATTCTAAAACTTCTTCTCATTCTAAAGTTACACCGAATATTGTCCATACACTATGTTATAAGTCGAATCATACAATACACAAAAACATGAACATTCGTCACAAATATAACCCACTTTATACATGGAAACATTAACAGCCAAATCAACTTGTATCATCACTTTTCTGTCACCAGACCTAACCAAAAGAATATTAAAAAGAAAATGGCCCAAGAGACCTACAATGTTATTTTTATACTCTGCTCAATTAATTTCCCGATTCCTGATCAGGAAGATCAAGACAGAACTAAAAAATCATACCGTGGATTTACTGTAAATTTGCGTTCTCGTAGTCTCGTAAATCCGGTTATTGACTTGAATCTAGTCGTTTTAGTTTGTTTGTTTATTTATTTAACAGTGGGAGCCCTAAATTTTGCCAATCCAGGTTTAATTAGGATAGGGGTGTTTAACGAGTACCTGACATCGCAGAGACCCGGGACCACCGTTTAACGTCTCCGCCTAAGGACGGAACATCTAAGGATTTAAAGTTTTAGGGCCTCCTGCGGGGTTAAACCCGCGATCTTAAGCATAGAAGCCGTCGTTCGTGTATTCTTAAATTTTGTGAATTAAATTTAGTAACTGAATTTTATGGTCCATAATTCTATGAGTTCTTTATTTTTTTGTTCATTTGTGTATGATCTTTAATTTTTGTTATCGACAGATTTCCTGGTTATGTATAATCCAATCACGGGGAATACAATTAACCATATATTGACTGTGATTAAATCTCTATGATCAAATGGTTAATTTAACGTTACTTTCTAAAGAATCAGCTTAATGTTCAAGAATTGTTCAGATAAAATTTAAGCCATAAAGTCCACTTTAATAAACCTATGCATGGATACCCATTGAAATATCTTCCAAGCCTACAGTATAACAAATAAACAGTAAATACGCTATTAATCTGTTGAATTAAACTTTTTTTCATTACTTTAACTATCACTAAAGTATGTTATAATATCCTATAAACTAGTTCAGTAAATGAACTAAACCACTTAAATAAGTGTTATGTATACTGAACTAAGTTTCAGGATTAGATTGTTTCCTTTGGTAGCATACGACTACAGATCGCAGAAATGTCTCTTACCAACAATGTTTTAAAATGGCATGTATACATTTATTAAAAATTACTTTGGCTTGAAAAAGAATTTCATTAAAAACAAGATATTATTATTTTGTTTTAATAGCTCTCTTTTCTAGGTTTAATTCATTCTTGTCTTATGCAATGCATTTTGATATTACTGGTCGTTATTTCTTGAGAATGAAAATAGGAGACGGGCAATTCGACTTACTAAATCCTGCTGAAGTACCTCAACTCTGATATCCCAGTATAAGTCACGAAAAAATGGTTTATCTGCTGTTAAATATTTTGAAACTTTAATACCAAACTTCAACTGGTTGGCATTCATTTTAAAAATATTCCACAACTTCAAATTTCTTAGTTACTTATTTAATAGACCTCCTTAAGGAAGTATAAATTTAGTGCTGTCAAGGTTACGACCTAGAGGAAGAGGTCAAGAAGGTGCTTGTTGTTGTTTACCTATTTAAAGGAAACTGCGAAGGAAGACCATTTTAACATGGAAACAAGACGGCCATTAAAATTTTAAATTAACATAACTTGTAAATCGCAAACTTTATATTTATACTTCTAATCAGGGTGATAATGACGCTTGATTCAAATGGAGAAATTTACAACTGTTTCGACTTGTAAACAAAGTAGCTTACCTTGGTATCGTAATCGATTGTAAATTAACTTGTAAGACAAGACAAATAATAAACATCTGTATACTTAACAAGGAGACTCACTGCAGCAATATATGCATATATAGACTGGACCAGTAGTTCCCAGAAAAAAATGTTCGTGGACCCCTTCATCCTTACATTTCATTGGTAAGGATCCCCTAAATTTGAAATATTATTATATCAATATATTCTAAAAAACGGAAGATCTCGTATAATTATTAAGGTAGATTTTGGGCTGAATAACTTCTTCCATATTGAGGGTGTATAGTCGACTGTAGAAACTATTATAGATGGAATAGTCAGGAATCAGTCATTTTTGAAAAGTTATTAATTTTGCCAACGTTTCGGCTCAAGCTTGTGAGCCATCATCAGGGCATTACTGAGCCATGTCCAAGCATAAACTGTATTAAAGCAGTTTATGCTTGGACATGGCTCAGTAATGCCCTGATGATGGCTCACAAGCTTGAGCCGAAACGTTGGCAAAATTAATAACTTTTCAAAAATGACTGATTCCTGACTATTCCATCTATTATAATAACTTCTTCCATAAATACTCAATTTTTTTTATTTCATCAACATGACGTTTCGGGATATTCTCCCATCTTCAGAAGTCTTGTTATATATTCAGAACTCCCAGCATTTCCACTAATACGCGCATTCAATGCTCTTGCTCAGATCTGATATTTTTAAATATTGACTTCATTTTAACTATTTTACCTAATTAAATGTGTGTATTAGTGA